>CM073511.1:16727500-17930000 GCA_037074495.1 Acacia confusa
GATGAAGGAAGTCAGTGAAAAAGGAGAAAGAAGATAAAGGAACCTAACGGGAATTTGGCAAGAGGGAAGATCATATCCCACCAATATACGAGGGATCTCATCTTCCCTCAAACAAGGGAAGATCAGCACTCACCGAAACTTGCTTGCTAGATCTTCCGTGTACCAAACACCAAAAGTCATGGGAATTTTGGAATCTTCCCTTTCCTTCTCCAATATTATGTATAACAAAACATGCCTAAGTCTTATTTATTAGTATCTGGAAAGTGAACAATGTATATTATATAATAGGGTTTTATATTTCTACTGTAACAGGAAAGCAATTTTTTTCCTACAACAGGTAATGACATTGTTTTCATCCTTTTTCTATAACTTTCGCAATCCGTATTTTTTAAAAAATCCCTATCAACAGCTCAAGGAACACAACAAAAAGATCTCACATTCCCATCTCGAATTCTTCTTGCGCTCATCTCATCACTCAGATTCAGATTCCAACAGACCCACCAAGATCCCTTGTTATTCCCCTTGAATTCTCACTCCGTTTTCACTCCACATCCATGAATCATTGTCTGAATTTTACCAATTCGGATCATCAATTATGCTTCTTGTATTAAGTTGAAAGTATTTTGTTGTTATTCTCTTTTTCTGGTTTCCCTCTGCATCTCAGTTCTGCGATAGAAGACTCAGATCATGCAAGAATTTGCTTCCAAGTAAGACGACGAAACTATTTGATTGATGCAAACCTTTTGTGTTCGAATTTGTATCATTTGAGTTTCATTTGCAAGTTTTTCTATGAATTCGAAGTGTTTACTTCAGTCCTATCTGTTCAGGTACTGTGCAATATTCTCTCTGTTCGTCTTGTGCAGTTTAAAGTTTAGTGCTTTTTCATAGCCAAAGCTCAAATTCATTTGATAGGATTAACTAGGTTGATTTCAAATTAAGCCCTACTCTATTCAAAAGTAGGGGATGAGTTTGTTTCTTGATTTTCACTCTGCTAGGCTAAACAATGTAGAAGTAAAAAAATTTCCAACATAACTCCAGATGAATGGGCTTTGGTCAGCCTGTCTAAAAACTTTAAGATTAAAGACTATGAAACACAAAATATCCTACTTCTTTCATTCACGTTTTACTGGATGTGTTTTTATTGCTTTGCCTTTTTGGACATCATTGGGGTTAATTTATGCAAGTTAACTCTATTTAAAATCTGGACTGTTTGGTCTAATTGAGATAGACAGTAAAGGAAAGATTGTTCAGGGACTTTTTTATGTCTATCACATCATATGAAAACTAACACTGTCTAATGCCTTTAAAAATTATTCCAAGAATATGTTGAACTTCTACATGAATAATGACTGCAGTCAAGCAAACTTATGGGAAAAAGTCCTTGGTGCTGTCTACATTGGTGACCCATGTGGAAGCAATGGAAGAAAAAAGGCTCCACCATGTTTGTTGGCCTTCAACTGAAACAACCATGGAATTGATAAAGTTCAAGTTTGAGATTATTCATGATATCTCAAATTTCAGCATTGTCTTGCAAGCCATTATGGATCTGGATTTGAGATTCTATGACATAGTTTCTAAATTATTTAATGCCTTTTTAGGCTAAACAAATAAATGAAGCTAATTGTTACTTGATATGTATAATGACTTTTGTAATTATATTATGTTATTACTCATTTTGAGCATAATTGATAGCAATTTAAGCATGAACAATTATAGTTTGGGCGACTCCATTCATTTTTAAATTTGATATATTACACTTGGTGTGCACTTTACAAATCAAAAATCGGCAGTGCACTTTACAAATCAAAAATCAGCCATACACTTTAGATATCAAAAAACAACAGTGCACTTTACATATAAAAAAAACAGGAGTGCACTTTACATATAAAAAATAAGCAATGCACTTTACATTTGATTTCCAAATCTACATTTTACGTTTGATTACCAAATCTAATCAAAGTCACAAAAAACCAATAGTGCTTCATGTATTTACATCTCTAACCAACAGTGCCCCAAAATATTTCCTGAAAAATAAATAAAAAAAGTATTAAGTATTGAAGTACACACATAGTTAAAAATATAATCATGAAAATGGTTCATTAAAAATAAGTTCCTACCGAAATAAAACCATGAAACTATATGCAATCACTAATTTCCTTTTTTGCTTCTCTGTTGCAACTTCCATCTACAAATAAAACTTAACAAATTTTTCATCAAGTTCAAAGAGGAAATCACAAACATAAATATGAAATTTAAAAACAAGTACCTTTAGCATTTGACAACCTGTTTTATTATGACCATTCCCTTGACAATAACTACAAGTTTTTTGTTGTTCTGTCGACACTTCTATGCTTGATTTTATTCTTGAAGCAACCTTTGGATACCCTTTAGTTTTGATTGGTTGAGTGGGATCACGCACATCATTAATAAGTGAAGCTTGTGGAATCGTTTGAGTAATTAGTTCATCTTCACCTCTCTTTCTTTTTCTTTCCATTTGTTGTTGTAGAAATTCATCAACCATAGCATCAAACCTTTTTATCTCAAAAATAGAATCTCTTGCTTCAGAAATGGCCATAGTGCACTTTGAATGAATTGACCACAAAGAAAATGCACTAATTTCATTAGAATTTGTTTCTTCATGAATGGATACGAGATTTTCGGCCTTATAGCTTGCATTTATGGTCCATCTAGACAAGATATATTTTTCAAGAAGGGTCATTATTTGTTTCTTCTTCATAATGTATAGAATATGTTTACACAAAATCCCCATAGTCTCAAACTTTGCACATGAACATCGAGCTGTGAAACTTTCAGTCAAATGGTACTCCATAATTGCCCACCATTCTTTATCAACTTCACTAGACCCCACACGATATCTGATAAGGTTTTCCTTTATTTCAATCTTTTCATGAAAATAATCAAGTATGACAGCCTTCCACTCCTTTTTGAACATTTCAAATAATTTTCTTGTGTATCGTTCTCCAGCTATTGCTTCAATAGGATGATTAGTCTCCAAGACAGCTTTTGTATTTCTAGTTTTGAAATCCTCATCTTCCTCCGCATCCCTCCTAGATTTGATTGATTTGTTGTAACATCCCAAATTTTGGGATTTGAAATTTGGATATTTTAGGGGAATTAATGATGAGATTTGGCTTAAAAAGAATTTTGAGCTAAATTATTTATTTAAGCTAGGGAAAAGAATAATTAAAATAAGGAAATAATTTTTCCAACATTTATCAATAAATAAATAAAGTAATCAATGGAAACCATAAAGTCCAATTCTTCATTTCCTTTTTGGCCCAATCCTCTGTCCAAACCCAACGTGGCCCAAAGACTGAATTGAAGTAAAAAAAAAAATTATATAATAACCAGCAGCTCCTTATTTCGGCCCACATACCCAAACAATAAAACCAAGCCCAATCTTTCAGCAACAGATACGTGGAGCAGGAAGTTGAAACCAGCGCAAATCATGCGAGATTGTCAAACACGCAAGCACATCGCCGAAACAGACCAGGGAAGCAGAAAATCAGCGCAAAACCAGTGCAGAACACCATACCCATCTTTCTCGAGCTTCGCAACGTTACTACCTCTGGTCCTTGCCTATCGGTTAACAGCTTCCCCCTCCAATATATATAGATAACTTCTTGTTGCCTTCGTTTTTCTTCATCCTCCTTCACCCATCGAAGCCAGAAAAACCAGAAACTGAAAAAAACAGAGAGAGTTGCAGAAGAGCGATAGATAAGGTCGAAGAAGGAGAGAGGAGAGAGGAGGGAGAGAGTTAGACTGAAGCTTGACGTGCTCTGCTCTTCACTGTCGGAAACAGGGAGGTTGGCCGGCACCTATCACTCATCGTTCAAGTTGATCAAGTGACGGTGAGTCTTGGGCCTCTTCTCCCTTATATTTCCGTCATGTTCCTATGTTCAGATGAAGTTGCAACCATAGGAGCTGAAACTCAAAAAGATGAAAATAAGGGGCTGTTATGTCATCGGTCTGTGTGTGTGTTGGAGTGTTCTTGGCTGAAACCTTCATCGGTGTATGCTTTTACTGTCATTGTATCTCTTTATATTTTGCTGTCATGGTTGCCACTCATTTTGTTGCATGGATGGTGGTTACGTGTGTGAAGATGAAGCAAAGAAAGGAGTTTCATGATTAAATACCTGTATATATGTCATCGCCTTCCTTTCTATCGTCGGTTTCCTTGTTTTTCTGGCTATCAGCGTGTGTGCATGTAAGTGGAAAAGAAGAGAAAAAGAAAGTGAAGGCAGCATGATGGAAGAATAATTTTTCATCTATGATTTTTCCTTGCTGTGATAGTCTCGGCTTACTGATCTAATCATGGAAAAAATATATATATGTGGGATCTGTGACTGTGTTTTAAATGAAAGAAGGAAGTTGCAAGAAGCTTTAATAGTTAGATTTATATGTTCATGTTCGTTGCTTTGCTATTATATGAAACAAAGGAAGAGGCTGGGCGAAATACATATGTGCGTGTATATAAGAGTTTTAACTGATGTATGTATTACACACATATATATATAGAAAGAGAAAGGATATAATGAATTAAGATATGTGTAGTATTTGATAGGAAATATATGGATATATATAACTTATTATTATTATCTAATAATAATACTAAGATATCAGTTATCTTATTATTATAATCTAAATCATGAATATAGTTTTAATAAAATTAGTACTTTCAAATCCAAATATAAGTGCAGAAAAGATATTAAGATATTGTAAGAATATATTACCTATATCTTAGTATAAGTTAATAAATATATTGGAAGTTACTTTTATGAGATAATATCAGGAAAAGTCTAAAGAGATAGAGTTTGATTTAAATTGTTCCTAAGTAATAGGATCTAGACTAACTAATTCCTATATTATCTCACCTATAATAGCATTTACAAAATAAAGAAGATAAATAAAAAGATAATATTTAAAAAAGGGATTAAGGAATAAAGGAAATTATTAAATAATATTATAAGAAATAATTGATAAATTGAATAAATAAGAAAAATGAATAAGATTATTATTTATTAAGGGAGAAATAAATAATATATTGTAGATGAATTATTTACTTGATGCTAATTACTTCTTGAAAAGAATATTCTGGGTATTTATACTTATTTAACTCAATGTTTTAAATATTATATATGATTAATATTATAGTTTGGAAAGGGCATGATAAATTCTATAATTCATAATAAAAGATAATTATTAAGAAAATTGTTTGTGTGATGTTGGTATTTGGGGAATTCAAATTAATAAAATAAAAGAGTAATAATACTGATTGTAACATCCCAATTTTCAAAAGCGGAATAAATTTTCATCATTTAAAAATCATCAGAGTAGACCATTTGAGCGGAAGAGTATCTGATATATATATTCAAAATGCCATAAGTCTGGTTAGATATAATAGCGGTATAGAAACTGCATGGTTTAAAAGTGAAGAAAAGCAATAATATGAAGGCTTCTGCCGGGACATCAAAGGAAATCTTCAGCCGGGTCTTCTAGACGACTTGCTTGCGCTTCCCCTTGTCCTCCGTCCTTGGTTTTCCCGATCCTGACACTATGTTAAGAGCTGAGGTCCCATACATACGGACCCCAAGTAACGGTTAACCTCATGTTTACATACACAATATATAGACAACTCATACCACAACACCAAACCGCATACTCAAGCAAACTATCATAACCAATGCATATGTATCGCTCCCAGCATGCGGCCATATCGCTCCCAGCATACAGACATATCGCTCCCAGCATATGAACATATCGCTCCCAGCATATGAACATATCGCTCCCAGCATTACAGATACTCTCTAACCTTTATATGCACACATACCACATATATGCATAACATAAACATCAGAGTTAGTGTTACAGTACGCGAACGTACCACAGAGCTATCAGCTAACTCACATAAACATACCATACACATAGCACATATACGCATATAGTAAACATCAGAGTTAAAGTTACCAGTACGCGGACGTACCTTTCACCGGATAATTGTCAAATGACCGACCTTTGAATCCGACCCCGGACTTCCTGGATATCCTAACATATCACCATCTCACTTAGAATAATATCCTAAGAGATATTTCCACCTCTATTTACTCATATACCCTTGGTGAATTTGTTATTTACAACTTTGCCCTTGCATTTATTAAAAACGTGGTGCAGTATTTTCTGGGCAGATTTTTGCCTAACTTCGAAAAATCATAACTAATTCTAGAAAAATCGAAATGAGGATCCGTAAAATTTCCCGGAATCCTTGAGATCTATACTTTCAAGGAAAAATACTGGAACTTACCCAGAATTCACGGATAATTCCCAGTTTCAACGTTTCAAACCACTGCCCAGAATTTCGCCCAGAAAACGTAGCTTAACTTCTGGAATTTATATCTCTTTGCACAAAACTTCAATTGACACACTCTTTATATATTTGAAAAGCCCTATATGTCTACTTTATTTCTGGAAAATTTCATGATTTTATAATTACATTTGCTTCATAAAATCATAGCATCTTTTCCGCTGTCTGTTTAAGCTTTAAGAACTGAAAATTCTACAACTTTCACAATCTTAATTCTAAGACTTCCAAAAATTATTTCCTATCATGTTTTTGCCTCTTCAGGCATTTTTTAATGCAATGAGGCCTAAAAACAAGTATAGGAATTTATTCTCTAATTTTCTAGATTAAACTAGCATTTATACTAAGAACTTATAAAAATTAAAGACTAGAAATTTAAATGCTAGAACTTACCTCTTGAAGGCTCTTGAACTCCTTCCTCCTTCTTGCTTCACTCTCCTCTTAAACTCTCCAATCTTTGGTATGAGTTTGGTGTGAAGAATGAAGAGAGGAGAGCTCTCTATTTATAGCCAAAGATGCCTTAACTTCCTTGCATCTTTAATCCACATCTAACCATTGGATTTCACTTAGCCAAGAAGCTTAAATATTGACCTTACACCTCTTACACAAAAATGTCACCTCCCCCCTTTTCTAGATTCATCTTTTCTCTTTCCTCCACTACACACACACATATGCACAACACTTAGGCACACACACACTCACAACATACACATGTGCTCTTGTGATGTCATCTTGATGACATAATCAAGGCATAGGTGTAATTGTTGACTTTTCAACACTAATTAGAAATTCTTAATTAGGATTATTTATTATCTTACAACTATTTTATTGACATTGGTAATTTTTGCACCATGCATAATATTAAAAATCATAGGGCAACTTATGTTCCCAAAAATAATATTTAATTTTGCCTCATTGTTTTCAAAGGAAAATAATCCCATAAATTAACTAAATTAGAGACAACATACTTTCTAATTTTTAATAAATATTTAGTTGCTTTTTAGGATTTATCATAATATTCTCAGGGTATCTCATAACCCACAAATTCACTTAGGGATTTTTAGCTCTTTATTCCTCCTAATTTCATGAGAAATTACCTTTAAGAAATAAGGTAATTATTTTCCCTAGTTTTGAGACCACAAATTCACCTATTTTCAATAGGTATTTATTTGTCAATATAATATTCCAGATAAATAATTATCCGGATATTACATTGATAATAATATGTCGTTATCATTAGGGATAAGGAAATGAATAACAAAGGAAATAAATAATGAAGGGGTTATTATTTAAATTAGTATATTTTTTATTATCAGCTATAATTCTGGATATGTGGAATTTTAAGGATGTTATTAATTGTTAGAAAATTTATTTGTATAGATTAAATTGTGGAGTGTATTTGAGTTCTAGTTTGAGAGCAATGTGAAAGTAGTTAGCTCGGACGAGAGGTAATCACTTTCCATTTATTATGTTTTTAATATGCTGCCTTTGAGTATTTTTCCTGAAATGATTATGAATGTTTTAAAGTACAGTATGCCATGTGAAATTTTAGTAGTTGAAAGTACATGCATTGAAATATGATGATAATTATGGGAAGTATGATGACATGACAACTGTGAATATTTGAAAATTCTCTATTGAATTATTATAATGTTGGGATGTGAAGATTTTGGAGAAAATGAAAAAGTTATTTACACCACCTGGTGATGCCTCTATGGATGCATCATGATTGGCTTTTGATTATCCCACCAGAGTGATGGGACTTGCCCACTAGGGTGATGGGCTTACGACGCCTCACAGGGATAAAGTGGGAAAAAGACCCATGGTCTGGGGCAGGTGCTATGAGGATTTTGGCCAGTCCTCATCACTTGACCAGTGAGCTTTTGGAGTAACCAGTAACATGGGTGTAACTTAGCCCATAGGTCTAGTTGGGGGAAATAAGGCGGTTCAGTTGGATTGAAAGGGAGGGATTCTGTGAATTAAATTCATAAGATTTGAGACACCCATTATGTTATTTAATAATAATGTGATTTTATACAGAGAGGATGTTGATCAATTGTTTTAATCTGGTTTGAAGTGTTGTATTATTGAACTGTGTATTTCACTTGACACTTCACTAGCACATATTGATTCATAATGAGCTGGACTGATGGTTACAAAATTTTTCCCAGGTGACCAGTTAGGTCCAGGTCTGACAGGGAAGCCGACAGAAGCATGGTATACTGTAACCAAGTAGGGCTTCTATGTTGTTTTTGTGTATGAATTATTAAATGTATATTGCCACACATTAGGACTTATCATGCATGCGTTGACATATTTTGAAAATTTTAAATTTTGCAAAAATTTTATTTATTGTTTAACTCGTATTAAGCGACAACTTTGATAAATTATGTGACTAATTTAGTTAATTAAAGGGTGGTTGTTTCATTTGTCATACTGGATAACAAAATCATTCAACATTGTGTTAGAGTTGACATATCCATAAAAAAATGCATTAATGCTCTCACTTTGGCCACTTGTAGTCATTCCAGCAAAAAATGTATCTTTCAGGTATGCCTTGGCCCAATGATGACGTGAAGTATACATGTTAGCCAGCCAACTACCTGTTTTAATAGCATATTTAGTCCTCAATACTTCCCATCTGCCTTCAAACTCATCAATGTTTCGACTTTTATACCATACACAGAAGTCAACATCAAAAATATCTTTAAATTGTGCACGTAGAGCTTGGCTGTGCTCCATAACATGTTTCTTCATATGCCAAGCACAAAAGCGATGTCGTGCTCCAGGAAATATCTTCGCAATTGCTTTTCACAATAGCTTTATCTTGATCAGTGATAATAGCAACAGGAGACTTATCAAACATACATGTCTAAAATTGTTCAAAACACCATGTAAATGTCGCCTCCGTTTCATCTTCTAACAAAGCCGAAGCAAATAAAATTGTTTGCCCATGTTGATTAACCCCTACAAAAGGAGAAAAAGGAAACTTGAACTTGTTTGTTTTGTAAGTCACATCAAAGACAACAACTTCACCAAAATGAGCATATGCAGCTCTTGACCTACCATCTGCCCAAAATATGCTTCTCAAAGTTTTATCTTCTGCCAAATGCATATCAAAATAAAAAGCTCCATCAACCATGGACTTTCTTTGAAAGTGTTTGATGATGCCTTGACATTCTCTCCCTACATTATTCTTTCGCTGGCTAGATATAATACTGTTGATTTGAACAGGAGTAAGATTAACCTCTTTGTTCATAGCACTCACAACCTTTGAGATTTTTGAAGATGTTAAACCCTCTTGATAAAGCTTAGAAACAATAGATTTTGTCAACTCTGAGCGTCTCACTTCATTCTGAGAAAGAAACTTCTTCACCTTTGTTGGAGTGTTAATCAATGGATGATTGTGCATATCATTGAACTTCTCCACTTTCCAAAGGCCATCCACCAACTTTATTTGTAACATCGCCAAACAATTAGTCCTTGAATCCCTGTGCCTTTTGACATTGTCAACATCAACTCTTTTATCATCTTGTTTCTTGAGACCTTGCTTCGAGCACACATAATTCCACCTATATACTTGTTTTGTAATTGTACTCTTGTTATGGTATTACTTACGTATTCCAAACCCCTTACCTTTTGCGTACATATTATAAAAAGCATAAGCTTCTTCTGATGTCTCAAAAACTCTAGTTAAAACAGGGGTCTCACTTAATTCAGTATCAACATCTCCTACAATTTCATGTGCATTATCTTGCATTCACCATCTTTGTTTTCCATGATTTTAGTAACATTGTCTTCTCTAAATTCATTTTTGTCTTTTTCCAAATCAACAATATCATCTACACATACTAAACTTTCATTCATGTCAATGTCTTCAATAGATATAATTTGAGAGTGATCCATCATGAAGAAAAATTTTAAATCTACAAAATATTATAATTAAAGAGTCAATGTCCAAAAAAGAATGCTGAAATGACTAGAAACTAGTGTACCGTATAGAAAAAATGAGCAAACAGGATTATAGAAAAAATGAAAAAAAGAAATCTCGCCCCTTTCCATAAAGATAAATTGAAGGACATATTGTATAAAGCTTACCTTAGTGGTGTACACTTTGTTGACATTCTTGTTTATGTAAGACTGAAGATACATGGTTACTGATAGCTTATCACTGCAAAAATTGTAGTAGAAAATAGCATTCATACCGCACCATATAAATAACACAAAAAATATTTCGAGAAAAAAGGGGTTGTCAGAAAGAATGCTTATGTGTTGAAAAAATGAACAGAAAAATTGTATAAATTATGAGCACAACAATTTTTTTGGAGAGAATATTGAATAAATTTGTTTGAGCTTTGGCTATGAAAAAGCACTAAACTTTAAACTGCACAAGACGAACAGAGAGAATATTGCACAGTACCTGAACATATAGGACTGAAGTAAACGCTTTGAACTCATAGAAAAACCTGCAAATGAAACTCAAATTATACAAATTTGAACACAAAATGTTTGCGTCAATCAAACAGTTTCGTAGTCTTACCTAGAAGCAAATTCTTGCGTGATCTGAGTCTTCTATCGTAGAACTGAGATGCAGAGGGAAACCAGAAAAAGAGAATACCAACAAAATACTTTCAACTTAATATAAGAAAGCATAATTGATGATCCGAATTGGTAAAATTCAGACGATGATTCATGGACGTGGAGCGAAAACGGAGTGAGAATTCAGAGGGAATAACAAGGGATCTTGGTGGGTCCGTTGGAATCTGAATCCAAGTGATGAGATGAGCACAAGAAGAATTCGAGATGGGAATGTGAGATCTTTTTGCTGTGTTCCTTGAGATGTTGATAGGGATTAAAAAAAAACGGATTGCGAAAGTTATAGAAAAAGGATGAAAACGACGTCGTTACCTGTTGTAGGAAAAAAATTGCTTTCCTGTTACAGTAGAAATATAAAACCCTATATAATATTATGACTTAGTATAATTGTTAGCTTCTTTTTATTATTATTATTATTATTATTATTATTATCAATTTGTCAATGTTATTATTGAAAAATAAACAATAATGATGCTTGTTTAACAATGTTATTCAATTTGGTTTATTTTCTTTTATTTATGTTATTGTAATAATTTCGATTTCACTTGCTAGTTTAGATTTGATTCATATAGAGCCCAATGAGAAGCTATCCTTACATCATTTTTCATCCATTAAATTCTAAAATCAAGATCTTGTTTAACAATTTTTATTCATTTATCACTCAACCTAATTAATTTAAGTTGAAAAATGTTTTTGTAATAATCAAAATAGCTATATAAAAGGATATTATGCAATTTGTAGGATAAAATAAAAAAATAATACAAAAATGCATAATATAAATTCCACAATAATAAACCATAACAAAATGTTTGATATGAAATACTCTAGTTATAGTTGGTCCAAGAGTAACATCTCATAAATTAAGATAAGAGAAACTATAAACAACTATAATGATGCTTTCAGAAATAACCGTCACCGTTAGGAAACTTTTAATAGAAGGAGTTATTAATTTAATAATAAGCTTGTATGGTTTTTTTCCCCAAAAATCTTGTCTGGTTTACAATGACACCTTATCCCATAAAATTAGATAGGGCCCTTACTAGTAAAATATTTTTATCAAGGGAGTTTAACTAATGCAATTTTTCAGTTAAATATAATTGCTTATCTATCCATAACATTAATAAATATACCAAGAAAGGAGATTGACGATAACCAAAGACTTGAGCGAGAGAATCACTAGAGCTTTGCAGGCTTGTAGCTTGCTGGTTAGGGTGCTCCACTCTTAACTGGTAGGTTGCAAGTTCGAATAAACATTGATGAAGAAGCAGAAACAGACATTATCAATGAGGTATTCCAAAATACCTCTCCTTTTTCTACTGTGTTTCTTTAATTTCTTTATTATAAAAATTGATTTTATAAATTGGACATTTTGGAATTATGTGTTCACTTCTTTTTCTACTGTGTTTCTTTAATTTCTTTATTATAAAAATTGATTTTATAAATTGGACATTTTGGAATTATGTGTTCACTTCATATGATACAGGATAATGAAATATCTCTAGGAAATTATTCTTATGATGCTTCAAGTTTTAGCCTAGTTTAATAAGGGGTTAAGGTGCAAAAATACACATGAATTTTTTTTCTCAGAAGCGCCCTGCACCACATGTTTTTTTTAAGCAAAAATACACACATGGTTACCATTTTGAAGCAAAACTCACATCTCACCGTTATGTTATTATTCACCGTAATAAGAGAGAAAGAAATGGAGTGAATAATAATATAACGGCGGTGAATAGTAATATAATGGTGTGATGTAACTTTTGCTCTAAAATAGTAATCACATATGTATTTTTGCTCCAAAAAAAAAAACACGTGGTGCTGGGCACCCTTGGAGAAAAAGCTCATGTATATTTTTGCACCTTGAACCCTTTAATAAAAGGTCCTTATATAGAAGGTCTTTTTTTTTGTGAATAAGTTAGCCCTTTTATAAGGTTTTATTTAAATCAGTTAGAATAATAGATGCATTTTTATCAATTTTATTCTCATTTAATCTCATACATTGTATTGATTAAAATGTTAGACTTACTTCTTCTATTCTCTCTCATTCTCTTTATGTTTTTACATTATCTTTCCTCCATAAAATAATACTTTAGGGGGGGGGGGATATATTTCCTGCGTATTTATTATTTTTGATAAATTTTAAGAATTCTATGAAATCCATAATTCGATTTAAAGTATTGTGTGTGTTGAGAGACAGAGGAAGCAATAAATATATATACAGACAGTCGAACCCCGACGCCTTGAAGGTCTGTGGCTTGTTGGTTAGGGGGAAATATACTCTTAACTGCAAGTCACGGGTTCGAATAGGCATGGAAGGATCGGAGGAGGAGTATTATTATTATTATTACTACAAAACCATGAGGTATTTAAAAATACCTCTCATTTTCTACTCTTTTCTGTTTCATTCTAACAATTACCATTATCAAATGTAGAATCTATAAAGGACTAATAAGCAATTTATTAAGTACTTTCCGGTTTGAGAAGAAATTTTTTAGTCCAATTGATAGGGTGAGGATGAATTTTTTTATATGAATATTCAATTTTATCATTAATTTATTATAAAATTACTTTTATTCTCATCATATATGTTATATATGAGTGAATTCAGAAAGTTGTTGAATTTTATAAGAAAGTTAATGAAGTCTTTTATCTATGTGAAACATGTTTAAATAGTCTAATGAATAACAAATTTTTGTAGAAAATAAGATAAATAATAGGTTAAGGTGCAAAAATGTACATGTGATTTACCGCGAGGGATGCCCAGCACCAAGTGTTTTTTTTAGATCCAACAATGATTATGTGGTTACCAAATGGGAGCAAAAGTCATAATGGACGTTAGTTGACCAAACAGTCAACGTTGAAATGGATGGAGAAGGAAAAATTGCACACGTGGAGGCTGAAGTAAGCTTGGGAAATATCCACATGGGCAATACAATAAATGACTTGTCAGGGAACTGCTGATGAGTGAAGGCATAAAGCAAAACAAAAGTCAGGGATAAGAGACAAATCCATAGGCAACAAATCAATGAGCCACAAAAAACTCCAGTTCTAGGGTTTTGTCGACTGTGAAGGACGATCGAGCTTCTGGGGAGGAATTTCTGAGCTTTGTTTTTCTTCAACATGGAGAGAAACCTACGGGAATGAGGCTCGATTCTGTGCTGATGCAAGCACTAGGGTCTGAGTAGGAAAGATTTGGTGACCTTGGGGTGAGTCGATGGTGAACGATGAGCTATTAGGAGGAAACGGTGTGAGCTACGATTGAAGTGAAGAAGTTGTGATTTGTGAAAGGGTTCCCTAAACTGATGGTTTAAGCGAGCACATGAAAGGGTAAATATTCATTCAGAAGGTGTAGACCACCCACGGACAAAAGAGTGTTCCAGGTAAGCAACGATTGGGACCCATAAACATTTGCTTTGTTTGTTTTCTTTCAGATATAGTGAAATGGTGAAACATCCTCTGTTTAATTTACTAAATAACCCTTTACTAATCAGAGTTAATTAGAGTAATCATATAATAAGATTTTGAGCGGAAATTAAAATTTTTAAAACATGTGAGAGTATGCATGAAAAGCCCTAATGTGTGGCAATATATGTTTAACAATTCATACACAACAACAAACAGAAGCCCTACTTGATCAAAGTAGACTAGGCTTTTGTAGTCTTTCCGGAAGGACTTAGGCAGATATGGTAACCTGAAAAAATTTTATAACCATCAGTCCAACTCATTACGTATATCAATATGTGCTAGTGAGGTGCCAAGTGGAACAATTTATATAACCAAATATTAAAATATATCTCAAAAATATCGATATCACAAAATCTCATATCATAACTGAAACATCATAAAATAAGTGTTTCAATTTCTCAATTTACAAAAATTCATCAATGTCCTCTTCATAAAATACCACATAATTACACGGTATCATATCTGGGTATTTCAATTCTTTTTGAACTCAATTCCCTCCCAATCAATCCAACCAAACCGCTTTATTTCCTTCGACTAGACTCATGGGTTAAGTTACACCCATGTTACTGGTTATTCAAAAGCTCACTGGTCAAGTGATGAGGACCGGCCAAAATCCTCAGAG
This sequence comes from Acacia confusa, assembly GCA_037074495.1. Lineage (NCBI taxonomy): Eukaryota > Viridiplantae > Streptophyta > Magnoliopsida > Fabales > Fabaceae > Acacia > Acacia confusa. Next base: position 16,742,563 of record CM073511.1, read on the forward strand.
CACCTACCCCAGACCATGGGTCTTTTCCCCACTTTTCCCAGTGAGGTGTTATAAGCCCATCACTCTGGTGGGCAAGTTCTCATCACTCTAGTCGGACAATAATAAGCCAACCATCATGTACCAATGGAGGCATCACCACGTGGTGGATATAACTTTATCATCTTCTCTCAATTCTTCCCATCCCAAAATTATCATAATAATTTAATAGGAGAATTTCCAGAATAATCATAATAACTATGTCATCATATATCAGCTCTCAATTCATTTGAATGCATGTATTTCAACTTATAAAAATTCCACATGGCAATTTTATTGAAAACAATCATAATCAGTTCAACAAATACTTACAAGCAGCACATCAATAACATAATAAGTGAAAAGTGGTTATCTCTCGCCCAAGTTAATTAATTTACACGGCTCTTAAATCAGAAGCTCAACTCACTCCACAATTCAATCTACCAAAATAAATTCACTAACAATTAATAACCCTTAAAAATTCCACATATTAAAAATTATAATTTATAATTTCATAACATTAAAAATATACCAATTATGATAATAGTCCCTTCATTATTTATTTTCATTGTTTTTTATTTCCTTATTCCCAATGATAATAACATATTATTATCATTATTATTATTCTTTCATTTTATTAATTTGAATTCCCCAAATACTGACATCATATGAACAGTTATTTAATAATTATTATTTATTGTGAATTATAGTATCATGGCTTTCCCAAATTATTGTATTATTCATACATAAGATTAAAAACCTTGGGTTAAATAAATATATAATCACCCAAATTATTCGTTTCAAGGAGTAATTAGCATTTAACTTAAGTAAATAATTCGTCGTTAACATATTATTTATTTCTCCTTTAATAAATAATAATCTTATTCATTTTTATTATTTATTCAATTTATTAATTATTTCTTTTCATAATATTATTATTATTATACTAGGACTAATTTTAACTTCATAAAACTATCCCAATGACAAATGTCATTCTAACCTTCAAATTCAAATAATTGATCAGCATCCACGACATGCTATTTATTAATATATTCCCATAACAACATTTTTCTTTTTCCTTTCTAAATCCATGATACACACACACACACTCACATACTTTATCATTTAAATATTCTTTCACATTTAATAAGCATACAAATCAGCTTTTAGCCTTCAAAAGTTCAGATGGCAGCATATTATCCTGAGGGAAAATATTTCCTATTCATAAAAGCCATCATTTAATTCTTTAAACCCTTCAAATAGTGTCTCCACTAAAGCTTTGATAATTCAAGCTCGGATCTTAAGGGTTAATCCTTCATCTAAAAGCATCTAAATATGATTGAAATTTCTATGACAACACTTAGAGACATAAATAAGCTAGTCCAAATCAGTTTTTATCAATTAAATGTTTCTGTAAGGTTTTCATCTAAGGGGGACGAATACTTCCATAAGGGCAGATTAAAAAAAAAAACAATTCTTCTCAGCTCTTTCACTTAGGACCCGATATATATACACAAGCAAATGAGGATCAATGATTCACCCCTTACTCATTAGGACAGAGAGGTTTTGGTTCAGTTAGTTCTCAGTAAAAACAGAAACCAAGTGCAACAAGATGCTATATATATATATATATATATATATATATATATATCCTTCTCTTTCCAACGCTTATATATATATATATAGAGGCATGCATAGGTGAAGACGACAGCGAAACACATACACAGAAACTACACCCACATATAGCAACATACATGCAGCAACACACCAACACCAAGAAACATGAAAACAAACGCTGACTCCTTCTCATGCAGCAGAAAGAATGAAAAACACCAGGGACCCGATGATAGACACAGAAAAAGGAAGAAAATGATAACAGCCAAAAACAATGAATATTATCCCTGTTTTCTGGTTTCAGTTTTGCAGAGCTCCATTTTAACTTTATTAGGCTTCATATTCAACAGGAAAAAGATGGAAGGCTTAAGGAGGAAGAGACCGATGATCACCTTCGTTGCGCAGGCTGAGACGATGATGACCGACGCTGCTTTCTTCCTCTGTTTTCAGTGGTGATAAACAGGGCAAGGCGTGGTGTTCTCTTTCTCGGTCTCTCTCTCTCTTTCTCTCTCGTTGCTCTCTCTCTTTCTCGTTCTCCTTTCTGCAACTCCCTCTCTGAATTCTCAACTCTCTCTTTTGTTTCTGGCTTCTGTTTGCCGAGAAGTGAAGGAGGATGAAAAGAAACCGAAGGTGGCAATATATAGAAAGAAATGGAGGTTCAGACCGAAGGGTTATGTCCAGAGGGAAGATGGCGCGGTGCTCGATGGACATGGACCAAAGGGTATTTGGCGCTGGGCTCGATGGACATGGTGAGCTTCTGATTTTTCGCTGCTACTGGAACTCCTTAAAACTTGCGTGTTGCAGCGGAAATCTTGATTTGCTGATTTGCTTCTGATGGGTTTATGTTATGTGTTTGCTAAGAGAAGGAAAAGGTTTATTTGCTTATGGTTTTACGGGTTAGGCCAAGCTTAAATGAATATACATTGGCCCAACAATGCTATGGGCTACTCAAGTGGGATTTGAAATAAGAGGAAGAAAAAAAAATGGATGTTTGGGCAATTGGACTGCATTTCGACCGTGGGCTTTGGGGTTTGGGTTAAGTATTTGTATTTTATTAAATTGTTGTAGGGCCAAGACCAAATATGTTAATTTTATGTGTTTAATAAATAGAGATAAAATAGGTGTTTTATTTTACAATTATGTACTTATTTTATTCATTTAATTGGATAAAATAAATCCTTGATTTAATATAAGAATTTTCCTTGATTCCTAATTAATTCTTATTCTAATTATTCTTTTCCCAACATTAAATAAATAGTTTTATCTCATAATTCTTTTTAACCAAATCTCATCATTAATTCCTCTAAAATATCCAAATTTCAAATCCCAAAATTTGGAATGTTACAAATGGCATGGAGGCCTTGACTTCATTTTATTTTTTCGTCTGTGTAGTCGTAATAGCAGCAAAGGGAAAGGAGAAAGCAATAATTGATGATAGAGACAATGGGGAAGACATTCATCAAAGGTCAGTAGAACATGTTGTCGAAAAGTATGAAGTGACAATGAAGGGGTGGGAAGAAACTGAGGCTCGGTTGCGGGGAGGGCATAATTCAGTTGTAGTTAGTATATTACATGCTGATGTGGGTGGGAAAAGTAGAAAAATAGTGGAAGGAAATGATATAAAAACAGTGCAAGAAATGGAAAAAGACAATGAGGAAAACAATGTAAGAAGAAATGTGGAAGGGGCGATTGAGGAGATGAGATGGGCTGATGACAACATTAACAGTGATATTGAGTTTTTGGGTTATGATGATAATGTTGTGAAGGATGAGGAAGAGAATGATGTTAATCATACAGAATGTAACGGGACTGATGATGATGATGATGATGATAGTTATGATGGCAATTATATGGGGGATAATTGTAGTTCAAATACTGAAGAAAGTCTGTGTGATGAATTTGAAGTTGGGGAGCTGGATGTAGAGGAGAGGAGTGATAGTGATGTCGATAGACTAGACCGTGATAGTGAAGATGGGGCCTTGCAACAGCTAACTATCTTGCAAGAGGCTGAGGTCGTGGCTAGTAGGCTTTTTTTTTTTTTTTTTGTTGGGATGACTTATAAAGACACAAAAGAGCTTAAGAGGGCAATAGATGAGTACGCCTTCACCTATGGAGTAAACCTAAAAATTGTTCGAAGTTATAAGAAGACTTTCAAGGTGTTGTGGGAAGAAGGATGCCCGTTTACACTATATGCATCTACATGTGGGTTAAGCGTGGGGTGGCAGGTGAAGTAACTAGTTTTTGAACATATGTGTGCACAAGTTTATGAAAATCCTAGAACTTCTACTACCTGGTTGGCAGAGTATTTCATGGAAAAGGTCCAAGAAGACCCTCAATTGAAAACAAAAGAGATGAAGAAAGAGGTGCAAAGGGATCTTAAGGTCAGTTTGAGTATCCATAAATGCAAGAGGGCGAAGAAGAAGATAATGGAGGAAATGGAAGGAAGTTTTAAGGATGAATTTGTAAATTTGGAGGCTTATTGCAATGAGCTAAAACTTTCAAACCATGGTTCAGATGTGTCTATTGAGGTCAGCACAAAGGCATTGGAACACGGAATAGGAATCTTCAAGAGGATGTACTTAAGCTTTAATGCTTCAAATGTATAATTAGTTTCGTTATTTTTGAAGCTTTAATTGGTTTCTATGTGAAATTTGCTCCTGATTTAAGTTACTGCTAGTGTAGTTTTAAAATTCATTTATATCATTTACTTTGCGCCTGCTGATCTATTACTACTTTTGATTGCATATGTTGGTGGAATATTAAGTAAAATCATTCAATTGCAGAGGTTTAATTGGTTTCTATCTGGAATTTTCTCCTGCTTTAAGTTACTACCAGAGTGGTTTTATCATTGGTTTCTATGTTGATAGTTTTACTTCATTTAATTAGTTTCTAATAGAGATTCTACTAATGATTTCGGATTTCCATTAGTTTAGGGGTAACATGATAGTTAACTTGGATTCTACTAATGACCACTTTGCAGTTTGCACTTCAGGTTTTTTTTTTTTTAAAAAAAAAAAACCCTTTCTCTAGATGTTCCTTTCTTAATTTTTCTATGCCAAATATCACTTTCACCCTCACTGAATACCCAATTTTTGCATCCTACATGTATCAGCCTACAATTAAATGTTAGAAAGAAGAGTATAATACATGAGTATAATAATGTTAGAAAGTGCCAAATATCTCTTCTGTATACTGCATGCGAAAATGATATCTCTAGTTACTTATTACTCTTTGTGAATCCATAATTTTGGATTAAACGTGTACTGGACATGTTTTACAATACTCTTGTCATGTGGTCCATTCAAAGCAAAATAAATACTCTCTTCCCTTTTATACCTTCATGTTTGATGTGTGCTGTCTTGAGTCAGTGGTATCCTATTTATATCATCTATACAGTTTAATCTCCTGCTTGAAATATGTTGTCCTTTGTATCAAGTTTAATAATAGGTCTACTAATAAATACTTTATGCTTGACTTGTTTAAAAACTTGGGCAATGTGGGTTTTCACTGACTTTTATCACATAAAGAGAGCCTACATGACTACTAATCACTAGAGACACCACCTTGTATAATTTATTGTTTGATGACCTTTTTGACACTTGCACACCTTTTAGCTTCTCTCTTTCTGCTTACCTTATTTTTTTCAATTCATTGTTGCAATTTCAATCGTGATATTTGAACCAATAACAACATGTTGTAGATACCAATGCTTCCAATGTTACAAAATGCAGTGATAATTGCTACAACATGTTGTGGACACCAATGTAGTGATAACTCCCTGCTTTAATCTTCTTCCATGATAAATGAGAACTCCCTGCTTTAATCTTCAATCAACCCTGCTTTTGGTTAGATACTTCACTAGAAAAAAGGCTTGGTAGCCTACTGATTCTGCATTTGTAATTATTTTGGCAGCATCATTGTAACTGAAAACATTACAGGTAGCCTGTTTTTTGGTTAGTTATTTCCCTGTAAAAGGCTTGGTAGCCTGCTGATCTGTACTTGCAATTATTTTGCCTAACTATAAAAAATGCTTGGAAGCCTGCTTTTGGTTACATATTTCCCTGTAAAGAGGCTTAGTAGCCTGCGTTTCATTAGATATTGGTTAGATATTTCCCTGTAAAAAGGCTTGGTAGCCTCCTTGTATTTTTTAGGGAATTGGCACACTTATAAATGTGTCTCCTCTAGACAAATTTTATGATAATATAATCAGGCCTTTTGGTTTTAGTCATCATTTGTCATCTCAACTCTTCAATTGCATTCTATTTTGTGCATGCTTTCTAAGTATATAATCATGATATTGTAGATGTTTTATATTCAGGTTAAAATTCTTGTTTTGTTCATACCTTTATTGCCTTCATACCTTTATTACCTTTATTCGGTCAAACTCTATTTTGTTTTCTGTTTTGTTTTCTTCTTAGTTAAAGGACACCATTACTTAATTAATCATTTCATAAGGACAACATTATTTTGTTCTATGGTGTGAAGGCCACAAAAACTGACTATAATTCACTCAATGCATGTAACATGAACACTAATTCAACATTTTCACGTAATACAAATATTGCACATCATTAATCATTCTCTAATCCCTCATTATAACAACAAAAGTACACTAACCCACTAACAATATATTACCACCATCAAATACATTACAACACATAACACCAACAAAATACATATACCAACAAAATACATTATAGCTCATAATACCAACAAAATTACACATCATCCCTTCTTCACTTCACTTTGTCTAATCTTTTACAAATACCTTGCCAATAACAACACCCAAGTAACTAATAAGGTTGCTAATGCAATTTTAAGCTTTAATTTCCCATTCTTCACTTCACTTTCTTTCATTACATGTTCAGATTTCAGCTTCATCACCTCACCTTCAACTACAAGAAGCTTTTCATACAACTTCCCGCACGCATTCCCTCTTCAAAGCTGCTTATTCTCCTCGTATAACTTGTCTATATCATTTAGTAGATCTTTCATAACTACATTTTCTCTTTCCCCAAACCCACCATCATGCCATTCAAAATATCCACAGCCACCATCCTAACAAGTTTCATCAACAACCATTACAAATCAAGAACACAGCCCTTTGCAAATCTCATTCCATTCTAACAAATCTTACCTGGTAGTAATTATGGCAGCCGTAAAACCTCCTACCTGGGTTTCCGTCTGACCATGACGCCCACTAGGGAGCTAACAAGTTGTGATGGCAATATCGCGACGGACCTTCGTAATGCTCCTCATGACTAGGCCGTCTCAGGAAGACCACCTTCCTTCTCCATTTCTGGTTTTCCCCCATGGTTGACGTTGACGACGATTCCATGGACCTCCCTCTACTTTGCCCATTCCTCAACGCTTGCATCAGCATAGAATCATGCCTTATTCTCGTCAGTTTCTGTCCACGTTGAAGACGGACCAAGCTTAGAAATTCTTCCCTAGTTGCTCATCCTTCACGATATACAGAACCCTAGAGCTCAAATTTTTGGTGGCTCATCGATTTGTCATCCTCGATTTTGAGTCTTGCCCGACTTTCGTTTTGCATTTTCCCTTCATTCATTAGCTATTGTTCCACGATTTTTCTTCCTCAAAAATACAACAGGACAAGTAATTTATTGTATTGCCCACGTGGATATTTCCCAAGCTTACTTCAGCCTCCACGTGTGCAATTTTTCCCTCTCCATCCATTTCAACGTTGATCGTCTGGTCAACTAACGTCCACTGTGACTTTTGCTCCCATTTGGTAACCATATAGTAACTATTGGACCTAAAAAAAGCACTTGGTGCTGGGCGCCCCGGGGTAAATCACATGTGCATTTTTGCACCTTAACCCATAAATAATTAATTTTTTGGCAAACTAATTAGTAAGTTTGCATGGATTTGCATAGCATACAAGAATGACACTTTTAACCTTCAACCTAATATTGGATTATTTAAGAAAAAATTGTAAATTTAAAAGCCAACATGGTTTAAGGTTTTTTTAGTATTATTAATATTCGGTTCGGAGTTCGTGGATACCTCTCCCAATACAAGTATATCTTATATGACTTAGATAAATTAAGGTTTCATATGCAAGAGAAGAATAAAATGTTTTTAAATTGGGGGAGATCTGTAATTAGCAATTACTACTTTTCATGTCCTAAATATATGAGCTAAACAATGAATTCATTTTGATCTTAAACATATAACTTCAATATACTCTATCTTCCAAATTTATAAGTTTTTTCTTTTAAGAAAAATATCATATTGATTGTTATATTATTTGTGGCAAAAAAAAAAAAAAAATTGTACCACATCCAATCCTTAAAATAAAATTTAGTTGATTTTTTTTCCCAGAAAAATTAAAGAATCTGAATAAATTACTTTAAAATTTTTATATTATTATTTTTATATCAAAATTTTCATGACATATAAAATAGTAATATATATTATATATTATATAATTCACTTATTTATTTAACTCCTTTTACCTCTTCAAACAAAATCAAGCGAGAAGTATGTATACATATCACACAAGGGATGTTTTAAATATCCAAGTGCTTGGTATAATGGTAAATCAACTGGATTGTAAAATGGTTTAGGGCCGATCCGGAATTTATTAAATAAATATAATGAAAATAACGCGCGTTAGGCTAATCGAACTCATGGCTTGTAGGTTAGAGGCTTAGAACAGTCTTGTCTTTACCTTGCAAAGTCGTGAGTTCGATTCAGCATCTATACTGTGATTCTGTGAACTGTACGTGTCTCAGTCTCTTATAACATGAGGTGTTTCAAAACACCTCTCCTTTTACAAAATGTTTTCAAAATATATGGCAGCGAACAATTATAAATGCTACAGAGTCATTTTTCATAACATATATTAATTAGAGAAATTCATTTTTACTATTTTAACTTTGTAAAAAACTTATATGCTATAGGGTCCTTTTCGTTCATATGTTTTTACATTTAATTAATTTATCATTGATGTTTAACAAATTTATTAAAATGATTGAATCAAATAAAACTACATTGTATTAATTTTTATATATTTCCATCATATCTTTTTGTGGAATTTAAATATAAAAATTCACTATGGTTCTTTATGCCGCAGGATTCTGTTCTATTTTAATATTACTAATTAAGGAAACTTCCAGAAAAAATACCTTTCAAATTTGAGAAATCCCAAAATTAGTGATTTCTTATTACAATAAATTGTCAATTGCTTATTATTAGTTATATTCAGTATATAAACTAATATTCAGTTTATAAACTATTGTAGGAAACAAAACTTGTTCGAAATGTTGATATTTTGAAAATTTTTTTTTGAATTTTTTTTCTATTAATTACTACTACTACTATTATAATAAGAGAGCTAATGTTTTGGTTGCTATAAGCTTCAACTATTGTAATTGAGTATTTAAATTTGGATTTGGTGTAACTCGATTAATATAATTTGAACTCATTTGAAATTCAATATTTACATTTTAACTTAGTGTAACTCAATATCTACAATTTCAACTATTTAAAATTTGTTTCGTCCTTCCTAAATTTTATGAAATATATAATTTTAGTTTTCAAAATATAAAGACTGATATTTTAAATGATTAAACTATATGGACCGAATTGCAAGTTCAAGTTGAGGAATTGAGTTGCAACAAAGTTAAGACTCCATAAATTGACATGCGCCAAGTGAAAAATATAAGGCTAAAAAAATTTAAGGGCATGTTCTGTTTTGTCTCTCCTGTTTTCAAAATAATTTTTTGTTCTGAGAAACAAAAAGTTACAAAAAAAAAAAAACGCTTGTTTTAAAATGTGTTTTTGGATACATGATAAAAAAATTAAATTTTTTTTAAAAAAATCATAACAACTTTTTTTCCATAAAAGATTGGAAAAGATACATGAAACATTGTATTTTTATTAATGAGAATCATGTAAATTATTCTTGAATCCTTCACTACACCATTTTCCGTTTTTTAAATAATGACTTTTTTCCCCTATTTATACTATAACTTGTTCTAAGAATTTACTCTACATAACTGCACTAGGAACATTAAAAAATATAGGTTAAAATTAAACAAGATCTAATTTTCCCTTATTTTAAACAAAGGAAAGATAAATAGAGAAACTTATATTCATTTGTAAATAAATCTCGGGTTAATAGGCAAAAATATACATGATCTTTTTCCCATGAGCGTCCAGCACCAAAAACTTTTTTTAGAGCAAAAATGCACACGTAGTTATGATTTTTGAGTAAAAATCATATCACACTGTTAAGTTACTATTTATCGCCATTATGTTACTATTCACTTTATCTCTTTCTTTCTCATCACAGTGAATAGTGATTTAACGGTGGAATGCGACTTTTGCTTCAAAATGGTAACCACATGTGTATTTTTGCTCCCAAAAAAAGTTCTTGGTGCTGGGCGCTTCTGGGAAAAAAACTTATGTGTATTTTTGCACCTTAACACATAAATCTAAAAGGATCATAGGGGCGCATTTGAACTCTTAGCTTGATGGCGAGCATTTTTCCTGGCTCCACTTAAGTCAAGAGTTCGACACGCGCCATCACAATATGAATCAGAACGAAATCAACACAATGAGGTGTTTCAAAACACCTCTCCTTTTAACAATTCAAAACCCATGTTTTTCCCCACTATTTCACTTAATCATCTTTTTAATTACTTCAACTAATCATTTCTTACGCCATGTACAATTATGTGCCGATTTTAACTAGTACAAGGATCGAGCATAATTCGCCGGCATATCAAAAGCAAACCCTGCTATACATTTATAGGTTTTGCTCAGAAATGGTCATAAATAATTAAATATTGTGTCTGGATGTGTTAAAGAAGGAGTCTCTATAATATACAATGTTATTAAACCCGGACCGGACCGGCCGGTTTGAATCGGAAACCGGAGAACCGACCATGAAACCGATCCGATCTGCCATAGAAACCGGGTCAGGTAAGAGTATTTTATAAAAAAAATAAAAAAAAAACGCAAGAAGTTTACAAAGAAAGATGGGAAGAAGAGGATGTTATGGGGGCAACGTCCTTTGCAGCGAGACTTGCTTTTTCGCCGGCTCCGGTGACGGCATCGAAGGCTCCGAGCTCGAAGATAGCTTGTAGAGACATGGAGAGGAAGAGGACGAGACCACTCATATGGGGGAGAAGAAGCTTCCTTCATCCTCTTGCACTTGTCGAGCTTATATGATTCGTGGTGAGGTCAGAGCAGGATTTGAAGGAAGGAGTCAAGGAAAGAGTCATGGGGAAATAGAAAAGAAAAGAAAGAGAAGTTTACAGAAGAAGGGGGCTGGCCGACTGGATGATGAAGAAGGAGATGTGAAATGGTTTAGCAATCCATTAATATGATAAGACGTAAAGCAGTAAAGCAGCAAACTAATAAATGAGAAGAGAAACAACACATGACTTTTCATTTGGTTTTTAAATTGTGGGACCCACTTTTCATTAATAAATATTATATAATAAATTTTGGAGACTTAGTTACTCCGGTCTAACCTCGGTTCGACTCCGGTTTGATTCTGGTCTGACCCACTAACCCTTGACCCAATACTTCAACTGGTTCAGTAACCGGTCTGGTTTTAATAACCTTGATAATATATTAGAATGTTTTGTTTTGAGAAGTCATGTCTTTCAAAATTAAAGGAATTGCATTGGCTCATGAATTAAACATATGATTATGATATTTGATTGAGGAGGTATAGTGCTTCAAAATATATCACTTCAAGGCATCAGTTTATTGTCTATAAATACCCTCATTAGCCCCATTTGAAGTAGAGATTAAGAAGCATATCAATTATCTCTTACTAAGATTACTTTACCTTCCATCATTTTTGTCACCTTGTATCCTTATATGAATAATTCATTTAATTTTGGGGAGTGCTATTTCCTATTAACTAAGGTGATTGTGGAATAACCCTTAAGAAGCGTGACTCAAACTAAATATTTTTTTCTTTCTTTACATATTTTGCTAGCAGGAATAAGGTAGTTTATTTTGGTAGCATTAATTAAGATGGAAAACTTAAGACCATGTTTGTTTATGTTTTCTGTTTTTAGAATAGTTTTATAAAATAGTTTTTAAAAATAATTATTAAGAAGAAAAAAATCAGTTTGGATAATTGTTCTGAGAAATTGCATTTGAAAACCAAAAAAGCATAAAAAACTTGTTTGGAAGAATTTCTGTTCATATCAACTTGGAGAACTGAGAAAAGCTTAAAGATAGATTGGACAGTGCATTGACAATAGACAGATAAGGGAGCGTGACCACACATGAAAAGGAGAATTGGAAAAAATAACAAACCAGAAAAAAAAAGACAATAAAACATCTTATCGTTATTTTGAGGGTTTTTTTTCCTTAATTAAAAATTAAGAACAACCAAACAAGTTTTTCTTTAAAAGAAACAAAAATTTCTTTACAAAATAACAAGAAAACAAATAGGGCTTTTAATTTTTTTATTAAATATTTAATATGTAATATTACTGAGTTACTTCATATTCAAGCACGGATGAGTTTAAATAGGATTTTTTTCAGGACTAATATTTCTCAAAGTGGTCTTATAATGAAATAAACCGTTAAAAAAATTTATAATTACTAAATGAAATTTGGATAATATCGATACTTTGTATATATAAAATTTTATCAGGTCCATCTTTCTAATAAAGTTTTTAATTAGCGAATTTTCCCCATTTTTTCCAAACAACTAAATTGATTAGCCAGTGAACAACCTAATTTTATTGTAGAACTATTTTTCAGAATCAATGATTAGACCATGCAAACTAGAAATTATTGTTCTTGGATAAAGGAAAAGATTACTCGATCAATTTCTGTATTGCTGATGATATATATATTATCACTAGGCCAAAACAAAAATCTTAAGAACAGGTGAAACAATGTGGATTGAATGCTTACACATCACAAAGGAGGGAAGCTACGCAAATGGGTCCAAACTTGTGAGGAAGAAGCCAAACAAGGAAAGAAAATCCACAAATAACTGCAAACAAGATTTGTTTTTGGCTTTCATTTCATTTCATTTCTCAAACAAACAATTTATCTTATAACATGAGGTGTTTCAAAACACCTCTCCTTTTACAAAATGTTTTAAAAATATATGGCAGCAAACAATTATAAATGCTACACAGTCATTTTTTATTGTAACATATATTAATTTAGAGAAATTCATTTGTAATATTTTAACTTTCTAAAAAACTTATACGCTATAGGGCCAATTTCGTTCATATGTTTTTACATATAATTAATTTATCAATTAAAGAAATTAATTAAAATGATTAAATCAAATAAAAATACATTATATTAGTATTTATATATTTCCATCATATTTTTTAATGGAATTTAAATATAAAAATTCACTATGGTTCTTTATACCGCAGGATTCCGTTCTATTTTAATATTATTAATTAGGGAAAAATTCTGAAAAAGACCTTTAAAATTTGAAAAATCTTAATTAGTTATTTTCTACTAAGATAAGTTATCAATTTCCTATTAATTATAGTCCGTACATAAACTATTATAGGAAACAAAAATGGTTTGAAATTTTGATATTTTGAAAGTATTTTTCTGAATTTTTTTCCCATTAATTACTACTACACCTATTATTATAATAAAGGAAAGCTAATCTTTTGGTTGCTATAAGCTTGCATTGATTGTAATTGAGTCTTTAAAATTTAATTTGGTACAATCCAATTCATATAATTTTAACTTAGTTAAAAATCAATCTCTAAATTTTAAGTCACCTCAGCTTCATACGACCACACCTACAATTTTAACCATTGAAATTTTAGTTCATAAATTTCATGAAATATAAAATTTTATTTTAATAATATAAAGACTCATATTTTAAATGATTAAATATTATGACATAATTGCAAGTCAAAGTTTAGAAACTTAGTACGTTATAATAAAATTTTGTTAAGACTACATAAATTGAGGTGCACCAATTGAAAATAATAACATCTTTTATTTAGGAACTAAGTTTTCAAAAAGTAACAAGTTTTCAAAAAGTTAAGACTTATATATAAATCCAAGTTTAAATTTAGGAACTAAGTTTTCAAAATATTTTTTTGTTCTAAGAAACAAAAAGTAACAAAAAAAAGCTTGTTTTAAAATATGTTTTTGGTTACATGATAAAAAAACAATTTGTTTTGGAAAAAAAATCATAACATCTTTTATTTTTTTTGTAAAAAATTATAAATGAGAAAATTAATATATTTTTTATTTTTTGTAAAAAATTAGAAAAGAGAAGTCAAGTTGAATGGAAAAATTATATTCCATTGATTTCAAATAAAGAATATAATTTGTAGTACAAATTGCACTACAAATCACTTTGGGTGTTGAACGCAGCTAAAAGAATTTTCAATTATGAATTACAAATAAGTTTACTACTTTACTACTCCTCTTATGAATAATAAAAAACAAACCGAAGTAAAATTATTATAAAAAATTAATTATTTTTTACCACAACTTTACTATTCCTCTTATTCTTAATTGCAAAAATTTGTAATTCTGAATTACAAATTTTATTTTATTATAAAAATAGGGAAAATCATGTTTAAATCCTGTAGAAGTATAATAATTCAAATTAAGACCTACATTTTTTTTAAAAAAAAAAAACCTCATTAGACCAAGATGCCTAATTAGGAATTCTTGTCTAATTTGTATGATTTCTAATTTATATAATTTTTATCCATTAAATATATTTAATTACATTTCTTTTTCAATTTTTCATGCCACAAACGAGTCAGAGTTTTAGTTTTGAGTCCAGATCTTTCATTTGCGGTCCCCTCACTTTGAATTTTGTCAGTTGTGGCCTTCTCTCTTTCTGTGGCGAGTCATTTCCTCTCTTTTTTCATATTTGATCTGCGGATGTAAGATTTATCTGTTTTTTTTTTTTTTGTGATACTGGGTTTTGTGATGGTGTTCTTGTCTTAGAAAATAAATAGATTTGTGAGATCTGCGTTCAAATCCTCTTGGTTGGATGGTTGTTTGAACGTTATTAGATCCGATTATCTCTTGGTAGCTTGGATTTGATTTCTTGGGGGAAGATTTAAAGAAGTGTTGTTAGGTGTGTGGTCAAAGTCACCAGATCTACTTGATCGAAGGAGCAGAAGTTTTCTTCAGGACATCATGGGTCTTCTTCCTTTTGAGGTTGGATTTTCTAGGTTCTCTATCTCAAGATGGAGTACCTGTACAGCTACTATAATTCTAGCTAATTCTTACAAAGAAGTGTGCCTTTTAGGGTGAATTTTACAACCAACATTTTCTTTGTCGTCACTTCTAAGCTTAGATTTTGAGGAGGCTGCTATTATCCATGATTCTTGTTCTACTCTTAAATCTTTAATGTATGCTTGACTATTTTTGTATTTGGTTTATTTTGTTGTATTTGATATGGCTTTATTTGTATTTGTTTTTAAGTATTGTATCGATTTGCTCTGTGTGTGTGAGACAAAAAAAAGTATGAAACTAAAAGTACCAATAAATATATACACACGCACTAAAACATGAAAATAGATAAAAATGTGACTCCTCATAAACTATCAATTTATTAAAGAAGTCCACAAAATGAAACCTTGAAAACTTGCAGCTTCTAGCGTGCCTTGCACTAATAACCCTCAAGTTAATTACAGGTTGGAATAGGCTGAATACAAAGGACAAGTGGAATTAATTTCAAAATACCTTTTTTATTTCTGTGCCTCTTTGTTTATATTAATAAACCATGATTCTAATAAGAAAAGAACAAGTGATGTTCATTAACTACCATTAGTTTGTCACATAATAGTATTGATCAGTGAGGAGTTAAACTTATTTTTTTAAAAAAAGAAACAAACAAAGGAGTTTACCTCAATACCATTAGAGTACAATCCAATTATTAAAATCTTCCAATCAAGGTTCAACTGAAGGAGCTCAATAGAGAGGATCAAAACCCAATGCTTAGATACAAATGTGCCTTCTTATATGGTACACTAAAAAAATAAAAGTTTTACTTCTGCCAATATTAAAGGTAGAATTGTTTATATAACTAATTTAAATACTATTTATAAATTTATTATTTATAATAAATATGTATTTATTTTTCAAAAATTTTGGCGTCTAAAATATAGGTCATTTTTAACAACTGATAACTAGAATTAAGAAAGAGTTGTTAGTTTATTAAAGGGTTAAGGTGTAAAAATACACATCAGCTTTTTTCCCAGGAGCGCCCAACACCAAGAACTTTTTTCTAGAGCAAAAATACACACGTAATTACCATTTTAGAGCAAAAGTCACATCCTACCGTTAAGTCACTGTTCATCGCTGTTATGTTACTGTTCACTTCATCTTTTTCTTTCTCATCACGATGAATAGGTGCTTGTTTCACCTGCCTAAGTTGAAACTCGGTCTTGGGCTACTTTCTGCTTGTCGCAAAATTTAGAATACACATCAGCTTTTTTCCCAGGAGCGCCCAACACCAAGAACTTTTTTTTAGAGCAAAAATACACACGTAATTACCATTTTAGAGCAAAAGTCACATCCTACCGTTAAGTCATTGTTCATCGCTGTTATGTTACTGTTCACTTCATCTTTTTCTTTCTCATCACGATGAATAGGTGCTTGTTTCACCTGCCTAAGTTGAAACTCGGTCTTGGGCTACTTTCTGCTTGTCGCAAAATTTAGAAAGAACTTCTACCTAAAGGTGTCCATATCCCGAATCGACTTTGGCTGCAACAAATGAAACCATAGTTGCGCAGCTCCTCTCAACGTCCCCGTTAATAATCGAGGTATGATTTGTCCTTCGAACCCTTTAATCATTATTTCTGTGGTGAAGTTGTTAAGGTGAACTTGTGGGTCTTGAGTACCATCATACTTCGACAGGTCCCTTGAATCAAAACCTTTGGGATATGTAGCAGTATGAATTTCGTCCGAGAAAGGACCTTGCATCCCTCACCTACCATATATTTTGGGATAGGCCATAAGAATGCTCTATGATGGGTGTCTCACATCTTCTTTGCTAAGAACCCGACTTTCTATTGGTTGCTTATCCGCAACGCATGCCTGGTCTTGCTCAGCATTATCAAGGTGGGGCCTACCGGTGTCTTCTGGTGCAGTCATAGTGATACTAACCCCGCTGGGATTACTAGCATCTCGACCGATGTTTTGTTAGGGTTCTCCAACTGCCTGACGCGTTCTTCTAACCATTACATTCTTCGGATTTCTTCTTCGTGGGTCTCAACTTGGTCATGGCCAGCACTGGTTTTCTTTTGTAGGATTCACATGAGGTACCCCAGCACTCACATGGGTAGAATTTGAGACATTAACCTGGCTTGGGCTAGCAGCATCTTGATCAACGTGTTGAATTGGAGTATTAACCCGGTTATGATCAGCTGTACCTCAGCCTATGCTCCAACCTTGGATTTTCACCTGCCCAAAACGCTCGTCCAGCATATGCTACATTCTTCTCGCCTCTTCCTACCTCCAGATGGCACTACGACGGTCCATATCCTCCGCTCTTTGAAGTTGGCTGCAATTCTATATTTCCTCCATCCGCCGGAATAATGAACCCATAATGTGTTGTAGTAAGCAGATATCAGGGTCTTGAATCTGAAACTCTTGAGGGGATCTTGTTGTTGAACCAGTGGTTGGATTTTCTGGATGACTTGGTTACGAGGGGTTGGGAGGTCCCCATGTTTGCAGTCTCATTCTCTGCTTCAACCACAACACGATTATAGTTAGGAGCCACCGAGTTTTCATATTGAATGGGTTGTTTAGGAATCTACTGTGGTTGCTCTTTTGGTAGCAGACCTTGTTAAGAAACCTGACTGTAGCTTCTAGTATTTGCTGCCATTTTCAGTGGTTTAAGAATTGAATTTTATCTCTCTCCACGGTTGGCGCCAATGTTCTGTTGTAAAACACAAATGTCTAGCCTCAATGGACTAGTTATTAGTTTATATGGGATCGAGTATAATCTCTAAGATGTCTATCAGTTTAAATGACAAGGAGATATAGATTATTCAGTAATATCTATGAAGAAGATACCATAGAATACCTGATGATCATATGCTACACAAGAATGACGATAGCCAAAAAGAGTAGGGCGTAAGCACAGTAAAACTGTATTTAGAATAATGAATTGAAAGAGTGTACCTGTTAAGTAATCTCTTATTTATAAAAATTACCTTTAGGGTTTTGGTCCTTCCATTAGAGTGGGCGCCTCCAAGGAACATTTGCCTCCACGTCCTGATCATGCGAGCCCACGATCTGGTCATGCCTGCTCTACTACTTGTACTGTCCTGGATTATAGGCATGATTATAGGGTAATTAGCGTTTTACCTGATTATAGAGGGATTCTATCATAAAATCTTCTTACTGGGCTGCATATCCTCCAAGCCCAATACACGGGACGATAACAAATTTTATATTATTTATTGATTGTCAAAAAAGATAACTATTATATAGAAGGTAAGAAGGGTATGCCCTAGATCTTTTTCTTATATATGTATTAGAGAAAATTAATTATAATTTGATTTCTACATGTTTTTTTTATTAAGTGAGTTTTGACTTATGTAATTCAATCTGCATAGTACTTACAGAGTTTAAATCTCAGTTTATAAAATTTATATGGTATATTATCCATTCAATATTGAAGATCAATTGCAAAACATTTTAAAAACATACGCCATTGAACAGTAAATCGTTGGCTCAAATTCGAAATGCATAGCCCTATAGAAGTTGGTTTATTTTCTTTTATTTATGTGATTATAATTTCGATGTCACTTGCTAGTTTAGATTTGATTCATATGGAGCCCAATGAGAAGCCATCCTAACATCATTTTTTCAGTCATTAAATTCTAAAATTAAGATCTTATTTAAATTTTTTGATTCATTTATCACTCACCCTAATTATTTTAAGTTGACAAATGTTTTTGCAATAATCAAAATAGCTATATAAAAGGATATTATACAAATTGTAGGATAAAATAAAATAATAATGCCAAAATGCATAATATAAATTCCACAATAATAAACCATACTATAACAAAATATTTTATATGAAATACCTCTAATTATAGTTGGTCAAACCGTAACTGTCACCCTCAGCAAAAAAAAAAAAAAAAAAAAAAACTGTCACCCTCAGAAAACGTTTAATAATTTTTTTTTGGGTAAACAAAAAGTTTTGGAGGGGTTCGACACCAGTCCCCCATCAAGGCCAGGGCACGGCCCAAGGCTTTATGAACACTTACTGGGGACTGACGAGATCACCTACCAAAGGAGTCCCAGCAACAGCAGAGGGGATCGAACCCACGACCCAAAAGTCTAATCTTGAATCCCTTACCATCTATGCCAACTCTCCTTGGTATTTTAAATTATTAAACAAAACGTTTAATAATTTAATAATAAGCTTGTATGGTTTACCATGACACTTTATCTCATAAAGTAAAATTGGATAGGGCCCTTACTAATAAAATATTTTTATAAAGGGAGTTTAACTAATGCAATTTTTCAATAAAATATAATTGGTTATCTATCCATAACATTAATAAATGAGATCCTCGATAAACAAAGAACTAAGCGAGATAACCATTAGAGCTTTGTACGCTTGTGGCTTGCTGGTTAGGGTGCTCCACTCTTAACTGGCAGGTTGCGAGATCGAACAAGCATTAATGAGGAAGCAGAAGCAGTAATTGTTAATGAGGTATTTCAAATTACCTCTCCATTTTCTACTCTTTTGTGTTTCATTCTAACAATTGCCATTATCAAATTTAGAATTTATAAAGGACTAAAAAGCAATTTATCAAGTATTCTCCCATTCTACCAGAAAAGATTGTTGAATTTTATAAGAGAGTTAATAAAGTTTAATGTTTTCCTTTTATAGGAAGTACGGTAAATAATTAATTTTTTGGCAAACTAATTAGTAAGATTGTGTGGATGCGCTTAGCATCCAAGAATGACATTTTTAACCTTCAACCTAATATTGGATAATTTAAGAACAAATTGTAAATTTAAAAGCCAACATGGTTTAAGGTATTTTTAGTATTATATAATATTCAGTTTATGGCTCATAGATGTTTCTCCCAATACAATTATATCCTATATGACTCAAATAAATTAAGTTTTTCATATGCAGCAAAGAATACATTGTTTGTAAATTGGGAGAGACATGTAATTAGCAATTTTCACTTTTCATGTCCTAAATATATGAGCTAGACAATAAATTCATTTTGATCTTAAACATATAATTTCAGTCTACTCTCTCTCCCATATTGATAAGATTTTTTTTTTTTTTTTCAAAATATCATATTGATTGTGTATATTATTTGTGGCAAAATAAAAATTGTACTACCTTCAATCCTTAAAATAAAATTATTCCTTTTTTTCTTTTGAAAAAAAAAATTAAGGAATCTAAATTAATTATTTTAATGTTTTTATGTCAAATTAATATTTATAATTTTTATATCAAATCCTGACATATAAAGTAGTAATATATAATATATACTATGATTTTTCAGTTATTTATTTAATTTTTTTATCTCTTAAAAAACAATCAAGCGGAGTATGTATGTACATCACACGGGATGTTTTAAAGATCAGGTGCTTGATATAATGGTAAATCAACTGGACTGTAATGTGTTTGTACATAGTACATAGTGCCAATCCTGAATTTCTTAAATAAATATAGTAAAAATAAAACCCTTCATGCTATTCGAACTCATGGCTTGAAGGGTAGAGGCTTAGAGCAGACTTGTCTTCACCTTACAAGGTCATGGGTTCGATTCAGCATCTATACTGTCTAAGAACTCTGCTTCTGATGAGTCTGTTTCTCATAACATGAGGTGTTTCAAAACACCTCTCCTTTTACAAAATGTTCTAAAAATATATGGCCGCGAACAATTATAAATGCTAGAGTCCTTTTTTATTGTAACATATGTTAATTTAGAGAAATTCATTTTCACTATTTTAACTTTCTAAAAAACTTCTATGCTCTAGGGTCCTTTTCGTTCATATGTTTTTACATTTACTTAATTTATCCTTGATATTTAAGAAATTAATTACAAATAAAAATTTATTAAAATGATTGAATAAAAAAATAAATTATATTAATATTTATATTTTTTTCATCATATTTTTAATGGAATTTAAATATAAAAATTCACCATGGTTCTTTATGCTGCAGGATTCTGTTCTATTTTAATATTATTAATTAAGAAAAATTCCAGAAAAAATACCTTTCAAATTTTAAAAATCTTAAATTAGTGATTTCCTATTGGAATAAATTATCAATTTCCTATTATCAGTTGTATTCAGTACATAAAACTATTGTAGAAAACAAAACTTGTTCGAAATTTTGATTTTTGAAGGTATAGTTTTGAATTTTTTTTTTCTATTAATTACTACTACTATTATAATAAGAGAAAGCTAATGTTTTGGTTGCTATAAGCTTCAATTGTTTGTAATTGTGTATTTAAACTTTGACTTGGTGTAACTTGATTAATATAATTTCAACTCAGTTGAAACTCAATTTCTACATTTTTAACTCACTGCAACTCAATACTTACAATTTTAACCATTTAAAACTTTAGTTTCTACTTCCTAAATTTAATAATTTGATTTATACATTTTTTTTATTAAGTGAATTTTGATTTATGTAATTCAATCTGCATAATACTTACACAGTTTAAAACTCAGTTTATAAAATTTATATGGTATATTATCCATTCCATATTGAAGATCAATTGCAAAATATTTTAAAAACATACGCCAATGAACGGTAAATCGTCACTCAAATTCGAAATGCGTAGCCTATAGAAGTTGATTTATTTTCTTTCTTTTTATTTATTTATTTATGTGATTGTAATTTCATACAGAAGCCAATGGGAAGCTATCCTAACATCAATTTTCATTCATTAAATTCTAAAATTAAGATCTTGTGTAAGATTTTTGATTCATTTATCACTCGACCTAATTGATTTAAGTAGACAAATGTTTTTGTGATAATCAAAATAGCTATATAAAAGGATATCAATATATATTATGAAGCCACCTCCATAAATAGTTTATATCAGCTTCCCTCACAAATTACTGTTCACAAGCCAGTTTAATTGTCATTGGGCTCCATGTGAGCGGATCTAAAAAATACCACATGAAGGGACTTCTGCTCCATCTCTCTCATGTCTCTTTTACTCCTTTTTTTTTATTTTCCTGAGGGGCTTTTCTTCTCTCATGGGACACGTCTCACATCTGAACCAGGATGCAAAATTTGAATCCCTTCTTCTTTCTCCTTCGTCTTTCTGGCTCCTTTTTTCTCACCCCAACCCCGATGCCCTTTTACTCCTCTCTCTCTTTTTCCACCGTTTTTCTCACAGCCCCATCATCCCGGAGCCCTTTCTTTCAATCCTCATCCAATCTTCTTCTCCAACTCTCTCTCTCTCAGTCATCTGCTCGGAAGGGGAAGGGATCTCCCCACCGAACTCAAGTGCTTTTCTCTCTGTCGTCGCCATCTGACAAGTTTTCTGGTCCTTCGATGCCCTTTTCCTCCTTTTTTTTTTCTTTTTCCTCAGTTTCTCTCATAACTACCTCATCTCGGGAGCCCTTTCTTTCAATCCCCATCAATTTTCTTCTTCTTCGACCCTCAGCTACAAACCTTCAGCCATCAGTTTCTCCTTTTCTTTTGTAGCTTCTCGATGCTAAGAAGGTTTGTACTCTTCCTCCATTCTTCCCTTCGTCTTTGATCTCTCCCCTTCTTCTTTTATATTATGCTTTCTTTTTGTTACAGTATTTCAAAGAAAACGTTCAAGCCATGTCCGATTTCTTTTTCACTCTTCATCCGATTGGGGATGGCTTGGTTGAAATTGGAGGAGGAAAGGAAGGCTGAACAAGGTTCTAAGTGAAAAAGGGATGCCATTGAAGCTGTTGAAAGACCTTGCCATATTGATGAAGCTAAAGCACAACTAAATGTACCCTTTCTTTCCCAATTAATCCTTCTAAAATGCCCTTCATTTTTTTATTTTCCTTTTGTCAATTTCTGTTTTTCGAGATTATGATTTAATCTGATTTTTACGGTTGATTTTTATGACCTTTGATATGGTCTTGCATTTCTTTTTTTTTTTTTACACAATTGAGTGCCCAAAACATAAACCTACGTTTTATCTAAGTCCAGAATCCTCTCTAGCTCCATGTCTACAGTTGAAACTATCTGGAATCTAGGCATGAGAGAGAGGCTTGATTTAGCCAATCGGTCCGCTGCTGCATTTGCCCATCGATTAATGATTTGGATCTCAACTCTCCAATCCCAAGACAATACACCCTTAATCTCTTCAACAAGTTTCCGATCCTCATGAGATTCAATTATCGAGTTCTTTATTAATGCCACTGCCTCCACTGAATCGCTTTCCAGGATAATGTTTCGATAACCCAGATCCCACGCGAGCTTGATTCCATGCAGACAGCCCCATAATTCTGCTGTTAAGTTGTCTCCCTCTCCTCCCTTAAACATGAACGCTGACAAGAATTCGCCATGCTCATTTCTCATCAGACCACCACTGGCCACACCCGGAGACAGAGGCGAGAAGGCGCCATCGGTATTGACCTTCACCCATCCCATCTGTGGAGGTTGCCATTTTCCTCCATGATCACTGGAAGTTCCTTGCCGTGCACTTGCTTCACGAAGTCTACCCCTTGCTTCCTTCAAACTACCAAGCATACCGAGAACGCTGGAAATAATTGTGAAATTTGAAATCTTCCTATCTTCAAATATATGTATGTTTCTACGCCTCCAGAGCCACCAACAAGTGATAATAAACTGTTGTCTCCATATCTCCTTGTCCTGCCCTTCTCCACTTCGATTAATATTCCAGGTAAGCCATTGATCTAGACGTAACCTAAAGAACTTACGCTACAGCTTGAGGGGAACAATCTGTTTCCACAAATCATGGGTGTCACAGCAGTCCCTGAGAAGGTGCATTAATGTTTCCGCTGCCTCTCCACAGATCATACACCGATCATCTACACTCAACCCCCGTTGACACCTAGCTACATTAGTCAGTATGCGCTTATGTAAGACCAGCTAGGCAAACATTTTACATCTCTCAGGAACCTTTAGCTTCCATATCTTACCCCATATATGGTTCGGCTGCACTCCATCATTAGTAATAGCATCATACGCGGACTTCACTGTGAAGGTGCCACTCTTATTCCATCTCCACCGAAAGCTCCCATTTGGCATTTCGTTCAACCCTTCCCTCACATGGTTCCACGTACGTTTGATTCCTCTCCATAAATTCGGCCCACCTCTCTGCATGTCAATTCTTGGCAGGACATCCGATCCACATTTATATTTATTCCTGATGACTTTTACCCACAAATCATCCTTTCGAGCAATTAAATTCCACCCCACCTTCATTAGATATGCTTGGTTGTATGAGCTAGAATGGCGTAGTCCCAAACCCCCTCTAGCCTTTGGTTTACAAACAATATCCCACGCCACTAGTGGGATTTTCCTTTGCTCCTCCGTACTCCCCCATAAAAATTGATGGTTACATTGATCCAATGACTCGCACGTGTTAGCTAGGAGGAGAGAAGTTTGCATGACATGACCTGGAATTGCCGAAGTAACTGAAAAGACTAAGGTAGACCTCCCTGCGGAAGAGAAGGATTTAGTCTTCCATGTGGATAGTCTTGTCTTCACCTTGTCAACCACATAATGAAATGATTCTTTCGTTACTCTCTTGTGGTGGATAGGGACACCTAGATACTTTCCTAGGTCGCTTGTGATAGAGAAGCCGAGCGATGCACACATTTCACTTCTTCGGGTGTGATGCACATTTTTTGAGAAGAATACCCAGGTTTTCTAGTAATTAATCTTTAAACCGGAGCTCTCATAGAAATTCTTGAGGTAATCATTAATTATAGAGACCTGCTCCATTGAGGCTTCTACAAACAAAATGATATCATCTGTAAAGAACAGATGGGAAATGGGAGGTCCGGACTTGCTAAGTTTAATAGGCTTCCAATCTCCTTCCTGAATAGCCGATTGAATAAGATGAGCCATCTTTTCCATGCATATCACAAACAAATAAGGCGATAACGGATCTCCTTGTCTCACTCCCCTGGAAGGATGGAAGCAATCGGCTTTGCCACCATTCCATAAGAGTTGCATTTTGGAACTAGAGATACATTGGCCAATAGTCTGAATAAGGGAACTTGGGATCTTGATTTCTTGGAGGCAGCCTATTAAGAAATTCTAATTCACACGATCATAAACTTTTTCCAAATCAATTTTGATTGCCATAAGCCCCTTCTTCTGTTTTATATTTCTCATGGTGTGAATAACCTCCTGGGCAACAATAATATTATCACTGCTATGTCTTCCTGGTACAAAACTACACTGGTTAGGAGCTATCACCTAAGGGAGAATTGGCTTCAGCCTATTCACAATGATCTTGGTAAGAGTCTTGTAAATAACATTACAAAGACTAATTGGTCTGAAGTCCCCCATGGTTTCCGGATGATCTTTTTTAGGTATGAGGACAAGTAAAGTACCATTAACCTCGCTGATAGCCTGTGGATTTGCAAACATGGACTGCACATACTTCACAACAGACATGCCTACCGTGCTCCATTGGTTTTGGTAGAAGAGGGCATTAAAACCATCAGGGCCAGGAGATTTGAGAGCACCCATACTAAAAATAGCATCCTTGATTTCAATGGCAGAAATTTCCCTGCTACACCCTTACAATAAACCCTCCTCAACATTGGGGTAAGTCATAGGACACTATAGTGCTGGCCTGTTACAATTATCATCTGTAAACAGATTAGAAAAGAAATTAGTAGCCATACCTTTTATTAGAGAAATATCATATATCCATGACCCCTCACTATCCATAATAGCTTCAATCTGTTGGCTCTTCCGTCTTCGATTAGCTCGGGCCTGGAAATACCGAGTGTTACGATCTCCATAAATAGACCAATCCACTCTAGTCTTCTGTGCCCAAATAAGTGATTCCTAGATTAAGACATCTTCTAGTTCCTTCCAGATAGTGAGCTGAAGTTCCTCATATTTTGGCACCATTCCAATTCGAGAAACAACCCTATTAATTCCATCCAGACGACGCAGGAGTTGTTTCTTTCTACCCTCTGTGTGCTTGAAAACTTCTTTGTTCCACTTCACACAAGCATTGGAGAATTGAGAAATATTCTGGGCCCACTCAGCATCATGTTGCCAACACTGGCGAACAAAATTATCAAACTCCTCATGAAGAGCCCATGCAGCAATAAAGCGGAAAGGTCAGTTAGCTTTAGGGGAAGTTGAGACCGAATAAAGCCGAAGGAGAAGAGGTCTATGATCCGATTTAAAAAAAGGCAAATGAGCAACCGAGGCATTAGGAAACACATTCACCCATTGATCATTAGCAATGAACCTATCCAGTCTTGCTTCTGTTTGGCCACTTTTCCATGTAAATTCTGGCCCATCGAATCCGATGTCCCTCATTTCGTGTACATCAACCCAATTTACAAAATCGCGATCCACAAAACACCTAAATGTGGCCATAGAGCGTCTTTCACAAAGAAGCAGTGTACCACTGAAATCACCTCCTATGAGCCAGGGTCCCTGAATCAAAGGTGCTAGGCAAGATAAGTTGTCCCATAAGATCCGGCGAGACACATTAGATGGGCTAGCATACACCACAGTGAGTATCCAACTATTTCCTGCTGTTCCTGTAACCTGTAAATGAATAAATTGGTGATGACGTTCAAGCAACAAAATAGAAGAAATACTATGATCCCAAAGACACCAAATACCACCACTATATCCCTCACAGTCCATTATCTCCATATTAGGGAACCCCAGTTGACTCGCTCTTCCTATAGACATTTCCTTAGAACATCTTGTTTCCAAAATAGCCATGAAATTCAAATGGTAATAAGATTTGAGATCACGGGCTAGTGCAGGAAAGCTTCTTGCACCAGTGCCCCTAGAATTCCATATCAAAAAATTCATTGGGAAACAAAGTTGGTAATTTGGGGGTTGACAACCTCCCCCTCGATTTTATCCTGAGCATCCATGAGATCATCACCCTTCTGCATTTGGATATCTTTCAATAATGTCCTTCGGTTTCCTTAGTGCTTGGCAATAGCCCATTTGAAAACGAAGAAGGTCCATCCACCGCTATCCCAGGCACTTGTATATTCGCATAATCTACAAATCCAACGTCTTTCACGGCCTCATAAGAAGACTCCCTCTCCCTTTCATACATTCGGACTTCAACATCCTGCAAAGCCTCAAATGCATTTTTCTTCACAAGCCCAACATCAAGGCCCACCTGTGACAAGCGTTGAGCTCGGTCCAATGTACGGGGACGGTTTTCTTTACCCTTGGCCTTTCCCTTGTATGTATTCTTCCTTTTCATACCAATTTGCACCCACTCAGATTTTTGTGGGTCCGGTTGCTTAGTCAAACCCCTTTTAATTACTGATTTGCCCCTTAAGATCTCTCTTTTGTCATTTAGCCGTTGCAACACTCCTTTATCCTCGGCATTTCCTTGATCCATGCCTTGCATTAAAACTCCATTCCCTTCTCTCCAAAAATTATTTGGTTTTGAGATACTCCTAAACTCTCGCCGCAAAATCTGAATCTTCCCAAATGGGCTATCCTCCAACACAACCTCGCCGGAAACCACTGTAGGCCCCTCACCGTGATCGTTTGGTTTCATTTTATCACCGTTGCTACTATCGCTAACTGTATCTTCGCCTGAAACCTCTTGAACTTGCGCATTATCCTGAGTTTGCACTGAATTCGGGCAGACCTCCTTCAGGTGTCCATATTTGCCACATTCAAAACACACTTGATGAAGACCTTCATAAATAATCTGTCGTTCTTCTCTGAAAACGATATATGATGGTACCAGAGGTTTCTTCAAGTCTATCTCCACACATATACGAGCGAAACCGCCTTTATCATAGATTGAAGTAGATCGGTCGACTTTGATCATTCTACCAATCATGTTATCCTACGTAATGATTCAACATTGTAGAATTCAAACGGGATATCCGGTAGCCGGATCCAAGCAGCAATGTTACATGTTAGATCAGCTTTCCAAGGGTTGAAATTCGGCCTCCATCTCTGCACAATCAAGTAATGATCCTCTATCATCCATGGACCCTCTTGAAACGCGTACTCCTTATCTTCTTTATTCGAAAGAGAGACAATGTAATAACCATTATTCAAAGGAATCAGTTTTAACGGGTCTTTAGGACGCCACATACGATTGATACGATCACGAATGATATACGTGGGGAAGCTTGCTCCCAGGACTTTGATAATAAGGGAGTTCATCCAGGGCAAACACCATGATGAGTACTCTTCTGCAGTGAACTGAAGTTTCCCTGGTTTTCCCTCCATCCTTCGAGATTCCCGATTATCCTCTTCCTCTGAATCTACTTGGGTACCCCATGGATCCTTTTCATTCATTTTATGGCAATAGTTCTTCCATCCCTGTATAATGTCATCTTCTTCTGAATGTTTCACCAGGAACCCTACGCATCCAGGAGACATTAGTTTATCCCGGTATGATAATTTTGGATTCTCATTCTTCAGTCCCGCGGTATTGCCTTTGGAGTCACCTACACCCATCTGCATCTTCTCGGTGTTACTGCCAAAGGAAAATTTCATCTCTCCAGCCACATGTGGCCCCTGCTCAGGTTCCAGACCGCCATCCCCTTCCCCATCTCCACCACCCAAGCCCTCCTTTCCGCCGCTCTTCGCCTCCTTCTTCCTCCCTCACTCATTCACCGAAGCTTTCTTTCTCCCTCACTCGCTCATTCTTTCTCTTATGGTCTTGCATTTCTATTCCATCGCCATTTGCAAATCTAGTCATATTATTTTTCTTCTTTCTTTTTCTTCATGCTTTTCTTTTCCTTTTTTCAATGATGTTGAGTTTCAAAAAATATACTACAAGAGCCATTTTTACGGGTTAGTTTTACGTGCAGGTGAGTTACCATTAGGCGACTTCATATTTTGTCTGGAGAACAAAGTGAAGTTGCTGTTATCACTTTCTAAAGTTTTCCTGAATGTTTTGGTGGCAGTTAACTTATTTAACAAATGTCTGTGGCAATGGGCTCGAACCCTTTTTTTTTTAAATCATTACCATCATATAAAGACAATTTACTGTTATCAGCATTATTTGGTCTCTATTTGTACAAGTCTTTTATCCTTCGAATTTGTTGTCTGATCCCACTGGTGGTCTTTCAATTAATTGTTTCTGTATGTATTGGCGATTGAGGTTGTAAAACATTGATTGAGGTTTAAAATATCTGATTCAAAGTTGACTATTTAGATTTTAATAGTTAAAGGGCATACATTCCGATGAGTCATTTACATTAGGCTGAAGTCAGTGATTGAAGGCTTTTGACGCCACTTTGAATATATGTAATTTGTCTTTTGACGCTACCTTAGCTTTTGTTGGACTTACTTTGGCTTTTGTCGGACTTATTTTGGCTTTTGATTCTTCCCCAACCTGCTTTGCTCCACTTCAATTTCGAATTAATGACTGTTGCCTTCAATTTCGAATTAATACTTATGTTCCAATTAATGACTGGGGCGTGGCTATTCTTCACATTTGTTTTGTTGGATATATTTGTATGATGCTCAACTGTCCCAGTCATGTTTAGTGAATGAATGTGTTCAACTGTCAGGGGCTTTAGGCTTTTGTAGTTCATGTATGTATAGCGCTTGCTATTGTCATTCATGTTGAATTATGCGGGCTGTTGGTATCTGAAAATTTATGAGCAAAAGTCGTTCTCCACTGCTATTACTAAAATCTGTAAATCTGTCCAGATATATTTATAATTTTCAAGTCCTTTTTTGCTGGAATAATTTTTAGTTTTTCTTACATATACTTGGTGAATTTAGATTGTGACTATTTCCTACATATTTTTTTCAATGACCGGCTCTTGTGCAACATTCACACAACCTGCTCTGTGACCAGCTCTTGTGCTACATTCTTAGTTGTGAAACTGAAAATAGAGGTGCTTAAAATTTACACATTTGAATTCCATATTTGTAAGAAATGTATGGAATGAAATTTTATAATTGATATTCCATATTTTCCTTCTCATTTTAACTGAAATTACAGAACTTACACTGTTTTATTCTCATTTCTTCATCATATTGTTTCATTTTCTTTTGTGCTAACTTGCTTATTGGTGACATAGAAATATGACCAACATACCAGCAGAATGGGATGTAAGTTCTGCTAAGACTTTCATTGACCTTTGCATTTAGCAAATATATAAAAAAGTTGATGGGACTCTACATCTCATCTCTGATCTCAAGTCATTATTCAGACCACCCTTCTTTTTGATGAATTATACTTTTAAGCTAAGCCTTTGCATTATTCAAAAAAGTTGATGGGACTCTACATATACTAGCCTCATAAGTTTTGCAATTACCTATAATCATCGATGCCATTATCTTTTTTCATGTTCTTGTGCCATATTGACCACATTGACTCTTCTTTTTCAGCATAATAGGTCTGCACATTACTGGTATAGGACTTGGTCTATATTGCCTCTTGCCTATTTTTTCCAATTTTATGCCAAATATTAAGCTGACTTTATAGTGCTCACCCTTTCGCTAACTGTTCCAAACACCCATTCGGTTTGTTCCTCTCTTTTCTAGGTATATCACTAATTTTTATAGTTTAATAATAATTCCATGGTGCAGACCTGCCTCTTGAATCCTCACAATAAAGCCATGCCTGACTGACTATTAATATATATGTCGCATAGTACAATTTTTTATTATATATTATGATTTCCTTATGAAACATATAAGAACCTCATGTCATTGACTTCTTTATTTCAAATTGTCCAATGGGAGTTATCTGATCTGAGGTGATTATAGAGTTGGATTACATATAGTTATACCATGCTTCAGAAGTTTAATCACAAAAAGCATTCAACATTACATATAACCCATATTGTGCTTACAGGCCCAGCTTAAAATTTTTATCGGGTGCTGTAGAAGGCCATACTTTTGTTGATGATTCTTGTAAATTACAAGATGTTGATGATGAGCACTTTAATGCTGCTGCCTGTGCTTCTCTGGTGCTGAGTGATTTTGATCCTATGTAGGGCTGTGCATGAAGCCCAGGCCCCTGTGCGCCCAGCTCGACCCAGCAAAAAATGGCCCTGCCCAGCCCATAAAAAATGGGTATGATCGGGCTGAGCATTTTTACAGGTAGGGCAGGGCATCAGGCAAGGTATGCCGCCTTGCCCATTTGGCTCTGCCCAGTATATATATATATATATATATATATATATATATATATATATTATAGTTGATATAAATATTTTTTTATATAATAATTATAGACTTAATACTCTAATATATCCATTAAGTATCTGACCATTAATTCATTATATTAGTAATGATGCCTTGTATTTAATGGACTATGGATGTTATTTAATTCTTCAGGTTATGTGTATTTAATTATTTGTTAGGACATATGGTAATTTTTTAAATTTCAAGACTCAAGTTGTAGATTTATTTTGGAATATTCTAAGGTGTATAATTATCGATTACATTTGAAGCTTACAATATTATTTATTAGGTATGATTGAAATTTTTTTTTTCACATAGGGTGTAGTAGGATATTATCACTTGGGCATGAGAAGCCCGCCCTGCCCAGCCCATTATTGCCTAGCCCAAAAATGTTAAGGCTTCTATCAGGCAGAGCTGGGCATCGGGCTGTATTTTACTACCCAATGATTCTTTGGGCAGGGCATCGGGCAGGGGTCTTGCCCTGCCCAACCCTGCCCATGCTCACCCCTAATCCTATGTGTATAGACAGTGATAGTGGCAGTGCTAATTCATGTTGGGAACTTTGTATCCTACACAACCCTATGAGTTTTATTATCAATGTAATTTTATTTTTCTGCCTTTAAGAAAGCTAACAAGTTTAAAACTATACTCAGTTGTTTCATTATTTTGTGAACAAGTCTCAGATTTTTACTTTGCCATCAAGATTGTGGGTTTTGTTGGTCAAAAAAGTGAATTAGAAAAAGTGACTCATTATTTTACCCAAAGCAGATGGATAATAAGTTATACAAGAGAATATAAGAAAGAAAAGAGAGAAAGAGCACAGTATCAAAAGTTTCAACGATAGGTATGTAAATATTGGTTAATAATTTTATATATGAATATATTTTGGTGGAATAAATATTTTTAACTTAAACTCATTACTCATGAAACAATGAGTTAAAAAAAAAAGATATGAATATCAATTATACTCCATATAGGATCCCTATAAAATAAAATGTTTTATTAATTATATGTTGCATATAAAGAATGAGAAGTAATTGTTACACGTAAAAGTATTTGTGAGAAGTAGACATGGACTAAAATAGTTGTGTGTAAGTAAGAGTAATTGTGGGTTCAATGTATCATGTGAGGGCAAGTTGCAAATAAAGATAAGTTGCTGGATTCGTATAGTGATTTCTTGAAATATCTTTGATTAAGATATTTGTTTAATATGATAGGTGTGAGTTGCTTTTTATTAGAATTCAAATGAAACAATTCCAAATTTACAATCTCTCAAGCAGAGATTCACACAAATATTATTTAGAATTTAAAGAGACGTTTAGAAATCTTAATAAAAAAAGAATTTGTTGTTACTAATTAGTAATTATGAGTTAGTTTTAATTATTTATTATTCTGTGATATTGCATAAAAAATTGATGTAACTAAAAAGAGTATGAAATTATCATTAAATGATATCACCAGTGCAACGCACGGGAAAGTATCGACTCGTTATACAAATTTTAGGATAAAATAAAATAATAATGCCAAAATACGTAATATAAATTCCACAATAATAAACCAAACCATAACAAAATATTTGATATCAAATACCTTTAATTATAGTTGGTCAAAGCGTAACATCTCACAATTTAAGATATGAGAAACTGCAAACAACTATAATGATGCATTCAGAAATAACCATCACCCATCAAGAAACTTTTAATAGAAAGGGTTATTAATGTAATGATAAGCTTGTATCCCCCCCCCCCCCCCCCCAAAAAAAAAAATCTTGTATGGTTTACAATGACACCTTTTCTCATACAATTAGATAGGGCCCTTACTAATAAAATTGTAATACCTGAAAATTTTTTTATCTTAAAATAAATAATATACCTTAAATATTCTATGTGCATAAATAATACATGTTGAAAATAGGTGAATTTATGGTCTCAAAACTAGTGTCATAATTACTTTATTTCCAAAGGTGATTTCTCATGTAATTAGGAGAACTAAAGAGTTTAAAATCCCTAAATGAATTATAAACTACCTTGAGAATATTATGATAAATCCTGAGAGACAACTAAATATTTATTAAAAATTAGAAAGTATGTTGTCTATAATTTAGATAATTTATGAGATTATTTTCCTTGGGAAATAATAAGGCAAAATTAAATATCATTTTGGGGAACATAAATTGCTCCATGATTTTTAATATTTTGCATAATGCATAAATTATCAATATCAGTAAAATAGTTGTGAGATAATAATTAATCTCAATTAAGAAAATTGTCAACAATTGGTAAGTGATTAATTAAATAATTAATGGCTAATTATTTAGACATAGATAAAGGAGATAACCAAAGTTAGTTATATGAAACCCCTAATTTGATATTAATGACCAATAGAGGGTCAAGATTAGCATAAAGGGTGTCGTTAATTAATTTAGCATAATTAAGTGGTATATAAAGTGAAATTACAATTAATCCCTAAAGCTTACAAGATTACTAATCTTGTGATTAAAGCTCTAATTAAACTTGATGATCAACTTGGGCAAATTGAACATTAAGTAATGGCTAGGATTGAATTTCATAAAGTAAGATCAAAGGCCTACAATAATTCTAGCAATTTAAAATGTCTAAATCCATGATAATACTTAAGAACCAATAGGAGGCTAGAATCTTTGGTTATTAGAGGTAAAATAAACATATATTGAAGAGCCAAGAGAGGGGCCACGTTTTTGCTTACAAGAGGAAAGAAGAAGTTGTTTAATATATAATTAAAAAAGAATGAGAAGTGATGATAGTTTTGTGTTGAAAAGTCAATTATTTCAACACACCAATTAGAAATGGAAACATGGAGTATTTAATTAATTAAAAGCATCCATTTAATGTTGAGCAAGGGAGTGACGTTTTTTTGGGGACTTGAGGAGGAAGAAGCAATTTATAATATTCTAATGTAGATATTATTTCATAAGCACATGGGATAATTGCATTGAACCAATAGGAAAATTAAAGGGGAAAATGCTCTAAATCCTATGTAATTAAAATTAGCCAATAAGAACATTTGAGGCTTGAATTTGTGTCTTCATAAAAGACCAACACCCATGAGCCATTGATTAGAAAAGATCATCCAATGGGTAGGATTAAGGATGAGAGTTTGAGAATTACCAAAGTGCCATAGCATTTTTCTATAAATAGGGAGTCTTC
This sequence comes from Acacia confusa, assembly GCA_037074495.1. Classification (NCBI taxonomy): domain Eukaryota; kingdom Viridiplantae; phylum Streptophyta; class Magnoliopsida; order Fabales; family Fabaceae; genus Acacia; species Acacia confusa. The sequence goes on from CM073511.1 coordinate 16,776,697, forward strand.
CTCTTCATTTTTCTTCACACCAAATCACACTTCAAGAAAGGTGATTTCTAAGTAGGAGAGGGAGGAGGAATCTTGAAGCAAGAAGGAGAGTCTTCAAGAGGTAAGTTCTAGCATGTAAATTTCTAGTCTTTAATTTTTATAAGTTCTTAGTATAAATGTTAGTTTAATTTAGAAAATTATAGAATAAATTCCTATACTTGTTTTTAGGCCTCATTGCATTGAAAAATGCCAGAAGAGGTAAAAACATGATAGGAAATGATGTTTGGAAGTCCTTAGATTAAATTTGTAAGAGTTGCAGAATTTTCGGTTCTTAAGTCATTGTCAGGCAGCGGAAAAGATGCTATGATTTTATGAAGCAAATGAAGTTGTAAAATCATGAAATTCTCCAGAAATAAAGTAGACATGTAGGGCTTTCCAAATATATAAAATATACAACATTTTAATCTCTGGTCAAGGAGATATGAATTTTTGAAGTTAAGTCATTTTTACTGGAATAACATCTGGGCAACGTTGAGAAAATTCAAAACTGGGAATGATATGGTTGGAAATAGTTAAAGTCGTTATTTTTCCTTAAAAATAAAATTATTAATGGAAATTTTGGCTTTGGTTTCACCTCAAAATGATTTTTCTAGAATTAGTTATGATTTTTCAAAGTTAGACGAAAATCTGCCCAAAATGCTAAAATCAGTGTTTTCCGAAAATTTAGGGGATAAATTGGAAAATAAATCCACCAGGGGTAAAATGGTCTTATATAGCCAAAATATCTCTTGAAATAATATTTGTGAATTAATAGAAATGATATTACCCTTATAGGATATCTGTGATCGCAATCTGTCGAAACGTACCGAAAGTCATCAACGAAGGTATGTTCGCGTATTGTAACACTAACTCTGATGCTTATTGTATGCTTATATGTGATAGACAACTACACAAGTGAATTGTATAGATAACTTTACATGTGATGTGTATTGTTAACATGGATAACTATACATGTGAATTGTATAGATAACTGTACATGCGATGTGTATTGTTAGCATAGATAATCTTACATGTGATGTGTACGGTGGATATATTAATCTTGCATTTGCTATATACTTATGTGTTGATTAATGCTGTGATGTCATATATATATTGTTTATATAAGTATGAGGTTAACCGTTACCTGAGGTTCAATGCATGGACCTCTGCTCTTAATATAGCTTCAGGATCAGAAGGACTAAGCACCAAAGATAAGGGCAAGCAACATGCTTAGAGTCCCGGCCGAAGAATTTCTTTTTGGAATTGTATTACCATATCAGTAAATATTCAAACCTTTGTACTGTTGTATAAGCAACTAGGTACCTCAACAGTGGATGTTTATCAGATACTCGCTCTTTTAAATTACCCCGATGCTCTATTATAATGAAAGTACCTTATTCCACTTTTGAAAAATGAGGTGTTACAAAAATATTTTTATAAAGGGAGTTTAACTAATGCAAATTTTCAATAAAATATATTTGGTTATCTATCCATAACATTAATAAATGCGATCCACGATATACAAACAATAAAGCGAGGGACTAATCAGTGTTTTGGACGCTTGTGGCTGGCTGGTAAGGGTGCCCTACTCTTAATTTGTAGGTTGCAAGATCGAACAAGCATTAATGAAAACGCAGAAGCAGTCATTATTAATGAGGTATTTAAAAATACATTTCCTTTTTCTGCTCTGTGCTTCTTTAATTTCTTTATTATAAAAATTGATTTTATAAAGTGGACATTTTGGAATTATGTGTTCACTATATGTGATACAGGATAATAAAATATCTCCAAGAAATTATTCTTATAGTTCTTCTAGTTTTAGCCGATCGAGTTCAATAAAAAGCCCTTATGTAGAAGGTCTTTTGTTTCTTTTTTTTTTTTGAATAGGTTAGCCCTTTTGATAAGGCTTTATACGAATCGGTTACGATAACAAATACATTTTTAGTAATTTTATTCTCATATATTGTATTGATTAAAGTGTTAAACTTAATCCTTTTATTCTCTCTCATTCTCTTCTCTTGATTCTTTTACATCATCTTTCATCCATAAATGAAGACATTTTTTTGGGGGTATATTTCCTATATATTTATTTTTTTTTAATAAATCTTATGAAGTCAATATAATCCATAATTCGATTTAAAGCAACTTTTATCTTGTGTGTAGAGAGACAGAAGAAGCAATAAAATCATATAGACAGTCGACCATGGACGCCTTGAAGATCTGTGGCTTGTTGGTTAGTGGGTAATACTCTTAACTGCAAGTCACGGGTTCGAAAAGGCATGAAGGATCGGAGGAGTATTATTATTATTATTATTACTACAAAACAATGAGGTATTTCAAAATACCTCTCATTTTCTACTCTTTTCTGTCTCATTCTAACAATTGCCATTATCAAATGTATATTTTTGTAAAGGACTAAGAAGCAATTTATTAAGTACTCTTCTGTTCTAGGTGAGAAGAAATTTTTTGATCCTATTTATACGGTGAAGACAAAAATAAAATCTATTTGATTTTTTTTAAAAAAAATTAAGAAATCTGAATAAATTACTTTAACATTTTTATATTAAACTAATTTTTCTGTCATATAAAGTAGTAATATATAAAATATATTATGATCCAGTTATTTATATGACTTCTTTTTCCTCTCCAAACAAAATCAAGAGCAGTAGTTATAATTTTATATATACCACACAGGGAGGATTTAAAGATCAGGTGCTTCATATAATGGTAAATGAACTGAACCGTGAAGTGGTTGTGCTTCTCGAACTCATGGCTTGTAGGTTAGAGGCTTAGAACAGACTTGTCTGCACCTTACAAAGTCATGGATTCGATTCAGCAACTATACTGTGAACTCTGTCTCAGTATCTTATAACATGAGGTGTTTCAAAACACCTCTCCTTTTACAAAATGTTTTCAAAACATATGGCAGCGAACAATTATAAATGCTACACAGTCCTTTTTCATAACATATACTACTGTATGATAAGGTTGACTTTTTTTTTTGGAGAGATTAAGGAAGTTAAATAAGTTACTTAATTATTTTATATGTTGTGTATTTTTAGATTATATATTAGTTTATTAGTCAAACTAATTAGTTTGAAGAAAAAAATAAAAATAAAAATACTCTAAAATAATTTAATTAACTTCCTTAATCTCTCTAAAAAAAGTCAACTATGTCTTATAATTAGAACTGGAGGGAGTATTAATTTAGAGAAATTCATTTTTACTATTTTAACTTGCTAAAAAACTTATCCGCTATATGGTCTATTTCGTTCATATGTTTTTACATTTAATTAATTTATCCTTAATATTAAAGAAATTTATTAAAAATTAAAATTTATTAAAATGATTGGATCAAATAAAAATAAATTATATTAATATTTATATATTTCCATCATATTTTTTTAATGGAATTTAAATATAAAAATTCACTATGGTTCTTTATGCCGCAGGATTCTGTTCTATTTTAATATTCTTAATTAAGGAAAATTCCAGAAAAATACCTTTCAAATTTGAAAAATCTTAAATTAGTGATTTCAAATTACAATAAATTGTCAATTGCCTATTATTGGTTATATTTAGTACATAAACTATTGTAGGAAACAAAACTTGTTTGAAATTTTGAAGGTATTTTTTTGATTTTTTTTTTTTGGCCCGATTATTTACTACAACTACCACTATTATAATAAGAGAAAGCTAATGTTTTGGTTGCTATAAGCTGGAATTGATTGTAATTGAATATTTAAAATTTTTTGATACAATTGAGATAGCTCAACTATTACCTAGAGAAGTAGTATGACATCCACTACTATCCTGGCACAAGACCACTTTGGTGTAACTCGATTAATATAATTTGAATTCAGTTGAAACTTTATCTCTACATTTTAATTCACTAAAACTCAATACATATAATTTTAACCATTTAAAAATTTAGTTCCTACTTCCTGAATTTTATGAAATATATAATTTTATTTTCAAAATATAAGGACTAATATTTTAAGTGATTAAACTTTATGAACCGAATTGTAAGTCAAAGTTTAGGAATTGAGTTGCAACAAAGTTAAAACTTCATAAATTGAGATGCGCCAAGTGAAAAATATAAGGCTAAGAAAATTTAAGGGTATGTTCGGTTTCGTGTCTCATGTTTTCGAAATAATATTTTGTTCTGAGAAACAAAAAGTTACAAAAAAAAAAAACGCTTGTTTTCAACTGTGTTTCAGGTTACACAATAAAAAAAATTAAAATTTTTTGGAAAAAAAATCATAACATCTTTTTATTTTTTAAATTTTCGTAAAAACTTAGAAAAGATACAGGAAACATTGTATTTTTATTAATGAGAATCGCGTTATTCTTTAATCCTTCACTTCACCATTTCCCGTTTTTTAAATAATGATTTAATTTTTTTCCCCCTATTTTATACTAAATCTTGTTCTAAAAATATACTCTACATGACTGCTCTAGGAACCTGAAAATATAGGTTAAAATTAAACAAGATCTAATTTTCCCTTATTTTAACGGAGGGAAGATAAATAGAGAAACTTATATTTATTTATACATATATATTTAAAGGACCACAACGATGCGTTTGAACTCCTGGCTTGATGGGGAGCATTTTATCTCCTACAATCAAGTCAAGAGTTCGAAACGCCGTCATCGCAGATATGAATCAGAACCAAATCGACCTTCGCGTCTCACAATGAGGTGTTTCAAAACACCTCTCCTTTTAACAATCACAACCCATTTTTCCCCCACTATTTCACTAAATCGTTTTCTTAATTACTTCAACTAATCATTTGTTACGCCATAATCCGCCGGCATATCAAAAGTAGACCCCTCCATCTAAGTTGCTATGCATATATAGGTTTAGCTAAGAAGCTGCTATAAATAATTAAATATTGCGTTTAGGTGTGTCAAAGAAAGAGTCTCTCTCATATATTGGAATATTTTGTTTTGAGAAGTTATGCCCTTATAAATTAAAGGATTTTTGTTGGTTCATGAATTTAATATATAATGCTTCAGAATGTGCCACTTAAAGGCATCAATTTGTTGTCTATAAATACCCTCATGGTGACCCCATTTTAAGGAAAGAATAAGAAACCTCAGTTATCTCTGTCTGAGATTACTTTATATACCTTTCATCATTTCTATCACCATGCCTCCTTATAGGAAGGATTCATTTAATTTTGGAGAGTGTTGCTTCCTATCAACTGAGGGGGTTGTGGAATAATTTTTAAAGAGTTGTGACTCCAACTGAATATTTTATTCTTTCTTTACATATTTTGCCAACAAGAACAAGGTAGTTTATTTAGGAAATTGTAATGTTTTGGTTGTTGTTTCTAACGTAGTATAGAGTATGTAGAAATTGAATATACAGTAAACAAAAACAGTATAAGAAGAATCTATATTAACTGAATATAATATAAAGAGAGCATACAACAAGTCTATATCATAAGAAAAAGGAATAAACGAACTCACAAGACTGCCGAATATGGTTATGAACTATGCAGAAATCCGGGCCCAACTTTCGTTGTGTCCTTAAGACAGTTTTGCTCCCTCTATGGATGTCGAAGGTTTCTGAGCAATTGCCTTTTAGGATAGAGCGGATTATTCATCTCTATAAAGATGGCTCTGTCTGTCTGAAGCCCAAGCGAATCCAACGAGTCTGCTTTCGAAACGCACAGAATGTATATGTAGAAAGAGTGTATGCATAAAAAAAGAACGTAAAAATTCTGTGACTAGAGGCCCCTATTTATAGACTCTGGAAAAACACGATTAGATGGACTTGTCTGTTCCTGCGAACTGGTACGTTGTGCGAAAAGACACACCAGAATGGAACGAACAGAAATGACCTGCGTCTGTTACCGGCGAACTAGTGCATCTCACGAACAGACGCACCAAACAGAGCTGAATGGATCGTACGAATAGACGTGAATAGACGCACCAGACGGGTTGTACGTAGCCGTTGGTGGAAAAAACCGAAGAAGCACAACGGAAATAAAAATAAAAAGATTATTTTATTCAAAAAATAATTTAATAAAAAAAAATTATTTCACACGTGCGGACCGGCGGCGGCGCGCGTGGTGGGCTAAAGGTTGCCTAAGTCCTCATCCCTCCACAAAAGTGGGTAGGCCTAAGGGCTCATTTAATAAGTGTAAAGTTGAGGCTTATATACCCTCCAACTAACCAATGTGGGACTTTACCACACATAGAATCCTTCTTACTTTTCCTCTTCTTTTCCATCCTTCTTCTTATTCATAAACTATGTGGTTTCTTCCTAAAATCCAACATTGGTAGCATTAATTAAGATTGAAAACTTAAGGCCATGTTTGTTTATGTTTTCTGTTTTTATGTTTCTAGAATAGTTTCATAAAATTGTTTTTAAAAATAATTGTTAAGAAGAAAAAAATCAATTTGGATAATTGTTTTGAGAAATTGCGTTTGAAAACCAAAAAAACTTAAAAACTTACTTGGAAGAATTGCTCTTCATATCAATTTGGAGAACTGAGGGAAGGTTTAAGATAGATTGAAGAGTACACTGACTATAGATAGATTAGGGAGGGAGAATTGGAAAAAATAACAAATCAGACAAAAAAAAAAAAAAAGAGAGAACAATAAAACATGTTATCGTTGTTTTGAGTGTTTTTTTTCCTTAAAACATATTTCTATGTCTTTTTTTTAAGAAAACATAATTAAAAATTAAGAACGACCAGACAAGTTTTCTTTGTTTGTTTGTTTGTTTTTATTTTTTGACCTTTACCAAACAAGTTTTTTCTTGTGTTAAAGAGTAATTTAATCAATAAACTATTACCTCAGGAACGCATAGCACAAATATCTTTCAGTGGACCAAAAATACCAAAAAACTTTTAAAAACGTTCAGTCAGCACAATACCGTTAGAAAAAAATAATAATAACGTCTATTAGGAAAAGATAACGTCTGTTATCTAAGGTGCAAATTGGCCAACAAACTTTTACTTTATGAGCGCCTAATACCAAAGAGTTTTACTTAAGGAGTACTCAGCACAAAAAAGTCCATGTGCAATCCACCCAAAATTTGACTGTTGTAAATCTTTGTCTGAACCCCCAACCATGTGCATTAGGGGTTAGAAAAAGTGAATGCAACAAAAAAAATCACAAATTATATTAATTATTATTATGAATTATTTTATGCAATTATTGACTATATATTTACTCTTTAAATTAAATTTTTGTTGTTGTAATTTTTTTCAATCTTTTAGAAATATCACATATTTATATGCGTATAATATGCGCAAAAATTGATATTTACGTGCATAAAAACATCACATAATTTATAGGCCACATTTATTTATTTGGGTATGTCCTTCTCTCTTGTCTTGCTGATAAAGGGATCGAATTCATTTATATTTATATGTATAAGTATAATATTTTTGCTGATGAAAATTGATATACGATTAATGAGATTAACATACTATGGATCCAAATTTTATTATCAGTTAAGTAGGTATTCTAGGAGCATTACTTTTAAAAATGGGACAAAGGCTTAGAATTTTTTTTGGGCAACCGAAAGATCCCACGACATTAATTATTCTAAATTGATAATAAATAAAACTAAAAAATTACTCATATCATACACACTTATATCAATAACTAAAAAATCTCATTAGTCGTATATCAATTTTTACGCATATTTATATGCACATAAATAAATAATACAATATTTTTAAGAGATTGAATAGAATTACAATAACAAAAATTAAATTTAAAGAGTAAATAATACAATATTATAGTCAATAATTGCATAAGATAACTGATAATAATAATTAATATAAGATAATTAATATAATATGTGATTTTTTTTGTTGTATTCACTCTTTCTAACCCCAATACATATGGTTGGGGGTCCAGATAAGGATTTACAGTAGTGGATTTTGGGTGGATGGCACATGGACTTTTTTGTGTTGAGTGCTCTTGGACTAGTAAAACTTTTTTGCGCTAAGTGCTCATAGAGTAAAACTTTTTTGCGCTAAGCGCTCATAGAGTAAAAGTTTGTTGGTCAATCTGCACCTTAGATAACAGACGTTATCTTTTTCTAACGGACGTTATTTTTTTCTAACGGCAATGTGCTGATTGCACGTTTTTAAAAGTTTTTTTTGGTATTTTTGGTTCATTTAAAAGTTATTTGTATTGGACGCTCCTGAGATAATAGTTTATTGGTCAAATTGCTCCCTAACCCTTTTTTTTCTTTAAAGGAAACAAAAAGTTGTTTCCAAAATAACAAGGAAACAAATAGGCCTTATAATTTTTTATTAAATATTTAATATGCAATATTACTGAGTTACTCCATATTCAAGCATGGATGAGTTTAAATTGGATTTTTTTAGGACTAATATTTAAAAAATGTGCAAAAATGTGCTTTTAAACTACTTCATTTAGCTCAACTATGGAGGATGAGGTTTACAAAGTAAAGCCAATGGCAGTTTCATAAATATTAAAAACTTCTTAGACCGGTTTTCTAAATAATTTGTCCAAAAATTAAAAAAAAATGCTTATAACTTTTAAGATCAGTTGTTACAAACAATTGGTCTAAATTTTTTTTTAAAAATATATATATATATATATATATATATATATATATATATATATATATATATATTACTTTTAAGATAAGTTGTTACAAATAACTGGTCTAAAATGTTAAAAATAAATAAATAAATAAAATGTATATTACTTTTAAGACTAATTGTTACAAATAACTGGTTTAAAATATGAAACTTTTTAGACTTTATATTTCTAATAACCGTTCTAAAAGATGAATTTTCTCTTTTATCGCGCGCAAAATTAAATTTCACTTTCTTTTATCTTTTATCTTCTCTGTATTTGTTAGTCTTTCACTCCTTGGAAGGCCTATGGTCTGTGGTCCTGCGCTTCCCAACAAATACTCCTTTTGAAGAACCCTCTAGTCACCAAGGGTTTACAGAAAACACTTCGTTTGTTGGTGATAGTGTGTCACTGCTTCCTTAGCTTTTGGGATCGGTGGCTTCAATGGGGAGCAACGCCGAAGAGAAGATGGAGGACGAGCTGCGCAAAGAGATTGATGAACTTCAACGCTAGTAGCGTGAGGTCACTTCCCTTCATTTTCACTATGTCTCTATTTCTGCATGGTCGATTATGGTTTTGATGTTATCTCCCATTTGTGATTTATTGTAGATTACAGAGCGGCTTTGAGATCCTTAAGGGATTTGCTAAGGTGGTTACATGGTTTTGCGCTTTTGCTTTTGTGTCATCAATGCCTATTGTGAGCCCTGCTTCGGCTAGTTCTGGTTTGGCCTGGAAGTGGCGTCGAACGAGTTCATTTGTCGATTCTAATGTAGGTTTTCATCTTTTCAAAGACTTGATCCAAATTGTTACTTTAAATGAAATCAATTTGGAACCTATCACAATTTTCTATTGTGTTTTTAACTGTAATTACTTGTAGGCCAAACTGGAATTGTTGTTAATTTCTCTTTCGTTTCGCTAATGCATGTTGAGATCGGTTGCTCTTCGTCTAAAATGCCGTCTACCACACAACTAATAGACGGTATTCATCTTCTCGGGTTTTTAACAATCACAACCCATGTTTTTCACACTATTTCACCGAATCTTCTTTTTTTGTACTTCAACTAATCATTTGTTACGCCATATACAATTACGTGCCGATTTTATCTAGTACAAGGATCGATCATATATTGAAATGTTTTATCTTGAGAGGTCAGAATTCGTGTCCTTAGAAATTAAAAGATTGCTTGGGTTCATGAATTTAACATATGGTTATGACACTTGATTGAAGAGGTATAATGTTTCAAAATGTAACACTTCAAGGCATCAATTCATTATTTGTAAATACCCTCATCATGACCCTATATGAAGAAAAGAATAAGAACCCTCCTTTATCTCTTACTTCACTATACTTACCTTCTATCATTTCTATCACCCTGTATCCTCATAAGAATGATACGTTAAATCTTGGAGAGTGTTGTTTCCTATCAACTGAGGGGGGTTGCATAATAACTCTTAAAGAGTGTGACTCGAGCTAAATATTTTTTCGTTTCTTTACAAATTTTGCCAATATGAAGAACGTAGTTTATTTAGGAAATTGTAATTTTTTGGTAGCATAAATTAAGATCGAACACTTAAGGCCATGTTTGTTTGTGTTTTCTTTTTTTTTTTTTAGAATAGTTTTATAATTTTTTTAAAAAAATAATTGTTAAAAAAAATCAGTTTGGATAATTTTTCTAAGAAGCATTTGAAAACCAAAAAAGCACAAAAACTTGTTTGGAAGAATTGCTCTTCATATCAACTTGGAGAACTGAGAGAACGTTAAAGATAGATTGGAGAGTGCAGCGACCACAGACAGGGTATATATATCACACATATGATTAAAGAGGATGATTTAAAGGCTCTGGGTGCTTGACATACAGGTGAATCAGTTAAATTACAAAGTGGGTATAGTGTCGATCCTGAATTTTTTAATTAAATATTAAAAAAAATACCCGTTATGCGGCTCGAATTCATGGCTTGTGGGTCAGAGCAGATTTGTCTTTACCTTACAAAGTCAAGGGTTCGATTCAGCATCTGTACTTTGATCTCTGTTTCAATCTCTCATAACATGAGGTGTTTCCAAACACCTTTCCTTTTACAAAATGTTTTTAAAATATATGGCAGCGAACAATTATAAATGCTACAGAGTCCTTTTTTATTGTAACATATATTAATTTAGAGATATTCATTTTTACTATTTTAACTTTCTAAACAACTTATATGCTCTAGGGTAACCGAGAAGAGCCTCACACTATAAGAGAACGCATTGACAGAGCACTTGGTAATAATCTATTGAAGGATTCATTCCCAAACATCCAAGTAACCCATATTGACCCTGACGGCTCCAATCATCACTTGCTCTTTGTTCAGTGTGCTTCAGAAAATGATCGCAAAAGGAGGATGTTCAGATTTGAAGCCCAGTAGGCCTTGCATTATAATTTCGCTCAAGTAGTGTGAGATAGTTGGAGCTGTCGGGAAGAGGAGGAGCAATCAGCTTTACACCAGTTTTTAAGCACGCTAGAAAGATGCAAGGCCAATTTGGTAAGATGGAGCCGAAAGGAATTCCCGAATGCAACAAAGCTTATTGAACAGCTGAAGGATAGATCAACAAGCCTCACTCAAGGCCCTTTAACGAACGAATCGACGCTAACCATTGCAAACCTGAAAATGGAGTTGGACAGATTCTTGGACAGGGAAGAAAAGTATTGGTGGCAGAGATCCCAGGTCAATTGGTTATCTGCTGGTGATAAGAATTCTAAATTCTTCCACATTTCTACCATCAAGAGGAGAAGAAGGAATTGTATTATAAGCCTAAAGGATGACGCTGGTACCTGGCTAACAGAGAAACATGAGGTTCATCAAAACATATCAACCTTCTTCCAGACTCTCTTCGCCTCACCCACGACTCCAGGCGACATGGAGGATGTCCTTGATTATATCAACATAAAGATTTTAGATGAGGCAAATAGGCAATTACTACTCCTAGTGACGAAGGAAGAGATCAAATCCACGACATTCAGTCTAGGGAAAGACAAGGCTCTAGGTTCCGACGGTTTCTCTGGCACTCTCTATCACTCATCCTGGCCTGAAATAGAGGACTCTATTAGCTCGCTGGTTTTGGACTTTTTCGGTGGGAAATCTCAGTTACACGATATCAATGATACAAATCTTACTTTGATCCCCAAAGTGGAGAGACCAGAGCATGTGTCATAGTTGAGGCTGATTGGGTTATGCAATTTTTCGTACAAAATAATATCAAAGATCATAACCTTAAGGATGAAACCATTCCTGGATAGTTATGTTCACAAAGCCAAAGTGCCTTTGTACCTGGAAGGTGTATCCAAGATAACGTTGTCATAGCACATAAAGTGTACCATTACCTCAGAAGGAAGAAGAAGGGGAACAAGTATGAATTTGCCCTAAAAGTGGATATGAGCAAGGCCTACGACCGAGTGGGATGGAAATTTCTAGAAAAAGCTTTACTGCGTTTTGCCTTCCATGTAGAGTGGGTTGAATTGATTATGAGATGTGTAAGATCAGTCCGTCTGAATCTGTGCCTTTCTGGAGAAACAGTGAGCACCTTCCACCCAACCAACGATCTGAGATAAGGAGACCCGCTCTCGCCATACCTCTTCATCCTTGTATTGGAAACCTTCTCCCTAATGATATCCAAAAGCTAGGAGAAGAATTGAATTAAGGGAATTAAATTGAGCCAGAAATGCCCGATTCTCACGCATAGTTTCTTCGCTGATGACGCCCTTCTCTACATGAATGCAAATTTAGACCAATGCAAATTCCTAGCACACATTCTGCAAAGATATTGTGAAGCGTTAGGTCAATTGATTAATCTAGACAAATCGAGTATTTTCTTTTCCAGTGATATGCCAAAGCACATTAAAGAAATGGTGGGATAGTGTTAGGCATTCCCACAGCTGGAGATCCAGGGAAGTACCTCGGCATCCTTAGCATTTGGGGCAAAACCAAGAATCAAGCACTGGCTTATGTAAGGGAAAGAATTGTTAAGAAAATTCAAAGTTGGGGACATTCTTTCCTATCATTCGCAAGAAGAGAGGTAATGATCAAATCAGTTGTACAAGCTATACCCTTATACCCCATGCATTGTTTTAAATTCCCAATCAGTACATGCAAAGAGTTGAACAGCATAACAACCAATTTTTGGTGGGAGGGAAAAGCTTTTGGTAACCAAATTCATTGGAGATCTTGGAAAGCCCTAACCATGAGCAAGGACAGAGGAGGAATGGGTTTTAGAGATTTTCAGATTTTGAATGACAAACTCTTAGCTAAAACGGCCTGGAGAGTGCTGACCAAGCTAAGAGAATTGTGGGAGCAAGTAATTAAGAGTGTCTATTTCCCCAAGTGTGATTTTCTAGGGGCCATCAAAGGGCATAAAGCTTCCTGGTGCTGGTCAAGCCTTATTGAAGACAGGAAGCTCCTTGAGAAGGACCTCAAATGGAATGTGGGTTCTGGTGGTGATATCAATATTTGGGGAATTGACTGGGTACCAAATGTCACCTTCCCAGATAAACCGCTGGTTTGTGACAATCCGGTAGCTTCTAATGGCAAGGTGAGTGATTTAATTAAAAATGGTGCATAGGATCTGTCTCCAATTGAATGGTATATCTCAAAGGATATCTAACAAGCAATCTATAATATCCCCATCACCTCAAATGACTTGGCCGACAAACTGGTATGGTCCTCGGTGAAGAATGGTGAATACATGGTCAGCCTGGGGTACAACATAGAGAAAGAAGTGCGGTCTTAGACTTGCTTAAAAGCAGGCTCCTCAATAGTAATTCCACCCTCTTCCTGGAAGGACATCTAGTCAATCAAAACAATTCCCAGAGTCCAACAATTTATATGGCACATTATCCACAACTCACTGGCCACCAATGTTTCCTTGTATAGAAGAAGGAGATCTATCTCAAAAAGTTGTCCCATCTACGAAGGTGCAGAGGAGATTCTTGAGCATCTCTTTTTTTAATGCCCATGGACACGGTGCGTTCGGTTCGGAAGCTCACTATGTGCCAAATTTGATGTTCATCAAGTAACCAATTTCAATGCTTGGTAATTGCTAGTTACAGGTAAGCTTAACATGTGTGAGCAAGATATTTCTCTAATTTGCTTGACCCTTTGGTATATTTGGAAGCATAGGAATGAAAAAGTATTCAATCATGTGGAACCTAGTTCGATAGTTGTAATTCACTTGGCTCGAAGTAGCAATTGGGAATTTTGGTTAAACTGGAACATAGGGCAAGGGGAAGATAGTTCGACCAGCAATAGGATCAATAAGGAAATCAAATGGGTACCTTCAGAACCAGGTTCATTGAAAATCAACTGTGATGGCTCCTTCTTCGCTGAGACTAATTAATGGTGCTTCCATAGGAATAGCATGCAGGAATAGATTTGGTCGACTCATTTGGGGTTTTGTTGACAAAATCAAATCAATTTCTGCTTTTATGACTAAGGCTCTTGCTCTTAAACTGGCCCTTATGCTCTCCATTGATTTTGGCCATGACAAGGTCTCTTTTGAAACCGCTCGTCTCCCCTTACACACTAGTATTGCAGCTAGGTCCCCGGACTTATCGAACTGGAAATGTAGAGGAATTATACATGATATGATTTGTCTTCTAGAATCCAAGGTTGGGTTTTCTGTCTCTTATATCCCGTGAAAGGGAAACCGTGTGGCCAACTCTCTAACATCGGAAGCTCATAAAGAGGTGTACCCAATTGGGTGGGTTGCCAACCCATCACCTGCTTTGCTGTCCTTACTAACCCTAGACATTCATGAAGCCAATATTACCGTTGATGAGATCTCTCCCTCTGGTCCTGTAACGTATGGGGTTGTTAGTTAGTTTGTTTTGCTCTTTATGTTGTGTATTTTCTGTTCCTTGGCGCTGTTGCTGCCAAGTATGTTTTTCTTTCTCTCATTAGGTGGTGTTGTTTGTTGGCATTGTATTGCCTTGTTTAGCTTTGTCTTTCCTGATGTAGGACTTGTAATCTGTTATGTTTTCTGTTATGAGAAATAGAGGTTACTTCATCGAGCAAAAAAATATATGCTCTAGGGTCCTTTTCTTCATATGTTTTTACATTTACTTAATTTATCCTTGATATTTAAGAAATTAATTAAAAATAAAAATTTATTAAAATGATTGAATCAAATAAAACTAAATATATTAATATTAATATTTTTCCATCATATATTTTAATGGAATTTAAATATAAAAATTCACTATGATTCTATATGCCACAGGGTTCTGTTTTATTTTAATATTATTAATTAGGAAAAATTCATAAAAATACCTTTAAAATTTGAATTATCATAAATTAATGATTTCTTACTAAAATAAGTTACCAATTTCCTATTAATTATGTTCAGTACATAAACTATTGTAGAAAACAAAACTGGTTTGAAATTTTGATATTTTGAAGGTAATTTTTTGAATTTTTTCCTATTAATTACTACTACTACTATTATAATAAGGGAAAGCCAATCTTTTGGTTTCTATTAGCTTGAATTGATTGTAATTGATTCTTTGAGCTTTGACTTGGACTTGGCGTAATCTAATTCCTATAATTTTAACTCAAACGAAACTCAATATCTAAATTTTAACTCACCGCAACTTAATACCTATAATTTTAATTATTTAAAATTTAAGTTCCTAAATTTCATGAAATATGTATTTTTCAAAATATAAAGACTAATATTTTAAATAATTAAAATATATAGACTAAATTGTGAATCAAAATTTAAAAATTGAGTTGCAACGCAATTAAAATTGAGTTGCGCCAAGTGAAAAATATAAGGCCAAAACATTTAAGGGCATGTTCGATTTCGTGTCTCCTCTTTTCAAAATAACTTTTTGTTCTGAGAAACAAAAAGTAACAAAAAAACGCTTGTTTTAAAATTAGTTTTTGGTTACATGATAAAAAAAAACATTAAATTTGTTTAGGAAAAAAAATCATAACATCTTTTTATTTTTTAAACTTTCGTAAAAAAAAAAAAAGAAAATATCTAGGAAACATTGTATTTTTATTAATGAGAATCATGCAAATTATTCTTTAATCCTTTTCACTTCACCATTTTCCGTTTTTAAATAATGATTTAATTTAATTTTTTCTATTTTTATACTAAAACTTGTTCTAAAAATTTACTCTACATAACTGCACCAGGAACATGAAAATATAGATTAAAATTAAACAAGATCTAATTTTTCCTTATTTTTAAAAAGGAAAGATAAATAGAGAAACTTATAGTCAATTATAGATAAATTTAAAAGGGTTGCCTTGGCGCATTTGAACTCTTGGCTTGATGGGGAGCATTTGAGCTCCTCCACTGAAGTCAAGAGTACGAAACGGCGCCGTCGCAGATATGAATCTCAGAACCAAATCGACCTTCGTGTCTCACTATGATCAGGTGGCCGGTTCAAAATCAAAACACCTCTCCTTTTAACAGGTACAATTATCGAGAATAATTCGCCGCCATATCAGAAGTAAACCCCTCCATCTACGTTGCTATGTTATTCATCATTTCTTTTCTTTTGAATTTCAACTAAATGTGTCTAATATATTTTTTATGATGTTCAAAATGAGTTATGTTATTCATGAATCATGCAAATTAGTACTGATTATATATTGATATAGTATTTTTTTTTTTTACATAAATGATTCCTTAATTAATTAAATAATTAAATATTGTGTTCGGGTCTCTCCTAGAAAGTCTCTCTAATATATTGGAATGCTTTGTCTTGAGAAATCATATCCTTAAAAATTAAAAGATTTGTGTTTGTTCATAAATTTAACATATATGATTGTGACACTTGATTGAAGAGGTATAATGCTTTAAAATGCACCACTTTAAGGTATCAATTTATTGTCTATGAATACTCTTATGATTCCACATTATATGCTTGTCCTTATATCCTTGTTAAAGAAAAGCATATACCAAGGATATAAGGACAAGCACATAATGTGAACTCTACTCTTATTGTGACTCCATTTAAAGACAAGATTAAGAAGCATCGGTCATCTCGTTGAGATTACTTTACCTTCCATCATTTTTGTCACCCTGTATCCTTATAAGAAGTATTCGTTTATACAATATTTGATATCCAATACTACTGCGTTACTCCTTATATATTCAAGCACTTATAAGTTTAAATGGGAGTTTATTTAACAGTTAAAGAAGATTATAATTTCAAGATGTAGGATCAGCTCTACCATTTAAAATAAATATTTTAAAAACCAAATGTAGGCAAAAAAAAAAAAACTAGGAAAAATTCCTCCATTAAATATTTTATTGGTGAGAATGGTTTAAATTAGAGAATTGGTACCCTGTCTTGAAAATTATGCGTAATATCGATATATTGTATATCTAAAATGTTATCGGATTCGGATCCATCTTACCGATAATATTTTTAATGAGTGAATTTTCCCCAATTTTCCCGAACAACTAAATTGATTGGCCATGTCAATATCACTCGTCCAAAACAAAAATCTGAAGAACAGGTGAAACAATGTGGTTTGAATGCTTACACATCACAAGTGATGGAAGATGCGTAAATGAGTCCAAACTTGTGAGGAAGAAGCCAAATAGGGAAAGAGAATCCACAAATAGCGCCAAACTAGCTAGATTTGTTTTTGCCTTTCATTTCATTTCTCAAACAAACAAGTGTGGTTCACATACTAACTATTATCTCTTTATCTTCCGACATTGCTTTCTCAGCCTCAAATTTCTTACTTTCTCATTTTGTATTCAAATCATTCTCATTTCCTCTCTAACCCACCAACAAGCATACACTTAAGGGTAGGAGATCGTTGAGTAAATCTGTCATTCATTCTCAAAATACTACTATTTTCTTTTTATTTGATTAATTAAGAATCTTCTCTTTTAAAACTTAGAGTGTAAAAGGTTTTTGCTTCTTCCAACGAGTGTTCTTTGTATAATTCAAACTTATCTTCTCCTTATGGGAAGTGAGTCTATTTACCACCTTAATTAATAATTTATTGGTAAAATATCACTACTTCTAATACTTTATATAAAAACTAGATAACAAATTTATGAATATTAAAAAATTAGTTATTTATAACAAGTGAGTGTTAGTTTCTCTAAAAGCTAATTAAATTACTTTAAAATATTTGTATTTTAATTTTTTCTTTAAAACTAATTTGTTTGACTTATAAACTAATATATAATATAACAATTCATAACATATGATATAATTAAGTAACTAAGTTAGCTTACTTGATCTCTAAAAAAGGTCAATTGGTTATTATATTTAAAATCAGAGAGAGTATATGTAATTAATACGGATGCTTTGGTTTGAAAATTATAACTTTGGTAGGCAATTAAATTGATTTTACATCTTGGATGATTTTTAAGTCATTATTACAGAAATCAGGATATATGACAAATATTATTTGCCATATGTAACATTTATGAACCATCGTATAAGTGGGTAATATAAAAACTCGGTGTAGATACATTACAGTTTCGAATTGTGATTTATTACATACTCTCTATAATTCTTATTATAAGGGATCAACTAGTAAGTGTACTATTTGATCTTTTTTTATAAGGCACTTACTTATTTCTAAGGAGGATTAATTGTTTTTCCTTGTATAACCATAATTAATAGGAGTGGTGACTGAGAGTAATAACAATATAATATTAGAATTGAGTGCAATTAGTAGGGGTAATATTAGAAATTACTTAAATTTTAGGACAACTTTATTGACTTTAACTGTTTTTACTGACTTGTGAGAATTGTTAATTAGTGCTTTATAATAAGGATGATAAGGAGAATCTATTATGACGGTTCTATTATAACACTTGTTATGTATTGAGATATGGTGAGTCTATGCTATGTGTAATACTGTCATAATAAATATCAGTCCAAAGTAAATAATTGTTGTAAAACTTGGTATTATACATAACAGTTCTTTCAAGATAACCGTTATATAAAAGTTTAACATAAATAACGGTTGTTATATAGAAATCATTATTTATTTACTATAAATGCCAAGAGGTTTTATGAAACAAGTGTAATATATAGTGTATAAATATATAATAGTTGTTATTTAATAATTGTTAACTTTTGAAGTTTTTTTTTTCAGAAAATGGGGATTCTCCTTTCATCCTTGCATGTAGAACGAAATTGTACACACATTTGTATATTAAAGAAGCTCACACACATAGAGTATAACCATGAAATTTGGAATGGATCAAGACATTCTTGACTATGTGCCTAGGCTCAATGGAACTCCTTACCGTAAATAGCTTAAGGGGTATGCATCGTCAAGCAAGATTTGATAGAGAATGAGGGGTTAGACTTATAGTACGTCATATGCTCATTTCCCTTAAGAAACATATGGTGTTCTATAGATCTAAATTGAAAATTTCCAAAATCTAATAAAGCAATCAACATCAAAACCTCGATTGTATTAAAAAAAATTGTTTTAATAATCTTAAATAGCAAAAAATTGATTTAATTTGTAGCAATTTTTCGGTTTATTTTATTTTGATAATCTAAATATATTATATTAAAAAATTTAGATTTAAATATGTTTTGTCAGTCACACAATCATCAATTGAATTTACCATATCAACATTTTTCGTTAGTAACATTAATTGTATTAGAAATATAAAACCAAAAGTATATATTAGAAAGTTAAGTGATCGAAAATATATCTTAT
The DNA here is from genome assembly GCA_037074495.1 of Acacia confusa. Lineage (NCBI taxonomy): Eukaryota > Viridiplantae > Streptophyta > Magnoliopsida > Fabales > Fabaceae > Acacia > Acacia confusa. Next base: position 16,795,984 of record CM073511.1, read on the forward strand.
ATGAAATTTAAAAGACTAAAAATACATTTTAACTGCTGACAGAGAATTAGCAAATGTTTGTTTGAGAGTCTAGGGAAAGTCCAGATAATGGATAAGCCTTGTGGGCAGATATTGCGAACAAACGATTTGATGCGTCATTTTTAAGACATAGCAAACGAAAGCTAGCTTGAGTTCTTTACTTCCCTCAAAATACTTGCGTACTTTAATCTAAGTGCATCTCTAACAGAGTAAATATAATAGATCATATTATTTTAATCTTACATGTGATATCTAAATTTTTTGATTTTATGGACGATAGGAGGAAATGACATTTTTTGTTTTTATAAGTTAAAAAGTTTATGTTTCTTAAAACCATAAAATTTGAATTTTTCTAGATAATTTTGTTATATAAAATTAAAATAAAAGAGTTATGATATTTTAATTAAGGGTTAAATATTATTTTTGTCATTGAAGTAATCATAAGTACTGGTCACCCTAATATTTTTTTGGTCACATTTTTGTTCTGGAAGTTTAAAAATGTAGCAATCTTTACCTATATGTTAATTTTGACAGTTGAATTGTTGTTCTTCTTTATAAACTTCAAGGGATAAATTGTCCTTAAAAAAATTTTTAGGGCAAATTTGTTCTTAAAACAAACTTCTAAAATATATTTACTCTTTTTTAAATTTTTGAAGAAAAAATGAGACAAAAAAAAAACTTCTAGATCAACAATTCTTAAGTAAACTTCATGATAAAAATGATATTTAACTCTTTAATTAATTAACAGACGGCTACTCAAGAGGATGGAAGTGTTTGCCCGTTGTCCCGTCATCAGCTAGTCGGCCATCCTCAGCCGCAAGGTTCTCAGTTATGCCTTCCCTCTTATCTGCCACGCATGACACTGCCGGGTCCCACCTTCCCCATTTGGTTGGCTCTCCCGCGCTCTCGCTCAATCAGAATGAACTTCTCTCTGGCCTTTTCGTTATATATTTACACAATCTTGTATGAGAAAAGCGAGGAAGAAGAAGAAAAGGCTCCTCCTTTCTTCATCATTTCTACCAAACGCCCCACCCCCCATTGAAGAAGATTCTCTCTCTCCCAGGTAAACCCCCTTTCTCTTTGTGTTCCAAGTTTCAGTCTTTGTGTGTTTTTGTTGAAGTTTTCAATAATTTCAAGTATCTGCTTTTCTGTTTTTGGGTCTCTGAATTGTTGTCTTGATTCTCCTGCTTTAATCCTCTTACAATGAGACGAATTTTAAAGGAATAGAGTAAGATTGGGAGATTAATTGGATAAAACAGTAATTTCCTCTTGTTCTGGTTTGTTGATGAGTGTGATATCAAAAAGTCCATGCTATGGAGCTTTGCTCCAACCTTCTTGACTCGAGTTCATTAAGAATAAATTGTCTTTAAGCAAATGTTTTGGTCTAACAAGGTTCATATACTGTGGTTTGTGATGATATTGTGTTGCATATGGTCATACATTTCTTTCTTTTTTATTTTTTATTTTTTATTTTTTGCCATAAATGATATCATTGTTCTGATGTTCGGCTAAGATTATCAATTTCTGATATCCATAGGATAGAAAAAACTTGGATGTAATTCATGGCTGTCAAGATATCCATTAGAATTTTGACATGAAGAGCAATGTTTTGAATTGTGTTGCTAAATTTTAAAACATGTCAGTGTTACGTTTTTACTAAAGAATCTAGTAAATAACATATACCTTAGAAACTTCACTTAAATCATAATGGGCCTGTTTTGTGATAACTTTGAAAAAAATTCAGTTAAAGTTAACGTTGCCGGGTACGTTTGGGTTTGGGTTAAGCTTAAATTTATTTAACTTAAAGCTCAAAAAGTCCGTTAAGGAAAAAACTCCACTTTTTAGCTTTTTCCAAAAAGCTCTCAGCTTTTTGACATAAGACCTGCCACTTCTATTACTATTGATCCAAACACAAATCATTATCAATAACCTGAATTTTTTTCTATCGAGTTTTTTTTAAAGTCATATAGCTTTTAAACCACTGTTACTACCGCGAACTCAAACAGCCCAATAATTCTGAAAATCAGAGTGGTAACATTCCCTTTTTGGGTCCTGCTAATAAATTATTCATCCCAGTGATATTACGACGCAAAAGAAGAAAAATCAGTTGTGGATTTGTTCAGACTTCAGATTTTAGAATTTAATTGTGCAAGTTCAAGTTTTATTACTTTATTTACCGTTCTGTACTTAACTGCTTGTAAAATCTGCATAAGCTAGACAGGAACATGCATGCACTCGAAGCTAGACAGGACATCAAAATATGTTATTTAATCTCAGAATCTTCAATTTAAATTATTTTTGCTCTTAAACTTGGAAATAACTTTTCCCTCTTTCTCAAAGTGTTTGTTTCATGGAATTTCGCAATATTTTCAATTCTTAAATCTGTAGTAATTCATAATATTAGGTTAGGTAACAAATGGCTATAATGAGCTTATATTTCCAATCTCACTGTCATTGGCCTAGCTGTGCGTATTTGTTTTGAGGTTCCCTCTATACATAGTAATAAAAGTTCCGTATTATCTGCATAAGATTCATGATCAACAATTCCAGAGGTTGTTAAGATTGACTTTATGGTGAATTTCTTGTATAGGTACTGGTGGGAGAAACCAAGAACTGCTTGAATTCAAATTCATTGAAATTTCAAGCAGGGAAAGATGGATTATTTTTATGGACCAGGAAAGAACCATCTCTTTGTTCCCGGGCCAGTCAACATCCCCGACCAGGTCATTCGGGCTATGAACCGAAACAATGAGGACTACAGGTCTCCAGCAATTCCTGCATTGACAAAAAACTTGCTTGAGGATGTTAAGAAGATTTTCAAGACTACCACTGGAACTCCATTTCTTTTCCCTACAACTGGTACTGTATATAGTGACAGGAAGATTTTCTTGCTTTTATTTGTACTGTTTAGTTTTTATTACCCTGCCTTGCCTTATTCATCATGGTGATGATCCTTTTACCATAATAGTTACCTTTCTTACATTGACATCTCTCTGATAATTCATGCTCAGTTTGTCTTGTTTGATTAATTCAGCAATGCTTATTGTGGTATCTTTTTAGCTCCCTCAAAGTCACCTTTGTAAAAATGTTTGATTTCATTTCAACCACATGGGATGTTTTATATTTTTCTTGTTAAATTTTATCACACTGTTAGAACTTTGATTTGAAGAATGGAAACCTTTTGGGGAAGAAAACTTGCTGCAAAATGCCTAGATGATATTATCAGAATGCTAATTGCTGTGAATGCTCTTTTATACCTTTCTATTTCTTCTTCTTCTTCTTCTTTTGGTGTTTTTTAATGGTTACAACTATTTATGCTAATATTTGGACAAAAGGAATACTCATTTAGATGGTTATTTCATTGTCTTTTTCTTATTGACTAAACCATCTAACTTTTGCTTCAGGAACTGGTGCATGGGAAAGTGCTCTAACAAATACATTGTCTCCTGGGGATCGTATCGTGTCTTTCCTGATTGGACAATTCAGTTTGCTTTGGATTGATCAACAGCAACGCCTCAACTTCAATGTTGATGTCGTAGAAAGTGAATGGGGCCGGGGTGCCGACCTTGACGTTCTGGAGTCAAAGATTGCTTCAGATAGGTCACACTCTATTAAGGCCATTTGCATTGTTCACAATGAAACAGCAACTGGAGTCACCAACAACTTGGCTAAAGTGAGACAAATTCTTGGTGAGCATATATATAATGGTCTTCAATGCTAGCTACCCTTTTTCATGTACAAATTTCTGAATAACAGAATCTTAAAGCACCTCTACCATATCAGATAAGTTTTTGTTTTTGGCTGTTTTGGATAGAAATCAAAGTTAAACTCTTGACGCTCCCTATTTCCTCTAAAATGTGAAAGAGTGGTCTATTTTATTACATACATCATGAGCTGCATTTTTTTTAAATAATTCATATGGTTTAAAAAATCCACTAATCATGAATTTATATGAGAATCTGATGACCATCACCTAATGTATGGATATACTCAAGTTTTGTCGTTCCAAATTTATCCTTTTTTTTTTTATTTTCCCCTACAAAACAAATCTTAAGTGTTTGTGTTGATGCTCAGATGAATACCGGCACCCAGCCCTTTTTCTTGTGGATGGAGTCTCTTCGATCTGTGCTCTTGATTTCCGAATGGACGAATGGGGAGTTGATGTGGCCTTAACTGGCTCCCAGAAAGCTCTTTCCCTCCCCACTGGGATTGGTATTGTTTGTGCAAGCCCCAAGGCCCTTGAGGCTGCAAAAAGTTCAAGATCAGTTCGAGTTTTCTTTGACTGGGCTGACTACTTGAAGTTCTACAAGTTGGGAACTTATTGGCCTTACACTCCTTCCATTCACTTGCTTTATGGTCTGAGAGCAGCTCTTGATCTCATTTTTGAGGAAGGTCTTGAAAATGTGCTTGAAAGGCACAAACGTTTGGGTAAAGCTACAAGGTGAGGCACTCAAAATCAATATTAATGACTTTACCATGTTAAAAACATGAGGACCCTCTTTATTTTAATGTCTCTATTCCTTAAGGAAGTAAAGCTATGTATATCCATCTCTCCCCAGTCCCCAAACCCTAGCTGGCAGGGAGCCTTGTGCAGTGGGCTCTTGAAGTAATTATTTTCACAAGCCATCGAGTTTGTTGGGATGGTTCAGATCATGCCATGTTGCTAAGGAAAAAAAAGAGAACGTTGAATTTTGAGACAGTGAATCTGATGTATGTGCTGCTGATCATGCTAAATGCAGGCTTGCAGTTGAGGCATGGGGTTTGAAGAACTGCACCCAGAAGGAAGAGTGGTATAGTGACACCGTGACTGCCATCCTCGTTCCTCCTCACATCGATAGTGCTGAAGTAGTTAGAAGGGGATATAAGAGATACAACCTGAGCTTAGGTCTTGGACTAAACAAAGTTGCTGGAAAGGCCTTCAGAATAGGTCATCTTGGACACTTGAATGAGGTAATGTTGTATTATTGAGTTACCAAAAAATTGTCCTTCTAGTCTTTTGTTGTCCTGCTTGCATCTTACAAGTTTCATGACTGCACTAGCATCACCAGCATCTAAGGCTCCATTGATCAACCTACCATTTTATAATAACCTAATCATAGTGATTTATTTACCTGAGGTCTAAGTTCTGATTGATGCTGTTCCATCTTTTCTTGTGTGTTAGAAAATGTTCTGAACATACCTTGAGCAGATCATTTTGCAGAAGATAAGCATGTCATGAACACTTGATAAGATTCACCTCAACATGCTTATAAATTTATGGCTAAATCATACATAACTCTTGGAATTTAAAAGTTATTTGCATGTAACATGCATTACCTTTAAGGCTTGCCAACAAATCTTTCTAAACTATTTTCTCTGGACGTTACCTAATGTTTGGATGGAGAGAAAATTAAGGGGAAAAGAATACTTGGAGGGAAAACTCCCAAAAATAGTAAAATAGTATTCCTTCATTCCTTTTTCCCTAACTTTTCTTTCTATCCAGACATAGGGTGGGTTAGTTATTTACAAAGATTGAGGAAATTAAGTTAGTTATTTGTAATGAAATTAATTAAGCTAGTTATTCATAATGAATGTGTCACAAATGCAAAATCATAGAGTGATAAACCATTAAGAATATTGTGTTCAGTTACAACTTTTGGGCTGTCTTGCTGGTGTGGAGATGATTCTGAGAGATGTGGGGTACCCAGTGGAGCTTGGAAGTGGAGTTGCTGCAGCAAGTGCGTACTTGAGGAACGTCACTCCTATGATTCCTTCAAGGATCTGATGGTGATGATGAAGAAGAAGAAGAAGAAGACTGTACTGTTGTTCTTTTCAAGCTACTCTGTAAAATATACATATTATTATATCTCCTTTCTTGTACTTTCTTCAAGCTGAACCTTTTCATTTGTTTGTTAATTTTAACAACTCTATGCCACTCTCTTTGCCCTCTCCATCTATTTCTGTTTTTAGGTCTTGACTTCATCTCTGGCTCCATGCAACGCTCAAAGCCTGGAGCCTCAATGCCATGCTATTCGCGACACTGTAAATAATGTGGCTTCTAGTGGTTATATACCATTTCGGTCCTTTATGTAAGATATTTTTTTAGAAGAATTTCATGGTCCTTCAAAAATTGAAAGTAAGTAATAGGAGTAGTATCCCCCCCCCCCCCTCATTGTTGAAGGCCATTTTACACGAGATTTTAGTTTGATGTCTTAGTTTTATAAACTACATTTTAAATCCTCTAATTCCAAGATCATTAATATTTAATGATGATTTTTTGTGCAATTAACTTTTAAATTTAAAAGGGGTTAAGGTGTTTGGCTTACCTTCAATAAAATCTCATGTATATTTTTGTTCTTTAACCCTTTTAAAAATTAATCCTCATGTCTCAACATTTTTAAATGTTTTATCAATATTTAAAATTTCATATCAAGCAATGAAACAGATAGTGTTAGGATTATAGGGTAAAAAATCTCTTTATAAATGTGAGACAAAAAATGACACCTTATGCAAAGACTAAATATTCCCTCATGTTCTTTTATATAACATTTATTTAGAGAGTTTATTTTGGTCATAAATATAAAACATATTTTTCATTTTGTCAATTTTTTTTTAATTTACCCTTCTTTGATATCCCTTAACAAGAATAAAGGAAGAAAGGTAATCAAGGAATCAAGAAATTAAGGAAGATGATTTGAGGTGTTTTATAAAATACATGTTATATTATTCAACTTAACTAATTTCTATAATCTAATCAAATTAGGTAAATATATTTTATATTAAGAACTAGAGTGTATTTATTTTTGTTCTCTTGATCATAGGTTGCAAATTTAAAGGAATAAAGTTAGAAAATGATACCATAAGAAAACTTAAATATAAACTATTTATATACACTTACAACTATTATTGTCAAACTTACAACTCACAAGTTGATTCTCCGAGTTTAATATTGTTATATTTCTAACTTACAACATCAAGTTGAGTCAATTGTAAACTCGGTTGAGTTTATACACTGAATTTACTGTTTTTATATTTTTAACATATAAAACTATATTTACTTACTCTTAAACATGTGTGAACTTTTTTTTATGTGATCATGTTCAACAGCTTTATATATAAATTTTATAAAAATTTCTTTATCAAATATGATAAATGATCAATGTTGATGGATTTAATTTTAATTATTTAAATTTAAAATACTTTAAAATCAAATCGTTGTCTTTTTTATATTTTAATTAGTTAATTATGCAATAGAAATACCTATTTAATAATAAAAGTGAACTATTATGAGTTTACAAGTTTACGTCACTATGACGAGTTAGTGAATGACTCACGAGTTTGAAAACCTTGCTTTCAATCACCAATAAATTTTTTTTTCTATAAAACAAACACTAAATAAATTATTTATGAATGAACTTAAAAGGATAAAACAAGGGGGAAAATACATTAAATACCACTTTAACTTCAAAAACTTAGAAAAAAACTATTAAAACTTGCAAATGACATAGAAGGGATGGGATGAGAATATAGGTTTTTCATGTTTTGGTTTGAAGATCAAAATACCCCTTTCACACATTTTTCAGTATCTATTGATTTTGTCAAAATCATTATGATTTTTATCAAAACCATTACTATTTTTATGGAGTGTAACCAACTGAGTATTGAGATTGACTAGAACAGTAAAAATGTTGACAAAATTAATATGTATTGAAAAAATGTGTGAAAAAGACATTTTAGTTTTTAAGCCCAAACATGAAAAACTCAAATTCTTACCCCATTGCTTTTCTTTCATTGACAAGTTTTAATATTTTTTAAAAAAATTTAGAAGTTGAAATGGTATTTAAATATTTTTTTCTTTAAAAAAATTAATTTTGATATAAAATGAAAACCAAACCAAAAATGGCAATACTAATCTGGATTCTGGAATACGTGTCCATTTCCTGATGAATGTGGTGGGCCCACTACATACAGTTAGAGTTTGTTACCCACTTGTGGGACTTCGTGATTCCTTTCTCTATCCCTCCAGCTGGGGACAGTGACAGAGCAACACGTGTCCGTGTCTCCCACTTTCCTGTGGGAATCCTCCCGGTACTGTTCTGTGCACTGCCGCGTTAATCACCGGTAATTCCTAGATGGCTGGATCTGATTATTCTTTAAAAAAACAACAAAAAACAATAAATTAAGGCGAACATGGGATAAAAACTAAATGATATTACTTTGGAAAAAAATAATTTAAAATAAATATACGGCTTGGGGTAAAGAAGAGTTATACTCTCACCGTTCCTAAAAAATAAGCCTTAAATAATCAATTTATGGTTATAAAAAACAGTTAAAATTATTTAAGAATATTATATATATATATATAGACACACACCCTTATTTGTAAATAAAATAAGTGAGAGACAATAAATACAGTTAAAAGGTAAAGTTGAAAAAAACGCAATAAATATTTTGACAAACCTAAAATAAAATATATATTTTGAGACAAATGTATTCTTAAATTTGAGGCTTATATTTAGGGTTGGAAGCAGTATTATTTATCATTTATTATGAATAGCATGATTTTTTTTAGATTTCATGTTATACCTGCCGAAAAATAACTCTTATTCTTATTACTTTTCATATATGACAAATTAATTCGCAACTGGTTTTCAAAACAGTAAAAAAAAATAGGAAAACCTATCGCATAATGTTGAGAGATAAAATAAAAATGTTTTAAAAATTGTAAACAGTGGTATTAGGCTATTAGCCCGTTAAGTTGTTTTTTTAACACAAAACGAAAAAAATAAATTTTGTTAACAAAGTATATTTTGGTAGAAGATGAAGTTAGAGTTAAGAGGTCCAAAATACCCATCAATTTACTCCGAAATAAAAGTTTTATTCTTATTAAAGACCCATATGTATGAGTGGATAATAATACATCTTTCTTGTTTTTAATGATAAACTAAACCAACTGAATTAATTAAATTTTAAAGCAAATCAGTAACCTTTTCATCTTTCGAGGCATGTGAAAAGTTTCTGAACATGTGAATATAACATTTAAAATAAATAAGTCATATCCTTTATAGTAGTCAATTCATCTAATATTTCATATAAGACCAACTACTATCATTTTTTTAATTTTTATTATAAGGCACTAGTTGTCTCTAACTTAGTCATTTATTATTATTTTCTCATTTTATTCTTATTTTTAAATAACTCTTTAAATTCACATAATTAAAATAGGGGTCAAGTTGGAAATATTTATCAATTCTAGACTAATTTAATGACTTAACTTCTATTTCTTTGTATGTGAGAAATAGTAGTTTGTGCTTTATAATAAGAATCAAAGTGAGTAATACTTACACCTGACAAGGTTAAAAGAAAAAATAGAGAGAAAATCCCTTTAAGTTTCTTAGAGACCAAGAAAATGTTAAAAAATCTCACAAAAAATTCTAATGTAAAAAATATCTTAAATAGTTGTTAGAACCTACGGATAAAATTATTAATCATCTACTAAAAGAGTTATTGATGTGATTTTTTTATATTAGAATTTCTTATGAGATCTTTTTGATATATTCGTGTCTTTGAACCTTAAAAAGATTTTCTCAAAGAAAAAATATTACTTACACAGCCAGCCAATTTATGTTGCATAAAGCGTTCATCTTTAAAACAAAAAACAACAAAAAAATAAGAAACTGTTTCTAAAGTGGGGGAACCCCTGACAGTAGCAAACCCTTCATTCCAATGGGGAAAAAAAGCAAACCCTTTATTCCATAAAGCTTTGTAAGCTTTGTAAGTTCTATTATTTTGGAGAAAAAGGAAAGGGAAAAAAAAGTTTTGATAGTTCCTTCCTTTATTTAAAAGTTTTAAAAATAAGAGGGGAAGGAATAAGGGATTTTTACAAATCTCCTAGAACTTTCTTTCTTCAAAAAAAATAAAGTTTCCTAATATGGGAGTTTTAAAAGGGAAAATAGATTAATTATTTTTTTACCCTCGTAAATAAAACACTCTCGTTATTTCTGATTTCTTTTTTCTTTTCTATTGTTAGAATGCAGACGAAAATATTTTTTAGAGAGAGAAATGTTTTTGTAGGAGAAAATACTTTTTAAAGAGAGATAAAACTTTTGTAGGGAAAATATTCTTAGAGAGAATATTGTATTAAGGAAAATACTTTTTAGAGAGGGAAAATACTTTTTAGAGGGGAAAATATTTTTTTAGGAGAATTTTTTTTTGGATATAAAAATTACATAAATAATTTTTTTGAAAAAATCAAATTTAAATTTATTTGTAAAGTATAATAATTATAAAAATAACCCATCAATCATTCATCTTCCTTTAATTACTATTTTTTTAACTCCTAAACAATGAGAACTTTTTCCTCTCTTCCAAACTTCTTATATCTCTTTTCTTTTCCTCCAAACTCTCAAACAAAATAAAATAATTGGGCAAAGGAGGTACTAACAAATAATTGGGCAAACCACTGAATATGCACCGTGTATTTTTCAGCTTTTCATCGCCAAAAAGTCACAAGAAAATGAAAATCACGAATTGGTCAAGGATGATCTGAAGAAAGGAAGGAAAATAATGCTCTCTTGGAAGCTTTATCGATGAAGGGACGAAGAAGTAAGAGATTGAAATCAGACAAAACCGACGAATTTTCGACATGGTTATCTCTGATGAGAATCGGAAAGGTGTTATTCTAGCATTGCTATCTAGTGGGTTCATTGGGGCAAGCTTCATCATCAAGAAGAAGGGCCTCAAAAGAGCAGCTGCTGCTACGGGCGTCAGGGCTGGTGAATATCTATCATGTATTCTATTTATTCTTAGAATATATATATATGGGTGCTTATTATGGCCAGAAGCGCTTTTTAATTCCTGATTTTGTAGGTGTTGGTGGGTATTATTATCTCTTGGAGCCACTATGGTGGTTGGGGATGGTCACAAGTAAGTTTCTAACATATCCCCACTTAAATGAGTTGTCTCAATGTATTGTTTTGACCCAATTACTGTGAAATGGATCTGAAACAGGAAGTCAAGTTGGGTTCATTTTGTTTTTAAATTGTTTACCGTAGCGTCTAGATTTAGTGCTACATGTCAGACTTAGATGATTGCCCCTGTCATTCCACTTTTGGTTCTTTTTTGGCTCTAGCCGCTTATGTTTTCATGAGCAAGAGTGATTCATCTCTTAGTTGTAGTTCCCTTCATGATTAATTAGAACTAGCAAGTAATAATTTATCATTGGCATTTTGGATTTATATCTGATATGAAGAAGAATTTCTGTTCTTTTGTGGTTCCTGATTTATAGTGATTGTTGGAGAGATTGCAAATTTTGTTGCATATGCATTTGCCCCAGCAGTTCTAGTTACCCCTCTTGGAGCATTAAGCATAATTGTGAGGTATCTCCCCTTAATCTTTGACATGAACTGATACAGTAAATTTTTTCCCCCTACAAATATTGGCAAGTAACATAATACATGTCCTCTAGTGCTATTTTGGCTCACATTGTTCTGAAGGAAAAGTTACACCATCTTGGGATCTTGGGCTGCGTAATGTGCATTGTTGGCTCTGTAATTATTGTTATTCATGCACCTAAGGAGCATCCTATTGAATCTGTTATGGAAATATGGACTTTGGCTACTCAACCAGGTAAGAATTCTTCACCATTGTATGTTACATATGTTTTGTCATAGTGCCCTAAATAACAAAGGATTCCCCCTTGTGATGCAGCCTTTCTGGCATATGTGTGCTTGGTCGTACTTTTGGTTTTCATTCTTGCCTTCCATTTTGTACCTAGCTGTGGCCATACTAATGTGTTAGTTTACACTGGGATTTGTTCATCGGCAGGGTCCCTCTCAGTAAGTAATTTAGTAGCCATCTCTCATTGATCTTTTGACTAATCTGAACTAGTGAAATTTGCTCTCAAATCGCTTTATATGTTACTTTACACATAATAATGATGATAATGATTGCATATACTGTCAAAATATTCCTCTGTATCTTTTATTCTTCATACCTCTCTTGTTTTTTAAATATGAAAAAATGAATTGTGGATTTAACCTCTTATTTGCCTCTCCTAATTTATAAATTGTGGTTATATCTACATGTAATTTTTGTAGGTCATGAGTGTTAAAGCCCTTGGAACATCATTGAAATTAACTCTTGAAGGGAACAATCAGTTAATATACCCAGAGACTTGGTTTTTTATGTTGGTCGTGGCTACATGCATCATCATTCAAATGAATTATCTCAACAAGGTTTGTACTGAATGTGCCTTAACATTAGCCTGATGGAATAAGCATAAGCTCACATTTTGAAAGTTTCTGAAACATTAAAGAATGTCCATCCCCCTCCAAAATAAATTTAGTTTTCATTCTTTCCATTGACCTATTTGCAGTAGTTTCAACATTTGACAAATTTTCTATATAACTGTATGATTGTTTATGCTACCAACTAATCCACATTTGAGTATCATCAGGCTTGAAATGATGTCAAGCTGTCAATAGTTCTTTCTATTGTAATCAGTTATGTCAGAAAAACATTCTTTCACTTTTTCTTCTATCTTGAGTAATGAGTCCCAGAATAATTATTATCATTATTACGCACAATTAATTGTTTTTAACAGGAGAGAGTGCTTCAAAAAGTGAGGCATTGGAATTTTTCCCTTCTCAGCTGAGTGCAAGCTAGTTCAGAATCAGCATCTAGTTTTGTTAATCTTTCTTATCCAAGAATCACTTTGTTATCAAAGCATACCATAAATTCGCTAAACTTCCCTGCATTACCACTAAAGTAGAATTAGTTTAAATTCGGTGCATTTTATACTTGATAGTTTGCTAGGAGCCAATATTGCCATTATTATCACTGTAATCGTTGTCTTTAAAATGTTACCAAGGGTCAGTTTTCCACATAATGATTTGGTTCATTCAAGATGTGAGGATTGATCAATGATGAGAATTATAAGTGGGTTTATTTGGAGCTACATTATATAGTTCTGGAATCAAACAAAGAAAAGATACAAAGATTTTAGCTTGCTCTTTGAGTGTGATTGGCAGGTGAAGTGTTTTTGATAATTTCTATGTGGTGTTTTGGTGATAAAATAGAGGAGGGTTTTGTGGTGAGGACCCTGTTTTTGGGACAACTAGAATACAATGCTATTGAAAGATGAAGTCCAAATTTCCAAAGACAATAAACTAATAGATTTCAGTGCCTACTTGTTCTTATAGGAATTTTACAATTGATAAGAGTTAAGAAGCTAGATGACTGAATCTGAGATTCTGCTGAATTTCCTAACTCTAGAATTTGGTTCATTCAGCAAAGCCCTCATTCTATTATAACCTTTCTCTTCTGAAGCTTAGTCTTAGCACAGTAACGTTATCCTCATAACTTATGAAAATTATTGTTAAATTTAAACCCTGATAAAACTGCTTTTCAAGAGCCAATATAGCAGCTGCTGCATAGTTGTTCTGTATCTTTATAATTTTCCATGCTTGGGTGCTCTATTATACTCGTATTAGTTTGTGTTTTCTTATTGGTCCATTATGTTCTGTGTTGTGTTTTGCTTTTATTCAATGGACATTGGAAACAATGCTTCAATTTAGATTAGTGCTATAAATATTCTTGTGAGTACTTGCAGTTGAATCAATACATTCCTTGACATATTTCTTAACATTTCAGGCTCTTGACACCTTTAACACTGCAGTTGTATCTCCCATATATTATGTTATGTTTACAACACTTACCATCCTTGCCAGTGTAATAATGTTTAAGGTATATAGCATCTTTAGGTTTCATGAGAAGATTCTGTTGTTTTTTGAGTGTGTTAAAATGAGATTTGTCACATTTCACACTTATGCTCTCGCAGGATTGGGATGGTCAAAGCAGTGGGACCATTGTGTCAGATATATGTGGCTTTATTATTGTGCTTTCTGGGACAATATTATTACATACAACCAGGGACTTTGAGAGAAGCTCTTCTTTTAGAGGTATGTGGATTTTGTTTTTGACATTGTTAGGGATTATAACTGAGCAGATGACAATGACATAATACTTTAATCTTTTTCCGCCCTGAAATAAAAGGCCTAATCTTGAGTTGAAGTAGGTCTAAATGCTGTCTCAAGGCCTCCATGACCAAGCAGTCTAGAGTTATGTCTTCCAATAGCTTGATTAAAAGTTAAGTTTTAGCACGAATGTTGGGCTCAAAAGAGCTTCAGATCCTGATGACATTCATGGGGGGTCTTCTTGGTTGAATTTAACACTCTTTTAACCCAAAACCATATGACATAAGTCTCTTTTGACCTAAAACGGTAAAGTTTGCTACCATGTGACTTGGAGATAGCCTTTTCACTTGTAGGGGTAATACTGTGTGCACCTATTCCTCTTCAAATGCCGCTTGATGGGAGCCTTATGCATTAGACCGCATTTATATTTGATCCTTCATCTCAATTATATTTCTGCTGAACTTCTTATTCTTTATTCACACTTGTCCCCAAGACAATGTATGGTGGACATTTCTGTATACACTCATTAAACCTTTATATGAGGCTACGTATTAGGAATTGTAATATAATTATTTATGGCTCTTCACATAGTTGAAAAGGCTAATGACCCATTTAATTCTGGTGCAACTTGCAAGCCATATTCTTAGAATGTGGAACCTTGAATATTTTTTGTTTTTCTTCATCTTACTAGTGTTGAAAATAATTGCAGATGGCAACATCAGCGCACCTTCATCGCCTTCATTATCAGCAAGACTTTGTAAAGGAAATGCAGAATTCTTCAAGCATGATGAGGAAGATATGCCATCATCTGAGAGCGTGTGTTTGAAAAGACAAGAGTTATAGTAGATGGTTTTATATATCTGAGACCACAAAAGTTCTTTGGTTAGTTGAATCTTGGGAAGGCCAAAACTTGGATTCTGCAGAACACAGACATGCCCATCAGAGGATGTATTGCGCATTTTTTCATGAAATGAAACCACATAAGTTGGTTTTGGGGCCATCATCATCATGTACAAAAGAGAATCTCTGGATTTTTGTCATGGAGATTCAAACTTAGCTTGGAAGATAATTCAAGGACTGATATGATGCCTGACCGGTTGTCTAGTTATACAGTACCTACATAATTTCAGATTTGGATTTTCTCCTCATCTCTTTTTCTCTTTTTTTCTTTTCTTTCTCATCCAATTTCTACAATTGGATTAAAAAAAATGAATGGTTAAGATTGGGTATTTAACAAGTTCATAATTTTTTCAGGCTCCCTACATTTGTGAACTGCCCAAATCAAATTTTAACAATTTAGTTTTTTATTTTTGATGTAATGATATAATTCTATAAGATATCAAATCTCAACTGTTAAATTGTTAATCTAAAGGCAGAGATGGAATGTGGAGAAGAAAAGAAGAGAAAATGATTAGGAGATGATCTAGATCTATAAAACTGTTGGTTTCAGGAAATAGTTTGCCAAATTTGACAATGTGTGATCCTCTGCGCAGCCAAGGGTTGGAGATTTACTTGTGAGAACACAAAGCCATCACCAATGTGATTTTTTTTCGGGGCATGTAAGCATGGAGATGCAAATGGAGCAAAGCAGTTTTTCTTCAATATTGTAGTTTTCTTCTTGTTAAATTAAAAAAAAAAAAAATCATTCATTTAAAGAATTAGAGCCTTTTGGTTTATATGTATTACAAGATAAAATAATGTAAAAGTGTTTTTTTCCAACCATTACAATGCGAATTCACTTAGCGTTTTTTTTTTATTTGATCAAAGGTTTGTAAAAGGATTTTAGTTTTCTTAATAAATAGGCTTCCCAGAATTCGAATTTGTAATTTTCTAGTGATGAGGATGAGGGACACTGACAATAAAAACATGCATGATAAATGTTTTAGAAGGGTAATGATACATGTATATGTTATATATTTACTGATTTTGTCTTAAAATATTGGGACTTGATGATTTGTACAAGTGTTACTCAACATGTTGCTGCTTCCGCGAAGCATCATATCGTCCCATCCCATGGTTAGGATCCTACTTTGATGCTTTGCGTGTCGTCCTTACCATCCATTCCTTCAACGCACCTTCCTCACTGCTTCTCCCACCAAGTCCTTTCATGCATCTCTAACTATTTATTTAATTCAATCCTTTTCAATTATTTCCTTATCTTATCTTCACTTGCCGTTAATCTCAATTAGAATTCAACTAATTCATAAGTCATAGTAGTATGTGAGTGGGTATATCCATACTTAATGGAAGGAACTCACATGCACGCACTCATTATACCTATGGAGAGTCAAACTTTCAACATCGATCTTCTCAAGTTAAGATTTAAGGGGTTATTTAGTGTCAGTTGAACCAAATTGGCTTTGATTCTCAATCTTCGTGTTCTTATTTCGTGGCTCATGTTCCACACTTCCTTATCTTATTTACTCTAAAATTTTAACTTTTTTTAATCTTAAGGTGCAAAAATACACATGAGATTTTTCTTCAGGAGTATCCAGCACCACATGCTTTTTTTTGGAGCAAAAATACACACATGGTTACCATTTTGGAGCAAAAGTCACATCTCATTCACCGTAATGAGAGAGAAAGAGATAAAGTGAACAGTAATATAACGGCGGTGAATATTAACTTAACGGTGGGATGTGACTTTTGCTCTAAAATAGTAACCACACGTGTGTATTTTTGCTCCAAAAAAAAGTATATGGGCGTTCATGGGGAAAAAGCTTATGTGTATTTTTGCATCTTAACCCTTTAATCTAATATTAGGTGACAAATTTTAGAAGTTATTAAATTTTATTGTTTCAAATTTTACTTCTTGGGCTTATACAAAATTTCAATTTATCATACTGGAGTTTTTTTATATATCATGTCCTTGAAAATGCTTTCCAAATTAATATACTTCTTTGTCCATAATTTCACTAACCAATATTGCACTGTTTCCTATAACACACGCCCTCTCTTGTGTAAATATATGTGCTAGTTGTTGATGGAATACATTTATAAGTTGTAAAGGACTTACATATATCAACGAGATTGGGATTATAGCGGAGAGTGCTTCACAACATGGTAGACTAAGATTTAAATATTTTTAAAAATAGATGTCCATAGTGTCTTAAACATAATTGCTTTCAATATAAGGATACTCATCGAGCCTATAATAAAATGCACTTAAACATCTCTATACACCTTTCTTCTTTATTCTTTCAAAACTAGTGTGCATGCCATGTGTAACAATCTGAAATTTGAAGTGTCCCACGAAATCAATCAGTATTTGTTGAGATCTTGAAATTGGGTTAAAAGTTAATTACATAATCTAGTAGTCTATTTAACTGGTATGTTAAACTGGCACATTGGATTGGGCCAAGCCATGAACAAGGTTTGTTTGCCCAACCCAGCTTAGTGTATCTCTTATATTTTATTGAAAAAATCTTTTTTGTTTGCTTGAGAATATTGAACAAACATTGTTGGACGAAAAGCTTGTCAAAAACTTAATTGATCATACGCAATTTATTTGTTTTGAGTCAGTGGGTCGTTCAATACGAAACACTTGTCAGAATTTTCCTGGTACACTTGGTTCATCATGCAAAATGAGGAAAGTTGAAATATGTAAGGATAGCAAAGGGCCAAAGTGAATCATAAAAAATAAACTCTAAGTTGAAATTAGTAATTCAAGCAAAAATCCTTACCATGAAGGCCTCTAGCTGAGGCATCCTGCAATTCTAATCTACACTTTATGACAAAAGCAATGGTAACTTCAATGATGTTATTGGGAGGCTTTTACAGCAAGATTGTGATCACCTCTACAACAATGATCTCATGAGTCAATTGAGGTCTGATTTAGAACGAATAGATGATATCAATACAACCAAAAATATCAGACATGTCACTTTTGTAGTTGATCTTTGTCCAACTTTAATACTCCCTTTGCTCCTAATTATAAGACATATTTAACTGATTTTGGGGAGATTAAGGAGGGGAGTTAAATTAGTTAATTTTACTCATTTTCCTAAAATGCCCTTATATAAATTTTCCATGACATTAACATACCTCCCTGACTTAGAATCTTCCTTTTCATGCTGTCTAATTGAAATAATGGTCTTATTATATATACATATATATATATATGTACACACATATGTATGTATGTGTACGCACACACATATATCTACACTCCTCCTCCCCTAAAAAAAAACACACACACCCCACAAATACAACACATATCCACATGCAAATACAAACACCCACATCTACCCCCAACACACACATGTATACACATCCGCACACACATACATAAATACACACGCGTGTGCGCTCTCACACATATAAGTGTGTGAGTATACACACGTACACACACATGCATATAATGTGTGTATACATATATATAGAGAGAGAGGGTAAATTAACGTCAACTCATCGATAAACAAATTAAAATTCAACAATTTAAGAGTTTTATTGATTGGAAAATTGTATACACCTAAATGTATATACTTACTAAAAACTAAACACACTTAAGAGAATAAAATAGGGGTGTTTTAGGAAGAAATTGACAAAAATTTAAATTTTGTCTTATAATTAGGAAAAAAATCAACTCTCAAATATTGTCCTATAATTATAATTAGGACCGGAGGGTGTAGTATTTATTGAATTTATATGTAATCATGGTTGAAATTGGTCCTTCCTAATTGAAAAGAGTCCTTCTCACAAACTCTCGACACATTTGTCAAGTTTTCTTTACCGAGAAATTCCATGGAAACTATAAAAAAAAACTTTAAATTCACAAAAACAATATTCCATGACACATAAATCGGCTAAAGAAATAAATGTAAAAAATAAAAGCAAGTATTTTCACCCATTCAAAATGTCAAATAACTTTTAATATTTAGTTGAAATCACTTAAAAATGCATATTTCAAATAATAATCCCTTCAATATCCAACGCCAAGCACAAGCCTGTATCATCCATCCTCCGTTTCAGTTTAAATTTTTGAACAGTATAAATTTGAAAGCACAGAAATGACCAAAAATAGCCTCATAAACGAAAATTATAATTATATTAATTGTACCCAGCATAAACATCTCATTAGTTCAAAGTAATATAACATGAGCCACAAATATAATGTCGTAAGTTTACTGAAACACAAAACAAGAGCCACGTACAAATGACTCAGCCCTCATATTCATCTTCCTCATTAGCAATGGTGGAGGGGGCCTGTTGATTCATTCCGATCCTTACAATGCAACACTGATCACGGTGAAAACTTGTCTACATTTTTTTTGACATTTTGAAAGGAAATTTTAACTGCTAATTTAAAATATAGGTGAACTAAATGAAAGCTGAATAATTGAAAATAGATAACTGGACTTATTTAATATATGCTTTGAAAGATTACTAAATACTAGTAAGTTCGAATAAAAATCATAAATTCTTCATTAACTAATGAGTAAAATATTCTAATTAATTACCCTTTCGTGTTGTATCTGTTACACATACCTTCCGTCTAATTTAAAAACATACACTACTTTAATGGAAACCGTTAGCTCCTCAAAAATATTCTAAACATTTTCTAAAAATATGTTTTTAATTAAAATTTGTATTAAAAAATTTATTTACTAATTTACCTTTCATAATAAATCTCTAATTTACTTTTGACACTTTGTAAACTTGGAAAATAAACCCCGCCACAAAAACAGCCATGAAGAAGACGAAAGCAGCAAACAAGAAGGTAAGAAGCAAGATTATGTTTGTGTGCGAGGGTTGCATCTAAGTGATATGAATATGTACTTTGAGGGAAAGAAAATGACATTTATTTGCCACCATTGTTTCTCTCCTTTTCAAAACTACTTGTTTTAATTTGTTTTCATGGATACCATGTTCAATTTGTCTCTCATCCTTGCTTGCTGGCACTCTGTAAAATATGGAAACTATTCAAAACTTGTTTATAACATAAAACTTGTGTTTGATGTATAATTTTAGTCATTGAAGGAACCAAAAATAAATAATTTTAAAAAAAAATACGATGAAAAACTAAAATTATTAATTCTTACAATATAATTAAAATCAGTACATATTGTTGCCTTGCCACTTCACTAGTTAAGAATGATCAACCGCAGTGTGTTTTCATACCATGAAGGTTAGTACAACGATTTTTAAAAATAGAATGAATACGTGTGTGTATCTGAGTGTGGTTATAATGTTTTTACTCTGAATTAATTTATCCATCCATAATGGTTGGGTTTATAAAAAAAATCTCAAGAAAATATCAGTTAAAACTTTAAAATCCTGAAAAGGTGATTTTCTAATAAGACGGGTTATCAATTACATTATTGTTCTTGTTAATCTCATTTTTATGGTTGTTGATAGAATTTTAAAATTTAAGTGATATTTTTCTGTAATTTTAACTAAATTGGATAATAGATCATCCTATTTAGTCCAGGTTCTTAATGAAACTCTAATACACTGTCGACTGAAGTATGCACGCACTTTTTCTTTTTCTTGTCCTCGCAATAATATAATCCGTTTGAAGGACCCAATGAGAAATTCAAGAGAAGAAAACTAACACAAGTCTAAAACAAAACTTGCCTCAAATTATATATGATTCAAGAGCTCCGCTAATCTTAAACAAAGATTCACTTTTTTTTTTTTTTTTGTAAGAAGTCAACAGCTCCCCATACCGGGAAGCATATCATTCAATTGAAATTCCATAAAGCAAAAGAGAAACAAACACAATATATGGCATTAAACATCTACAATAAACCCTAAACATGTATAAACCTTTGCGCAACTTCACCTTACAGGCACACAACACCACTTCACCTTCTCCTCCTCTTTCTTCGCTTCTTGTCAGTCTCATCAGAACTAGATGCCGGTTCCGATGCCTCTGACTCCGATCCTGAATCAGAGGAGTCAGAACTCCCTGACTCATCATCTGATTCTGAATCAGAGACCGGCTTCTGTTGTTGCATGATAAGCCGTGGCATATTCTTCAGATACTCTCGAAGGTTCTCAGTAAGGCCACCAAGCCCAATGGAGGTGAAGAAGTTAATGGCAAATCTTGTGTTCTTTGGATTATCTCTGGGAAATATGGATTCAAAAGAGTCCTGCATTGTAGGATCATTAAGCCTCTCATTTAGAAGCCGGATCCCAAGATGTTCAGACAATTCCTGCAGTAGAAGCAATAACAAGGTGAAATGAAATCAGCAGCAACTTCCACACAGTTACGAATCATTATACTGCCAAATAGACAATATCCACAGTACAAAGTATAACCATCATTATACTACAAATAGACAAGTTTTCATAGAGTAAAAAACAATATTTAAGTTTACATCCACATACCTGGAAGAGAATCTTAATGAATATACGGGAAGAAGAGGTAGTATCCTCCTCAGTTAACCGTATATAAGATAAAACATGCCAAGGTAACGCGTAAGTCCCAAGTAAATGAGCAAAAAACTTTGCCACATTGCGCAATTTATTTGTTTCGAGTCGGTGGATCATTGAATATTGTTGGACGAAACATTTGTCAAAGTTTTCTTGGTAGACTTTGTTGATCATGCAGAATCGCTGCCCCAGAAGACCATAGTACCGAAGGTAAGTTCTCTCTTGGCTGCAACACTCCAAAAGCATAATGCACAGTTCCATCTGCCAAAATCCAACAAGATAAATTAGTAATTTTATCAAATAGAACAAAACATTTTTAAAACAAAAGACAAATGCTTGGTGCTGGAAGTGATGATTGAGCCTAAGTAACGAAAAAATTATGTTTAAACGTTAAAGTTTGTTTTCTAAACCTACCTCCTGACCCGGCTCTAGCTTGATTTTCAAAAGTTTATGACCAGCTTCCTCAAAATCTACACTGGACATAATTGTTAAGTAAATTGTTCTTCGAAGGTTGATAAGATTTGTCTCGGTCTCATCTCTTATTTCCATCTGTTCCTCTTCCGCTTCATCATCATCTTCATCATCTTCGTCATCTTCATCATCATCTGACTCTGCATTAGAGCCATCTTCATCCTCAGATTCGTCACCCAGTATTGTTTTCTTCAGCTCTTCGTAACGCCTCTCACTATCCAGGAAATTTGGATCTGGCTTGAACACATCTGATGGATAAAAGGGGTGAGAGAAATGAGCAATCACATATAACAATTGGAACAGACAAGATGTAAAAATCAATTATAAAACTCAAGTAGTACCAAGGGAAGTCTCCGGATCTATCTCCTCATCCAAGGAGACTTCATGCGTTAACTGGTCTTCCTCCTCCACAAGGTCTAATTCAGGACGTACGGCTGGATAACCCTGTAAACACACATTTGTAGCTGACCTTTAAAATTATCACGCAAATTGGTTGGCACTTTGTCCTACTTTGCTAACATCTGAAAATATAACACACACACACACCTGAAATTGAGCCTTTCGGATTGCAAATAGGCCTTCAATCAAGAACTGAACACGTTTGTCAATTTCTCCTTCATGAAGAATTCCACGAAATCGCTCAAAGATGCCTGTAAAAGCACAAAAACAATAGAGGCTCATTAAAGTACATAAGACAGAAGTTGGTATAAAATGTTGAATAACATTAATTAAAAAATTTTTATCACAAACAAAAGATTTACCATTTCCAAAATAAAATAAATACGGGCATTAATGTTACATTGTTTCAATATTTTCTAACAGAGCCTTCCAATGGTGCCTAAACATACAAAAAGGTTTTACACAGGTTCGTTTTATAAATCAAGCACCACTAGGAACTCAACAAAGCTTATAATATTTAGTTGAAATGTAATATAAGCTTTTATTGTTAAATCCTTAAAAAATGCATATTTCAAATTTAAATACCTTCACTATCAAACAGCAAGAACAAGCATAGATCATCAAACCTTGGTTTCAGTTTGTTTCTTAAGAGTAGAGAGTTAACCTCAATGTCATCCTTAGAATTGCACCATGATAAAAATAATTACAACCATGAAGCATAAAACAGGAACTGAAAAATAAAATACCAAGGGCAAGTGGTTATGAGTATGAACAATGAAGCAGAAAAAAGGAATCATATAAATGAAGACTGTTCAAGAAATTTGGCCAATATAATGATGGTAAAGGCTAAAGTTATAAAAAAAAAAAAAACTTTCAACTTTACAAGTAAATACTCACCATGAAGGCCTCTAGGCGAGACATCCTGCAATTTTGACCCACACTCTTTGACAAATCCAACAGCTACTTCAACGCTGTCATCAGTAGGCTTCTCTAGTAAAACTGTAAGCAACTCTAAAGCAACAATTTCATGTGCGACTTGCTGGTTTACAAGATGTGCAATAAACTTGACTGCTGCTAGTAATTGAGGCTGCAATGATAGGTGCATAACAAACATATAAGACAAAATCGAGTTAAATATTTTGATCTTGAAAGACAACAACAACACTCAATAAATTAACACAAGAAAACTGTGATAACATACCTTGTCATTTCGCTTATAAGCTCTCTTAAGCTGTAGAACAATTCTTCTCAGTAAGAGATCACCCACTTCAGGAAATTTAGTGTTCACAACACCAACCAACGCAGCAAAAACATCCGTAAATCCTGGAGAAGCCATTTGAGACTTCATACATGAACGGCAGAACAAGCCTCTTCCTCTTATTAAATTCTCTGAAAACAGCTCTGGAATTATATTTTTTATATTGGCAGCGTTAACCTTGTTCACAAGCCCGTTAATACTCTTTCTAAGAGCATCCCATGTTAACCTTTGGTACTCAACACTGCTTTTATCTTGAACTTCTTTCATCATGCGAGCCAGCTTAAAAGGAGGGATGTAAACTCCTCCGCTTTTACCCAAATTAAATTTATCACCATTCGGGTTTCCTTCCAGCGTTGTTGGTTGTCTTTGAGGATTTGAATCCTCATCTAACCTTCCATGTCCATCTTCTTTCATCCTATTATCTTCTTGTTGCTTTCTCTCATGCTTATCCCTACGATACTTCTCATTGTCACCATCCCTAGAAATTCTGTTCTCCTTATCTCTGTCTCTTCTTGATTTCCTATCAATTTCATCCTCTGAATCATATCTTTGCTTCCTACGGTACCTCTCACTGTCACCATCCCTAGTAACTCTGTTCTCCCTGTCTCTATCTCTTCTTGATTTCCTGTCGGTTTCATCCTCTGAATCATATCTTTGCTTCCTACGGTACTTCTCACTGTCACCATCCCCAGTAATTTTGTTCTCCCTATCTCTACTTCTTCCTGATTTCCTATCAGTTTCATCCTCTGAATCATACCTGTGCTTCCTACGGTCCATATCTCTATCTCTTCCTGATTTCATGTCAGTTTCGTCCTCTGAATCATGTCTGTGCTTCCTCCCCATGCTAATTTAATTCAGCTTCGAGAATCTTCCAAGATAACTGAATGGGAAAATAGAAAATGAAACAGACTAGAGGAAGACTGTTTTGAGTGCCGATCAATTCCTGTATCCTACGGTTTCCAAAGTAGAACAAGTTAAATTAACTCAACATAGCTTTAATTTTTCTCATTAACTAGTTAAACAACATAATGAACAGTGTGGAAAGAATACAAAAGCTTCTTACAACATATCAATATTCATTCAAGCTCATCGTTGGACGACTATGAGAAGAAGGCCAGAGAAAAAATCTACAGAACCAATTGATTCAGGCAACTCCAACAAGCCACTGAAGAATGAAAAATGCAAACTAAGACTTCTAAATAGACAGCTATGCGTTTTCGATACGCTGCCGATACATGACCTCGATAGATTACTTCAAAAATACTAATATATTTCAACATGTCCTGATACGTCTTAGTATTAAATAATAATTTTAATATAATGAGAGTATTTCACATCAACAAAATACAATAAAAGAAAAACCATTTGCTCCCTTATGAATTTGAAGCTTATTCTAGCACGTAATGATAATTGAGGAATAAGTTTACATGCTGCTAGAATCAAGTCTTACGTGTTGCTAGAATCGACTGCCCCAAACGAATTTCGAGTACGTAAAGCTTATTCTACAATTAGCTTCAATCAGTCGACAGCCGTTTTCTAGCATAATAAGTTTACATAAGCCAATCCCTCCCTTATGAATTTCTAGTAGCCTAGCAGGCAAACGTATCACACAAATGAGGAATAAGTTTCAGCTGGAAAAATACCCAACAATTCTACTCCCAATAAGTTTTAGGATAGTCACCGACTCACCGGCTCACAGTCACAGGTATGGCGATCACAAAGAGTGAGACACAGAGCAGATACAACCACAGAGGAGGAGGAAGACGCTCATAGTCAGACGCACAAAGCTAAAGAAAGAACCGTAGAACACTGACGGCCGGCGGCGTCGAGTCGATTTGGCAAATGGGAGAGACGGAGTGTCGGAGTCGATTTCAAAAACTGAGATGCCGATGCACGTGCTCGTGGTCTGGGCAGTCGATTAGGGCATTTGTTGCCAAAAATCTGATTCCCCATTCGCCCTTCAGTTTTTAAAAAAATTACACAAATGCCATCTGACCAATTTGACCAAACCGATTCACGTATTCAGCTGTCATTGGCGTGTCCCAGACGTTCCTCCCTCCAAAATTAACGTATCGTTGCATCATAGATAGACAGACACAAGTCGAGCTAAGTCATTTACCAGATCATGCATCACAAATACCTTAAAAAAATTTATATTACACAACAAATCCAACATCGCACAACAAAGCAACCCAAAGACAAGCTGCGGGATCAAAATGAAGAGGGACAAAATTATAATAGCCGACTATACACCATTGAATCAAAAACTAGTAATTAAAGTTTAAAAATATCAATCTCTATATTGCTTCAAAACCGACAATATTCAAACGATTACACAGCCAGATTCAAAGACAAATTAAAGTGGAAAACATTAAAACAAAGCAAGAGACAGTGCAACAAAGTCGGAAACAGGTTAACAACCACGCAGGTAAGAGATGACTTGGGGAACAAATTCAAATCTAGATGCAAAGAAGAATGAACAAATCAAACTCAACGAATTTTAGGAGTAGAGAAAGACCTAGGCTTCGTACCTTGCTAGAGAACAACCACGCAAGGCAAACAACGGTGGACGGCGTCCCACGGCGAGCTAGACAGTGTGGAGATGCTCTTTCGTCGACGAGAAAAGGAAGTATGTAACCCTTGCGGTAAGTGGCGGAATCATAAAATATTTTTAGCCCGAGCCAAAAAACAAATATGTTGAACTATTTACTAAATAATATCATATAACATTAAAAATAAAAATAAATAATAACCAACAATTATAAATCAAAATAAGATATAAAATGATAACATTTTCAATAGGTATCTCAAACAGGAGTTTTACTTTCTTTTTACAGCTCAATGAGTAATAAACCAAATATTATCCTAAAGATATCACAAATACAATCATAATAATAATATGTATAATGAAATTTAATAAAATTAACACTTAAATACATATTCCACCTGCCTCAAAACAAAATAATTGGAGAAAATAAAATATATATAATATGAACCCCAAAAAATATTTTAAAAAACATAAAGATCTAATTAAATTTCAGCTAAGCAAATATATAAACTTATAAAATATTTCTTAAAAGAGAAATTCATTATAAAATCATAAGACAACCAAATAATAAATCCAAATGGATTAAAATTAGTCATTAATCATCCTCTACATATATATAATTATCTATTGTAAAAACTTAAAACTATGCCAAAATCATTATCCAAAAATTTTCACTAATCAACACAATATTACCGTCATTAGAAAAAGTAAAATATGTAGAATAAAATACTTAGTTGGGGTCAAATTATTGGCCAAAATAAAATGTTATATGATACATATATATAAATACATAAGATAAGAAAAGGTCAGCTGGGGCCTGGCCATAAAGTGGCTCCGCCACTGCTTGCGATAAATCCTGGGGGGAAATCTTTGATATATTTATACTTTATATGTGAAAATATACGGTAAGAATATCATCCAAAAAGAAAATATACTGTAAGAAAATAATATTTTATTTTACAAATGACTACAGAGATAGAAAATAGAGAAAATGACGGAGAAATATCAAATAAAATCCCTAAATATCTGTTAAAATTTGTAAAAAACATAAAGATGAGACAGATCAAATTAAGATTTTAAAGTAATTATGAATTTACCATTATACCCTTTCTTTCTCTTCCTCCTCCTCCTCCTCCTCTTTCGCTACGGCAATGCACACACACACATTCTCTCTCTCTCTCTCTCTCTCTCTCTAATTTGTTCATCTAGCTTAATAGTGTGTGAAAAGGTAGGATTTTTCTTAAGGGATATTTCTTGATAAGTCCTCAGATACTCCTTCTCTATTTTCATAACCTTTGTTTGAAAAAAAATTGGGTGTGTTGATTTGGAGTGAGAGGTTTTTTACGACAAACTCATAACTTGGTTGTGAATATGATAAAAACTCACAAAAAAACGTTTCCCGATGAAAAAACAAGTTCTTAGTCTAATAACTTGTTTTTACAGTGGGAGGAGAGGTACAATATCTGTGTTTTGAGGAAGAAAAAGATGAACAGTAAATTTGAGATTTAACAAAAATCGTAATAGGAATAACAAGTTCAGTAATGAGAATAATAAGTTTATTCTGCAAGGGAATACATTACTAAACTTGTTATTCCCCTTAAAGAATAAATTTGTTATTCTCATTACTGAACTTGTTAATCTCATTAATGAACTTATTATTCCCATTACACAATTTGTTAATGATGGTTAGATTTTGGTTTCATCAGTGACATGTGTTCCCCTAAAGAATGAACTTATTATTATCATTACTGAACTTGTTAATCACATTAATGAACTTGTTGTTCCTATTATGAAATTTGTTCAATCCCGCATTTACTATTCACATTCTCCTTCCTCAAAACTAAGTTACTATTCATTTTGAATTTCATGTTGCATTTTCTTTTTCTTTTCTTAATTTGTGTGTGTAGATAGTAAATCAAATCAATCTAAACATCCTCTTGATTCATTGTCTGGGTTCTTGCCTTAGATTATTTGAGAAATCTCAAAAATCGCCTCCTTCTATAAGCTCTTTGTCCATAACCTTTGAGTCCAACGCATAATGTTGGAGGAAGCTCCTCAGCTTTGCAGAGGAAGTGTGAAAGATGGAATATCACCTAAGAGGGGGGGGTGAATTGAGTGATTAATAAATTTTATTCTTAATCCTCTGGATTAATCAGGTAAAATAGGGATAAATAGAGAAGAGTAGAGAAATAGTAGACACCAGAAATTTATGCTGGTTCGGTCCCTACATTCACTCCTTAGACTCTTTGGGCTTTCGCAATCTCAAGAACTGATTACACACTCTATAACTCTTGGAGTAATTCTCTCACTAAGACTTACTCCCCCTTACAAGTTGTAACCAATTAACCTCAATCTCAAAGGTTCCACAACCTTAAGATTAATACAAGAATGATAAGTTAAAAAGCTCTCCAAAATAGTAGATGAATAATTATCGAATTATATGTATATCCGAAGATATTACTCGAAGATTAGAAACAATAAATGCTAATTATTACAACTTGAATGCACAGTATTTCGGTAGTTGGAGAATTCAATTCTTGTGGCTTTTATAGTTGATGGCGTTAAAGACCGTTGAGAAGCAATATGATTTTATCCGTTGTGACTAATGAAGATGACTGTTGAGACTGATTATCCTTTACCGTTGCTCAAACGAATTCTTTCTTCAATCAGTTCTGTAATTCCATGTTGACATTCCTTGTTCCATTTGTCCGTTGAAACTAAGTATTGGAAATGGAAGGGAAATGGTTGCAATACTTTAAGATGCTTAGAGATTTAATTGTCTAATTTCGACATTCGTCTCTATTTTGTATTTAATGCTTCTGACACATAATTGCTTTATTGCAATTTGGTGTTAATTCATATAAAAATCAACTGAAACTCATTAGCAAATTGATTAAATATAGTTAGGAATAGTAATGATTAAGAATATAAAACATTCTAGGTCATAATCAGTGATTTAGATATTACAGACACGGTGTTTTTCAATGTTTAGAAATATGACTTGAGTCATAATAGCCTAACTCGAGTTATCATGACTGGAGTCACATAATTTGACTAGAGTCATCTTTGATTATCAATTGAAAAACACAAAGCTAAATGCAAGATGACTAGAGTCATCACAAGATTACTGGAGTCATCTAATTCATAAAACATTTGAGTAGCTCTCTGTATCAATATGACTAGAGTCATTACTGAATCACTAGAGTCATCTCTTTTCATAATTCTTTTGAAAAACGTCTCTGTAGGAAGATGACTAGAGTCATTTAAAGATGACTCGAGTTATCAACATTTGTAGAATACCTGGGTGCGTCTCCGTACTAAGATGACTAGAGTCATGGTTAAGTGACTCGAGTCACTCTATTTCTTAGCAAATCTGAGGGCACCTCCGAACAGACATATGATTGGAGTAAACAAGACCTTACTTGAGTAACATCAGTTTTCATAAAGTTTCATGTTGGGTTTAAGTCATGAAAAGTTTTTGCTACAATAGATGATTGGAGTCACATTTAACCGTTAGAAAATGCCAAGTTTGAAATTCATTTTGGTGGCTGGAGTCACAATACCTTAACTGGAGTCAGCTAGCTTGAAATCGTTTTTGGCACAAAAAGGGTATGACTGGAGTTATACTGAGCTAATTGGAGTCACTCTACATTGCTTCGTTTTAAAACAAAGAGCAATGACTCGAGTTACATTAGGATGACTCGAGTCATCTTGTATTAGAAAACACAGTTACTGAACAAGTCATTTTTAAGCAATGAGAGGGTCTTGTTCTTAGACCAATAACAATATTTTTAATTTACAATTGTTAGTTATCATCAAAACACATAGAGAACTAACAAAGTGTCCATTCTCACCAATCAACTTCTCGAACTACTAAGCTCCAACTCGCACTAAACTAAGTTGACAAGTTTGATCTATACCCAATCAGATCCGAGGTCCTACCTAAAGATCTATCAACTTCGGTTTTCTCTGGCACCAAGCTAGTTAGCGGCCATTGAAGAAGCATGATGGAGGGAGTTGGTGTCATTGAAGAAGCAAAGAAAAAGAAGAGAGAAGAAGATAGTGAGAAATAGAGGAAGGGTATTTTAGTCTTTTCACTCAAACTTTGATATCATATATTCCTAACATTTTAGTTGTTTATCTTTTTTCTAATTTAATACATATTTTAGGGTTTTACAATTTGAACTGGCATTTACGTGTCATTTTCCCTAGAAAATAAAACAAAACACATCCAAAAAAGAATATCTAAGGTCACAATTTTTAGAATACACGATTTAATAATAATTAGTTAAGAAAATAATTCAAATAATATGAAACAATGATGAAGGAAACAAATGAAATAATGAAGTTAATATTTTGAAAATATTTATATTGTATATAAACATTTTTTTTTGTTCCAGAAATATATTAAGCATGTGATGTTTTACAAATATACCAATACAATAATCATATAACAAAACATTTAATAAGAATTTGGCACTCTATTGAACATTTATATTTTTTAAATTCTTTGAAATAGTTGATTTTTTTTAACCTATGAATTCAAATATATCTTTTTCTTTTTACTAGACAAATCCATTTGTTAATTCTAATATAAAACCAAATCTATCTATCTATATATGGAAGTAAACATTAACTCGGAAATCTAGAGCGTTATCTACATTTTTATTAATGTAGATAAAATTTAAAAAGTTTAAGAAGTATTATTTAATCTTTATTATGAATATAACATTATTTACATTAAAATTAGGTATATAATATAAGCTCCTTATAAATGAGAATACACTAGAATATTGGAATTTTTATTTTCTGCTTTTGGGCTACTCGCTCTCACTTCATTTTAAGGCACATTCTTTAAAATGTTCTGGGTCATTTTTTTTAATAAAAAGGAATTCCATTGATGAATGGGCTTAAAGTTACAAGAGGGACAAAAGGAATACAAGGAAGGAGCAACTCTAGAGCTCCAGACTACAAAATGAGACTAAATTTAGTAAAACAAGATTGAGTGTGAGATACAAGGGATTTGACTTGGCCCAAGATCCCCTTAGGAGTGAAAACCAAATCAGAAAACACTCTCTTATTCCTAACTTCCCAAAGCTTCCAACAAGTGATACAAGCCCCTATTTTCTAGGAGGTGTCTAAAAAAGGGGATTGGATAACTCGGGTCAGCCACTCTTTGATGTCCAAACTGAAGAAATCAACACTCATGTCTATAGGGAGAATTTTTCGCCAAACCGATGAGGCCATCGTGCAACCTTAGAAGACATGATTCAGATCTTTGCTGCTATTGTGACAAAGAGAACATAGGGAATCGAGGGACATGCCTCTTTTGTAGCGAACTTCATTTGTAAGGAGTTTTCCTTTTAACAGCAGCCAAGAAAAGGTTCTGATCCGATGGGCCATTGGAAGTTTCCACAGTCGGGACCATATTGGATTATGGTTGCTCCAGTGAAAAAAACTCAAGGGCTCTATATGCTAATTTTGCGGAAAAATTCCCATTGCTTGTTAGGTTCCAATAACAGGTCGAGGCGTGGGGCTCACTATGGATTGAAGATGCTGAGATAGTTGCCACTATATCCAGAGGAAGATACTGCTGGAATAGGTGCCATTTTCAGGATCCATCATCATTCCTAAAATCCATGATAGGTTTTGGGAGATCTTGAGCTGGGATAGGGGAGGATGATAAGTTTTTTAGGGGCCCCAGATCACCAACCCAGAAATCTTCCTAGAATTTGACTTGGCTACCATCCCCAGGATTCCATTTAATATGAAATAAAGCCTCGGTCCAGATCTTGATTAGGCACCGCCAAAAATAAGACATGCGAGATCGACAAGGGATTTCCTTGTAGTTCAGTACATCATACTTTTGCTTCAATACTCTAACCCAAAGGGATTCTGGTTATGACTAAATTTTAAAGATCAACTTCATCATGAAAGCTTTGTTTTGTGATTGGACGTTCAACAGACCACATCCCCAATACTGAGAGGGCTGGCAAAGTTCCTGCCATTTAACCAAACTAACACCCTTGTGACCATTTGTGTACCCCCAGATAAATTTACGAATAAGCTTCTCAATCTTCACACAACAATAGGAGGGAAGAATAGTACTTTGCATTGTATAGAGGGAAATAGATGCAAGAACAGATTTGGCAAGAGTGATCCTGCCTGTTAGTGAAATAGAACGACTTTTCCAGCCAGAAAGCTTCAGTTGTAGCCTATTGATGATATATTCATAAGTGGCCGATGAGACTCTTCCATTTAGAAAGGGAACCCCTAGGTATTTGCCCAGAGAGTCTGTTTTATGAAATCCTAACATGTCACAAAGTCTTTTGCAATCTTGGGGATTAAGATTCTTGGAGAATTGGACTTTAGTTTTTGAAGTGCTTACCAAATGACCTAAGGAATGGCAGAATTCTTATAGGATTTCTTTGATTAACGCCACTTGCTGGGAAGTTGCATGACCGAATAGGATTAGATCATCAGCAAAGAAGAGATGGGATAAAGGAACTCCTCAGCGCCCTAATTTAATTGATTGCTAAGCACCAGATTTGACTTTGGACTCAATTAGGTGAGAGAGACGCTCCATACATAGAACAAAGATGTAAGGGGAGAGGGGGTCACCCTTCCTTACACCTCGTCTGGGTTTAAAGGAGGGGGAAGGTTTTCATGCCATAAGACTTGCATGGAAGAGATTGAAATGCATTTCATGATCAAACACACTAGGACATTAGGCAGCCCTGCATTTTTTAGAGTATCCTCAACAAAATCCCATTTTTGTCTATCTAAGGCCTTCTCCAAATCAATCTTGATGGCCATCCAACCAGTTTTCCAATTTTTTCCCCCTCATAGAGTGAATAGCCTTATGGGCAATGATGATATTGTCAATTATGCTTCTTCCTTGGATAAAGCTTGATTGGAATTGGCCAATTAAGTTAGGCATGACCACTCTCAGTCTATTAGCAATAGATTTAGACACGATTTTGTATAAAACGGAGCAGAGACTGATAGGCCTAAAATCGCTGATGACATTCGGTTGATGAACCTTTGGAATTAAGGCTAAGAGAGTGTGATTGAAAGATTGGTCAAAAGGATTACTTGACCAAAGGTTCTTGATGAACGCAAAGATACTTTAGCCTACTGTACTCCATTAAGACTGATAGAAGAGGGCATGGATACCGTCCCCTCTTGGAAATTTGAGCGGCTTCATTTCGAAAAGGGCTTGTTTGACATCCTCCATAATCACCATTCTTTCGAGGGCCAATATCTGCTGGTTGGAGAGGACAAGAAAGCATCCTCTGAGAGATAAGGGGTAGAAAGTAGGATCGTCTAAGGAGTAGAGGTTGATGAAGAATTGCCTCGCCATACTGGAGAGTTGATCATCATTTTCAATCCATGATCCTTCAGAGCTTTTGAGCCTAGAAATATGATTCCTTTTCTTCCTTATCAAAGCTTTTGTGTGGTAGTAGCTGGTGTTTCGATCACCTAGGCAAAGCCATTCCAAAGAG
The DNA here is from genome assembly GCA_037074495.1 of Acacia confusa. Lineage (NCBI taxonomy): Eukaryota > Viridiplantae > Streptophyta > Magnoliopsida > Fabales > Fabaceae > Acacia > Acacia confusa. The sequence goes on from CM073511.1 coordinate 16,829,515, forward strand.
GATTTTTGAAGCCATAATAATTCCTCTTGGAAGCACACCTCCTCAAGCTCTTCTTTGAGTGAAGTTTCCAAATCTGTAAGGAAATCCGAGGGCGCCTCAGGATGCTCTTCTAGCTTTGATTGAATGCCATTAATTCTTCAAAAAAGATTCTGCTTTCGTTTCCCAATATGACCAAAGGTTTCAACGTTCCAACATTGAATCTCCAGCTTGAAGGAATTGATGCAGGATAGGATGTCGTTGCCTGAAGGCCAAATATGCTGCACAATCCCTGAAAAATCAAGACGAGATAGTCACGGGGCCAAGAACTTGAAGTGGGGGGCAGATGTGTTTGTCTAAAAGTTGAGGCCCAAGTTAATTGAAATAGGCCTATGGTCAGAAAGAATTTTTGGGAGATGATCCACTGATGAATGAGGGAAAGCTTGAGGCCAAGGTGGGTTACAAACAGCCCGATCAAGACGCATAAAAAGGGAGCCCTTACGTCAGGTATACTTTGGGCCGTGTGAGCCCAAATCAAGGAGGCCATTAAAGTGAATAAACTTGTTGAACAACCCACATCCGTGGGCTCTGTGCAAAGAGCCACCTTGTCTTTCATTTTGACTGAGAATGACATTAAAGTCTCCCGCTAGAAGCCAAGGGCCAGGGGTATTAGAGGCGAGTTGATCAAGGTCTTGCTAAAGGATCTTCCTGAATTGTTGCTGGGGGCTACCATAAATTGCTGAGAAGTGGAAAGTTGAGTTTCTGCCAATCCAGGATACTTCCATATGGATGAATTGGACGTGATTGACTAGAATGTTTATGGCCACCTTGGAGGACCACAAGATCTAAATACCCCCAGAGAATCCTGATGCTTCTACTCTGTGGGAATGAAGGAAGCCAAGTTGCTTGACAACTTTGTCTACCTTAAGCCCTGAAATTCTAGGTTCTAAAAGAACAAAAATGCCAGCCTTATAATTAGCCACAAGAGATTTAAAAAGAGAAGGGAACTTTTTATTTAAAGCCCCCCGACAGTTCCAAGTGATGATAGACATAATAAAAATTTAAAGGGGTAAATTGGGATTGAGATCTACTCCCTCTTCAATCACAACGTTGTCCTGATTATCAAGATCATTGAGAATGCCTGCTGCCAACTCTTTCATATAAAGGCCTGAAGGGCCTGCGTTGTCTGGGTTGGGTTTTGCTCCCAAATTGTGAATGGTTACTCCTGTAGAGAGTTTGATTCCTCTACTAGTGGAGAGGGGGTCAATACCACCAATGAGTTGGGGACGATTAATGGCAGGCCCATTTCGGATTGCATGTGGGGCATTTTGGGGTCAACGATCTGGACGGCTGAGTTGCAATTTTGATCCAGAGATGTAGACAAGGTATTAGTTATGTAAATCTTTGAGGCAAAAAGACTGTCCTGATTAGAGTTCTGAATAGCCGCTACCTTCGGCTTTGTCCCTATGCTCGGTTTTTTTTATCCTTTCACCTCATTACCTTTTTTCCGTCAGACAAAGGAATTAGCTTTTGAGTAAAAATCATCGGTTGTTGATTCAATCATATTTGGCTAATCCTCCTCTAGTAATTCTCTGAGAACCTCGTACCTCGATGCGTTGACTACTTTTTTTGCCGCTAGAAGTCTCATTCGTTCTGTCTCCTTTAGCAGGTGGCCGACGTCGCCGTTGAACCTGCATCCATGCACCAAACTGGGATGACTCATGTGCTTGCAATTCAAGGTTGGGCGTGTTCGGTTCCGGCCATGGAGAATCTTTCGGCATGGCAGCCATTAAGTCCGGGCAAGAAACTTGGAGGTGTCCATACCTTCCACAGTTATAGTGGATGGTGGGAAGGCCTTCACACTCAACAAAAATGAGCTCCCCATCAACTTGGATTTTGGAGGTGAGAGGTTTAGTAAGGTCTATTACCATAGCAATCCTGGAAAATTTCGCTAGATCCCCGGAGTCGGTATTGTAGTCTACTTTAATGACCTCCCCAAAAACACTACCTATAGAGCGGATTACGCTTTTGTGGTAGTATCTCTAGAAGTTTAGGAAGTCTTATCCATCCAATAACTTGGTCAATAACGTGGCAGTGTGGCTTCAAGGAAGGCGACTAAGGTTGGACGTTGAGATAGTGGCCAAAGATCATCCATGGGCCAATCAGAAGAGCATTTTGACAGTCGAGATCATCCTGGAATTTTACTAGGAAACAGTTATCATTAAGATCAATAAGTTTGAATTGTCCAGCAGGTTTCCAGATGGTTTGCAACTGGGAGTGGAGCTGACGATAACCTATTTTCCTTCCAAGGAGTTTAACATCCACAGCAAGACCCATCTTCTTATTCAGGGTATTGATTATGAGGGTTGTGAAGTCTACTGTGGGAATATTCCCGTTAAGGCCAATAGAGACATCCCCTTGTCTTATGATTATGTCCTCATCTTTGTTCTCTTGGGCATTGGAGACAGAGTTCAATAGTTTGTCTTTAAAAGATGGCTTCTTAGGACCAGCATCAGCATTGTCCACACTCATCTAGACGTCTTGAACAAGGGAAGAATCTGGAGGCAATTGAGTCTCAGGGACATACTTTGCAGGGAGAGATGGAGGGACTGGCCTGTCTGCATTGACTGTTTCAGGGTAGAGATCCTCCTCCACGATGGGTTCTAGCATCGCAGTTTCGGTTAGCAATGGAACTTCGTCTAGCTTTGGATGTTTGGATGACTGATCTTCGCCAGGGTGAGGAGGGGGTGTTCTTCGGAGAGCTATCGAATGGAACAGGACGAAGCATGGTCATAGTAGGTAAGGGGTTCTAGAGAGAAGCGGGAGGTTCTCTCTCTAGCCCATATAGGAGCCTAGATATTTATTGAAATGGTATGATGTTAAAAGTGTTCTGAGTCATTTTTATAAGTCATATACTAGTTTTTTTTTTCAATGCCAACGTTATTAACTAGTTTAGGCCTCTTTAGTATTACATGCTATCTTTATTTTTAATGTACATTTAGATTAGTATTTACGATTTATTAAATAAGTATGTGAATAAAAAATCAACTAACGAAGAAGACATTCTGAAACCACGGTTTTATGATTTCTCAAACACTCATTTTAGTTTTGAATGTAGGATATAGCTTATAGTATAAATTTCACCATAATGTGCCATATGTTTAAAATGGGAGGAGGAGTATACCAATTATTGTTTAATAAGAATAGTATGAAAAAGTTAAAGGTAATACCATTATGTTCTTTTTATATGTCCACTTTGTTTTTTTTTTTTTAAAAAAAATTATTCCTTATTATATGTCCATCTATAAAGTAATTAATGACAACACTACAATTTTATCCCCATGAAATATAATTAAAAAATGAATTAATTTATATTAGAAAGAGAGAAGGTGAGAAAGGGTTGTATACCATTCTTTTTTTTTTTTAAGAATGGAATATCTTCATGTGTAAAAGTAAAATTAGGAAAATCAATCAATTTAGGATATTTTTGATCAGTTAATTAACTTTTCTTTATATTTGAAAATTAGATTAAATGAATTTACAGAAAGGACAAGAGTGGTAGAATAATAATATTGGAGTTTACTGAAGTTTTTTTTTTGGGACCAAATTACTGAAGTTTTTTATTGGCCAAAAATTACTGAAGTTTGTTTAATAACGATAATTACAACAAATTTGATCTTCTTTTTTTTTTTTTTTAACAAAGACAAGTAACGTACATATTTAAAACGGTCAGAAATAAAACCCCATTTGCCTTTGGCCCAAAACAAAAATCATTAATTATAAAGCATCGTCCTCTCGCGGGCTCTAAGCAAAATTCAAACTGAACTGTGAAGAATTCGGCATCGTGGTCCGTTCATCTTCTTGAGCGTCTTTGTTCTCTGAGGTATCATCGGATTCCTTTCCAGCCTCTCTCCCTCTCTCTCTCTTGTCTTCGGGTCCTTTCTTTTTCTCTCATATGTTGGATCGGCCAGAAAAACGATCATGAACAAATCAATGGCACTCTTAGTTGGTAGAAAAATTGGGGAAAGAGAAATGTGTAATGGTGTTTGTCTGTGTGTATTTAGGGATGAGTCGAATGTTTGAAGAGAATTGAACTAGGGATGAAAGAGTAAAGGAGAAATTGTTCATTACATAATCGAAAAAATATGGGGTTTTTTGAGAATCTGTCTCCAATTATTTTATCTTACTTCATGTTTCGTACAAGATTTTCTCATAGCCCAGTTATCTGCAAAGGACCTCTATATCTCAGATTTGCTAAACTTTTTAGAGTGGAGTTATCATGGACGCTACAGTAACTCTATAGGGTTTGTTTTGTTGCTTTTGTGTATTTTTCAGACTGGAAATAAAAAAATTGTTCCCTAAGTCTGTAAAACTGAGCATTTCAAGTGTGGTAATTTACTAAGTGTGTAATTACTTTTTCGTCTAAACCAAATTTCAACTCATGCTATATTCTTTCTATGTTGCTTCAGAGCCTAGAATCCAAGCCTTAGCTTTCTGCTTTGGATTAAACAAGATAATGGCTAAATATATCACTCCTGGGAAGCTGATGATTCAAGATGAAAATTTGGGTCTTCAATCCAAACCCAAAAGTAAGGCTTATGTTACTTTCAACACTTGACGGCTATAACATATAGAAGGATTTTTTTTTTTTTTTTTTTTTTGTGGTGCTCAAGAATAAAGTAATGGAGAATTATTTTTGCATTTAATTAATAAGATGGCATTAGTATTATTATCACGCACGCAATGCGTTCTTACTATGGTGATTTTTTCCTGTTTTATTGATTATGTCTTGCAATAGAAGCTGCCTTGAGCGGGAAGACGAAGAATTCTAAAGTGGATGGAAAGAAAGTTGGCTTAGTGCATACTGGTCGTAAAGCTCTTAACGACATCACAAACAAAAACGCCTCTGTTTTTGTGGAAGCCTCATCAAGGAAAAAGAGTGCACCCAAGGAAGAACAAGAAATTAATGTGAAGGAGGAAATGTTCTTGCATGACCACAAGAAGTGCATTGAAGCTCAAAAAGCAGCAATGAACACTTTAAATCTAGATATGGTTCTTCCACAAGATGGTATTTGTTTCTTGCCCTTACTGCACCAATTTATTCTTAGCCCTCTTGCATAAGATGTAGGGTTCATGTTGCTAATGGTATCTAACACTTGGAATGAATAATGGTGATCGCAAGGATGATTCATGAAACGTGCTTTAAGAAAAGAGGATTGTGTTGCTATGGAGAATATGAAGAAAGGGTTGGACTTGGACACTTACATTTACTTCAGAAATTGTTTACTAGGATTTGTTAAGATCAGAATTACAGAAATATTTGAAGTGAGATTGTATGCAATTTATCTGAATATTATCTTTTCCCTCTTTCTTTAGATGAAAAAGACGAAAGAAAAAACAAAAGCTGGATGTTTTGCTTTTCTTATTACAACTTTACAATATGTTTGAAAGCTTTTGTATGGGAAACCAAAATCCTTTCTTCATCTTATTCTTGCAGATTCCATGCCTATTCTTGAGCAGACTAAGGTAATATTCCTTTCCTGTCATGCCTTTTTCTTCACTTGTTTAGTTCTTGTTTAGTTTTGTTTTGGTTACTTTTTTATTGTAGTACCTAACCAATCCAGAAAATTAATTAAAAATATATGCATTTCACAGTTAAATTATATTCTTTTTACTGTTTTGCTTCCCTTAATTAGGTCCCTCAATCCCCTCGTTGCTACCCAGAACCAGAGGAAGTGCCAATGTCCAAGTTTTCTTATTGGTTGGACTCTTCAATACAGAGAAGCTGTCCTCCATCTCCACCTCCACCTCCATTCCTGTGGGACGCTGCACCATCTTCTCCTATTTCATGGGATGATGAAGCTTTTGAGTTTGTTCTGAAGGAAGAAGTTGATGCTTAAGAGCCTAAATTGACTTGCTTTAGCTTACTACTTGTTTTGTTCTTATGATTTCAAGACTCAAACCTAATAGCTTTGAGCTGTGAGACTTATCTGTTAACAGTTTACACTGATCACTGTTCATACTTCATATTTCATAGGTGTGGGAATTGTATCTTGGGCTCTTTTTCCTTAAGCTTCTTGCTTGTTTGTATGAAGAAATCAATGAAAGTGTTTACTGTGTTAATAGAGCGAATGGGGGGAGACAAGGTTACAAGCATTGGATTATCTTTAGATAGATTTGTTGAGTGTTGATTGGGAGTTTGTAATTTACAACATGTTTTTCTAAAATATCCTAATCCTTTAATTCTTTCCGTCTCTCTCTTACTTGATTGATTATTTTTGTAAAAGTATCAATTGAGGTAAATTAGAAAAATATTGACAAATATAGAAAATGAGTCTTATATTTAATGTCAAAATTAACTGCCTAATTAAATCCTACAATAAAGACAAGAGCCAGTATCAATTTATAAATTCATTCACTTGTTATGCTCTCACAGACTAATAGCTTCTGAATTTCTGCCTATATTTACAATATTAACTAGTTAGGTCCAATAATGTGTGTGTTTATGCTTTCTCTTTCATGTTTCATGTTGCAGCAATGAAAATAAAATGTTGCATTGCTGTGTGTGCGAGATAACTGAGATGTGAGAACAAGCATGTAAGACCCAAAAACAAAAAACAAAAATAAATCTGAACAAAACTAACAGAAAACTTTGGAAAGATATTTAGAAGATATAAACCTAATACATCACAATATTAACCCCCCCAAAAAAAATGATATAATTAGTATTTAAATGCGTACAAGTGTATATAAAATAATTTTCAACATAATTTATATCATAAAAAATTTATTCAATAGTGCAGTTGATCCAATGTATAATTTTATGTTATTGATTTTGTGTTAGTCAACATCCATCATCAAAGAATAAACCAATCATCAATATATCATCATCAGTATTGATATATCCTTACAAAAGTCATAGCGGCATGGTGATTGGTCCAAATCATTTGTTTGTGATCGGTCCAAGTCATTTGTTTCTTTTAGTTATTTATTGATTTTTGTAATGGTTGCTCTTGCTTTGATTAATATGCTTGACATTAATTTGGGATATCAAACAGCTTTTAAAACTCGCAATTACACACCATTTGAATCTAAAAAAAAAAAAAATGTATATAATCCTTGATTCTTATGTGCTATAGTATTTGAAGGTTCAAAATTAAGTCGGTCTTGAATATCATCTGATTTTGACAAACAAATTTATTATCTTTATCTTTGTTGTATATAAAAAATTAAGGTGCATTCTCTCTCCATCTACTCTTGCCACTAACAAAACATTAGTCTTTTTAATAAAAACAATATTGTTAGTAGTATTTTATTTAACTAAAATACTTTCTTATATTTTAGTTGGTCATATTTGTTGTTTGTTTATATATATATTGGAAATCTACTTGGACGTATTTCTTTTAAAAACACTTTTCGAATTTAATCTATCTCTAACAATATTGGAATTGATTATCTTGAAGATGTTACATTATTATGCTAATGCTTCATGGATACTCACATCACCCCCTTAATAAAAACTGAATTGTTATAATATATATATATATATATATATATATATATATATATATATATATATATATATATTTTAACTGAGACAATCAAGGTTTCTTTAACGTTGAATCAAGTCCTATTTTCTCTACCTTTTTTATTTTTTTACTTCCATCCAAATATTTAAATAAATACTCTTCGTATATCTTCTATTTCACGACGTCTTCCATTGATTTAGCACAAGCTCTTTCATTAATTCAGTTTCTTTTTCATGTTTTTCAGGCTTTTATCCCTACTATGAACCAAGAATTTTAATCCAAAAATGGAAAAACAATGAGCGCGTAAGAAGCAAAGCATGAAGCCATGGTGACATTCGTTACAAGATGTTCAAGGAGAAGTATCAGGTTGAGTACGATTTGCAGACCAAATTTTAACAAGCATGAATACAACAGTAATCCAAAACTAAACAACAATTTAACAACTAGCCCTTATCTAAGTATAAAATGCCTTAAAAATTGATTCAATTAAAAACTTTTATAATTAATCAGACATTAACAAAACCCAATAAATTTTTTATTTTACATAATAAATCTACATAGAGTTAAGGTGCAAAAATACATATGAGTTTTTTCTTTAAGAGCGCTCAGCACCACGTGCTTTTTTTGGAAGCAAAAATACACATGTGGTTACTATTTTGAAGCAAATGTCACATCTTACCGTTAAGTCACTGTTCACTGCCGTTAAATTACTGTTCACTTCGTCTCTTTCTCTTTCATCACAGTGAACAATGACTTAATGGTAAGATGTGATTTTTGCTCCAAAATGATAACCACGTGTGTATTTTTGCTCCAAAAAAAAACACATGATGCTAGGCGCTCCTGGGGAAAAAGCTCATGTGTATTTTTACACCTTAGCCATCTACATAATTAAAAACCTTGATTAATTGCAATTAATTCAAAAGTTATACCATAATCAAGCCTGCTGGGCAAAAAGGGCCTTAAGCAGACCAATGAATATTAAATTAGTATGTTTTGCAGTTTTGTCATTCAACAACCATTCAATTTTTTTTTTAAAAAAAAAAAATCCCTTTTAAAGTCGCACAATACTCATTTTCACTTTCTTTCTCTTTTTGGTTTTGCAAAATCAGCAATAATCATCTCCTTTTTTTTTGCATTACAATGACATATACTAATGCCTTGAAGTACAAAGGGTGAGATCAAACCCGCAACCTCCCAATTATAGGGAGTAGGCATACCACTAGGCTACTAGGCCCAGGGTCAATAATCATCTCTTCAGTGTGACATTAGGTAGCATGTACAGAAAAGTGACTCTGCTACTAGAGGCAATCAATAAAGGGCAATAAAGAAAAATCTGCAAAATATTTTCCACATAAAAAATTTACAATGTTGCTAGCCAACAAAACTACTTAGAATTTACATTTCTCACATCAACCCCCAACACAAAGGTGTATATATAATTATAAGGGAAAAATGGAAAGTGAAATCAAACTAAGAAGATATAATCACAAAAGCACAATCAAATCCCTATTCTCTCTCCTACCAAGCCAAACCTAGCTAGTGTACCTCAAATCTCTTTAATATCATATGGAAGCAAAACGAAAAATTAATCAGCATTATCTTGCTGTACATCCAACCAAAATAATGTGGAAAAAGAAGAAACTCATTTACAGATTGTTTCTTCCATGGCTGACTTGTCAGTCACACGTACATTGTACTTCTCATATACTCTTGCCCGATTCTCGGCCCACCATTGTTCTGCTTGCTTCTCACTAAACCGCTTTCGACTGCATTCACCAATCATAACACAAAAATCAGTATAACTATCAAAATCTAAATTGCTGGTATGAATTTATAAGATGGCCATTAAAGAATAAAGGGGGCAACATGTGATATTGCAAGAGATCAAGAATATTCCTAGAGCAGTTAAGAACATGACATAAAACAATTAAGTACCATAACACAAATGGGACAGATGCTCTTAATAGTAAGAGATCCATTTCTATTCTTCCATGTTCTATCCCCTTCTCAAGCCTCAGCTTCACCATTCCAAGTGAGGAAATTCACCAGGTTTTTTCATGCACAGTACAATGTAATTGTTTCGTCTATGCAAGAATAAGCATTCAACAAAACCAGAACTGTAATAGCTTTTTGCTGCCAAAAAGATTAGTCATGCCCCCACCAACAATTAGGTAGTTTTTTTTATTTTTTAAGTACTTTTTTTCATGCACAGTGCCCTAACCTCTGCTGTATCCTACTGGCACGCAGCATTTTTATATACAAGAAAAAGAATTTAAAAAAAAAATTGTTGTTTCCAAGAGAGATATGGTTATATTTTAATGACAAGACATTACAAATAAGGAGGTGTTACTGGAGATGAGAGATTTAGTTAGATTTTACCTCTTTTATTGATATATTTATGATTTATGATACAAATTTTTGTAATTTGAAGGAAAGAGTAATAATAATGCATTCCATACCTGAAACGAACTCTCTTAAGATCTACCACACCTGCGAGGGAGGTAAATGTAATATATACTCCAGGCTCATCTTGCTCAACCCATCCACCCTCACCACGAGTCTCGCCTTCCTTTGTTCTGCTCCCATTTCTAATCGCTGTTGCATCTGACTGGCTCTGTTTGTTGTGACCAGCACTTCGATTACTGATGGTACTTGATCCGTTTGAAAGAGACAGGTTGTTCAATGCCGCTAAGTCTGGTTCTAGGCTAGCAGCTTGAATGTTTAATCCATCAGTAGAAGAATTACCTTCATTAGAACAAGGATTTGATTCAAAGGAAGCAACAGAAGGAAATTTCACATTCCTAGATGCTCCAGCAGGAAGCTTCTCAGCCATTTCCTTCAGCTGATCAGTACCCAAAAAAAAAAAAGAAAGAAATGGTGATGGTGATGGTGATGGTGATGGTTATAGGCTTCCACAAAATAAATACAAGTTAACATTTTCCATGAAATACATGTGTCAAGCGAGATATAGTCTTCCATCAGAACCCGAAGGAGAAAGGCTAAGTTTGAATGGCTTGCTTATGAACAGTTAGAAACATGCTTATCAGTTATGGAAACATTTATGTGCTCTTTTAACTTTCACTTTATAGTGTCCGGGATAGTTTCGCGGACCAATATTCTCTATTAATTTCCATGTGCTTGGAAGTTTTACATTCAAACCAAAGAAAACTTAAACCAGCATTGCTTGAATGCTTCTTTCTCAAAAATAAAAAAGAAATAGAGCCAAATAAAATATTACATTCAATGGATAGTACTGAGTGGACGCAGTACAACACAAAGAAAAATCATTCCTGAACTTCTTTTTGCTTCCAGAAAGCACTACAGCTATAGGCTGTAAAACGGAGTCTAGTTTCTTGGGTGGTAAAAGGGATTGGGGGTTTTTTTCTAGGGAGTTTCTCTGGTTGTGAGGAGTCAATAAATTTTCTGAATTACATTAAATTTGGTTGCACGCAGCATCTATTAAAACAGAAATACAGCACCTATTTAGGCTTATGCCTCACATGTTACCAGAAAGAAAGAATAGCACCTACAAATTTCTTATTATGCCACACTACTACTTCATATTATATTACCCATGCTACCTGGTTAGTAAGCGACTTGATCACTTCCTTTGCTGCCTTGCATTTGGCAGTTTCTTCACCAGCATATGCTATTGCTTCCTTCAGCTGTTTAGTTGCTCTTTCCAACTCAACTTCTTGAAGTTGAGTTTTGCGAGTCATATTTTCCACCTGAAAGAAAAAAGTGACAAGTCACTACAAATAGACAGCCAAGTTATACGTTCAAGTGGTTCTTAAAAAAATGAAAAAGGAGAAAGCAAAAATGCCCTTCATGGCCAAGGAGGGAGAAAAATTTAGATATGGAAGCATCACACAAAAACATCCGACTATAATGCTCATTCTTTATCAATTGTTTCACAAGAAATATGCCTCTTGCTTTCAAGTGTATCAATTCAAGCATAATCGCATATTAAAGCAGGCAACTTCATTCTTGCCTTTGTTTGCAAAATACCAGCTACCTACCTCAGATTCACCGTGGGGGGAAAACAATATATAAAAGATATATAATGAGGCTAAACATAAAGAGGGATTTAATTGGGACACATCTCAGTTAAAATCTAAATAGGGGAATACTGTCAGTGAATCGGCAAAAAAAGATACCTGCGCTCTTAATTTAATAATCTCTTGGTTAAGGCTATCGTTTGTCTTCTTAACATCATCCACACCTATCCTTGGGGAGGTAAGTCCTCCAAGTGTTGGGGTTGGAGTTGTTGAACGAGGTGGACTATGATGTCTAGATATTGGGGATGTTGCTCGAGAAACAATTCTAGATCCTGGAACAGAGGCTGAGAAAAACTTCTTTGATGATCCAAAAATAGGATTGACAGATTTAGAAATATTTGATGCCCCCCACTGGGAACCTCCATTCGGAATGGGTGAGACTCGGCTACTATTGAATTCATATTTCTTGTTTTTCTTTGAAGATCTGCTTTCCACTTGCTTGAAGGATTGCATTGAAGAAAACCTAGCAAGCTGATTACGAGATCTTGAGTCAAATTTATCATCAGTGTCATTAAACTCAAGTGGCCCCTGATTGATACTTCCTCTTCTGCTCATAGAAGAATGAGATGAAGTATCAGTTTCAATAGTTTTCCTTAGTTTATTGTAACAATTATCACAAACCCGATAAGGCTTGTTGGGATTTGGTGCCATAGAAGCCTTAACAGACTTCTTACTGCTGCAAGAATGACAAAAAACAAGTCCACAATTATAACAATTATGACGTTTTCTTTTGAAATTAAAAGGTAGACGGCAGCCAGAACACATGGAGTGATCAACACCAGAGGCCCACTTATGAAGACAGATAGCAGCAGTGAAATTAGTACCGCAGGCAATACTTTTGACTTGTTTGTCTTTCAGAGCTTCCACCAATGTTGGAGTATTTCTATCCTCTATATCCCCATGGCCTAAACGTCCATTTGAACCCTTGCCCCATGTGTAAACTTCAGTCCTTGAAGTTAAAACTGCAACATGATATGCACCACAAGCTATCTCTTCCACAAAACTCTTTGAGAGCTTTCCTTCAACACGTTTAGGTAACTTGCCATCAGTATGAAGATTTCCTAGTTGGCCATAGACAGGACTGCCCATGGTATAGACATGGCCTGAGGTAGTAAGTGCAACAGTAAGACTGTGTCCACACACAACATGACAAAAGTTAGGTTCAACCAGCGCTGCAACACAGGTAGGAACTAGTTTTGCTTCCTTGTCACCATGCCCAAGTCGACCTTTGTCACCATCACCCCAAGTAAACAGCTTCCCTGAAGAGCAGTTGCTGGAACTTGAATTTCCGACCATGACTTCTACAACTGCAGCAGAATGCCAGACACCACAAGCAGTTCGCACAGTACGAAGACCCTTAAGGGACTCTACTTCTCTCGGTATTGTTACACTTTTTCTGTCCCCATGACCCAGAACACCAAATGTACCGTCACCAAAAGTGAACAATTGCCCTGCAGAGGTAACAACTGCAGTGTGCCATGGACCACAAGAGATAGATGAAACGTGTATGCCCTCCAAAGGCCCATTTACTTTTTTGGGGACCCAGTGGCTCACTTGATTTCCATGCCCCAGAAGACCATAATTGTAGGTGCCATCACCCCATGTATAAAGATCACCAGAAAGAGTCACAGCACATGTATGGTACTCCCCACAAGCTACAAGTTCAATATTTGTATTGCTTAGAGATTCTATAAGTTTTGGATGAAGAACATCAGAGTCAACGCCATGCCCAAGCCTGCCTCCTAATTCCTCCCCCCAAGAGAAAATTTCTCCTTGCTTGGTCACCAAGGCGGCATGTTGTCCACCACAAGCTATGTTCTGTACATCAAGTACTACTGCAGATTCCAAGGCCTTGGGCAGTAGAGAATCCATTTTTCCACCAAGATTGTGAGTCCCACCACCCAAAACACCATCACCAGTGCCTTCCCCCCAAATGAAAACATCCCCTAAGGCATCACCATCATCATGACCAGAACCCTGGCTGGATGAGCTGACAGCACTTGATAGGCTTACTCTAAAGGCGTCCATGCCCATTGCTTTCATGTGACCGTGTAAACTATCTGATCCTCCTGATGACACTGAGAGGACTGAACCACTAGTAGAATCTGGATGGAAGAAACCCTTTGGAGGAACAGAATAAAATATCACATCAGATAAAGCTTTGTCCAAACCATTTTTAGGGGGGCTCTCAAAGGGACTATGAAGGCGAAGGTGATCCCCACTGTCCTGAATAGGGCAATTCAACATTCTCTCAATGCATTTTCAATTGAAATGAAGTGAAACAAGGAGAAAAAGAAGCACAAATTATTTACTGATACCTTTTGCAAGCTTTCATTGCTATCAAATGGAGAATTTAAAGGGGAACTTCTTCTGGTGTATGTTCTGGGACTACTAGCCCCAGATGGAAAACCATCACTTCTTGACTCAGTTCTCCACTTCTGGTGATAGAAACGTGATATTAATGCTTTCAAACCACTGAACCAAACCTCAGCTTCATCTTTATCTTTGCAAATCTAGTAGAAAAGAAGCAGAGTACCCCGTCATATTAAGCTACAAATACCCTGACAATGTTCATATCAATGATATCTGTACGATAGTGCCAAAAGGAGCAAATGTATGAAATTCGTACCAAGTCCAGTGACCTATCAGTGTAGATAAGAGAAAATGACTGGTATTCTTTCTCAGGCCGTGGATATCTTTGAAAGATTGGCTGAAAAAAGTACAAGTCATACAAATCAATATCAATATCAGCTGAAATTCATGTAATGCACATGTTCGGAGCCAAGAAGGAGTTTGGAATATTATTTATGATAAACATCCACATCCAGGCTCGGCCATAAACACAAGAGTTCAATGACTTCACATAAATGAAATATCATTAAAAATGGAAAACCACGACAGCACATAACATCAGCATTAACTGATGTCCTGGAAAGATATAGAATAATCATTTCCATTAGTGATTGACTTTTAAAGAAAGACACAGCCAGCATTATCCTACATTATAAGTCTTATTAAATTAATAGAATTCAAATAAATCTAGAATACAAACATGTTAAGTTATATTGTCTAAACTATACATGTATAAAAAAAGAACATTGGTAAAGTACTTTTATTATCCCATCCAAGTGGAGTTTCTTCTATTATTTCTTTCCTGCCATTCACTGGCAGACCTAATAAGTGGGGGTTTTTTTTTTGGCGCTTTGTATACAATGTTAATTTTCAATACACTGGCTGCACTAGGTACATGTGTGGGGACAAATTGTCCTGCTCCCCACAAAATTTTTATATGTTGTATATAATGCTTGGTGATTTTCTTTATCCACTTTTTTTCCGGTTGATTTTTTATCCTCTTTTGTTTTATATATTTTATTTTTCCTTTTTAATGTCTCAACTACTGTTTTATCTTCTTTGATGGTATTTACGTCTTTAGTTGAACTTACAAAATGCTTCTGATTGTATGACCCTATCATTTGATATGTCTTTCAACCAGCTTCAACTTCATACACATGAAAGGGAATACAGATTTCCTTAAAATATAAAAAATAAAATGGAAAATAAATCAATCATTTAAAATAAAAAAACTAAAACACTAGTCATATCAATAAATAGTAAATAATAATATTTTTGTACTTTTAATTTATATTTAATTTAGGAAAAATTTACCTTCTCCAAAATTCTACTTCCAAATATCCATAATAAATAAATTATTTCGAATACTAATTTCCAAATATTACTTCCCCCACTGATCACAAGCCTAGGATCCGCCACTGCCATGTCATTTTTCTTTTTTATGGGGACCCAACCATATCCAAGCCATGTTGGAGCCATGGATGTCATGCATCTGAACCAGAAGATGTTCTATTTTTCCATTAACATATACATTCATGGCAATGTGTTAGGAATGCATCATTATCCAACCCTATTCTCTACAGGTGGGTTGTTATGAAAAATTCATCCAACGGTAGCCATAAACAAACATATTGCAAAACATTGAAGATCAAAATAAGAAAAGAAGCCTCTTACTTTTAGGTGGAAAATTAATGAGGAAATACTTCCATACATCCTTTAAATAAATTTGAGTATACAAGAGTTTGTGTTGACAATGCTAATTGTATTAATCACTGAAACAGCAAATAGATAAAATAATCATGTAATAAAATAACTAATTATCTTAATTGAAGCATGACTACCTTTAGCAAAATCAGAAGAAGCAAAACTAAGAATGATTTCTTTATCACTCATCCTGAAACACTTACCGTACGTTGTCCGGATATAATTTTAGAAATATGACTTAGTTTAAGGTGCTTCTCCTCTTTCCCTGAGAACCATATCAAAGCAGATTCATCCTGAAAGCAACAGCAAAATCAGTTAGTTAATTTTTGGCAGCAGGTCAATAACAGAAAAATAACTTAAAGTAACAAATGGCAATGAACTAATGAAAGGATGTATGTCCACAAAAAAAGGAGCACCAAACTCACATTGGAAAGCCGAATCTGGCAAAACTTGGGCTTCCCTCTTCTTCCATACTTGAGCAAGCAGGCCCCTTTTTTCAATGCAGTAATGGCCTGTGGTTAAGATAAATAAGGGACCTAAGTCTTAGCAAACTTGATGGAAACACATTTTATACTTTACAGCAAAGATAATATAGGGAAAAGAAAATGTGTTCAGAAACAACAATGTCTGGGTAGAAGAGAAGTGTATAAGCATAAGGACATCCAGCCCGAACTTCAGTTTTACACATAACACTACGAGCCTACAACAACTTAATTCACAATAACTTGCATAGAAATTAAACTTTACCACAAAATCCAACACAAAGAGACCACAGAGAAAGCATGTCGGCTTGGTTAACTAAATGGCTCACAAAAAGAGAACTATACTAAAATATATTGATCCATCAGTCATCAAGTTTGCAGACGACAAAATTGAGACAAATTAATGACCCAAATTGTAAATTTTCTGAAATATTTAGCCTCCTCCTCAAAAAGGTGCTGATTTGTTAATTGATTATGCAACATTTGGTGATAATGATACAAATCTAAGTGAAGGTTAATACTTATCATACAACATCTAGTTCCTAAGGGCAGATATCTGCGGTGTAGACTATTGATCTTCGCTGAATAATGGAACTGTCCAGGGAGTTTGGAGCAAAATCAAAATGCCAATGTCCCTTGGGAGAACTATAGATGGCATGGTTCTTTGGAACTATAAAATGTCAGATGCTATATTATGACTTCAGTTGGAGAGGGACACGGGAAATTTAAAGGATAATAATTTTATATTACCTCTCTAATGGGATAAAGTGATCTTCTTAGCTTCTCTGTGATGACAGGTTAGCAGTAATTTTAGTGGCATTTCTTCCTTGACGTGTTTCTCATTTCTCTGGTTAGTAAGCTCTTGAATTTCTTGTAGGAGAATATCTTATACTCTACTCTTGACTCTTGTACTTCTCTCTTTTCTCTTCTGACAGTTTTTTTTTTTTTTGTCATCCAACACAAACTAAACATCATTTACAGTTTAAATTTAGAGCAAAGTTTAAAAGACACTGGTTTCAATCATAGACTCATTAATTTTGTGGAAAGTTTGAACTCTAATCATGATTAACAAGTAAGCAGCATCTCTAAAAGTGGGCTGACAGGAAATTTTTTTAAGAAAAAAAGAATGCAGCTTTAACCAGCTTTGATAAAGCTTAAATATGAATTTCGTAAACTAAGATTAATGAATCCTCCAGGATGCGCGCATTTGGAAGACCAATTACAGTATCAACAGTCCGAGCCCGGTCGAAGAAAATGTGACACATTAAACTGACTTCAGCTGATACAGTTCTAGCTGATTTAAGATGTTAATAGTCGTGGCAGAGAACTTACTATTTCTAGACTGTGATTTATATGCCTACAAATTTATTCCCAAGTCATTCTATGGATGACAATAACCACAAAGTTGCAAAGAACGCAGAGGATTACAAGGACTTTTTTGTTATATATAATAAGGATTACAAGGACTTTAAGTTCATGCTAATCAAAGTTTGAAAGGTCATAAGTACTAATATGTTCAACCTTTAGATGAGGATAATGAACAAATAAGGGGATATCGAGAAAGAGAGGAAAATAAGGTTTTAATAAAGCAAATCACTATATCCAAATCATCCTTGTCCATTTGTTTGCAGCCAACAGAGAAACAGCATTGACAGTACTGCAGTTTCCATTATTTTTCTGTTTCTTTAGTTTCTCTCCTACATCGCTTAGTTCCATATTTAATAAATCGTAATACTAGCCAAAAATTCTAGTTGGTTTCCGAAGATACCTGCTCAATGTCTCTTTCCACGGGACCAGCTCTGCTAAGATCCGAAGCCATGCTATCAGTCCGTGACCTCAATAAAAACCAAAAAGCGCAGCAGAGAAATAATTCTCAAATCGAAACGTCAATCTCGCACTTAACCGTTTTCAAAATAACCGAACCCTTCCATTCATCAATTGCCCAATTTGGTTCCAGCCCCTACTAAGACCCAAATTGCCACATTCCAAAAGCTCAAAATCATCACCACAGCTCAAATCCACTTCCATAATCACTTGTGTTGAGTTTCCAACTTGTTCGATTACAGTTTCCTAAAGCACAAAAGCGTACCAAACCAATGTTTCAGAACTTGATGTGCCAAGCACAGTAAGAACCAGAGCGGAGTCCAAAGTTAACCTCGACACTGTTTAGCACCAAGAAAACAACGACCTCGGTGATGAAGTAAGGCAGATCGAGAAATGAGTAGAGAACTTCGAAAATTCCAGTGATGTCACTGAGCTGAGGTCATTGACAGACTGTGACGAAGAAGGAAACTGGAGCTAATTAAGAAAGTGCGGGAAATTAATGAGAAAATACAGGGAACTGTGATCTGTTACCAGTTGCAGAAGAGAGAGAGAGAGAGAGAGAGAGAGCGAGGTAAGGAGAGAGAGAGGACAATGAAGCAGGAGAACAAAGAGAGGAAGGATTTGCAAAAGTTACAGAGAGAAAGTATTAAAAATACCATCGACTGTGTAGATCACTCAGAAACCGAGTGACTTAGGTGCTCGAACATGGATCTTTGTTAGAATCGTCACAGAATCATAATCCTATTATGTCTTAATTGAAATTTGATACGTAATGGATTAAGAGCTTTATAACTGATACGAAGCTTTTATATGTCTGTATTTGAATTGACAAGCTGATTTCTTAAACACGCTAGTTTAATCTGTAATTTTATCTCATTTTTAACGAAATTTTTGTATTTTTCATTAATTTGTTATAGTTTTATCATTTATAGGTATTGGATCATATATATTTATTTGAGCCAAAAAAAAAAAAAAGATCATATATATTTATAAGTAGCGACTGATTATGTCTTGGTCTCAGAGTTCCAAAAAACTGGACTGTACCGACCAGTTCTGCTAAAGACAGGTGAACCAATAGGATACATAGAATGATAGAAACATGTCAATTGAAAATTGGGCTAAGTAACAAAAATATACATATGCTTTACCTCTATGAGTGTCCAGCATCACATGCTTTTTTCTGGACAAAAAATACACATGTGGTTACGTTTTAGAAGCGCCCAGCATCACCGCCGTTAATTGACCGTTAACTAACCGTTAGTTGACCGTTAACCATGTAAAATTACAATTTTGCCCTTAATTTAAAATAATTAAAAAAAAAGGGGGAGGCTGGCTCCCCACCATCGCCCACCCCACGCCGACGATCTACTACCGCCGCCTCACCGCCGGTAACCACCTCTAGCGACTTTTTTTTGTAAAAAAGAATTTAAAAAAAAAAAAAGAAAACTAAAGGGAGGCCAATAGTTTTTTTTAAAAAAAAACTTTTTTTTTGAAAAAAAGTTGCTGGAGGTGGTCGCCGGCGGTGGGGAAGCGAAGGTAGGTCTCCGGCGTGGGGTGGGCAGCGGTGGGGAAGCCAGCCTCCCCCTAGTTTTTTTTTTTTTAAAAAAAATATTTTTTAAAAAAAAAATCGTCAGAGATGGTCACTAGCGATGGGGCGGTGGCGGTAGGTCTCTGGTGTGGGGTAGCCGACCTCCCCTTAATCGTCAGAGGTGGTTGCTGGCTGCCGGACTTCGGCGGTGGGTGGCCGCCGGGGGGGGGGGTCGGCGGTGGGGCCCATTGGAGGGGGAGGGTGGGGTGGGGGTATTTTTGTTGTTTTTTTTTTAATTATTTTAAATTAAGAGTAAAATGGTAATTTTACATGGATAACGGTCAACTAACGATCAGTTAACGGTCAACTAACGGTTGTAGTGCTGGGCGCTCCTAAAACGTAACCACATGTGTATTTTTTGTTTAGAAAAAAGTACGTGGTGCTGGGCGCTCCTGGGGGTAAAGCACATGTGTATTTTTGCTACTTAACCCTTGAAAATTTATACTAGAATGGATATACTACATGTTATATACTCTCTGTCCTAATTATAAAATATAGTTGACTTCTTTGGAGAAATTAAAGAAGCTAATTAAATTATTGTAGAGTATTTTTATTTTTATTTTTTTCTTCAAACTAATTATTTTGACTAATAAACTAATATATAATTTAAGAATACACAACATATAAAATGATTAAGTAACATATATAATTTCTTTAATCCCTCAAAAAAAAATCAACTTTGTCTTATAATTAGGACCGGAGGTAGTATGTTACAATGTACTTTGAACTAATTAGTTTGACTAATAAATTAATATATATAAACTAAAGACATTTTAAGTTTTTATATTTTATTATTAAAACAATTATTTTAGGAAATATTTTAGAAAATTTTAATTATGTTGTTTATAATTTTAAATAGTTGCATAGTTTAATATAAGGGAAAATCCCGATTAACTCTAACTGAAATACCAAAATCTAGATTTATGCCTGTACTTTTAATAAATCGTTAATCATTCCAATACACCTAGTTAGAGATTTTTAATATTGTCAAATGACGAGAATACCCCTTTGAAGTTACAAGGAAAAGTATCCCTTGATGTGTTGCTCAAATACATTGATATCTTTACAGAGATAAATCAAGTTCATATTCTATACCAATCAACTCACAATTCAAAAACACCCCCTAAATATTCGCTCACATTATTTTAAATCCGCCACCATCTCCAAGAAATCCAGGTATTTTGGATTATGGGGACCCCGATATCAAGCTCATCTCTCAAAAGGGGCACAATATTTGGCTGGAGCTTCGGCCATTTGAGACAGCGAAGGTGAAGCAGAAAATAAACAACATTCAGAAACATTAAAGGTTCTGACGAGCAATTCGATGCTAACACTATGTTAAGAGGGTATTTTAGTCTTTTAGCAACATTCAAAACTTTTTTAATTGGGTCTCTTGATCTGGCTAGAAATTGTTAAAAGTATAAGTCTTAAGTTAGGTTTGGATATTTCAGCTAGATTTAATTGAAATTTTTTTCTTAACATAAATTGTATGTTTTATTATAATACTTGATGATTGATGTTGATTATATGAAATAGTAAGAATAATATTGATTCCAAATCCTTTTTTCCTTTATGAGTTCACTTTTTGCTCAATCAAATATGGCATAAATTGAAACGAAACAAAATAAAAAGAAAGTAAATATTTCACGGATGAACTTCTTATATTTTTTAATAAAAGTATTGCTAATAAGAGCTCAATCAATTGCATACCTCATATTTATCAAAGCTATCTACAGTCGCTCATGCAGGAGGTGTTCTAAATATAAGAGCTCAATACATTGTGTATTTTATATTTATCATTTTTTTTATTAGCAATCTCGACTGATTGCACATATTTAGAATATCTTTATTAAAGAATAATTTTAATGAAAATGATTTAAAAGTGTATTTTATGAAAACTAACACATCTTTTAAAATAATAAATTTAACTAATTTATTTAATATACTCTTATATCAATGATAAGAGATGAAGATTGTATCATCTAAAAGGGGTTAACATAATTCTTTTTATAAGAATGATCTTAAAGTTTGTTGAGTATTGAAAATGGCACCAGTCAACAAACTAGTCCATATAGTAGGTGAAGGATCAACAGTCTAACTATGGTTATACCAAAGTCATCAACCAAATATTGAATAAAATAAAATAATCTAATTAAAATATTCAAAGTATTCATACATAACTCTAAAGTGTAAAATTTAAATTAAAAAACATTAATCCAAAAGTAAATGAAACATTGATATATAAATCATACATAGTCTAACAAAACAGAGTTGAAAGTAATTTGAAATAAATATTGTTTTCGGCACACTGTCATCTTTTAACCTCAAAAACGAAAGTGATTCTAAAGTATAAATATAAAAGTGATTCTAAAGTATAAATATGAAAATGAGTTGAAATAAACATTGATAAATGAAAGTGATTCTAAAGTATAAATATGACACACTGTCATCTTTTAACCTCAAAAACGATATTGTTTTCGGCATAATCAGACAATAAAATAAGATATGAAATCTAACCTGATCATTTTATTTACAACTCTCAACCAACTCTATATATATTGAGCCAGTTGACCATGACCAGTTTACTTGACCAATATAAATTAGGTTTTAATACTATGGTTGAGAACTGATTTCTTTTGGACATGGAAGCAAATAGGTACTTATCTAGTGAAGCAAGTGAGAAGGGGTGCTTTCAACCTTGTCTAATGAGGTTGATGTATGAGAGATGAAAGTGCTATCAAATGCATTAGAAAACTACATGTCATTAATAAAGTGAACCTAAATTCAAAACATGTGGCCACCACATTACATGCTATTACTTGTGTGATTCCAACATCTCCATATTTCCCATGTGAAATGAGGGAGATTTTTGTTCACTTATTTCTTTTTTTTTTTAAATAGTTTTATATGAATAGATGAAATAAAAAAAAATACAAAAAATAAATTTAATGAAAATATTTGTTAGGCTTACACTTAATTTTCCAACACACCACATGCTCTAATGTGTCTCCTAAAATTTCACTCTACCACCTTCTATTAGCAATTGTATTCGTACCTCAATCATTAAGATGATAATAATAATAATCCATAATCATTAAGATGATAATAATAATAATCCATAGTTGTATTTGTATGTTTGCTTAATAATGTCTTCCCCCATAGTAGTTTGATTTGGGGAGATAATTTAATATTTCTTAAATATTGTCCAAGATGTACATTTTATGAACAACAAAATCACGTTAAGGGAGAAAATTCTTATTCAAGTAATATGATATGATAATATTATAAACCATATAATAATTTATTATTTTTTTTTAAAAAAAAAGAGTCCATCTACTTAAAAATTCTTTATATCTTCTTTGTTGGATTAATCTGCAAAATTTTCTTAGTCTATGCATATTTAACCATATCCTAGGGCCAGCACGCGCAATTGCGGATCTATCTATCTATATATTTATAGAGTAAATTACGCATACTGCCTGTAAAGTTAATTGAAATTTTATATATACCCATCCTTTTCTTGGTGAAACTATTTAAAAAAAAAAAATTATTGACTTTCAACTAGGATTACACAAACCTCATTTATTATTTTTAAACTGAGCATAAGCCTCTCTCATTAAGTGAAAAGTAAAGTACAAATTCTCATAATTTTTTTTTTTTAAATTGATAAGAGCTTCAGATAGTTTTAGAAATTAAATCAAAAGTATGGGTAATTTTAATACAAGTCAAGGAAAGCCAAAATAATTTACCCTTGTCTATATTATTCATCCACATGACTGGTTTGCTTTATTCGTAAATATAAGACTGATTCATTTTGTTTTCTCAAACTTATAATTTTTTTTTCTAAACATTACATATACTAAATGAGATTTCCATCGGTGGGGATAATAATTAGTATTACATTATATTTTGCACCATAAAATATTTTTTCAGTAACACTTAGTAGTCTAAAGTAGTTTTATGTTTGTCGAGCATCTTAAAGTATTTTTTTTAGTAGCATTTAATATATTAATCTAATTTTTCACGTAATTCTGCCAAGTATTTTCTCAGTAGTAAAGAGTACCATAAATTTAGGATACTGAATATCACTTAAAAATATTTTAAGGTGTTGAATATACAAAAATTTACTTTAAAAAGTTGGTAATGGAGAAATATTTTATTATACTAGATGTATAAAAAATTACTAGACACCAAGTGCTGGTAAACAAATACTTTATAATATTGTACTGGTGTATCCAACCTAAACCTAACAACTAAAAGAAGTACTTTAGGAAAATTAATACATATCTATGTTAATTATAAATAATTAACTTAAGTAATTTTATTAAACTAGTTACATATCTCTTTTATCTAGGCCAAAAAGAGTACTACCTCCGGTGGTTTATATAAGAGTTAATTAATAGTTGAATTTGATCCTAAATATAAGACCTCAATCTACTTTATTCTACATATTTTTCATTTTCCCCTAAATTATCCCTATTGATTGTATATGTCAGGAGAGTTGGAGTGAAGGGTTAATTTTAATACAAAAAAAATTTAAGAGTGATATTTTAGAGAAACCAACAAATATTTATGATAAAATAACTAATTTAAGTAATTTCCATAATCTATCCAAATTAGTTAAATATAATTATATTAAAGACCTAATTTGGTACTCTCTCCTATCTTTAATATAAGACACTATTGACTTTTTTTTTAAACAAAAAAGAAGTTAAATAAATAATTTAGTCATAACATATGATATATATTATTTGATATTATATCTCAGGCAAATAAGTTTGATATAAAGATGATAAATATAAATAATTTAAACTAATTAATTTCACCACTTTAATCTTCTTTATATATATATATATATATATATAAAATCAACTGAGTGGATAATATTTATTTGATGAACATGAGATGACATTTTGATGATGATTTTTTTGCTTTTACACCCGGTTCACCAGAGCTTTACCCTAACTAGTTTGGATAGAGGTTCTGTTGGGTGCATACGTGGGGACCTCTCCCAGGAAAGTTTTTTGCATCCACAAGGATTCAAATTTGAACTCAAGACTCTTAATTAAGTGACCCAAGTCCCTTCCACTTGAGCCAACTTCCGCCCGGTAACATTTTGATGATGATGATTAGAGGCCACAAGGGTTAATAGGGCACTGTGTCTTTCCAACGATGGATAGTGATGGAGACCAACATCAATGTCCAAAGGCTATGACACTTTTTACTGTATAAAGTCTTTAAGGTTCGCCTAAAATCCTCCGTTTCTGTCCGGTCCCCCCCCCCCCCCCCCCCCCAAATTTCTCACACACACAGTCATAAACAAGTGGACCTCCTTCTATTATAGACTATATATCCTGGGCCCACTCAAACTTTACACTTTACAGATTGAGATTTGTGAGATAGACCTTTCTGGCCCAAATGCCCCTAATCATTAATATCACCAACAATATCTAAAATTCATATTGGTGATTTGTGAGATAGACCTTTCTGGCCCAAATGCCCCTAATCATTAATATCACCAACAATATCTAAAATTCATATTGGTTAGGTTTCTATCAAAAAAAAAAAAAAATCATATTGGTTTGGTCAATTAATCAGGGAAAAAATTAGTAAAAATCGGGGAAAAAAAGAGTTCTTCATTGAAAATGTTATTAGATAGATATGAAAATTTGTTAGGTCCTTGTCAATTCTCATCAATAAAATTTTTCATGGGGTTTTTTTTTAACAATTTTCCTAAAAAATTACTCCATTTGGTTTTAATGTAGAAATTAGATAATTAATCTGCAAACCCTAAAAAAAAATTAGTTAATTTAGCTATTTATATAAAAAAAAAATATGTTGGTTTTCATAAAGTGCCTCTTTTAATTATTTGCATTGAGAACTACTTCATTTATAGAAAACCTACTTAATATATGCCATCGATAGAGAGAATTTTAAAAATAAAATAGATTTAAGTCTTGCATTTAAAATAAAAGTGAATCCCTCAACTAACTCTTAACACACAGGACCAGATAGAGAATTTTAGTAAGATAGGATCTGATTGTGATCGTCAAATAGCTTAGATAGATTCTATTAGATATATATTTTTAAATAGATTTTTTTTGTTGATCCTAGTAACAATAGGAGACCCAGGATTAATGCCTATTTATGTAAACATTATTCATTGAATAGAGCATCTTTTTCTCGGGCATTTGTCTTAAAGCACTTAGAGCTTCAACCAAAAAAAAAATAAAAAAAAAAAAAATATATATATATATATATATATATATATATATATATATATATATAGAGAGAGAGAGAGAGAGAGAGAGAGAGAGAGTCATATTCAAGTATTATCAAGTCCAATTGGGATAAACTCTCCCAAAGACCTTTTTTATATATTCAATTAAACTAAAATTTGAGACATCATTCTCAAACGGCCAAAATACATTCGACCAGGATCAATAGCTGTTGGTAAAACAAATTTTTCCCCCTGATAAATAATATAATGCCCGAAAGGGGGCAATTATTTTAACAAAGAAATCAAAAGATAAAGATAGGTCGCTGCTTCAGTCAAGGATCAAAATGTAACCAAAATAAGAGGCATTTCAAAACCTCCTACCACAATCCACTCCATATTAATGAGATTTACATATAATCACTTAAATAAGGGTTTTTTTTTTTTTTTTTTCATTTTGTACAATGGCAAACAGGCCCTTATCCAAAAAACATCAAACAGATTCAATACTTATATGTGACTACTACTCTTGTTGGCTACAAAGAGTGCTTCTCAGCTTCACTCACTCACTGTACATATCCATGACAGGGCATAGAGAAACCTCTCTCACTCTAAAAATGAAAACTCTATCTACTGTTTAATGACAACCGATTGCTTCATCAAGAGACGAGCTGGGATTCACAGTTTCATCCTCGCTAAAGCTAGATGACACTTCCATGGAAGATCTGCACAGTGATGCTGTTACTGTCAGAAAGGTGTTGTATAAAACTACCATTATAGATGAAACTTTTCTAGGGAAAATGAGCTGAGAACAGAACTCGGGAAATTCTCAAGTATTTTATATCACTATTTATAACTTCAGAAACATTTTTTGCTCAATATTTTAAATTCTGTATATTATAATATTCTTACGTTGATGGTATTGATTGATTGATACTTGATGTTCTTTAAAACAAAACACAACACGTGGGGGACATTTTGAATGGCTCAGCATCACATCATTGACTCCTCCAAAAAACAGACTCGTTTGCATATAATAATTTTATTAATAATAAACATTTCGAGAATTCCGCCAAGTTCTGTCCAACAAAAAAACAAAAACAAATCCAGGATTCTACAGCAAAGAGTATGAATTGAAATCAGGGAAAAAGTTTAGATCATCAAGACGGCGAAGAAGAGTATCAATCAAAAAGGAACACAAGAAAGAGGAAACAGAGACATGCATAAAAGCATACAGAAATCTGAGATGACCAGGATAAGAAAGTAACGACGAAAAATTACAAGAGAAATAAATACCCACCTCAGGACTTTATGTGGTTGCATCTCAGCAATATGATCTTCTTTAACATTGTATTGAAGAGGTGGATCGACACAGTTTGCAGCCTATGATATGTCCATGCAAGAAAAGTAAAATTACTAGGGTCACAAACCAAGGCAAAACAACGACGTTGTAACCTATGATGTCAATGTAAAAAATTGAAACATGACGAGAGGATAGCTTAAACATACACAAACCTCATGCAAAAGCATCCTTAGTGCGTCTGGATCATCACATTGCTTTCTTGCCTTTCTTCTTTCACTAGATTTCTTTTCCTGCTCATGTGTAATTTTATTTTTTATTTTTTATTTTTTTAAAAAAAAGCATTATAACCAATCTTGTTGTAACATTCAAGAAGTATGAGATGAAAAACTGAGAGTATACCTTTATCATCCTACCGGATATGCCTCCTCTATTTTTTGTATCCATAGAAACAAAAGGATTACTGATTGGCTTTGAAGGCATAAGGTTTACATATTCACTCTGAACATTCTTCGAATTGACATAATCATATCCATGCAACAGAGAGTCTTTTGGATTTGCTGCAAGTTTACCATCATAGTGGTCACTGTGATTAGAAGCAGAATCAGATTTCAAACCTTCAAAGCCATGCTTGATGCCAACTCTACAATTCTCTCTGCTATTATTCGCAGGTGCTTCTCTAACAGGATGGTCGTACAAATCCAGAGTAGAGTTTCTGCTAGGCAATCGAAAGGTATGACTGTACAAAGGTGGTCTTTGCTTTGAATGCTGATGAGGTTTCTTATCCTGGAAATCAGCGAGGTCTTCTCCTTCCATATGTGAATCTTGGGAATTGAATTTGGCATTATACAAATCATATCTCTGCAAATACAAAAGGAACAGTAAATAAGAGGGAAAAGATATCATTATTAAGCTATCACTGTAATCATGATAATGAACAGAAGTTCAATTGTATAGATACCAACATCAATCAAGTGATGAAACGGCAGCAGAATTGAGAAGGCTTAAGTATGAAATTGTTATGAGTACTTGCAGAGAGAACTGAAACTTTTAAGCCATTTAAAACACACACAAAAAATCCCCTAAAGCTAGATTTTAACCAAAATAACCTCAAGAATAATATCGATTTCAGAAAAGTTCTACTTACAGCAGAAAGACTGAGTTGCCTTTTAAAAGCAGAAATTTCAGGAGAGCAGTTAACAGCACGACTTGCCATATAGTATGTTTCTGCCATAGAACACACAAGATTAGAAATAAGACCCACAATCTATTCTTACAAAGATTTGAAGCAGTTAAAAATATGATTTGGATTTAAATAAACAAGATAGAATAAGTAAATTTCTTGATCAAAACAAGCAACAAACAAAAAGCATATTGCATAGTCATGAGATTGCCAATGTCACGTGTTATAAACCTTAAAACACCACATCCAGGTCCAGGAATAAGTTCCCAAGATTAAAGATAAGTAAAGCAACAACTCCTTCACTTTCAGCAAGATAAAGAAATGTTCCTTTTTTGTGCATTTTTTACTGAAGAAAATATGAATTCTTATTTAGGAAGCATAAACGAAGAGGTTTCAATGCATCCCTATCTTGAGGACCTTATTCCTTGAGATGATACACAACCAAAATGCAGTCTTGCTTGAAACATTTCGAGTATGTTTGGTTTCACGCTAGAAATCGCCAAAACCATGATTATGGTCAACATAGGACCAAAAACATAGTTTAGTTTTGCTGGTTTCCTTCAACCTAAGGAAGAAAATTAAATGGTCCAGAAATAAGCACCATATTACTCTTGCAAAGACAATAAAATTAAGGGTCTAGAAACTGTAAGAACAGAATGTGTATGGCACACCTACCATGAAATGGATCTGCAATTTTACACTCAAATGCCCCAGGAGGAAGTAGATCAAATTCTATACCAAGTAGCGGACCATCTTCACGATAATTTCTTCCTAATCGCTTCTTAACAGCAGTTATAACAGGGTTTTCAATCTCTCCTTTTACTTTAAGATAGCCTGATGGTTTATATCTCATGTTCGTAGCAGCCTTGGGAATTTTAGTCGGAAGAGCTCCATTAGGTATTGGATAACCAGAAGGCTCAGCATCATACGAGTCCTTATCTTGCAAATATGAGCTGCTCTCAGATGATGTGTCATCCATGGCACAAACATTTTCAGAATAATGATTCCTACGTTCAAAGGCCATATCTGAAACTAAAAGATCATGACCACCATAAAGGCCATGACTCTCGACCTCTTTGGGATCAAGATGCCTATAATCACCATGTTTGGTGCTTCCACATGAATCTTGCCCTAGTCCACTTCCATGGTCTTGGACAACACCACTTGAAATATCTTGCCGCCCATTAGCACAAGCTTCATCTTTCAACAGTCTCTTATCTTTTAACCTTCGATGGCAAAACCATCCAGATACTTGTTTTTCAGTCAACCCCAACTCCTCAGCAAGTTCTGATTTCATTTCCTCAGTGGGATATTTGTGCTCTGAAAAAAAAAAAATATATATTCCTAAAGAGTTAGCAATTTAAAAGATGCATGAACACCATATGACAATAGAAGTAATCCTACATCAAAGTCCTACCATTATAAAATTTCTCCAAGGCATAAACCTGAGCAGGTGTTTTGAGTTTTCTCTTCTTATTTGTCTCCATAGAGCCTTTATTCTCTTCAGATTGCAATTTTCCTGATTCTAAACATCAATAGCAAAGCAAACGTAAGTGCATGCCTCAGAAAAGATATAATAACCACATCGAGCAAGAAGAAAAATCTAATATCTTGTCAAACACCAGAATTGATCCACAAAAATTATTGAATCACATAGAAGACTTCATAATTTAACATGTGCAACAGCAATGAAGATATTCTAATTAAGTAAACACTATCTTTGATAGTATTATTCACTCTTCAAAAGTGTAATGGTTTCATAAATCAAAAACCGAGAATAACCCGCTCAATCCCATACAGCTTTCATAGAAGAGAGGGGAAAACTTCTTTTCTGCAAGCATAAACACAGAGCAAATTATAACAAGGCGTGACCTAAATAAGTTCAGAAAGCACGCTTCTATTATAAATAACGAAACCTCAAATTTCAAGAAAATTTTCATAACGGCAATTTTCACTGAAAATGAAAAGATTTTTTGCCTTTTGCAGAACACATCTGATGCAACTCAATAGGTAGATCCGAGTGTTCAGCAGTATTATGGTCACTGACAACATAATTTTTTCCACATTTGAGTTGTTTGGTAAATGTAGGAGAGAAAAATAATCCAAGATTTTCAGCATTACATTTTCACCATCTAAATGGTGCAATTAGACCCCACTAAAACAAACAAACAAACAAAAAAATTAGCTAAAACATAAACCCCCAATTTCCCTTGACGCATCATGTTCCCCGAAACCTATACCCAAAATTCAAAGCCTGATGCCATATTCACCATTACAACCAGCTCTGCAGGAATGCAAACAATTCACTACCTCAAACCCAAAAAACCCATTCAGTATACAAAATTTGAAGCAATTAGACAAAATCAGCCAACATATGGAAAACCCGAATCCCTAATACGAACAACTTTCAAGGCAAGAACACTGTGCGTCTATACCTTCCATGGGCGAGAGGAATTCTGGTAAATCTCCTTCTTCGCGCAAGATTTTGAGCCAAAGGTTCGAAAAATTTATCAGTTGCTTCTCAGAAAAGCGAAAATCATTACGCAAAAAGCGAAACAACATGCAACATTTAAACAACGATATATTGATCGGACGCTTCAATTCAGCCCCAAAATCCTCAGAGAGATTGAGGAAGGAACTTCTGATGAAGTTGGGAAGGCATTAGGAGAAGGAATTCGCTTGTGTTCCCTTTGCTTGGGGCAGTCAACTTCTAGTTTTTTTTGGTTTGCTTGAAAAGCGAAAAAAGAAGAAGTTTTTTTTGGTTTGCCAGGAAAAAAAAAAAAAAAAAAACCTAACGAAAGAATCAGATTTTGACTCTATTTTATTGAGATTTACGAGTTTTCTCTCTTGGGTTTGATTTTATTCTTAAGAAATTTAATTTTTAGAAGACTATGATGATGTTGAGAAATTCCATTTAAATACCTTGAAAAGGATTTTAGATAGGGACAATTGATTTGATCCAGATGTAATAATTTTAAAATCAATATATCAAATTATTATTGGATTTTATAAAAATTAGAATATGTAACGCTATCACTTTTTATTAGAAAAGTTGGTACCCTTTGCAAATGTAGAGGAGGTTATTCAAGATACAATCCTAATTTGTATGGTTATTGTGTTAAAATATCAATATCATCTATATAAAATATAAAATAAAACTCTATTTTGTACTGTGGAAAAAAAATATAAACATAACAATTTTTAAAATTTCATAGAATATTTGGGTATGCTCCACTTGTCAGTGAACATAAAGTACCAATTGGCAAGTATATTTGGTCTTTTTTATAAGGTATTTGTTTATTTCCAAAAAGTATTAATTTTTTTTTCCATGTATATCCATAATTAATAAAGATAGTATGTGAAAATAATAATTAATATAATATTAAAATTTAGTATAATTAGTAGGAGTAATAATAAAAATTACTTAAATTATAAGACCACTTTATTAACTTAAACTGTTTTTATTGGTATGTGAAAATCATTAATTTGTGCCTTATAATAAAGACTAAAATGAGTATTCACTTAACCCAATATAATCATATGGCCAAAAAAACTAATATCCATATACTAAAAAAAAAAATCACAATATTATACACTTATATCAATAGACCATATTAGCACAATAAAATACAATATTTCGTTTTACAAAACCAAAAATTTTGAACGTTGTTATGAATAGTTTAAAAGTGTGTGGATGTTGATCTCCCTTTTTCTCTTTATCTTTTCGCAACTAACTTCCATTACCACCCTCCTCTGATAATTTTAAAACTCATCTCCTACTCACATCCCTGAATTTTATGGGCCATTGTCTGCCATTCAAGTATGAATGTAACCTATCTATCGGTGAATAAGGCATGTCATTTTGTGGTGTGAGGCAATTGAAGTGATACAACATATGAGTAGTTTTCTCATTCCACTATCTTCATCTCTTCCCAATACTTTTTTGGTTGGCTCGTTTCATAACAAATATGATAAGATATATTTGGATAGTTAATTTTGATCTTTATTTGTCATTTACCTTACCACAAGCACACCGGTCTCAAAAAATTAGTATAGTGTTGAAAACAGTGTCGTTCCTTGAGGACTATGACAAAAGCAAGCTATCTAATGTATTCATGTTCTTAATCAGGTTGAATGGAATCATATGAAATTGACTTGAATAAAGATTTTTATATTTTTTTAATGAAAACAACAAAGCACAACAATGAAAATTGGGTCTAACTTCAAGAGGTTATAGGCTTAGGATTACTTCTTCCTCATTGAATTTCGTGAAACTATGCAATTATCCACTTATGTTAGTTAAATGAGTCTATATGCTAGTCAAAGGTACTAAAATCATCAACCAAACTCTCTCAAATCAAGATTGATTTTTAATCCTCATTAAAAATATTCTATTGTTATAAAACTTGTTAAAATATAGGATAAGAGATCAGGAGAGATGAGGAAGAGAGGATTAAAGAGAAAACGGAAACCCTTCTTATTTAATTTTTCACTCTATTTCTATATGATTACAATGCTCTCTATTTATAGGCATCCAAGAGTTGCATAACAAAGTTCACCAAGGGTCATAAGTTTTACCAATCAAGAGTTACAATGGTTGATAACCAAGAGTCATCTACCAAAGTCATAAGTTTTACCAACCAAGAGTCACAGGGATTGATAACCAAGAGTCATCTATCAAGGATCATAAGTTTTGCTAACCAAAGATCAATAAATATCCACATAATTAAGATTTTCATAACATCTATCTCTTATTTATAATTAATGAAAATCATCTTTCTAAAGCAATCATTCAATAAACTGTGCTAGGTTACTCGATATATTCTATTCTAACAACAAACTATCTACTTAATCCATAAATTTTAAGTCTAATGTAATTTTTGTTAAGTTCTACAATTAAAGTAGCTCTCTCAAGCATCTTCCAATTCAACTATTCTAATCATGTGGTGATAAAGCACAAAATAACATTAAGCACAAAGAAAAATCAACATATATACTTATTAACCAAAAAAAGCAAGATAATCTAGTAGTTTAAATCCATACAATAGGTAAAAGTAGTCCTACTTGAGAGTTTTTTTTTTAGCTATTCATGATCAATACAAACCAAAAACTCAGCATGTTGGCAAAATGAAGAGAAAAGTGAGAGAAACAAGAAAAACCTAAGATTTTTGGTTTACATCTCTTTGAAATTTCAACCAAGGCTTCAAATCTTCAAGTCTCTCCTTTCTTAAGCTCTCTTTAGATAGAATTCAACCTCTTTAAGTCAAAATTGCTCCTATTAGTGATCCATATCAGTTTTGCTAAGGTTTTTCTTTTTCGCATTGGCTATTCAAAACATACAGCTTTATTTTCAAGAAATTTGCAAAGTTGCTTCGCCATGACGAACTAGTAGCGAAATTGTACTGAATTGAGGCAGAAATGTCATTAATTTTCACCGTGTTTTTGCTGCAGTGAATTAATGGCAACTACGTATATCATCATTTTTTTTCATTTGATTCTTGCATTCTTTTCTGTCTTTCATAAGCTTTCCATGATCTTCTCTAGCTTTCACATCCGGTTATCATCACAAAGAAGGATTTTATTAGCTACTTAAAATTCTTTAGATAGTCAAAACTATTCGCATTCAGCTCAAAGATTTCTAAAGTTTGAACATTGTTTCACCAAATTACATTTTCCTTTATGTATGACTATTTTATGCACAAATTAATTCTAAAAACCTATAAAAATATGGAAAAATGTGCTAAAATGTATGAATTTCTAGAGATTGTCAGTTATAAATATAAATGCTTGTTTGCAAGTAATTTGAAACTGTTTTTCCTACGTGATTTGCAGTATACAAAGTAAGTATATGAAAGAAATTTTATTTCATCTCGCATGAATGTGCTTATCTAACGCTAATTCAAATAAGCTCTAAGTTATAATTGTCAATTTATTATTAATTTACCCTTATTGATGATCCCTCAACAATAATCAAATAGGAAATGGAATGAGGAAATTAAAGAAGATTATTTGAGAGTTTTATAAAATACATGTGCTATTAACTAACTCAACCTATTAAATACAAGTACATTAACCTTTTATTAAGTACCGGTAATTCATAGCATAAATATTATATATGTGGTATTTTTATCCTTACTTTAAAAATTGTCCTTTAAAAAAAAAAACTGTCCTTACATCAAGGTCAAAGAAACAACTATCCTTAAAAAAATTGACGTTGTTAATTCCTTTTTTATTTAGAAAAACCTTCAATAAGTTAATCATTAACAAACATTAATATTACTATTAATATTAATATTAATGTCATCAATTTCAATATTAATCAACATTAAATTTACTACGTTCACTCACAATATTTGAGCATGTGATTCATTTTCAACGTTTATTTTTTTATTTTTTTGATAAAAGGTGGTATATTAAAATAGCAACCAATCAAATTACATAGGGGAATTTAATCCCAGCCTATCTTGTGAGAGTATCTCCAGAAAATACTTAGGGCACGTGTCTAAGAAACAAGAGGAAGATAATCCTTTCTTAGCCAAACTATTAGCTTCACGGGAAATATGTCTTATCTGCAAATCCCAATTCCTGTACATGAAGGTCCTGATTGTATTAATTAGCAGACTCTCTTTGGACACAAGCAAACAATCATTCATCAAGTTAATAGCTTCCAATGCATCTGACTCTAGAATGACCTTCCGAAATCCTAACTCCCAGGCTAGATTAAGCCCTTTCACAATTCCCCATTCCTCAGCTTCCAGGGACTCACAAACGCCTAAATGATGAATAAAACCAGCAATCCCATGGTTCTGAATAACTCCCCCACACCCAGCCAGAGTACCTGTCCTTGTTACTGCACCGTCTACATTAACTTTCACCCAATCACACTCAGGGAGCACCCATTTTCGACCACAAGCCGATGCCTGCTGGATTAAGAGATCAGGTTGCTGTAAATGGGTAAAACTTTTCCAGCTACGCAACACCACCTCGACTGGGTTCTTTGGTTTAATAAAGTTATCATCGAAAATCTGGTTATTTCTCCAAGTCCATAATTCCCAAATAGCCACACCCCACACCAAATTCCAGTTCTCCAGTCCTCCTTTTCCCAGATCCTTAGCAAAATTCAGTTTCCCCCAATCGACTAATGAGGGTGCAAAAAACTGGGTAACATAGGAAGGATCAATAATATCAAACTAGAGCTTCCTCGCATAGTCACAATCCCTAAGAATATGCAGCACTGTTTCAGCCTCCTTCTCGCAACAGGGACAAATCGAAGAAACTTGAGCCCACCGACTCCTCCAAAAATTTGTAGGTAACTTATCTTGGAACGCCCTCCACATGAAAACACGAATTCTCTGGGCACCTTTCCATCTCCATATTTTCCGGAATAGGGAATTCTCCGGTCTATTGCAGTCACTTTCAATCAGATTATATCCACTTTTGACAGTGTAGAGCCCATTACTTGTTCCACTCCAAGCCATAACATCCTTGCCTGCTCCCGGCCTTGGAGGAATGATAGCAATCAGTTTTTGAATAACGTACCTAGGCAAAATTGACATAAGAGTAGAAAAATCCTAGCTCCCATTAATAGCCCAATCATAGACAACACTATTCATTTCAGAATCTGAAACCTGCCTGGAACATTCACCCAACAATGTTCTATCCGGAAATAACCATTTATCTTTGAAGAATTGAACATTGTGACCATCTCTAATGATCCATCTAGACCCTTTCTCCAATAAATCCTACTATTGAGCAACAAATTTCCACAGTTGCGAATCTGTACTTCTGCAATTTAGCAAATTGTTTTCATCTCTGATCATATACTTTCTGAGAAGTACATCGGACCATAACCCAGCCTTACCATTCAAAAGTCTCCAAGCAACTTTGGCTCCACATGCACTATTCAATGAGGACAATCTTTTGAATACCAATCCCCGTTGAATTTTAGGTAAAATTAATTGATTCCACCCAATAGGATAATACCCTTTGGTTGA
Source organism: Acacia confusa (assembly GCA_037074495.1). Classification (NCBI taxonomy): domain Eukaryota; kingdom Viridiplantae; phylum Streptophyta; class Magnoliopsida; order Fabales; family Fabaceae; genus Acacia; species Acacia confusa. The sequence continues at coordinate 16,865,722 of CM073511.1, forward strand.
ATCAAGGTTACCCAAATAAACTTTCTTTGGATCCGTTCAACCTCTTTACAGATAGAAACAGGAATCCTCGCCACCTGCATTGGATATAAGGGAATGGTAGAAATTACTGATTTAGCTAGCATTATTCTACCCGCCATTGACAATGATTTCCCTTTCCAGGTCGCTAGCTTCATACGTACTCAACCTGTGATATAGCTAAAAGTCTCTGAAGGTTTCTTCTTCCTTGAAAGTGGAAAACCCAAGTACCTTCCAATCTCAGTAGAAATCCGCATACATGTGATACTAGATATGCTTTGTTTTCTTGCTAACGGAACTATGGGAGAGAAGAATATAGACGATTTGGCTGTGCTAACGAGCTCACCAAGTGCTTCACAAAATTATGTCAGACAGTCCCACATACATTTCGCCTGGCTCTCGGTTGCTTCTCCAAACAGAAGAATATCATCAGCGAACATTAAGTGGGAAATAGCCAAACCATCCTTTGACACCATAATTGGCCTCTAACTACCCGAATCCACTGCATCAATTATAAGGTGTGACAACTTGTCCATGCAAAGAACAAACAGGAGAGGGGAGATTGGGTCCCCTTGTCTCAAGCCTCTTCCAGCTAGGAAAAATTCTGTCTTAGACCCATTCCAGAGAACATTATACTGAACTGAAGACACGTATTCCATTATTAGCTTAATGAAATTAGACTCCAACCCCACTTCCCTCAATACATTCTACAGAAAATCTCACCGGATACTATCATAGGCCTTTTCTAAGTCTATTTTCATAGCCATCAAGCCTTTCTGGCCTCTAGTCTTTGCCATTGTATGCATAATTTCTTGGCCTACTATAATGTTGTCATGAATTTGCCTTCCTTTAATAAAGCTCGATTGAAAAGGTGAAATAATAGAATCCATAAGATGCCTAAGCCTTCCCGTAATGACCTTGGAAACACACTTATAATGCACAGAACATAATGAAATAGGACGAAAATGCCCCACCCCTTCCGGTTATCTCTCTTAGGGATTAGAGAAATAAGAGTCTTATTGTGCCCTTCCAGGCTTATCCCTCCTCGAAAAGCTGACTGAACAAAATTACATAATGCAGGCCCAACCTTTTCCCATTTAGCTTGAAAGAAGATTGGCGGAAACCCGTCATATCCAGGCGCCTTGTAAGGTCCAATTGAAAACAAAGCCCTCTTGATCTTCTCAACAGACAGCACACGCCCTAGTGGCTCCAATGAATCAAATTCTAAATAAGGAAAAGTTGATCTAGTAATCAAACTCCTTGGTTCTTGTTCCTCATTTCTATAAAGGCTGTGGAAATAATGAACAACCATGTATTTCAATTCTTCCTCATCATCCACCCATGATCCAGAGGCATCTTTGAACATAACTACTTTATTTCGCCGTTGTCTTACAGTTGCTTTGAGATGATAATACGAGTGTTCCTGTCACCTTTAGTAACCCATTCTGCTCTGGATTTTTGAAACCACATAATTTCTTCCTCCTTCAGGAGCTCCTCTAGAGACAATTGCAACTCATTCTCCAACGAGCATAAGAATCTAGAAGTAGGGTAATTAGGAGACTTATGAATCCCAGCAAGCCTTGCCACAATAATCCTCTTGCGCTTCTCAATGAACCCAAAACAGTTTTTGTTCCATTCCACCAGAGCCTTCTAAACATTCTGAAGAGATTCATTGAAATCCAATTCATCCCTCCAGTTAACATTTAGGAAGTCATCAAAAGAATTATGAGAAAGCCACATCGCTTCAAAGCGGAAAGGCCTAGAGTAATTATTACTAGCTGCCCATTGAAAAGTAAGCATCAAAGGATTATGGTCAGAAAAGGATATGCAAGGTAATACCTTGATGAAAGCTTCTCTGAAGACATCAAGAAAGAGCATGTTCACCAACCCTCGGTCAAGCCGCTCATATAGCCAAGGAAACCCTTGGATTTTTGGACCTTTCCAGGTAAATCGCGGACCTTGCAACCCCATATCAGAGAGCTCACATTCTGAAATCCAATCGTGGAACCATTGACATCTTCTTGAGTCACAACGAACACCCCCCACACGTTCAGTATAACAGATAATGTCATTGAAGTCACCTAACACAACCTAAGGTTGAGAAATTGTCGCAGCCAAAGCCTTGAGTTTTCCCCAAAGAACAGACCGAAGGTTCGAATGTGGCACTACATACACGCCCGTCAAAGTAAAAGGGGGCAATCCCTGGAGATCACAATTTACATGAATAAATTGCCTATCCTTTGCGATTAAGCTTACTCGAACTGCATCAGTTCTCTAGACCATCGCGATGCCTCCAGAACGACCCTCACTAGGAACAAATTTCACCCCACCGAAGCCCCACGTTGTCAACGAACGGAAGGGAATATCAGAGATATACTTAGTCTCTTGAGGATAATTAAAACAGGCTTATGCCCTCCACACACTGTTTTTAGATTTCTAAGGAGCGTTTTTTGTCCCACTCCTCTGACATTCCAAAAAAGAACTTTATCCATAACACCCATATAGCAAAAGGAAATTGGGCCCCAACCATCACTGAGACATAGGAGTCTCAGGGACTATTGTGCCTACATCATTCACTTCCTCGGTATCCTCCAAAGACATCTGAGCCTCAGGTCCAGACTCATTAAACCTAGGATGGGCTGTATCATGGTTCAGCTCACCTGGATCAAAAGATTTGAAGGTGGGCCTATAGTATGATCCACTGGGGAGGGGCCATTGAGGTATTATTCATCTTGTCAGTCTGCATGCCTTCTTCACCCATATCTACACACTCAATTCCACTCTCTTCACTCTTTTTACCCACATTGGACTCCTTTTCTCTCATTCTTTTGTCCACGCGCTTATATCCCGTTGGTTCCTGATTTCTTAATTCAACTACTTTATTTGCTTCCATTTCCGTACTAACTGCCACTGCAACATTTCCTGCTCTCTATTTTGCTTCCTTTTGAGACTTCTTACTTCGATTCATTTGAACCCATTGTGCCTCATTTGTACCCTGTGCTCTGAAGGCAAACGATGATGTACCCATCATTTCCGTCTTATCACCACCAACCCCATCAGCCAATGTTGCAAATCAAGAACCTGCCGAAGATTTGCTAACTTGCTCCCCCTGTTTCTCAGTATTTTTCTGTTGCCTGTGTGGTTTTTGAACTACTATCCAGATATCCTCTGTATTACACTGGACGTCGGAGGTATTATCCGTAGCCTTTTCTCCAACAACTTCATTTACATTCCTGTTCTCATTTGTACTTTGGATTGTCTTCGTCGAACAAGCTTCATGCTTATGTCCATAGAACCCACAGTTGGAGCATAGCATATGGAGCCCTTCATACTCAATATAAAATTCCTGCCCCTCAATCGAAAAGCCAGACATTAGTTGCTGTGTTAAATCCACAAGCACACATAATTGGGCATAATGACCCCTCAAATGTGAGGAAGTGTTGATGTCAACTTTAACCGTTTCACCAATCCTGTTTCTAAAAAAGGTTAAAACTTCTCTGTTATAATACTCTAGATAGATCCTTGGGATCCTTATCCATATTGCAACTCTGTCAATTTTGGCATTTGCTGCATTAAACATTGGTTCCCATGGTCTAACAACTAAGTAATGATCATAAATCAACCAGGGACCTCCTGTAAGAGCATTTTGGTAGTCATCCCTGTTGGTGAATTTGACCACGTGATAACCATGGCCAATATCAATGAGTTTAACTACACCTTTCTTGGCCCACAGGGATTGGACTCTTGATTCCAACGCTTTATAACCAATAGATCTACCCAGCAACGTAACAATAACTGAAAAACTCCAGTCTTTATAAATTCATTTTTTCATTTTGTCAGAGAAGCAAAAATTGGGAAAATTCCTTTTGCTATCTTCTTTTATCCTGCACAGAGGTTCTTTATCATCCAGCATCAAATCATCAGATAAGACATCTTCCACATCTACAGCTTCTTCTTCAGGAACGATCTCCACCTCCTCATCCATTCCTTGTTCGATACCTTTGAGTTTATTGGCAAATGAGGTACCTCCTTTGGCGAACACCGAGCTAGACTGACTAAGCTTAGGCCACTGGTCCTGAGAGTAATCCGTATTAGGTTTGATATTTTTTATCTTTTTAGAACTCCTGGCTAATAAATCTTCCTCCTCCTTCGACGATGGAATGAGCACAGGTTGGGACTTAGAGAGAAACGAGGACGTCATTGGATTTTCTTAATATATTTGTACTTTTATTTTCAACGTTTATTTCATGTTTGGTGAACTCACCTAATTCATATTTTAAAAAAAAAAAAATACTAGTGAAACGAAATTCTTATCCACTCAACTCAAACCTATTAAACCAAATTTAATCCAGCCTAATATCTTGTACCCCAGAATAATTCGGCCCAATAAATTCACATACATGTTTGAGTGTTTGCCAAACATCACTAACTAAAAATCCCAAAAGGTCTTGTTCCATCAAGTTAATAACGTGGCCCAAATACTTTTAAGGGAGAACTGAACGATGGGTAGTGGTTGATGGATGATATGATAGCCACAAAGCATGAGGCAAAAGTGGCCACCCATAATCATCTTGATGAGTCTGAGTTTATTCGACAAAAATAAACTTCCCCCATCTTTAATATAAAATATAATTAAAGAACTGACATTTATGTTAAATATAAGATATAATTTTTATATTTATTAATATTTTTCTAATTTATCTTTCATAGCCATAATCAAGGAATAAATGGAATGAGAGAATTTTTTAAAAAATAACTAAGGTGTTTTAGAAAATACATATTATATTAACTGATTTAACTAACTTTCTTAATATAATCAAATTAAATAAATATGTCTTATCTTACGAAACGGAGGGAATAATACTTTTTTTATGCAATCGCTATGACATCACAATGATGCCCACGGGGAAGAAGTGATCGATATGAGATGCTGCGGAGGGAAAGGTGATAGGTGAGATGATGCAAAGGGAGAGATGAGACAAGGGTGGTGCGAGATCTGAGAGGAGAGAGAAGTGGCCGGAGACGGAGAAGGTGCCTGAAGATGGTGGAGAAGTGAGTACAGATCGAGGAGTGAGACAAATCAATTGGCCATGTGAGGAACAAGAGTACTTCAATTTGAAAATTATCATACATGGTGATGATTTTGTCCTAAAGTTCCAGATTATCATCAGTTCCCTTGTACCAAACATAGCAAAACGGGCAATAATGGTGCCAAGCCCAAACAAAGCCTTAGAGAATTCAAATCCATGTATATATTGTTGAAACTTAGCTCCCAGAGGGGGAAAAAACAATATCATTACTTATTATTAACAAAATTAATTAGCTTCAAAATCTATATATAATATAAAATTCTAACAATTTGAAATATCCCTATGCACACTTTTCCAAATTGTGGTTCGTTTGTATGAACACTTTAATGTGTGCGTGTGTGTATAAAGATAATCGAGCAACAATATTTTTTGTTAGCAAACCTAATTAGAAAAAGTCCATCAAGTTATCCTTAATAACTTTTCAGCTGCACAAATTTTGAATCTCAGTTATTCCATATAAACGAAACAGCTCTTTCAAACAGGAGTCATTTTCAAGTTCAAAAACCTTAATCAGTTTTTTTCTTGAGAAAATCACTGAAAAAATCTCCATTGCTAAATTTATTATTTAAAGATGCCGAAGGATCCAAGTCTTTGAGGCATGCACCATAGATTCAGTTATAGGCAAATGTCTTTCGTTTTGTATATAGTTGTCAATAGGTCAAAAATAGAAGAATAAGACCTTGAATCCATCGAAAATATGTTGCATTTGAATTCTTAAATAAATTTCAAGTACTGTTAGACAATAAATTTTACAACGGCGGAAATTTTCAACAATTGTCTCTTATTTTTTCTTTTATCCACAGTTTTGTTAATTTTCTTAATCATGAAGTTTATTAGATCTCTGCTGACTATATATGTGTGTGTATGCCTGTTTTTGTTGACAAATTACGACAACACGTACACTAATAAGCCTTATCTCATTAGTCGAATGAATAGGTCTCATGACATTAGAAAGTTTTGTCAACAACTAAATATTTTAGATATATTATTAACTGAAAGATCTCATTATTCAATAACTTCACTAAGCATTCTTTTCAATATTTCTCTATCTCTTTGTAGAGGATTTTGTGTATCCAATCTACCCTCTTCACTCTTGACTCCAATGGCCTTTTTTTTTAACAAATGTCTAAACCATCTTAAATAATTTTCTACCATTTTCTTAATAGATATCACATCAACTCGTCATTATATATATTCATATGAATGTTATCTTATTTAAACCCCCACACCCATCCAATAAAATTAATGAAACTTCTTGGCTAGATAGGGATTGCTTCTTTAATTCATATCTCCATCCTATTTCGTCCTCGGTCAAACTTAATATAAGAGGTAAAACAAATTCATATGGCGATTTTTTTTTTATTAGATCAAATAAATAATTACTGTCAAAAAATAAAAATTAAAAACCACTAAAGCAGTAAGATGAGTGGTGTGGCGGTGGTGTTGATTATTATTATTATTAATTTGACCAGATATATAATTAAGATTGTTCTTCTTTTTCTTTAACTTAAAAATGTGACATTATCTATTTTATGCTAGCACGTTATTTATTTATAGTGTAGCCTTGTTAGTCTTTTTCCGCTTAAAATGATCGAAAATATTTGCTGAGACATATCCATGCATGAAATGCTGTCTACTTCTCATCCATATATTATAAATAGACAAAGTTAAATATAAATTTTCGTTTTGTGGGGGATAGAGATTTAGATGGTTATACTGCTTGATTTATATATCACTATCATATTATTGAATGAAACAGATGTGAGTGACCGAGTCAATATATAATTTCAATTTGTCAAGTTGCTTTTGTTGATAATTAAGATCCAACTAACTAGAAATCTAGTCTTATTTTGCCATAGTTTTGCCCCTTTTCCCCTTAGAAATGAGCCGACAAGATATATACAAAGCAGGTCGAAGTTCGGTCCTAAAACTCTAATTCATTGTAACTTTATCTTTATAGTTTTAACCATTTAAAATTTTATTTAGTCCTTAAGCTTTATGAAATATATAATTTATTTTATAAAAATATTTGAATCAATATTTTAAATGATTAAATTATGTAGGCTGAGTTGTATCTTGACAAATATTATGAAATGGGTTATAACAAAGTCAAAATATAATGACTAAATTACACGGGTAAAAGTTTAAAGACTAAGTTACTCCTTTGGTCCTTAATATATAATATTTGGAGAGTTAATTTTAATGCTAAATATAGGACATAGTTTTCATATTTGTCAATTTATTGATGCTCCCCCAAGAATAATTAAGGAGGAGAGGGAAGAAGGAAATTAAGGGAGATGACTCAAGTGCTTTAGAAAAAACATGACATATTAACTAATTTAATTAACTTACTTAATCTAATCAAATTAGGTAAATATATTTTATATTAAAAATCAGAGGAGTACGATTAATTTTTTCAAAACTATACCAATGGGTCCTAGGAATATAATTTTTCAAAATTATAAGGTATTTTTTTTTTATGAAGTAGTATATTTAAAATTTAAAAATATAAGGTGTGCCAATTGTGGATCTAATGTTTGAAATCTTCAGTGAGAGGAATGCTCACGTTTAGTGTCTATTAGTGTTCGAATAGAATTGAACTTCAATGTATAAGTAGAATCTGTGGAGTAATTCATATCAAGTTATTATATATCCGCATGTTATGAATAATAATATAACTAATTTTCAGATTTCATACAATATCGCAAGAAGAAAGAGTAGTTTTAAAAAGCAAGCATGATGATGGGCTACTAGACAACTAAGTGGAGATACACGTACACACACAAATATATATCGGGGTTGCAGTAAAATGATGATATATTGAATATTGATAGTGATGGTAGGGATGATTAATGTTTTGCTAATGAGGATTGAAAATGTCATAAGAAGGAAAATGTAAACTTTTAATATATAGTTGCCTTGTCATTATATTGCTGAATAAATTGGACAAAATCATAATGCCATATCTTCAGAGCACAGAAATTCAGTAGTATATTGTACATATAGTGCTATACGTTTATTTCTATATCAATGACGTATATTATCATTAGTAACTTGGGGTTTCAAAATGAATAAAGTATTCAAAATTTGCTTATAGTTTAAGGAAAGAAAAGTAAGTAGTTTTAATAAAGAAAAATACTTAGATGAAGTTTATTACATCTATTTCATTAAATTATCCAATTACGTGTGACTATGTGTTTTATTCTTAAATTATTATTATTTAGCTATAACCTCATATGAAAAAAATAAGATACATGATTATATATAATTGGAGAACTTCATATAATAGATATAAAGAATTTGATGTAAGTAGTGACTAATTAAAATCATTGTTATACGTAACATAATATTTTTCCTCAAAGTTATACGTAACGTAATGAATAACCGTTGTAAGTAGCATTATGTTTTTTATTTGATGTTTTCTTCTCCTTTATTTGACCAAGTAATTATGTTAACCATATTTAATAAAATGCTTAGAGAAATGCATGATGAATATATACAAATGTTTGACATATATGAAAATGTCTTTTTGTATTTTAAAAATGCTTTTCCAGTGTGTTTACAACAACTAAAATTCAATGAAAACATTTTATTGTGATTAAAGATAAAAATAGATTAATTTATTTTACTAATAAAAATAAAATAGAGAGAAAACTTTTACTCATTCTTTACAAAAAAATCCATAGAAACTTTTTAATATTCCTAAAATATACTCTCAACAAAAAAGAATATTCCATTCATTAATGACAATTTGGTCAATTCCTTTCTTTCCTCACCCTCCCCTACCACACCCTCCCCTCAAACCAAACACACTCTAAGTGTCGAAGTCTTTTCACTAGGATCTATCCTATCCATGTTTTTAACTAGTAGTTTGTAGTGTATGTGTATACATTTTAATTAATTTTTCAATCGGCAAAGAGTGACTAATTGCGTATTAGTTGCCTAAATTAACCCTCCACTCATTTAAATTAAGAATCACTATTTAAAAAATAAAATAGTAAATATCAATGCAGATGAATTTTCTTTTTCTTTTTTTTTTAAAATAAAAATATCAAAATGTTTTAATCAAACAACCATTTCATACATAATCAAAAGACAAAAGAAAATAAAGAACAGGAAGATAAGAAATTAAGAAGGCTAGAGGGGGGGAGAGAGAGAGAGAGAGAGAGAGATGTCTTGATTTATGATGCTGCCAAAGCTAGCTGCCCTTTAATTTGATGCCATGCAATGAGAGAAATGTTTTTTTTTAAAGGAGATTACTTCTAAGGTTGCTTTTCTAAGATAGGAAAATTCTGAATTAACAATCCAAGAGAAATTGGCCCGCAAACATTTATATATATGCAAGAAGAGAGTGTCTCTTAAATGCATTTTTTGCCATTTTAATTGTTCAAAAGGCTGTTCATGTAGATGAATCTTCTGAAATGCGTGTTATCATATTATTATTGTGTGTGTATTGATTAAATTATCCCATAAATTTATAATTATCATGTATATATGTCATCAAAAAGCACTTAAATACAATTGCGCTCTTATACATGTTTTAATTTGGAATGAGATATTCCTTGTAGCCGAAAAAATTAAAGAGCAAATTAATAGCCACGTGAAAATTATATATAGGCCTTGATTAGACAAATATTTGAATAAATTAGTTGGGTATAAAAACGTACTTTTACATTAAAGTCATTATTAATTATGATAAACAAGCAACAATAGTGCTGTTAGAAATTGAAATGAAGCTAGCAATGAATTAATAAGTATATACCTACTCTCAATTGATTACCTCACATGCTTTATAGTTATGAATATTGAATGAATTAGTTGAGTATACATACAATGCCCTTTTCTAAAGCGATGTAGACGAACGAACGATCGATCGATCAATCAATCAATTAATTAGTAAACTTTCAAAGTCTACACTGGAGTCAACGAATCCAGCTTAGATAGATGGCTTATGTGAATGGTTTTAATTGGGTGTTCTTACTTTTTGAGGGAATTGTATCAGTTTATATTTTGATTATTAGATTAATATTTATACTCCATAGTGAGATTAATATTATAAACATGTGTTTTTGTGTATTAAAAAACAAGCTCATATATATGTATAGATAGATATACATACATAAATATAGCTACTCATACATACATATATACATACAACAGTGGACCTAGAAAATTTAATGATTGGTGTGAAGATATATATATATATATATATATATATATATATATATATATATATATATATATTATAAATAACAAATATTTGAAGTACAACACAAACTTTATATACAAAAAGAAATTGAAAAAAAAAAATCTATTTTAAAAAATAATATCACCTCACTTAACTCTTATTTTACGTATTTTTATATTATTAAACTCATCTATAGTTAAATTTGTGCTAAAATTCAAAACAATTTCCTTTTCAAAGTATATAATCAAAGAATCATCAAGAAATTCGTCTTTCATTCAATTTGAAAGTATGTTCTTGAATATTTTTACAATAGTAGATAAAGGTCTTTCAATAATTGTTATAGAAACTGGAATAATAAGTACAAGTCTAATCACTTTATCAATAAGAGAGTAAATGATGAACTTTTCAATTCTTGCTAGCCTTTGACATAATTTAGATGTAGTTGATAAATTAATCAAATCTGGATATTTAGGAATGTCATGCTCAAAATGTTGTAACTCCATACTTAAATGCAATTTTTCCTATCTTGTAAATTGAAATAGTGAGTACAAATCTAATCACTCTATCAATAAGAGAGTAAATGATAAAATTTTCAATTCTTGCTAACCCTTGACATAATTAAGATATAATTGATAAATTAATCAAATTTGAATGTTTAGGAATATCATGCTCAAAATGTCTTAACTCTATATTCAAATGCAATTTTTCCTATCCTATGAAATATTTAAAATAAAATTTATCAATAAAATTGCAAATATTATTACTATTTAATGACTTGTACTTGTTGTTTAGATTTAAAGTCATATTCAAAGCAAGTAATTCGGCAGTATTATAATTGAATATGTTATTTAATTATTGTAATTCTATGGGACTTTAAAGAAAGAGTCTTAGTATTTAACAATTATATATTAGGAGTAGACAAAGGCAAAAACTCATTAGTCTTTCTCTTAAAATAAGTATCAATGGTAGCACTATTCCCCCATAATAATCATCTACAAAGAGCATGAATTATTTTATGACTAATATAATTTTAAAAATAGTGTTAATATCAAACCATGAAAAAAAATATGTAGTTAATTTTTATGTTCATTGCAGTTAATGGATAAAGAGGAGGGAAAAGGAATATTGATACGAAGATTTAGACCATATCAAAATATTTGATCATTTATATACACACATTAATTTTCTAAATGCAACAGGAATCTAATTACGAAAATATCATTATATTTTATATATTAGTTTAAAAAAATTAGCAGGGCAAGGCCATGCCTAACCCCATGTTTCCGCCCTTGTATGTGTATATACATACATATATATGTGTAGGTACACATATATATTAGATAATTTCATAAATTTTAAATTTATGCAAATAGTCTCCCCTTCTCTCCCCTGGACAAATTTTAGTCTCTCTCCTACTAATTATTTGGTTATTTAATTTGTCTTTTTTTCCCTCACTTTTTTTATTACTTTTTTAGCAAAACTTCTTTTAATAGTGGTACAAAATTTAAGGAATTTTATGTTTAACGACTTTGGCCTTAATCAATTTTTTTGGTACCTCCCGCTAGCATCTGTTAAAAATTATTTAACTTTGTGATTGCAGAATTAGTATTGATCAGTTACGGCGTCTATTATACCTCATAATAGTTGCAAAAAAAGGAGTCATAAAATTAGTATTTTGCATTAATATCCTGAAACTAATCTATGGGTAGTATGATACTAATAACATTTGAATCAAAATAGGATCTAACAGATTGTAGGCAAAATGGGTTATGGATGACAGACAAAAAAACAACCAAAAAAAGGTATTAGTGAATATGATTCAAATCTTCTTTAATTTATATTACTTAAAAAATTGTGTATTCCAAGCCCATTAATTGATTTGTCTTTTTTATTGTTTTGGTAGGGTAGTTGTATATTTTTTTATCTCAACATAATTTCTTGTTTTCAAGAGCTTAAATAATTTAAGCTTTATATTATTTAAATGTCAAATTGATTATGTCATCAAATTGTCTTTTCCTGAACGATTTAATCATAAACATATTCGGTCCAAAAAAAATTAATCATAAACATATAAAGGTGTCTCTCCAAACCTTAGATAAATTAATTATTCTTTCGAATAACATATCATACCATATCACATCAAACCCTTCAAATTGATGACAAGTATAGTAGTTATAGTGTTACGTTTGAAATGAAAATAATTGTATAAAGACATATTGCTTTTTATAAATTAAATAAAACATGAATTTTCAAACTTTCATAATATAATATTAATTTTTAAATACCAAAGGAAAAATGAAGAAAAATTTGGTTGAATGCCACACCTTAATTAATCATCATTGTGGATATATCCCAAAAGCACTTTCCAAGCAGATTATACGAAGCAAAACGGTTTTTTACTGTCAATATTTTTATCATCCCCCCAATCCTTAATATATAACCAGTACTTAATTAATTTGAAAAGACTAAAGAAGCTGATAAATTATTTAATTATAGCATATGTTACTTGATCTCTCTAAACATTTATTATGTGTATTATTGGATTATATATAAGTTTATAAGTTAAGTAAATTAATTTGAAGAAAAATCATAAATATAAATACTTTAAAATAATTTATTTATCTTTTTAATCTTCTCAAATTAGGTTACTAAATGTTATATTAATGACAAGAGTTAGTAATTATGATTAGAATTTTCCATTGTTTATGATCATAATTGTCCAAAATCATTTTCTTTTAGCTTCTGACCTTAATTATGCCCAAATTCAGGCGTTATGTTATACTCACACGAAAGCATCTTCATTATTATATACTGAAATGTTAAAAAAAGAAAGAAACCTACATGATTAGATTTGAAATTTTGAATAGTAAGCATGGTATCCATTAATAAGGTAAGAAGATTTAACTTCTTTTGGCTTTTTGTTTGTGTTTCTAAGATTATTTATAAATGGTCAAATGTGTTCAGTACTCAAGTTCGTGATGCCGCATGTCACCAAATGAATTGTATTTGCCTCTCTTTAAAATTAACAAGACGCCAAAACTTTAGCGATGACTATTCAACTAATTGTAAAAAAATAATTACAAATTATTTAAATCCCTAGTTATATTTAAGTAAAGCAAATGGTGGCTATTAACATATATTTTTCCAAGGGTTTATTAAAGCATTACCAGAGGTAATTTTTTTGGAGATGTGCTTTTTTTTTTAATTGAAAATACTTATATCAAGTTTCTTATATTCATTTTGTTAAATTTTCCAATCACATGTGACTATGTATTTTATTTTTCAATTATTATCATATAATTATAAACACATATGAAAAATTGGATAAATAATCATATGTAATTAGAGAACCTGAATTTATTAGATATAATAAACTTGATATAAGTATGGTCTTTTTTATTTTTTAAGATTTGAGCCAATAATCTTTTTTGAGGAAAATCGGGTGTCTTCTATTTAATCCATTAACAGCAGTTCATTATTCATGTGATAATATAGCTAGATAAACAACAATGACCAAACCTTCTAATGTAACAAAACAACATAATTAGCATATTTGTAACTATTCATACGAAAGAAGATTACCTGTAATTTGAAGTAAGAAAAATAACAATTAAAAATTACATAGAATTTGTACATAAAAAATAGTTAAGTGAATCTCATAAACTCACAAACTATATCAGGTCTAAAAAAATAAATTTCAGTTATGAGTAATACAATCAGCATTAAATTTTATATTTTATATTAATATTAACTATTGAAAACGTTACATCATGATTTAACTCATTTAATTAATTTTAAAGTTTAATATACATTATTTACGTACGCAAGTAGTGGTAAAGTTTGTTGGCATAAAAAGTATCCTTACAAATCACGAGAGGGCCAAAAAAAAGTTCAACGCCGGCAAGTGTGACCAGCCCACATTGCTCACTATCATCACAAGGGACACAAACCTAGAATTTATCCAAGTCAAATGTTCTTTTTCCATAATATTCTCTATCCTCCTCCTTCTTCTCTTTCTATATCTGTGAATCTTCTTCTTCCTCCTTCTTCTGTTATCCTTATTCTCTTATCTCTTCCATATGGGAAACACAATGTTAACACCATGCTTTTACCAAAGCCTTAATTCATCTTCATCGTCATCAGTGAAGCTTGTATTTTGGGCAGGAACCACGAGGATTCTCACCGACAAGAAGCGCGTCGCCGGAGAGATCATGTTCCAGTTCCCGGAGATGATGGTGTGCCATGCCGACTCCTTCTTCATCGGTCGGCCAGTCCCCGCGCTTGCCATCGATGATGAGCTCATGCTAGGGCAAACCTACTTTGTCCTCCCCATTGACCGATGTGGCGGCGTCCTCTCCGCCGCCTCCCTAGCCGCACTCGGGTCTTGCCCTAGCCGGTCCCCGATAAAGTTCGGGCAATGCCCGTTTGAGTACCTGAAGGAATCCAACGGAAGGGCTCTGATAAAAGTGAGGCCAGAATTCATCACGAGGCTAATTCTTGAAGGAGATCAAAACAAAGAGGATAAAGAGACAACAATTACTGGTGAGAATAATGATAATAATATTAATAATAGTCCAAGTAAGAGCTGTCTTTGTAGTACTCCAGAATTGCAGAAGCATTACGAACAACTTGTGAGGTCAAAGGACCAAGTTTGGTCACCAAAACTTGAGACTATTTCGGAGTATAAGATCAGATTCTCACGCTCACCATGCAGCTTCATTGGATTAGAGTGGAAACAGAAAGAAAAATCAGAGAGTAGTGTTTACTAGCTAGCCACATCTTGTAAAATAATGATGACTATATATACAAAGTTTGTGAAGAATTTCTTGTTCCTTCTGCTTGTTTCTTAGCTTATGGAACAAATGAATTAAGCTGCGAGCTCAAAATCTCTCTCCATTTTTGTGGCCAAACAATGTATATGACGTGTGTGTGTGTGTGTTGTAGGGGCATTTAGGTAGCTATAAAATTTGCTGCAGAATGGTTAGACTAATGTTGTTAAAGAACAACATATGCGGCGATAATTAAATTGACGTGCTTACATATGTTGATTGTTCTATAGTTCTGATCCACTACTTGTTTCATACTATATGGAATCAAATTGATAGGATTGATATAACGATCGTTGATACATATGGCCCTATCTTGGATATATTGTTTTCACCAATATAATTTCAGCAACATTATTTATTTCTTCATGTTCTAAACGGAGCAGATAGATACTTTCAGCGGCTCTAAGTATAAGAGCTAATTAAATATACTAGCACTATCCACTTGATATAAGATATATTTATCTAATTTGATAAGATTAAATAATTTAGTTAAGTTACTTAATATAACATTATTTTTTAAAACACTCTAGTCATTTCCTTAATTTCCCAATTCCCTCTCCTCCTTAATTATTATTAAGTGAGCATGAACAGGGGTAAATTAGGAAAAGATTGATAAATATGAAAATTATATCTTATGTTTAGAATAAATATTAACTTTTTAGATATATTTTATATCAAGTACTTGAGGAAGTAATTTTTTTTAAAAAAATTATCCCTACTAATTGATTGTGAGCAGAAAGTACCTAACTAATAAGATAAAATTGAAGTTTTATCGCAATGTTATGAGACCAACGGCGTTTTATGGTAATGAATGTTAGGCTTTGAAAGGACAACACATGAGCATAAAGTAGGGGTATAGATAAGGATATCGAGATAGATGTGTGGTTACACAAAAAAAAAAAAAAAAAGGTCCACAATGAACATATTCACAAAAGAGTTGGAATAACATTTATTGATTAGAAAATTGTTTGAGGTGGTTAAACAAATTCAAAGAAGACCGTGATATATGTCAGTGAGAAAGGTTGATTAAGTAGTATGGAATCGTTTAAAAAAGGGTAGAGGAAGATCGAACAAAATATTAAATAAAGTTATTGAGCAAAATCTTTTAATTAACAATCTATCTAAAGATTTTGTTGCCAATAAAACACAATAGTATTGTGTGATCTATATAATCAACCCCACTTAATGAGATAAGACTTTGTTTTTTGTATGGTATAGTAGTAATATCATCCCTATTGATTGTATATATCAAAGGGGATTTTTTAAAAATATGTGTATTGGTTTGCCTAAATTATCTCTTTTAATTATTTGAATTGGACAACTTCTTAATATATGTACAATCAAGAAGGGATTAGTATATCTACCTTTGAGGCAGAAAAAAAAATTCTGCAGCAAGCCAAAACGACACAATTTCTCTTCTCTTTTTTTCTTTGGTGGAGTGTTAACGTCCTCTACGATTCCTCTCTCTCTCTCTTTTTCTTTTTCTTTGGTTCCCTCTTTATATCTAATTACAGTAAACTACGAAGTGTCTCCTTCCTTGTCGTCGCTTATGCTTTCTTTGTCTCAATAATCTTCGCCTTTCCTCTAGAACCTCTTCATCTCAAGCTGATTCATTTCTGCTGCTGGTTCGCCATTCACACGTGTTGTTCCATAAAATTCGTCATCCTTGCTGCTAGTTCGGTTTGGTGGTTATTTGAGCAATTTAGCATCGATCGGTGAGAAAAGAGAAGTTTATTACTGCTGGTTTTTTGGTTATTCATCCTCTAGAACCTCTCTGCATATTTCTTTCTTGTATTGGTGTGAGTAGTTTGGGTCAAACTTTATTCCCCTTCCCCTGTTTCAGCATCAATCAGTGAGAAAAGAGAAGTTTATTGTTGCTTGTTTTTTGAGCAATTTAGCATCGATTCATTGCTGCCGGTTTTTTGGTTATTCATCCTTTGAAACATGCAAAGGAACATGAATTGTATAAATTATGATTGATATATGAATATGATCATTCACGTGTCATTCGGCCATTTTTCACAAAACCCATCTTCACATCGGGGCTGGGGGAGGAATACGCAAAACAGTAGGAAAAGTACGATTCATCACTATTGCCTAGTGTTTATACATAAAAAAATATTCAAAACTCAAATATCAATAGCACAAGCAAGAACTTGTTGTGTTTCGTATGAGTCAGGATGATGATGGGGGTCCTTCTGGCTTCTCTTCTTCTATCTCATCAGGAACATCCTTGTAGCACATATCATATTTCTCACCTTAAATGAAATGCAACAACATCCCTGGAAGTGTATTGTTGCTTAATTATAAATTAAGATGTGCTCTATGAGTTTGTCTTGAATGCACAACTTGTGTTTGTTGAAATGTTTGAAAGGGAAACACTCAAGTTTAGGTGATTAGCTAGTTGTGTGTGTGTGTGTGTTTTGTTTTTGTTTTTTTTTTTGGGCTTGGGGTGTTCATGTAAATCCAAATGCATGTGTAAGGCTGATAATAGATGTATATTATGGGTTTAGAGTTGTTTTGTAAGTGGTTCTTTACAAGTTGATTCAATGATTGTTTTGCTCTTTCAGGGGTGGTTGTTCAAACTTTTTATATCTCTATGATGGATTACTCTCATATAACAACTATTGAAGACATTGATATGAATGAAAGTTTAGTTTGTTTTGATGACGTTGTTGATTTAAAGAAAGACAATGATGAATTTGGAGAAGATTATACGTGTGAAATCATAGAAGAAGAAGACAGCAGTTGCACGGAAGATAACGTACATGAAATTGTGGCAAATGATGATAGTGAAATCATGAAAAATGAAAATGGTGACCACAGGTAAGATAATGTACATGAAATTGTTGTAGATGATGGTGAATTTAGTGAGACTCCTATTTTATGTAGAGTATTTGGAACAGCCAAAGAAGCTTATCATTTTTACAATGATTATGCAAAAGGAAAGGGGTTTAGAATACATAAGTGGTATTGTAACAAGAGTGCAAGAACACAAGAACCATATAAGTGGAAATATGTGTGCTCTAAGCAAGGCTTGAAGTACCTAAACGATAAAAAAAATTGATATTAACAATGTCAAAAGGCAAAGGGAAACAAGGACTAAATTGTTTGGCAATGCTACAAATAAGGTTGAAGGATGGATTGTGGAAAGTGGAGAAGTTCAATGATACACATAATCATCTATTGATTAACACTTCACCAAAGGTGAAAAATTTTACTCTCATAATGAACTCTGACGATCAGAATTTACTAAATCTGTTGTTTCTAAACTCTATGAGAAGGGTTTAACTTCTTCAAAAATCTCAAAGGTGGTCAATGCCATGGGTGAAAAAATTAACATTACTTCAGTTCAAATAAGCACTATTATATCAAGCCAACGAAAGAACAATGTAGGGCGAGGATGTCAAGGCATCATCAAACACTTTCAAAAGAAGTTCACTCTTGATGGGTCTTTTTATTTTGATATACAGTTGGCGGAATATGGTACTTTGAGAAGCGTCTTTTGGTCTAATGGTAGATCAAGAGCTATATATGCTCAATTTGGTGAAGTTTTAGTCTTTGATGTGACTTATAGAACAAACAAGTTCAAGTTTCCTTTTGCTCCTTTTGTGGGGGTTAATCACCATGGGCAGTCAATTTTATTTGGTGCAACTTCATTAGAAGATGAAACAGAGGCAACATTTACATGGTTGTTTGAACATTTTTTGACAAGTCCCCTATTGCCATTATCACCGATCAAGACAAAGCTATGGGAAAAACAAATGCCAAGATATTTCCAGGAGCTCGACATCATTTGTGTGTGTGGCACATCCAAAAACATGTTATGGAGCATAGCCAAGCACTATGCACACAATTTAAAGATAGCTTTGATGTTGACTTTCGTGCATGGTATATAAGTCGAAAAACGATGACTTTGAAGACAAATGGGAAGCATTAATGACAAAATATGATATTCAAGCAGGTACTTGGTTGGCTAAATGTACGCTTCACATCATTATTAGGCAAAAGCATATCTGAAAGATTTTTTTTTTTTTGCTGGAATAACCACAAGTGGTCAAAGTAAGAGCATTAATGCATTTTTTGATGGATACGTCAGCTCTAACACAATGATGAATGACCTTGTTACCCAATATGATAAAGCAATAAAGTCTAGAAGGGATGCAGAAGAAGATGAACATTTCAAAACTAGAAATACAAAAGCAAGTTTAGAGAGTGATCATCAAATTGAAGAACTAGCCGGAGAGCGATACACAAGAAAATTATTTGAAATTTTCAAAAAGGAGTGGAAGGCTACCATGCATGATTACTTTCATGAAAATATTTCAATGAGTGAAAATATTATCAAGTACCGGGTTGGGTTTCGCAAAGTTGATAAAAAGTGGTGGGCAATTGTTGAATACCATTTGACAGAAAGCTTCACAGCTCTTTGTTAAGTTTGAAACTATGGGGATATTGTGCAAACATATTCTTTGCATCATGAAGAAGAAACAAAAAATGACCATTCCTGAAAAATATATTTTATCTAGATGGACCATGAATGCAAGTTATAAGGCTCAAAATCTTGTAGGCTTTCAAGGCAAGACAACTGCTAATGAAGTTAGTGTATTGTATCCATGGTCAGTTTACTTCAAGTTGAATATGACTTTTTCTGAAGCAAGAGATTCAATTTCTGAGCTTAAAAGGCTTGACGCTTTCATGGTTGAATTTATTCAACAACAAATAGAAAGAAAGAGAAAAAGAAATGAAGATGAACAAAGTTCCCAGCCAATTCATTCACCCATTACCCTCATTCATGATGTGCATGATCCCGCTCATCCAATCAAAACTAAAGGACGTCCAAAGGGTGCTTCATGAATAAAATCAAGCATGGAATTGTCTACAAAACTACCAAAGACTTACAGGTATTGTGGAGGAAAAGGTCATAATAAGACTAGTTGTCAAAAGCAAAAGGCATTATAAAAAAGAAATCTATTTTTTTGCTCTTTGAACTATATGATAAATTTATTAAGTTTCATTTGTATATGGATGTTGTAAGAGAGATGCAAACAGAATAAAAGTTGTTGCATGGAAGACTTGGAGGTGGATTGATGGCTATGACAAAGACATGAAAGACATTTTGCAGAAATGAGAAGAGTTCTAGCCTCAAGCCTGTTTGATACATACTTTACAGAACCCATCTGGGATTTTGGTTCATTATTATTCCCTTTCGTTTATATCAGCTTGTGAATGAATCATCAGCTATATTTTGCATGTTTTATGATAAGGCTAATTGCACTTAATTATTCTTACGAGTGAGAGATCCCATCTTTCTTTTCTGAATCATGCTTGGACTTAATTACTTAAATGCATGCATTTATTAGCTTCTGCAACTTTACTAAACATCGTATGAGTGTTATACATACAGTACTTTTATATTTATGTGACCACTGTCCTTATGCCATCCTGATGGCTTCCTAATTTTAATAGATTTGAGATATATTTTGATATATTTAGGAAGTCATTAATACTAAATTAAAGAGATTTTCTTAAGATTTTAAGAAAAATCAAGTTGGCACATCATTTGTAGGGTTTCAATTTAAAATAAATGTTTTTGAGTTCAGAAAATAAATAATAGTAATTAGAAGTTTTAAAAAAAGAAAAAAAAAAGAAAAGGAAGAAATAAATATTTATTTCTATTAGTAGTATTACTATTAGTATTATTTTATAATTTCCCCTTGCTTTTCAAAATCAGGGAGTTTATGGATTGAATGAAGATTTTGGATTTTTGGGCTAATTGAAGAATGGTCATTACGTGGGCTTGATTTCAATTATTTGGACTTATGGATTGGGTTTTGGGCTAGTGAATAGAATGAATGAATTGGGTTGGAAATGGATGCTGGGCCCACGAAATTGAATGGAGATTGAAGGCAATTGGATAATGGGCCCACCGAAATTAAAATGGATCAATGAATGATTAAAGGATTGAAGACCTAAAGAAATGGAAAAGAGGGCAACTGGAAAGAAAAGTGGGGGGAACGGATAGAAAAAAGACAGACCTGAGACGCAGCTGGGGGACGCGGAGAATGAGCTTCACGGGAATTAATTGAAAAGGAGGCGCAGGGCAGCAATGAATAAAAGAGAGACGCAAAGAGAAAGTCTAAACGAATAGAAAGAAGCAGAACCGAGAGACACGCCGAGACAGAACAGAGTATGCTGGATGGAGGGAAAGCAGAGACAAAACACGCGGCTGAACAGAGAAGGGACGGTGACAGCGAAAATTGGAGAAGCAGAGATGCAGCACTGATTTCCTGTTCCGGTTCTTGGTTCTGTCTAGTTCAAATTTCTTTTTATTCTCAATGTCTCTAAATTAATGCTAGACTCTCTTTGTTTTTAGATATGAGTAGCTAAACTTTTTATTCTAGGATTTTTTTGAACCTTTTGTATGGATTAATATTTGGATAATCCTCTCTTTTGGTAGATAAATATTTATATGTGTTGATTTTAATCTAAGCTTAATGCTTCTAATTGATTGGCCACCATTTAGATGGTTTATTCACTTAGGTTTGACTTGAAAAAGCTAATCTAGGTGTAGAACTTGATTGAAATCATGCTTGTCTTGAAATTTACTTGATAAATGGATAGTTTGTTGGTAAAATAGAGATATATTTACCAATCTTGCATTGTCACATTAAGGTTGTTGCTTAAATATTGATTCTCATTAATTGTAGCAAGAGATTGTGCATTTTAATGAGAAGAGAAACTTGATATTGACTTGAGAGAGCTTGTCAAGTATTTGTAAACCTTAGACTAACACATATATGTATGGAAAATACTAAGGGAGAGGAAATTAATTCAGTATTATGAAATGCAAAAAGAGGAAGGAGAATCCTAGGCTTTTATTAAATCCTTAAAAATCCAAAACTCATTTGCTTTTATTAATTTTTTTAGTTTTAGAAATAGTTTTTAAAATTTCTCATTTCTCATCAAAGCTCTGTTTTAGCTCGACTAAACTGAATTCACTAAGTTCATTGTTTGACCAATTTGTTACACTAATCCTCGTGGGGAAAGAGAATCCTAGGCTTTTATTAAATCCTTAAAAATCCAAAACTCATTTGCTTTTATTAATTTTTTTAGTTTTAGAAATAGCTTTTAAAATTTCTCATTTCTCATCAAAGCTCTGTTTTAGCTCGACTAAACTAAATTCACTAAGTTCATTGTTTGACCAATTTGTTACACTAATCCTCGTGGGACGATACTCTACTTATCACTTTATTACTTGCATGACTCGTACACTTGCGAGGCGAACACATCCCTGTGCCTTTTTTCTCACATTTTACTTGAATGGAGATTCAGGTCTATAATCACTTGACATAATTTCAATAGATTGACAAACCAGTTTGATAAGTGATTTGAACTAGTTTGATAAAACTATCAGAACATCATGATGCTAAGTTTTTTTATACATACTCTGTTTCAATCTTGGTCAGACGTTCAAAAGGACTTAGTTCTCTCTCTGTTATTTTTTTCAACAAAAGGACTTAGTTATCTAATCATAGCATGTTTCATTCCCCCGCGATAACTAGTTAATTTCTGACAATTGAGTGAGATTGCCATGCAAAATTATTGAAACCCCCCTTAAAAAATCTGTTATGTGAAGTACTCTAATTGAAGTGAAATGGCATTCCATATGGCTTTACATGCTAAATAAGACACTAGTACGACATCTCATAACCAAGTTAGCGACCATACCATTATCATTATGCATCTTCTGATCAGTTTAACACCCAAAAGTCAACCTCTGCATCCACTTCTGTTTGTGCCTTATTCATGTCTTTTTGAACTACATGTCTGAATAAGATCTAAGTTACCAAGTTGGCCTTTTATTCGGTCAAATAAAATTATGAGTGATGCTACATTGAATACTTCTATCAATATAGTTATGGGCATTGGAGAAGACAACTGCAATGAACAGTTTTAGAAACTTTGTTACTTTGAAGACTAGATTGAACCAAAACAAGCATGGGGATTATAACATAACTGGAGTGAAATTTTAGAGATTAAAAGTGCACTTTTGCCATACAATACATATACATTCTGGCCTCAAAGACAAAAGGAGGGAAAGCAACACAATGATCACTCAAGAAGGCAGGGCATATGATAAATAATATCTCGTGCACACTGACTTGGGTCTTACCATACATGTAACGCAGAAAAGAGTTATTTGTTTACCCAAGAAATTGGTAAGGCAAAAGTGTCAGAAATATCCATCTAAATAACTCACCTCACAAGCTTAAATCCCATCATGAGTTCTCCAAGCTGGCCTCCCTAGATGGGAATAAACCAATCTTGATATTGATTTTACAACAATGAAGCAAAAATCAAGAAATGAAGAACACATAAGCCTCAGAGCTACTAGTTTTTGGCGCCAATAACATTGGGGTTTTGCGGCATGCACCATGCTCGATTCACCTCCCTGGCAACGGCAATTCTTTGAGTGATTTCTATCTACAAAAGAAATGAAGAAAAAGAAAAAATAAAACTAAGTCAAAATGACAAATTTTATCGAACATTTAGTACGCATAAAGTAGTTAAGCAATATGCCAGTAACGGCAAAAAAAAAATACCCTAGGGTAGCAGGATTCTGGGAATCGACATTAATGACGGCAACAGATGTGTTGACGGGGAGCGCAGCCTCAGCGATCATGAGAAAGTTGGGGACACCTTCGGAAGTGTGAGTAACGGGGAGAAGCTTGTGGAGGTTGAAAGAAGGGTGCGGGTGGGATTGAGGGGAGGAGGGGACCCAATGGACGGTAAGAGAAGGCCATTGAAGTGGGTGGGAAACGATGAGATCGTAGAAGACGGTAACACTCCACCAAAGAAGAGAGAGAGAGAGAGAGAGAGAGAGAGAGAGAGAGAGAGAGAGAGAGAGAGAGAGAGAGAGAGGAGAAACTGTGTCGTTTTGGCTTGCTGTAGATTTTTTTTTTCTGCCTCAAAGGCAGATATACTAATCCCTAAAAAGAAATATTACTACCCCAGTCCTAATTAAAAATATATGTATTCGTTTTCCTAAATTATCTCCTTGAAATACCCATATATAATGTAACATTATATTATAGATTATTTTATAACTTAAGCTAATTAGATTATGAGAAAAATGATAAAAATTAGAAATAAAATGAATAAAAGTCTTATATTTAATAAACTAAACCTTAATTAACTCCTATAATCAAGATGAGAGGGTATAAATTTAGGAGACATGGGTCTTATTTAAGACCAAAGTTAACACATTTATTAACTTCTATATTTATGACAGGAGAGAATAATATCTAATATTATGCACAAAGTTGAATATGAATATATGGTATCATTTTGGTTATTACATTTTAAAGATATGTTGCTTAAGATTCTAGCAATTATACTGTTGTGATTAATTTAAAAGACTGGGGACTATGGATATAAAATATCTACAACTTATACACATTCATAAAATATAATGTGGAAATGGAGTACAAAACACCATTAATTATCATACTTAAGTTTGGAATACATATATTTGAAACATTTTTTGAAATTTTTTCTTGTGAAATTCATTAAAAAAACACACACACACAATGCTTAAACATTGTGTGAGGCCATCTAATTAAGCATCCTTTAGTAGAACCCCATATATGGTTACAATAAATGAGTTAAAATCATCGATCTTGTGGATATCTCATCTCATTGATGATAAATAATCAAGGTGATATGATGACAATATAAAATTGAACAAGATTATAATGACAATCATATTGAAGATAATGTGATGGCGACGAGATGAGTGAAGATGATGAATGATGATAGTGAAAAACAAAATTAAAAAGATGAAGAAAATAACAGTCAATTTATTGTTATTTTGAATAACTATTATTAAACTTTATACGTTTATAGTACAATGATATATTATATGAACTATTTCATACGGCGTTGATTATATAAATGATAATGATATCATGTATGTTCATATCACTTAAAATCATATAATCTTTTTTTAGCAAATTTAAATAATATAATCTGAAGGTACCCCCGTCTCTTTTTGAAACAAAGGGCGTCTAAGCTTCTAAATTGATATATTCAAAGGCCTTTACTTGGTTAATGATGACCAAAGCTTCTATCAATAAATTCAAAAAAAAGAAAAAAGAAAAAAAAAAGGTCTGATTTTGTTATTGATTCTCCCGGATTGGTTTAAAATAAAATTATTTTAGAGTAAAACATTTTATGTCTATTTTCATAATTTTTTATCATTTGTTGTTTATTTTAAATGTAATTTATCTCTATATTTATGAATATTGAGATATAATGTATGAAGTAGGTAATAAATCATAATTTAGAAATAACGTTACCTGATGTAAGCAATACTGAATAAATTCATTTTCTTGAAGTGGTTTTAAAAAACCTACGGAAAAGGCATCAAGCAAGTTAATTATTTTAATTTTAATTTTTTTGATAGCATAAAAGTTTAGGTGGGGTCTCCTCAGAGACTGGGCATATCTCCATACTCAAAATGTTTTTACAAATCATCAACCAAGAAGTTTCTCACGTTTTGGGATTTGAAGCTAAAACCTTATAATTTTTTTTTTTTTTTTTTTGCTATTGCACCCAGTTCACCAGAGCTTTACCCTGACTACTTCGGATCGAGATTCTGTCAGGCGCATACGTGAGGACCTCTCCCAAAAAAGTTTTCTTCATCTACAAAGACTCAAACTCAAGACCCTTACTTAAAGGACCCAAGTCAAAACTTTATAATTATAAACTAACCATTTTATCTACAGACATAGTTTATCAAATGTCTTTACTCTTTGGGCTTGGAAAAGGAAGCCCAACTTGAAGTTTATACAGTATGTTTTTTCAGAAAAAACCAGGGAAAATCCCATTACGAAAGGGCAAGAAAGTCTCACTCTTAGGGCAGCATACTTCACTGAGCTAAATGCCATTTGGGCTTTAACAGGCCCACTAATTATGAGACTAGAAACAGTATTTTTTAGGCCCATTATTTTAGTTTGATAACATCTAGAATATTCTTCGACCAAAAAAAAAGATAACATCTAGAATATTTAATATTTGTTTCCTTGTTTGTGTCCATTGAGTTAATACAATCTTAAGTCTTTTAAATTTTTTTTTATTTTGGTTTTGACCCCTCAAATTTAAAATTAAAAAAAAAAAAGAGATTTTGCTTCCTCTAGAGACAAAATGGTCTAAGAATTTTTCTTTTTTCTTTTTTTTTTTAATAATAATAGGGACCAATGTTTTGAGGGAAGTGAGGGTCAAAACCTCCAGTTTAAAACTTTAAAGGCCAAAATCAAAATAAATAAATAAAAAATTTAAAGAACCAAAGAATGTATTAACCTTTTGCCATTTTATATAATTAATGTAGCAGTGACTTTTTTCATGGATATGTAAAAAGCATTATAATTATTTACATATTTAATATTATAATTATTTCTTACGTATTTGCTTTTTAAATATTT
This sequence comes from Acacia confusa, assembly GCA_037074495.1. Classification (NCBI taxonomy): domain Eukaryota; kingdom Viridiplantae; phylum Streptophyta; class Magnoliopsida; order Fabales; family Fabaceae; genus Acacia; species Acacia confusa. The sequence continues at coordinate 16,892,330 of CM073511.1, forward strand.
TTTAAATTCTGAAATTCAATTAAATGGATGTTATATATAAAAAATACGGATGGAGAGTGTGTGTAGATATATTTATTTATTTGTTTGTTTGTTTGTGCATGTACTTTAATCCAATGAACCCTTTGCTATTTTATTAATTAATGTAGCAGTGACTTTTGTCAAGCACTTCTAAAACGCATTATAATTTTTTTACATATTTAATATTATAACTACTTTCTATATATTTATTATTTTTAATTAATTTTAAATATTTTTTTCAGAATTCCGAAATTCTATTAAAAGGACCTTAAATAAAGAGAAAAATGTCATGTAATTTTTAAATATGCTTTTTTTTATGAAAAGAGTATAAGAGAGAGAATGAATACAAATAAGGTTAAGGTGCAAAAATACACATAAGCTTTTTCCCCAGGAGTAAAAATACATATAAGCTTTTTTTTAGAGCAAAAATACACATGTGGTTACCATTTTAGAACAAAAGTTACATCTCACCGTTAAGTCACTGTTCACCGTGATGAGAGAGAAAGAGATTAAGTGAATAGTAACATAACGGCGGTGAACAGTGATTTAACGGTGAGATGTGACTTTTGCTCCAAAATGGTAACCACATGTGTATTTTTATTCCAAAAAAAGCTTATGTGTATTTCTATTCCTAAGGAAAAAGTTTATATGTATTTTTGCACCTTAACTCATAAAAATATGTGAGAGATAATGAGTAGAAAATATAAAAACAAATAAGTAACAAATGATTGAATAAAAGAGATTAATGATAATGGAAGATAAATAATATATAGTTATGTATCTAATCAGGATAAAAAAGAAAAATGCATTAAAAAAATACTTATATTAAAAATCAATCCAATAGAGTTTATCTAAAACTGGAGGTAAGATGTATAAATGCGGGCATTGTAAGATCCGTTAAATGTGTTTGTCTTTATTGAAAGGAAACAAAGCAAAGCAAGAGAGGGTGCTTAGGTGGATAGCGAGGGACCAGCCTAGGCTCTGTTTGGGTTATGACTTACGAGATTAATGAATTCCCACGCGTATACAGTACTATTTAGTACACAGACACACACTCTCTCTCATGGGCCCAAACTAGGCCCATCTACATCCCCCAACTATTACTACCTCCCAACAACCTACCTTCTTCCCTCTTTCCAATCAATTCTTTACCTAAATTACCTCCTCATTTACCCCCCCCAAAAAAAATTCTAATATTATTTTTTTTTTTCCTCAGAATTTTCCAATATTATTCACTTATTGTTGTGGTTCAAAATTTATAACACCCTCAGTTGATTTTTTTTAAAAAAAAATATTATGGAAATTAAATAAATTATTTTAAAATATTTATATATATTTTTTCCTTCAAAATAATTAATTTGACTTATAAACTAATATATAATCTGACAATACACAATACATATTACAGTTAGGTATATTTAACTTTATTAACCTCTTTAGATATGCGATTGGATCCACTTTTTTCTATAATTTATACCCCCTTCGGTCCTAATTATAAGACATATTTAACCGATTTTGGAAAAATTAAGGAGAGGAGTTAAATTAGTTAATTTTACTCATTTTCCTAAAATGTCCTTATATACATTTAAAATGACATAAGTAAAAGTTAATCAACAACTCTACCATATATCTCTCTATCCAATTTTCCTTTCCACATGTTTTCTAATTGAAATAATGGTCTTACTAGATATACATATATGTGTGTGTATGTATACATATAGATCTATCATGCACACACACACAACCATGTATCTACACAAAGATATATATATTGGCGCGCGCGCACACACATATATACATACATATATATATATTTATAAACAACACACACATATAACTACACACACACACACACACAAACGCATATATATAGACACACACACATATATATATACATATATATACATATATATATGTATGAAAGAAATCTGACACATATAACTATACATACATACATACATACATATACATACATATATATATATATATATATATATATATAGACACACACACAAACACACACATATATACACATACATATATACATACATACACACATATATACACACACACACATACACAAACACATATATATATATAGACACACACACACACACATATATACATACATACATATGTTTATAGACAAACACATGTGTGTGTGTTGCAACCCATATACATATATACTTATCAAAAACCAAACATACTTTGAGATAATAAAATAAGGGTATTTTAGGAAGAAATTGGTAAAAACTAAAAAGTTGTCCTATAATTAGGACCAAAACCAATCCCTAAATGTTGTCTTATAATTAAGACCGGAGAGAGTATTTAATAAGCCTTACTTTTGAGTTGACTTCTCCTTGTTATGGACCATTGTAGCATACATCACGCGTAAAATATAACTCCTCCGGTGCTTGATGCTTCTGAAGCTTCTTATTATCCGTAATTAGCTATCAATTGTCACAAATCAATAAAAATAATTAAAAGTATTGAAGTTATCCCAAAATTAATGTGATTCTCAATATCACCCTTACTAACGACAGACTCAAGTATCATATTAATTATTACCCTCTCCCACTATTCTTTTTGAATTTGGGAAGACGTGAAAAGATAAATTAAATGTATCTTTAAAATTTGCGAGTGCCTTGTAAAAAATACTAAGAATACTTGTTAGTTTGTATTTTATGATAAGGATTAGAGGGAGTATGAGACATTGGTTTTTATATTTGTCAACATTTTCCTAATTTATCCTTATTGATGCTTCATTAACCATAATTAAGGAGGAGGAGGAATAATGGAATTAATGAATATGAATATGGTGTTTTAGAATATATACGTCATATTAACTAACTTAATCAAATTAGGTAAATATTACTCTAATTCTATTTATAAGTCTTTTTTGACAAAATCTCACATACCAAGTAATTAACTCAATGATTATGAGATAAATTTTTAACTTTACTCTTATTTATGATTAAGTATTTTTCAACTCTTTTTCTCTCTCTATCTTTATAGATACAATTAATATGGGTAAAATTGTCACAGTTTCATTTATTACATGAAACTAGACTTATAAATAAGACTAAAGTGGTAAGTCTTATATCAAGGACCAGGGAGGAAGTGTGATTTATTATAAATTTATATTTTATATCATAACCATTGTAAGTTGATTTGCTTACTTGTTATCAATTATTATACAACCTTGTGTGGTTTTTGTATTTTCTGTGATGGTGATATTGATTTTTGCCTTCCAGTCAACACTTGGAGTAATTATCACAACATAAAGAGAATTGACTGTTACTCCGTGAAATACAGATACAAACTTCGAAACAAAAACAGAATATAAAAAGCTTAAAATGAGAGTAGCAAATGCAATAATAAATGCTCAAATGTTTCGCATTTGATTCTTGCGGCAATGTGTTAAGCAATGAAATCTCAATACGTTAGAATTTTTTCAGAAATAAATTGCACCTTGCTCTCAAGTGAGTGGGATGTTTATTTATGCTCTTTTAATTTATAAAAAGAAGATTTTCAGAAAGAATTGAAAAGTTTGAAGTGAACTTCAGACATTTAATAGGCTGGTTGGCTTGAGGCAAACGATGGACCCTAAAAGCTCAATAATGTTTATTAACGCATTAAATAAAAGTCAGAGAATAAAACTTGTTTACATGCAAGAGTTACACGTTTAAGTAAACGACTTAACACATTAAGTGAAAGTTCAAATGTGAAATCCAAGTTCTGTTCTATGAATTTAGCGTGTCAATTGACATGGTGTAGCAGGCCTTCCTACCGAAAAGCCCAACACAGCAATGAGGCCCATCCGAAGCAAAAGAAGCCCAACATATTTGAAGGATTATTCTCTGCATTAACATCAGACCTGCTCAACCATGGAAATAGCAACCGACTGAATAAAGATTCTAGTGCAATTCAAATAAACTTAAATCTAGGGAGTTTGTTTATTATGTTCCTTTAAATCAGCAATTTGAAATTCTAAATTATGAATTGTATTTTCTTTAAATAGCCTATGACAGGCCTGAATAAAATCATGAGAGATTTGACAAAAATTCTTAACTCCCTCCCTTCTTCTAATCTTCCTTCCCTCATCCCTTCCTGCCTCCCTACATTATGGTGCTTTCATTCCCTCACTCCCTCCCATGGCCAATAAAACACGCATGACCCAACTCCAGGAGCAACTAAATGTTGTACAACAACAGCAAGCCTCTTCAGAAGAGCGCCAGCAGGCCTTCTTTAATCAAATGCAACGCACCAATGATGACAAATTTAACACACTTATGGAGCATTTTCAGCAACTTATGGAAACACTCCGAACCCATCAATCACCACCCTCCAATTCCAGTGTCTTAAGACCCAGACCAAACCAAACCGACCCCCCCGGCCCTAAACCACCTCGCCTTGACTTCCCACGCTATAGCCAAGGAGACCCCACCGATTGGCTATTCGCCGTCGACCAGTACTGTGAATATTATCACATTAATGAACTCGAACACCTTCGCATTGCAAGCTTTCATCTGGATGTTCCAGCATCTAGCTGGTACCGCACCTCTTCCCGTGATGGCCTCATCACTAACTGGGGGGAATTTCAGAAAGCTCTCTTAAACCGCTTTGGTCCAACAGTCTATGACGATCCACTTGGCGCCCTCTGCAACTTATCACAAACCGGCACGGTTCGTGATTACCAAGCAGCATTTGAATTATTATCAAGCAAGGTTACAGGACTACCAGACCACCTAAGAAAAAGCATGTTTATTTCAGGGCTTAAACCAAAAGTTTGTAGTGATGTCCAGGCCTATTTACTTGCCACCTTTCATGTTGCATGGGGTTTGGCCAGGAACTTTGCTGAGACGGATGACCGCTACGCACGTTGGGTGCCCCGAAGCCAACCACCCATTCCTTCCACCATCACAAAGCCTCCACCGCCCAGTTCGGCTTTTGTACTAATCAAATGTCTGTCTCCATCAGAAATGTTAGCAAGAAGAGAAAAGGGATTATGTTACATTTGTGATGAAAAATATGTGTTTGGCCACAAATGCAAACCTGGTGCCACATTTTTATATATGCAGGTTGATGATATTGAAGAAACAGAGCAGCCAGTGGAGAACGACGAAGAACCTCATATGGACTCTTTCCCTTCTTCGGAAATTAGTTTCCATGCTCTCTTCAGACACCATTCCTCTAAGGCATTTCGACTCACGGGACAAATCCACGGTTCATTGGTGCAAATTTTGGTGGATAGCGGCAACACCCATAATTTCATCACCACTTACACAACAAAACATTTGAAATTACCAATATAGTCTATTACACCATTTCAGGTTCAAGTTGGCAACGGTGACAATTTATTCTGTAAAGGATTATGTGCCACAGTTTCCCTAGCTCTCCAAAATCTATATCTCTTCAACATTGACTTATATGTTCTAGACCTACAGGGAGCTGATATTGTCCTAGGTGTCTAATGGTTATCTACGTTGGGACCAGTAATCACCGACTACAAAGACATGACAATGAGTTTCTCACACTACAATCAATCCATTACACTACAAAGGCAATTCTACTTTCACCCTATGCCCCATTACAAACTCACAGCTCCTTAAACTTATCGCTAAAGAACCCATACAAGCCTATCTCATGTGCCTATCTATACCAACTCTGAACCATACCCCATACCACCCTGACATACTTCCACCAACCATCTCTTCCCTTCTCGACCAATATGTTGATGTGTTCAACACCCCTAACCAACTCCCTCCCCCAAGATCGACCAACCACCACATTAATCTCCTCCCCAATACCAAACCCATCCAAGTACGACCTTATCGCTACCCCGATTACCAAAAAATGAGATAGAAATACTTGTTTCGGAAATGTTAGCTGATGGTATTATTCGCCCCAGTCACTCAGCCTACAGCTCACCCGTTCTTCTAGTAAAAAAAAAAAGGATGGTTCCTGGCTCTTCTGCGTCGACTACAGAGCGCTAAATACAATCACCATACAAGACAAATTTTTCATACCCACAATTGATGAACTTTTGGATGAATTACATGGTGCCACCATCTTTTCTAAACTGGACCTACGTTTAGGGTACTATCAAATCCTAATGCATCCTGAAGACATTCAGAAAACAGCTTTCCGAACACACCATGGTCACTATGAATTCCTAGTTATGCCTTTTGGGCTAACTAATGCACCCTTTACTTTCCAAGCAACCATGAATGAAGTATTTGCACTTTCCTAAGGCGGTTTGTGGTTATTTTTTTTTTATGATATACTCATATACAATTCAATTGCACAAGAGCATGAAATCCACCTATGGCTGGTCTTGGCTACATTAAGGGACCACTGTTTCTTTGCCAAACGGACTAAATGCATTTTCGCCAAGGACTCAATCCACTTCCTAGGACATATCATTTCGGGACAGGGATTATCTCCAGACCCAGCAAAAATCAACTCTATTTCCCACTGGTCAATTCCAACTACAGGCACTCAGGTCCGTGCTTTCCTAGGGCTGGCAGGTTACTATAGGCGTTTTATTAAGAATTTTGCTTCTATTGCTGCGCCTCTTAGTGATTTATTGTCCCACAAGGAATTTTATGGAGTGATAAAGAAAATAATGCCTTTATTCAATTTAAGCCTCTCCTCACACAGGCTCCTATACTCACCTTACCAGATTTTTCGTTGCCATTTATTATTGAAGTTGATGCCTCAGGAGTTGGAATAGGAGCTATTCTCATGCAAAATAATAAGCCTATTGCATTCTATAGCCGCAAATTATCACCTACCATGCAGAAGAAATCAACCTACATTAGGGAGATGTATGCAATTACTAACGCAGTGTCTAAATGGCATCAATATATATTGGGTTCAACTTTTATCATTCGTACGGATCATAAGAGTCTCTATCATCTCATGAACCAAGTTATCCAGACCCCTGAGCAACAACAATTTTTATCATAGCTACTAGGTTTTTCCTACACAATTGTTTACAAATCAGGCAAAACAAATATAGTGGTTGATGCCTTATCTGGATTTCCAGAAGGTTCCACAGATCAACCTATTCCTCGGCTAACAACACTTACAGGGCCAACATGCAACATCACAAAAATTTTGAAGCAAGATTTATCCAACGACTCCTACGCTATACAAATAACCCAAGGCCTTTTGACGGAACCACACAAATGGGCAGAATGTTGTGTTCAACATGGTCTCTTATTTCATAAATCCAAAATCTTCATACCTGATGGGTCTTCATTAAAGCAGAAATTGTTACATGAGTTGCATGACTCATTATGGGGAGGGCATTCCGGAATTCAAAACACCTTCTTCCGCCTCAACAAAACTTTTACCTGGAACAAGATGAAGAGTGATGTTAAGTATTTTGTCAAAGAGTGTGAGATTTGCCAAAAAATCAAACCACCCAATCATTCCCCATATGGCTTACTACAGCCTATTCAACCTTCCACGGCAATATGGACTGACTTAAGCATGGATTTCATTACCCAATTACCTTACTGTCATTTTTGTGGTTGTAGACAGGTTATCGAAAGGGGTTCATTTTATTCCCTTACCTACGCATTACACAACAGCCAAGGTCGCCAAAGTCTTCTGGGAATAAGTAGGGAAACTCCATGGGTTTCCCTGTATCATCATTTCAGATCGCGACCCAATCTTCCTTAGCACCTTTTGGCAAACTCTTTTTCAGCTTTAAGGCACCACCCTGCGTTATAGTTCGGCTTATCACCCCCACACCGATGGGCAAACTGAAAGAGTAAATAGGTGTTTAGAGCAGTACCTCAGAGCCTACGTCCATGAACATCCGCGGGCCTGGTCGAAGATCTTAAGTTTCACAGAATTCTACTTCAACACTTCTTTCAATCGCTCCACGGGCTTCACACCATTTGAAGTTACTTTCGAAATTCCACCACCGAATCTCCTCACTTACTGTCTTGGAAGCAACAACTTGGAAGCCGTCGATGCAAATCTGTCATCAAGAAACCAAATCATGAGCACTTTGAAACAGAATCTTCATCAAGCCTAGATTACAATGAAAGCCTATAGTGACAAAAAGAGGAAGGCTATGGATTTTAATGTAGGAGATCTAGGCTTACTCAAACTACAACCTTATCGTCAACACTTCGTACTTCGTCGTAGCTCCCAAAAGTTATCTCTTCGTTACTACGGACCATTCAAAGTATTGGAGAAAATTGGAGCAGTCTCATATAAATTACATCTACCAAAGGATTCCCTCATTCACCCTGTGTTTCATATAAATTGGAGCAGAATCGTTGACCAAATCCATCCATGAGGACGTGGATATTTTCGTAGGAGAAGGGAATGTAGCAGGCCTTCCTACCGAAAAGCCCAACATAGCAATCTGAAGCAAAAGAAGCCCAGCACATTTGAAGGATTATTCTCTGCATTAACATCAGACCTGCTCAACCATGGAAATAGCAACCGACTGAATAAAGATTCTAGTGCAATTCAAATAAACATAAATCTAGGGAGTTTGTTTATTCTATTCCTTTAAATCAGTAATTTGAAATTCTAAATTATGAATTGTATTTTCTTTAAATAGCCTATGACAGGCCTGAATAAAATCATGAGAGATTTGACAAAAATTCTTAACTCCCTCCCTTCTTCTAATCTTCCTTCCCTTATCCCTTCCTGCCTCCCTACACATGGCCAATGTATTAAATAGAGAATAGACATAAAAATAACTTCGTTGTTTTTTTTTTAAAAAAAATCTAACTTTGGTAAAATCATGAAAATGTTAACTCCTTTATTGGAAAACAAATTTTCATGCTATAAGACTTGTTTTTTTTCACTTTCAGATACTCAAATTGGAATAAACCCTAGGAAACAATTTTATTTATTCTAATTCATGGAAAGTAAGAAGTGATGATTAACTCATTAAATATTTCATTAATTTTTTTATCTGAAAATCTAATTAGTTGGTAAAATTAGAAATAAATATTAATTACAGAGATAAAATTTAAAAAATGTATATTAATTACTTATAATTGATTTTTATTATAAATCAAGTTATTTTTTTTTGGATCGGAATTAGTATTAGTTTTGTTATTATTAAAGGAAGGCATATATCTTGAGAGAAGATATTTTCAACCATACAGAGATTTACTATATCAATTTGAAAACTGACCTATCATATTGTGAGTACGAATACATGATACATCTATATAAAAAGATGAGAAAAGGTATTTAGATGAGTTGTAAGGAAAAGGTGAAGCATGACATTTTTTTCCCTGGATCTACGTGAGTTAAAAAAGTTACTCCATTTTATATTTATTATAAAATACTAATTAATAATTCTGGCAGACTAATTAATAATTCCCCACTAGCTTAAGTTTCCATGAAAATCATTCCTCCTCCTCCAAGAGCCAAACATGTCACAACCATGATGAATAAATCAATAAAATTATCTTAAAATTTAAGTGATTTTTAATATTATCCCTACTAATTACACTAAATCTTAATATTATATATTATTATTACTCTCACCCACTACCCCTATTAATTATGGATATATATGAAAAAAATAAATAATATTCTTTTAAGATAAGCTAGTGCCTTATAATAAGGATTAAATACATTTGTTAGTTGATGTTTTATAATAAAAATTAAAGGGAGTAGTTAAATCATAAATTTTTAACTTCACCAATATTAAATAATGTATCATATATATATATATATATATATATATATATATATATATATATATATATATTCAAACATTAATTATATGAAAAAATCAACAAATAAATATTAATTATTCTATGAATGACTTATATTATGAGACAAATGATTCTTCAAAAAAAAAAAAAAACCTTATATCATGAATATGAGAGACTATAGTGATAGTTTGGAAACATTTCAAAACCTAGATTTTAGGATTTACGAGGTAAGAAAAGAGTTTTATCTCGATTTATATAAAACTTATGAGATTTTCAAAGATACACATATATTACTTACTTTAAAGAAAGTTACGCTTATTTAAAAATATGTCCTCTTAAGCTTTTTTTTTTTAAAAAAAAAATTTGATCAAAGATATATTCTATTTTGAGATTTAAAGCGGAAACGATTATATCCCTTCCATAAAATTTTATATTTAGCTTTTGTATTTTTATATACTTTTTTCCTCTCTTGGGATAGAGGGTTTTCTTTTGGGGTTTGGACCATAAAAATATTATTACAGGAGGAAAGGTGGTGTCATTACTACTGACTACTTTAAAGGGAAAATTATATTTAAGTCCCAATTTAAAAATATATATTAATAAAATTCCACAAAGTTATTAATAGCCATTCAAATCATAACGATTAATAGATTGATTAATTATCAGGATTGTTTTAATATTATTTTTTAAAGTTAAGACTTAAATATGATTTTCCCTATTTTAAATGAAAGGAAAAGGAATCGAGAATGGCAAAGGGAAGAGAGACACGCGTAGGGAGGGGGGAAGGGGAGAGGGTACAGTACTGAGACCCTAGAGTCAGCCGCAGAAGATCAGAACCCCCACACTTCCCATCCTTCCAACAAATCCCAAAATTCCCCTGCCACCACCAGAGTCAGCACACGCGCCGGCTGTCTGTCTGCCAAGACAGTAGCAAAGTGGGCCCCACATGCCGCTGGCGGACACAGATGCAGATGGAGTGAAGGGTACGTGTGAGGTAGGCGCGCGTGGGACTGTGTTGTACTTGGAACAAGGTACCCAGATCGCCGGGGTTGTTATTGTGTGGTGAGGGTGATGAGAGAGAGAGAGAGGAGAGAGTGTGGCAGTCTCAGGGCTCGAGGAGAAGCAAAAGTGAGGTGGGTCCTCCTAATGTGGAGCTAAGCCGTTGAAAGAGAGATCATGCTTGGGCCTACACATAACCTACGTTTTCTGCTCCTTCTACCTCAAGTGCCTGCCACTTTATCATATCCCTCTTTGTCTTCTTCTACCCCTGCCGCGTCACTTCCACGCTCCTTCATCTTCAAATTTAGTACTACTGGATTAAGAAAATTATAAAATCAATAATTTTTTTTATATTTATCGCTCTACAATCTTTTATTTTTATGTATTTACACATCTATCTTTTCTCTCTCATCTGCACAACTAGTACTAAATAAGAGTAAAGTGACCAACCCTCATTTATTATTTATAAGTTTATTTTAACCACATCTTAGAAAGGTAGTTAATTGATAATTTTACTTATTGACTATTTTTTAATTCTTTTTTCTGTCCTTATTTTCATGAATATAATTAATATAGGTAAAATTATCACAATCTCATCTACTATGTGAAAATGAACTTTTAAATAAGATCAATTTTTTTAGTCAAAATAGACTTATAAATAAAAACAGAATAATATATTTTTACTAAATCTTTTTAATTGTAAATGAGTTACAAGAATAGTTATACTGGTACTCTTTCATCTGCAACCCTACAACGTGAGCAAGTCACTTCTGCAATATTTTTGATAAAATAAAAAAACTTCTACAATATTAATTAAGAGAAAACCAAGGTAATTAAACCCGGACCGGTCAGTGAACCGGCCTGGGTATTAGGTCAAGGATCAGTGGGTTAGACCAGAGTCGACCCGGGACTAGACTGATGAGGAATAAAAAATTGATAAATAATGTAATTTCTTATCACATAATCCATGATTCCAAATACTACATATTATTTTAAGACTTTAAATCACTAGCCAAATAATTATATATTTGTCAACTACTCTTTACAATTTTCTTTACAAATTGATATCAAAGTATCATATACCATCCAATGACATTTAAATTTGTAATGGAATCACAAAATATTCATCATAACAAAATATCAAAATTTATAAAATTTATAAAAAATTAAAAAAAAAAAAACGGTTCGACCGGGTCAACTGGCGGGTTAAGACTGATTCGACCGGGTCACACCGGGTTTACCGGTTCAATTCCGGTTTAAGGTCTTAACCCCGGTTTCTGATCTGGACCGAACCGGTTCTAGGTCCGGTTCACTGGTTTTCGATTAGAACTGGCTGATCCGGTCCGGTTTTAATAACCATGACGAAAACTTCAATGCTCCTATAGCCAAATAATATTAAAGATTCCATAAAACTCTCTAAAACTTAGACCTTGGCCGCATGCCATATGACTGAAGTAAAAATAAGATTTTTGGCTGACAAGACATTTGTGCTTGTGTTAAGATATCCCCGGTCTTAATTATAAGGTTAAATTAGAAATTAAGGAAATTAATTAAATTACTTTGGAGTTTTTTTTGTTATTATATTCTTCAAACTAATTAATTTGACTAATAAACTGATATATAATCTAAACATACACAACATATGATATAATTAATTAATTTATTTAGATTCTTTAACGTCTCTAGAAAAAGTCAACTCAGTCTTAAAATTAGAATTGAAAGGAGTAGTCTTGTAAATTTTCACATATGTCTTATATATAACCTATATTCTTGTGAATATGCTCTTTATCTTATATATAACTGAGATGGTCTTATAATTTCATTTATTTATCTTATAAATGAAAATTGACATATAAATTCACATGTGTTTCTTGTAAAAAAAATCATATTTGAGTTGTAAAATAAAGACACAATTGTCTTTTTACTTGCAAATTTTAATTTCAGTTTAGTCCTAAGAGGTCCAGTGAAATTTTAAAAAATTTTGGGGGATAGTTAATATTAAATGATTCAGAGGGGGTCCAATGAAATTTTCCCGAGAGTTATTTGGTCTATTACAACCTTCATCCTATTGTTAATATAATATTGCATTGAAGAGTTGATTTTAATTATAAATATAAAATTTATTTATTGGGTTAAGGTATAAATTTATTCTAAAAATTTTTGTTGATGAGCTTTGTTTCCTTGAAAGGCTTTTTAGGTTTGATATTGCCCGAAAGTTTCATAAGGTAGCAATATTGCTCATATCGTTAAAAAATTAATGTTGACGGTGAAAAAATTGATGTTGACGTTTAACTTTTTAATGGTAAGGGGCAACATTGCTTTATTTTAACACTTTTGGGGCAACATTGAATCTAAAAATACTTTTGAGTAAACATTGCTTCTAAGCGAAAACTTTCTGGGCAAATTTACACATTAACCCCTTATTATATTTTTTAATCTTTTCCTAATTTACCCTTATTGATATTCTTTTAGCAATAATCAAGTAAAAAAGGGATGGAGAGAATCAAGAAAAATGATTATGGTATTTAAGAAAATATGTTATATTAATTAGTTTAATTAACTTTTATTAATCTAATCAAATTAGATAAATATATTTTATATTAAAAATCCATCAAGTAATCATATTGTCCTTAACTATTTATTACTACCTCCGGTCCTAATTATATGATCACTTTAGTAATACAAATTATACTACAAATGTAATCCTATAATTAGTACAGGAGGTAGTACTATTTTCACTTAAGGGAAAATGAACACATATTCTCATCGTACTTATGAATCGTAACATCTTGATTAAGCTAATATTCAAGGATGCACATGATCTTAGTTGACTCAAATAGCTTTAACAATCCCTAGAAGCGTCTGTATCATATTTAGGAACTTAAGATAAAATTTAATTATTAACATTTTATGTTTTTTTTTTCCCTGTAAATACACTTATTTAATGATGAACGGTGAAATTTTATTTTTTAAAATTTTTATATTTTTGTAACTCATTACCGCCACTTCTAGTTTTAAAAATTTCAAGAGCAATCTATGTGACAAGAAAAACGTTTGTTTCCTCTCTCTTGTACTTTTAACAGCGTTAACTCTTCTTGGGGGGGCTTTGAATCTGCCGCGGTAAAGTTATCCACTTATCCTATGTAGCTTGGCCCCTCTATCTTTTTTTCACCTCTCCCCTCTTTTAATTTTTTTTTAAAAACAATTTCCGGATATTTTATAAGGCAAGTTTCCTGTTAGTTTAACACGCGAAATCTAATGTCCAGTATAATTTATACCTGTTATTGATAATTATTAGACTAATTTATATTATTTGCAACATGAGAACCTGAAAATGGTGTTTTTTTTTGGTGGGGGGAATGTTAGGCGAAAACTTTTATAGAAAAGCCCATAAGTCAAAGTCTCCAGGGTCGGGCCATAAAATTGTACACCAACCCTCATTCATATGTCAGAGACTAACATACGATATAACTTTGATTATTTTTTACCCTTGGTGCTTGGACTCAACTGGGTAGAGGTCGGTCTTCTTCACTTTTAAGGAGGGGTTCGATTCCTGCGTTAATCAGGCACTAGAGGAGGTATCCTAGGGGTCTAGGGTTTTAGGGTTTAGAGGTCTAGGAAGCAGTGGTAACGCTGGTAGAGGTGGAGACATGTGTACTCTGGCCAGTATCCCCTGTGGATTGGACTTCAAGCGCTCTACCCTTAGACTGTGGGTGAGCCCGACCTCTTTCCTAAAAATTTTAGATCAAAAAGAAACTTTGATTATTTTTATGGGGGAAAATTACATTTGGTCCCAAAAAACAGAAATAATTACAAAAAGTTTTAAAATTTCAATATCAAAAAAGCCCCAGTAGTAAATATGGTATTTTCAGTTTTAAAAATGACATTTTCTGTTGTTAAAATTTCTGTAATTATTATAAAAAAAAAGTCCCTTAGAATTTTTTTGTAATTAATTTTGGTCCTTGGGACCCAAATGTAATTCTCCCTTTTTATTAATTAAGATGTCTTACTTTTTTTAGTTTGATTAATCATTAAAATAGGAACTTTAGGAAAACCCAAGGCACATATTTTAAGAACAAATATCTCAAAAAATTTCTTCCATCCTTATAAATTAGCTATATAACTCTTTCATTAAAATCGAATAGAGTAATTTATATGTTAGAATAAGAAAGAAAATATATTGAGGCATGCTTTAGTCTTAGTGAGGTATCGTATCGGTGTCTATTCCCACCTATTTTTTTTTTTTTATATGAACAAAAGGAAAGAAAGTAAGAAAATATATTGAATTTAGAATAAGAAAGAAAGCCATGACTCTCCGGGATGTGTTATATTCAAGGTATTAAAAATCCGACTGGTCATTTATAAATAGGCTGAAACAAAAGTTCAATCGGGGTTGATCCAAGTTTAAACCTGATCATAATTAAAATATACAAAAATATTCATATATAACTTTAAAAAAAGTAACATCTAATTTTTTTTTTCCTAAAAAAAACATTTGTCCATAGGTAAATGTAAAATTTATGTACATATGATATCATATGACAGATTGCTACTTCTTTTTATTTAACTCGATCGACTCATGTGTTAGACTGGTTAACCGAGCTCTCACTGAGCAATCGAAATTTTAATAATATGGTTATATCTTTCATAACTAAGAGAACATTCCTAATGTTATAGGTGCCTATTCTAATGCTAGAACATATAGTATTTTATTTCCAATTTGGAGTGACAAACCTTGTCTTTTATTTTTATTTAAAGAAAGAAAAGAAAAGGAGGGTTGTATATTATATGTAAAATTTAGCATTTAAAAGGGTGCAAATGATGGGCAATTATTGATGTGTAGCCTTACCAAAACGCAACAACATTTATTATATACTTAACTTCGGAAATTCGCACATATAAATCAAAATTTTTTTTTATTAAAATAGATCATTAGGAAAAAAAATTTCAGATCTAACCTAGTTGGTGGCACCACGTCAGCGGGCGCCATTGTGAAGGTGGCACTGCCACGTGGGACGCCACCTAGGTGGCGCCCAAGGTGGCAGCGCCACCTATTTAAAAATAAATAAATTTTTTTTTCAAAGCTGCCGCAAGCAGCAAAGAGCTGCCTTGCGGCAGCTTTTCCACCTGTCAGATTTTTTTTTTAATTTTTTTAATTATTATTTTTAAATATATAATATATAATATATATTATAAATAATATAATAATGATATATTAATAATTAATATATATTATTAATAATATAATAATTATTTATCAATATTTATTATTAATAATTATCATAGTAATAATTATATACTAATATATATTATATAATTATTAAGAATATAATAATTATATATTAATATATATTAATAATAATTATCATATTAATAATTATTATATTATTAATAGGGTTTATCGTTAAATTAATAGTTATATATTTTGAAAAAATATTATTTTAGTTAATTAGTAATTCTTAATAAATTAATTATAATTATTTCATTTATTACAAAAATATTATTAATAAATTATCTATCCTAGAATTGTGATAGCAATTTATATTCTGATGTTTTTGTTCACTAAAAAGTTATTCTACGATCTAGATTGATTTTAATTTATTAGTTCCGATTTTTTTATTTTGCCCAAATTTTATTAGTTTAGATTGATTTGATTTGATTAGTTTAGATTGATTTAATTTTCTTAGTTTAGTATTAGTTTAAATTGATTTTATTAGTCTAGTTTTTAGTTTAGGTCGATTTGATTTTATTAGTTCCAATTTTTTTGTTCATTGGGAAGTTATTCTGCGACTTTTTCGATTTACTCGGAGGTGGAAGGAAGAATTTGTTTTCAAATTATTTTGTAATCTTTTTCAAGTTATTCTGTGACTAATAATTATTAATAATTTATCATTAAAAAAAATTACAAAATAATTTAAAAACAAATTCTTCCCTCCACCTCCGAGTAAATTAAAAAAGTCGCAGAATAACTTTCCAATGAACAAAAAAATCAGAACTACTAAAATCAAATCGACCTAAACGAATAAAATAAAATCAACCTAAACTAAAAACTAGACTAATAAAATCAATTTAAACTAATAAAATAAAACTAATACTAAAGTAAGAAAATTAAATCAATCTAAACTAATAAAACTTGGGCCAAAAAAAAATCGGAACTAATAAAATAAAATCAATCTAGATCGTAAAATAACTTTTTAGTGAACAAAAACATCAAAATATAAACTGCTATCACAATTCTAGGATTGATAATTTATTAATAATATTTTTTGTAATAAATGAAATAATTATAATCAATTTATTAAGAATTACTAATTAACTAAAATAATATTTTTCAAAATATATAATTATTAATTTAACGATAAACCCTATTAACAATATAATAATTATTAATATGATAATTATTATTAATATATATTAATATATAATTATTATATTATTAATAATTATATAATATATATTAGTATATAATTATTAATATGATAATTATTAATAATAAATATTAATAAATAATTATTATATTATTAATAATATATATTAATTATTAATATATCATTATTATATTATTTATAATATATATTATATATTTAAAAATAATAATTTAAAAAATAAAAAAAAAATCTGACAGGGGCTGATGCCCCCTGTCAGAAAAGCTGCCGCAAGGCAGTGGCAGCTTTGGAAATTTTTTTTTTACTTTTATTTTTAAATAGGTGGCGCTGCCACCTTGGGCGCCATTTAGGTGGTGTCCCATGTGGCAGCGCCACCTTCACAGTGGTGCCACGTGTGGTGCCCGTTGACGTGGCGCCACCAACTAGGTTAGATCTAAAATTTTTTTTTTCCATTGGTCTATTTTAAATTTTTTTTTTGTTTATATGTGCCAATTTCCCACTTAACTTTTCACAATATTTTTTCGTTTATAATGTGATTTGGTATATATCGTAGGTGTGCTCACTTTTCAAGGCTCGATCCCACTCACACGAATAACAACATCACGTTGCATAAGAATCTTCTTTGTGTATATAAATTCCAACCATGCCAATCACTTTCACGTGAATCAAATCCTCCCACCTTGGAGCCTTTCTTTCTAAAAGCTTCCTATCTATATATAATTTATTAAGAAAATGATAAAAAAATATTACTTGCACTTTAAGGTCCTGTTGACAATAACAGTAATATGATTAAAAAGAAAAATAAAATAATTGATAACTTATTTTGTCATAAAATCTCTTAGGAGTATTTGAGATTTTAAAATCCAAGTAATATTTTTGTAGGATTTTTTATAACTTATAATTCCATTTATTATAATAATCTCTCATTTTTCTGCTTTTAAAGTTTGCAACGGACCCCTCTTGCTTACACAACAATGAATAAGCAAGTGAAATATAGTTAACGAGACTAATTCTAGGGGTGGACCAACTATACCACTAAGTGAAGGAATTGAATTCGAATTCACCTTGTTAAAAAATTAAAATTACTCCTAGGTTAGATATTCAGTCCAAAGCTTCGATCTAGATTAATTAGTTGCTTAAATATCTAATAATATCATCTAGAAAAAACTTTAAATACTAGGTCGTCCAAAGAGTCATTAAAGTACACACACACACTCTCCAGAGTCCAAGCCTTAATTATGAGTTCATTTTAAATATTACTGATTTATAAGGTAAAATATTATGTAATAATATTAACAAGTCCTAGTAGCATGTACTTTGGTCGCTTAAGCAAATCGTCTTGAATTCGAGTCCATGCGAAGATTGAGAATGTTTTTGGGATTCTTTTATTTTGATTCTCTTCATTCTTTAATCAGATTCCATCTTCTTTGAAAACCTCTTATAATTTATAAATGACGGAGTATAAATGATGGGTTTTAGCTTTTCATTAATTTTTTTTATTGGCAAAAAGGAGGAAGCAATAGAAGATTATTAGTGTCTTTTACGTGGATATAGGGGCACTATGTTTGGTTCTCTAGCTAGTTCACTTTTAATTAAAATAAAATTGTGAGCGATAATATTTTTCAAAATGCATAAACCAATTGAATAATTATGACTAGTTAATATATGATAATATCTCTAGTCTTTAATATATTTTTTTTTTTTCCGTAATACAAATCATATAATGAACACCTTGCATTCAGGCCCAAAAGTAATATTATAGAGTTTGTCCAAGTTTAAAATAGCATATATAGCTAAGTTGTGTTTAGGGATGATAAATTTTTGCTCCCTTATATTTGTCTTAATAATCTAGTTAGTCATGAAGTTTAATCTTTATCAATTAAGGCTCTCTTCATTAAAAAAAAAAACAATTAAGGCTCTAGAATTTTATAATAATAGAAAAAATTGTAGTATGCATTTGTAGTGGTTGTTTGAATCCTCTTATTTTTAACTTATATTCTCCTTATAAGTAAAAACTACATCAAATAGATTTTTATAAAATCTCTTATTATAAAAATAGATTTTTTTACAAAGAAGAAAAAAGTCAGAAGTCAAAAGAGCCTAGGAGAAGTTTTTTTTTAAAGCTCTTATTGGCTAAAAGCTCTTATCCCAAAATTTCTTTCCTTATTTCTTTCTTTATTTTTGGGAAAAATCCCACACAAAAAGAAGTTTAAAAATAGAAAAAATAAATAAATAATTTTTTGAATATTGATAATAAATAAGATCTTTTTACATTTTTTTATTCTCTTCTGATGAATATTTTAGAATTTTACATAAGGTTTTAATAAGTTCAGATAAAGTTTTCACAAATCTCAAATCTTAAGTCAGCACTTGCTACAATGGTTATGTGTTGATTCTCATTTTTAATAAGAGTTTGTCAACTTCAGATAAGGTTTTAATAAAACAACTCCTTTATATAACTTGACCCAATATTTTTATCCATTTTGTTACATGATTTGCAACAAACAAATCAACAATGCCTCAATTCAAGAACTTTTATATTTTATCACTTTTTTTAAAAAAAGCCATGACTTCACTATTTTACAAATTCAAATTAAAGTTTCACTACTTCAGATTTCATGTTAATGGAATAGTGGTTGACAATTTGCAAAACTACTGATGATTTTTTAATTGTGCTCCACTATTGACAAATTCATTTACATAGTATTTTTATTTTGTGAATATATTGATAGTTTAAAGGTTATTTTATAATATACCTTTTATGATAATTTTTATTAGAAAAATTGTTTATGACAAAAATTTTGTCAAACTACTTAAATTTAATTTGAGCTTTTAAGTAACTTTTAAGTTAAATAATTTATATAACCATCAAACAACTTTTAGTTTTTTTTTTGTAAAAGCTCTTTTTTTTTTAGTTTTAGCTTAAAAGTAACTTTTAACTTTTTTTTTTTTAAAAAAAAAGAGGATTCAATTAGGCTCTAATCATATTTTGATGAGCGATGTGTAAGTATTTCTCTATAACTGCTTTACAAGTCTTAAGGCATGTCATGATCCTCGCGATCTCCGGAAAGCAACCTACCTAAACCTTTTTTCCCCCTTACCTTGACTTACCTAAACTTTATTGTATATCAAAAAAGAATTACATTCTTCAGTCTAAATATTAAAAAATCGCCAATGAGAGTTGACATAGATGGTAAGGGATCCAGGACTAGCCTCTTGGGTCGTGGGTTCGATCCCCTCTGTCGTCGCTGGGACTCCTTTGGTAGGCGATCTCGTAAGTCCTCAGTAAGTGCTCATAGAGCCCGGGGCCGTGCAGGCCTTGGTGGGGATTGGTGTCGAACCTCTCCAAAACTTTTTTTATATAAAAAAAATAAAATAAAATAAAAAATCATCACTTTGCTCATAAGCATCTTTCATTCACACATAAATGGGATTGTTTGAAGAAATAGTCCACTTCTTATATTTACTTTATCCTAATAAAGTAATTAATATGGCTGTTAGGATCATTATATTTACCGGATCCTCTTTTTATCAATATGTTTTATATTTTTATCTTACATAATTATAATATTATATATTGTTTCTGTCATAATTGTGATTTTTGTGGTCCCAATGAAAGATTTAAACTTCATAGGTTTGATAACAACTTAGGAGTATGCAATAATAAGTTCAATGTAAGATTGTTAATTAATAATCATTAAAACAAACTTTTTAGTAATTCTCCCCATTAATTATGAATATTCTTAGTTTTATTCAACAATAATCAATTGAAAGGTTTTAAATATTAAGCAATAGTAATTTATGATAATTTCACGGACATCTATTTTTTATTTTTTCTAGTAATTAATAATTTAAATATTACAAAATTGGTGAAGAATCACTGTTTAAAAATAATAATGGTAAAAAAGACATGAATTCCAGTATTAATAGTTCCTATATAAAAAAATTATGTCGGGCACATATGTTTATCATCAATAAAATTTTTAAACAAAACTTTAATTTTCATTGATTCCCCTTTTTACTATTTGTGTTTTTGTAATAATTTGTGCGGTATTCTATTAGACATGGGATCAATATGGCATAGATGTATCTATTTGGAGTCGAGTGCTGCTGAAGTCAGAACCATTGTAATGATAAGATCCCAATATTGTAGAAATATAAGAATTATGATTTTTTGGCTTAAATTAATAATATTGTAATAAAATAAATATATCTCACGTTTCAAAACTGCAAAAAATATATTTATGTTTATAATATAAATTTAATAAATGGGAAATTGAATAATTCTTTTCTCAAATAAATTCAAGCATAATTATTCATACAGTTTAAACTAGACTGTCCTTTTTTAATTATATTTTTTGTTGAAAAAAGGCCAATGGTAATCCATATATATATAATCCCTACAAAAACAAATTGTTGAGCGGAATTGACAAGCAAATACAAACAAACAAAAAAAATATTCTCTCATTGACCATATAGTATCAAAGGAGGAAGCATTTATAAGTGCCATTGATTTCAATGGCACGCATTCATTTTGGCAAGCTGTCCCCCATAAACATATTATATATATACATATATAAGCCATGAGCCCACATAGTGGGAATAGTCTTGTCACTGTTGGTTAAGATTTCTTATATATAAAACTTTATTTATTATTATGTCAATTTTATTTTCATGAGTTATAACGTATATAATACATATTAAATAGAAATAAAAATTTAAAAGTTGTTAAATCTTATAACAAAATTAATATACTATGATTGAGGGTTTTTTCTTGTTGTACTTCTGAAATATGCTAAAATATGGTAGAAATAACTTGTTAAATAAGATGGGATGAGTATTTCACTATGCACTTGATATTCCAAACTAATGATTGGAGTGATGACATCCTCGTCAAAATCATTATATATTGAAATCTTTGACAGTATGAGAGATTTCGAAATCAAAGCTAGACTTCTTTTTTGGTTGAAAAAGCTTATTGTTGTTGTGGAACTAAAATAACATATAAGGTGAAAACGCAGGAAAATAGAGAGGAAATTTGGGATCAGAATTCATTCACTATTCTTTTTTCGATTGTCTAAATGTGTATTGAATGTTGGCCTATTTATAGGCAATGGAAGCACACACCTCTCATTTAAATACAATATCCATTTTCTGCAACACACATATCAACACATTATTTTGCTTTCCCTATTTCCAATTGTAGGCTAGTTGCAGCAACCATGTGCTTCCTACATATAATATAATACTAGGTAATGGGCATCCATAATATAGCATATTTATAACACTCCCCCTTGGATGCCCATTATGAATGTGCCTCATTAACAACTTTGACTAGGAAAAACCCAGTGGGATAAAAACCTAGCCAAAGAAAAGAGTACATCATCCATTGATACACTTTCTAATGTTGCCTCATTAAAAACCTTTCTAGGAAAACCCAGTGGGACAAAACCTAGATAAGGAAAAAAGAGTACATCGTGTATCGATTCCCCCTTTCATAACATCAGTTGAGATCTTTGAGTCTTCTGAGACCAATACCACGGACAAGCTTTTCAAATGCTGTACATGGAAGAGATTTAGTAAATAAATCTGTTAGATTTTCACTTGAACTAATTTTCTGGATATCTACTTCACCATTCTGTTGAAGATAACGAGTATAGAAGAATTTTGGTGAAATATGTTTCGTTCTATCACCCTTGATATAACTCTCTTTGAGTTGAGCAATACATGCAACATTATCTTCATATAGAACTGTTACAACCATTTTATCAGAAGATAAATGACAAGTAGTTCGTATATGATGAATTACTGACTTCAACCACACACATTCCCGACTTGCTTCATGCATTGCTAGGATTTCTGCATGATTAGCTGAAGTGGCTGTTATAGTCTGTTTCATAGATCTCCATGAAATAGCTGCACCTCCACATGTAAATAGATAGCCTGTTTGTGATTTTCCATCATGTGGATCAGACATAAATCCAGCATCTGCATAACCAATCAGTTCATGCTTCGATACATTTGAGTAGTATAATCCCATATCCAAAGTACCTCTCAGATAACGAAGAATTTGCTTTACACCACTCTAATGCCTCTGTGTTGGTGTAGAACTATATCTTGCTAATAAATTAACAGTAAATGATATATCAGGTCGTGTATGATTAGCAAGATACATTAGTGCCCCAATAGCACTTAGATATGGTACTTCTGGACCAAGTAATTCTTCTACACCTTTGTCATTAAGTATTTGAGGTCGAAATGGATCTTGATCCTTATCCAAGGACCTTACTACCATTGGAATACATAATAGATGTGACTTATTCATATAAAATCGATCTAGGATCTTCTTTGTATAAATTTCTTGATATATAAAGATCCCATTCTTCAGGTACTCGATTTGTAGTCCAAGGCAAAATTTTGTTCTGCCCAAATCTTTCATTTCAAATTCTTTCTTCAAACAATTAATTGTTTTTGAAAGCTCTTCAGGAGTTCCAATGATGTTGATATCATCAACATAAACAACAATTATAACAAATTCATTTCTCGATCCTTTCATAAAAATGCATGGGCATATTGGGTCATTTTTATACCCTTCTTTATTCCTTAAGACAATTATACCACATGCGCCCTGATTACTTTAAACCATATAGGGACTTATTTAATTTGATCGAGTATTGTTCCTGAGAATTTGAATTAGGTGCTTCTGGCACCTTTAGTCCTTTAGGAACTTTCATATAAATATCACTATCAAGTGATCCATATAAATATGCACTCACTACATCCATCAGGTGTAAATTAAGCCCTTCATTTACTGTTAGGCTAATCAAATAACGAAAAGTAGTCGCATCCATTACTGGTGAATACGTTTCTTCATAATCAATGCCGGGTCTTTGTGTAAATCCTTGGGCTACAAGACGTGCCTTATATCTCGCAATTTCACCCTTTTCATTTTTTTTCTTACAAAAACACATTTGTATCCAACTGGCTTTACACCTTCAGGTGTTTGGACTACAGGTCCAAATATTTTTCGTTTTTCTAGTGATTTCAATTCTACATTAACAGCATCTTTCCATAAAGGCCAATCTTTTCGCTGTTGGCACTCACTAATAGATTTAGGCTTATGATCATCTTCATCATTCGTTACATCATATGCTATATGATTAGTAAAGATGTCATCAACGTTGATTTCATTTCGGTCCCATCGGATACTATTCATAACATAATTTATTGAGATCTTATTATTTTCACACATTTCAGGTACCTGGGTATTTTCTAGGACTACAATATTCTCTTCTGGAGATAATAACTCTTCAAGAGATGGCTCTTCTAGAGCTACCGACTTTTCTTGATTATCCTCGACTTGACCATTTATATTCTTAGCTCCTTTTCTCTTTCGAGGATTTTTATCTTTAGAACCGATGGGTCTGCCACGCTTTAGGCGTGCTTTGGATTCATTCATAATAGGCTGTCCTTCAGGGACATCAATTCGAATAAGAGCATTAGCAGCTGGTACATGTGACTTTGTCACTTTCTTTGGGTCAGTAAATGCTTCTGACATTCGATTAGCTAAATTCTGTAAATGAATTATCTTCTGAACTTCCAGTTCACATTGTTTTGTACGAGGATCAAAATGAGCCAATGATAATTCATTCCAGCTAATCTCTTTACCCAACTACTTATTTTCTCCCCCTAATGTTGGGAAAACTGATTCATCAAAATGACAATCAGCAAATCGTGCAGTAAATAAATCTCCTGTAGATGGTTCTAAATATTTTATGATAGAAGGAGACTCATACCCAACATATATTCACATTCTTCTTTGTGGACCCATTTTAGTGCGTTGAGGTGGTGCTATCGGCACATACACTGCACATCCAAAAACTCTTATATGAGAAATATTAGGTTCTTGACCATAAACCATTTGTAAGGGGGAAACCTTTAAGTAACTAGTTGGCCTGATGTGAATTAACATTGCTGCATGCAAAATGGCATGGCCCCAAGCAGAAATTGGGAGATTAGATTGTTAGTTCTCAATGTGTTTTGATGATAACTAGCAATTGTAAACTTGATATGAAGTTTGTTTTTGGCAATATGAAAATCTCACTGTCAAAGGCAAACTCGAGTTTAGATATATAAACTCGAGTTTGAGAATTGACAGGAAGATGTTCAATTCTACATAAAAGCCAAACTTGAGTCTGCATAGACAAACTCGAGTCTGGTCAGACACAGAAAGGAATCGAAAATTTTCACATCAAGCTAAACTCCAGTTTGCAAATCAAACCTGAAGTCTGGAAGGCACAGAATCCCAAGCAAGCCAAACTCGAGTTTGGATTATCAAACTCGAGTTTAGACGAAACAGAAAGGAACTCAGAAAACTCAATAGACTCCCAAACTCCAGTATGGCCTTCCAAACTTCAGTTTGCACTTGACCTAGATAAACCTCAAATGTTTCGGTAGTCACTGAAACTCGAGTTTGCTCCCCAAACTCGAGTCTGGATCATACAGAAAGATCATCCATTTGGCTACACTACAAACTCGAGTCTATGACCCTAAAAACTCCAGTCTGGAAGATTATGAACTTAGGCCTGTTCTTCAAACATAGACCCAAACTCGAGTTAGTCACTAATTGACTCGAGTTTAGCTTCATGCCCAAAGTTCCATCCCAAGTCCAGAGCCCGACAGTTCTCTCTATAAAAGCCAAACTCGAGTTAGCTTTTACAGACAGCAAGTTTAGGCCACTGACCAACCGACATGCTTTCTGGATGAACTCCAAACTCGAGTCTGGAAGAACAAACTCGAGTTTGCATCGGGGATTTTGAAAAATCAAATGATGTTGATCTGCGAAATCTTAAAGGGTCAATCTAAAATTATTCTATCATATGATATTATTGTTTCTAATGTCTTTGATGAAGTTTTGAGTATTTTTCAGATAAGTTTAACTAAGATCAAGGTGAGATCAAGATCCAGGATAAGTGCATTAAATGAAGAACCAAGAACAGGGCTGATCTTTCTTCCTTATCCCAGATGCTCAGTTCAGACCGTTGCAACGCTTTAGGATCACTCTAAACGGTCAAATTACGATCATAGAATGACTGAAAATCTGGAAGACCTTCTGCAACAACTAAATTCCAAAATTCCAGCTAAGAATTCAAAGAACAAAGCAAAATATGCAACTGCTATTTTTCCAGAATTGCAGCTGAACGTTAGAGAAAGGATTGCAACGGCTAGCTCATCCATTTAGTCTATAAAAGGCTATGAAGACTCAAAGCAAAAAACACACAACGAAGCTATCTTGATTATACTTTGAAATTTGAGTCTGTATTATTATTTTCAACTTGTTCTTTTGTGTTTATCTTTATCTACTCTTGTTGAGAGTTTTGATTCTTTGAAATCATTTGTATTTGTGAAAGCTCGAGGTTGTGGAAACCTATGAGTTGGGAAACTTAATTACATAGTGTAAGGGGGAGCAAGTCCTTGGTGGATAGGATTGCTTGTAGTTTACATTGTTGTAGTTTAAGCTTGTTGAACTAGTGAAAATACCCAGTAGATATTTGGGGACTGGATGTAGGTCAAGGTTGAGACCGAACCAGTATAAATTCTCTGTGTCCAGCTTTTCTACTTTTACTCTCTCATCATTTACTTCTCACGGTTTTTTTAAAAAAGAAAGGGAGTCCAAAAGAAATTTTAAAATCCCCAATTCACCCCCCCTCTTGGTGATTTCTTCCATCTTCATAGATCTCATAAGTAAAGGTCTTACAATAAGTTGCAATCGTTTGATCAAAGATTCTGCAAGTCCATTTTGCGTATGAACATGAGCTACAGGATGTTCAACATCAATTCCAAGGGATATACAATATTCCTTAAAAGCTTGTGAAGTAAATTCACCAGCATTATCAAGACGTATTTTCTTGATAGGATAATTAGGGTAATGTGCTCTTAATCTACTCGCAAACGCCAGGTTACGAGAAGATAATAAACAGACATGCGACCATTTGGTTGATGCATCAATTAAAACCATATAGTACCTAAATGGTTCGCATGGTGGATGTATTGGTCTACAAATATCTCCTTGTATCCGTTCTAGAAATGTGAGTGACTCACTTTCTACTTTGCTTGGTGAGGGTCGAATGATTAATTTTCCCTTAGAACATGCACCACATGAGAAGTCATGGGATTGTGGTATTTGCTTACTCTTCAGGGTATGCTCACATGAATTCTCAATTATTTGTCGCATCATAGTTGACCCTGGATGGCCTAACCGGTCATGCCAAACATTAAATTGATTTGTAAACTTCTGGTTTACATTGGCAAACCGCTGGTTTGCATTGGCAAGCTTATAGTCTGTATTAGTAAACTTCTGGTTTATAATAGCATATGTTTCAATTGTGCTTATAAATGTATAATACAAACCAGAAGAAAAAGTAGGAAAATTTTCTAATATGAATTTCCTACCAGAAATTATATCAGTGATAGCAAGACATTCCCGATTATTTTTAGTTGTTGTTTCTATATGATATCCATTTCTGCGGATATGTTTGAAACTCAACAAGTTCCTTTTTGACTTGGTAGAATAAAATGCATTTTCAATGCATAATTTTGTTCCTTCAGGTAACAAAATATTAGCTCTTCCGGTGCCTTCAATCAAATTTATACTACCAGATATAGTCTGAACATTGGCTTCTCGCATTACCAATGAAGAAAAATATTTATCATTTTTTAGTATGATATGCGTTGTTGCGCTATCAATGAGACATAAATCTTCAGGATTGATGCAAACAAGATTCATTCTTTATTTAAAGATACATGAAAATAAGAATAAAAACATGATCAAAAGAAATGCATATAATAGATGAAAGTTTCAACATCCTAAAACGTGACATTTATAATCATGAAAAGATAATTTATACTAAGAAATCAACGACATCTAAATGAGCAATCTCAACATCTTCATGCTCAGAATTATTAGCCTTGTCAACATGATTTACTTCATTCTTTGATCCTTTACCATTATTTTTCAATGATTCTTGGTAAAGGTCAACCAAATGTCTTGGCGTACGACAGGTACATGACCAATGACGTTTGCCGCCACAATGATAGCATGTATTTTCAACATGTTTATGATGCCCACTGATTTCCCTTTTGGGGTTCTTTTCAAATTTTCCCCACTTAGTGCGAGAATTTGATCCACTATGATTTGGACCACGACCATGATTACGGCCACGCCCACGGCTGTAGCCACCTTTATGTCCACGTCCTCGACCACTAAAAGATTCATTAGTTACTGCATTCGCTTCTAGGAATGGAGTTGAGCCTGTTGGACGGGATTCATGATTTTTCAATAGAAGCTCGTTATTCTGCTCAGCTACGAGGAGACAAGAAATTAATTCTGCATATTTCTTGAAACCTTTCTCAAGATATTGCTGCTGCAGGAGCAAATTGGATGCATGAAACGTAGAGAATGTTTTCTCTAGCATATCTTCATCAGTGATATTTTCTCCACATAATTTTAACTGTGAAGTGATCCTGAACATAGCTGAGTTGTATTCGTTTACAGATTTAAAATCTTGTAAACATAAATGCATCCAATTATATCGAGCTTTTGGGAGGATGACCATCTTCTGGTGGTCATATCTGTCTTTCAAATTCCTCCAAAGAACAAGTGGGTCTTTCACTGTCAAATATTCTATTTTTAGATCTTCATGCAGATGGCGGCGAAAAAAAATCATGGATCTGGCTTTATCTTTATTAGATGCCTGATTCCCTTCTTTAATCGTGTCTTCTAGACTATGGGCATTCAGATGGATTTCTGCATCCAACATCCAAGATAAATAGTTTTTTCCAGTGATGTCAAGAGCTACAAATTCAATTGTTGCAAGGTTTGTCATGGTTCAAACTAATTAAAGAAATAAACAAGAATCATTAATTAGAGAAATACCAATGATAGAAGTAGTAATAAATTCATAAAGACAATAAGTAAGTTATTATAATAGAAATTAAAAGTTTATGGCTTTAGGCCATTTAGTTCTCATAATGAGAAATTAAATTTCTATGGCTTCTGGCCATAAAGTAATATGACTTCTAGTCATATAATTTCAAAATAAGAATTCAAAAGTATATAGCTTCTAGCTACAATATTAATAAAAAGAATCAGAATAAGAGATCGATTATAAACTAAGAACGGGGGTAATCCTCACCTGATCTTAGTAAAAGAAATGAATTAATAATTAGGGGTAATCCTCACCAAGATTTAGTAACAGAAATAAAATAATAGGGGTAATCCTCACCAAAATTTAGTAAATAAAATAATGGGGATAATCCTCACCAATATTTAATAAAAATGAACTAAGGTCAGGGGTAATCCTCATCAGGACTTAGTTCATTAATAGAGGAAGAATATGATAATGTAAGACATAAAAGGAATAATAATAATCTCCAATCTTAACCATGGAACTCGATGTTTAAAACATTCGGTAAAAATATATAATTCCATATATTGGTTAAGATCATCCCAGATAGATAAAATGGAATTATTAAAAAGATGATGATAGAATAATACCTTCGGTAGAGCTCTCGTGCTGATAACGTGTTATGGAACTAAAATAACATATAAGGTGAAAACGCAGGAAAATAGAGAGGAAATTTGGGATCAGAATTCATTCACTATTCTTTTTTCCATTGTCTAAATGTGTATTGAATGTTGGCCTATTTATAAGCAATGGAAGCACACACCTCTCATTTAAATACAATATCCATTTTCTGCAACACACATATCAATGCATTATTTTGCTTTCTCTATTTCCAATCGTAGGCTAGTTGCAGCAACCATGTGCTTCCTACATATAATATAATACTAGGTAATGGGCATCCATAATATAGCATATTTATAACAATTGTCTCTTTATAGCCTCAACTCGTTTAAACACTCAAAAAACTTCAACAACAAAAATAGATCAACTACATTATTAGAGTATGGCCGTTAGATCAAATTAGTTGGGCTGTTTGTTATACACATTAGTTAAGTTAACCACAACTGTAACAACCTTGGTTAAAGTAACCAGACACCAAAGTCACCGTCTCATGTACTTTTTTTTTTTATAATACAGGTAAGTCAAGACTTGATGAGAGAAGTTATGAAGTAGACTATGAAAATTTAGTCTTTAATATATCTAAATAGAAAAAACTAATAGTGGCATGATTGTTGATCTTTCAAAACCATATTTGGCATCATCTTGGGGTTGTTGGAATTAGAACCATCTCAGCATCAATAACAATGCCATCACCTTCTTTGGCCATATAATTCGCATGTAAAATGTTTTTTCTTAGAGTATGATGTAACTTCACGTCTCAATCTCAGAACAAGAGATCTCTAATCTCCCCAATAATGTATTTTAGATGATGATTAGTAGAGCAGTCTCTCATAAAATATTGACAACATATAAGGAATCATAATAAAGAATTGTTGGATATATGCTCTTAGTCACTTAAGCCCAATTGGGCTTTAGTGAGACCAAAGCCCATGAGACTTAGGGTTAGGTTAAGTCTTGCACTTAACCCTATATATTCTTACTTACTCCTGCTGTGCCTGATATGGATAGCTCATCAGAAAAAGACCTAAGAGGCAGACGTTCATCATCTGAATGGTTGCCCACACACCCAACCCATCCTACTCGAGAGATAGTCTAGAAGATCGATCATAGAGCGGACGAGGACTGTTCGTGAACTGTTCATGTAGAGGCTTTCAGACCGTTGCATCTCTCCAGGTAATCAAAACGATGAAGGTTCTTATTTTCCTACATCAAATCAATTAAATATGCTTCCACGTTTTCTGATGAGATTCCTACAAGAATAATTCTCTATACACCCATATGTTGTCCAATTTTTAACTCTATCATGATAGCATAAATTTCAGCTTCAATTATAGTATGTAGATCAAGGGATTTATAGAAACACATCAACTATTCACCCTAAGCATTTCTTATCACTCCCCTGCAAGCCGCTTGGTTTTGATTGCATACTGATCCATCCACATCTATTCGGACAACATTTGTAGGAGGGAGGGGGTCCAACATTACTCCTATAACTTGTCAAGTTGAGAAATATGATGGTTTAGATTTTGATTTGCATTATTTTCCATGAGAAGATAATTGCACAAGTGCTTCATCTCTTTGGTATCTATACTTCCTCCTTAAAATAGAAATTTACATCTAAGTGCAAAGGATCCAACACCCCAGGTTGAAAATTCTTATCTACGAGAAGTTCTGACATCTTCCTTTTAAAGGTTTATGGTTGTTGTTTCAATTGAGCCAAACTTGCAAGCTACCAATGAAAAACTAAGAAATATAGTTTGCCTTTAAAATTTGTTTACACAAGTTTCTTGATTGCTCACCGTCTCTAATTTTATGAATCACTCTTTCCTCACTATTACATTAAAATGGACAAACACTCTCCTTTGTAAGACCTTTCTTAGGCTCTAAGTAGGTTAGTGACAAGTTTCTCATGATATACTTGCCACATAAAAATTTCTACTCTCTTAGGTAGTTGCCATTTTCACATCTGAGCCAGGAAATTGTCAATGTTTACTCCTCCTCTATCAGATAGATATTGATAGGCTGCTTTCACTAAGAAACAACAATCTTTTGTTGCTCGCCAAGTGAAATAGTTTGGGAATTTATTGGAGGGAGGGTGCATTTTGTTAAGGATATTTATATTTATAGGAGGTAAAAACTCCTTGCCATTTCTCAGTACAAGAGAGAGCTTCAAAATACAAAGAAGGACAATCGCTCCATCTCTGAATTCATTTTGTGAGTCAAATCGCTCTCAGATGCACTCACTTCCATTGGTTATACTATTGACGAATAAGATCAAGTCGAAGTCATTGTCGATGGCTTGTTGGATGAGTATGATTCGGTAATTTCCTCTATTAACTCTCAACAAACTCCATTCTCTTCTATCAAAAAGTTGCCATTAATCACTCATGAACTCAAGCTTGCAAGATCCTTGAAATCTACTATTTCTGAGAATCTCAAGACTATCGCTCATGTTGCTTAAGCCTCTGTCTCCTCTAATGAGCACAATGTTGGAAATTATGCTCTAGGGGCTAATCATTAAAAAACTTCCTAATTTGATTTATGAAGATAAATAAATGATTTAATAGATATCATATCTCATATTTGATTTATGAAGATAAATCAAATTAGATGGCTTCTAATTTGCATTAAATAAATTGATTGGATTGAATCAATTAGACAGATTTAATTTCTAATTCAATTTCAAAATTAATAAGATTGATTTTGAATATTTAATGCAACCCATTAGAGTTATAAATACCTTTAGCTTGTAAGTAATTTGATTACACACACAAGAGAATTGTAGAGCTACAAAAGAACCCTGGAAGAGAGACGTGAGACAAAAGCTTGAAGGCGCTAGCACGCTGCCGTTCGTGTTGGAGTGCTGTTCGGTGTGGATACCGGTAGAGGGGGTGGATTTGTAGAGTCGGCTCCTAAAGATTGATTGATCAAAAAGGTGCTAGCTCACGAGTTTGCAAAGCATGTACACGAGTTTGCATGGGTACGGTTTCTAATTACTAACCCGATTTAAACACTGTTGATAGATCCTCTACTTGGGACTCGTAATTTATTAGATAAATTTAATTCCGTTGTGTGTACGAATCCCAACAGTGGTATCAAAGGCAGATCAATTGTGCGTTTAAATTGGGTTTATGTTCTTAATGCAATTATATATGGGATATATTGTGTGTTTATGCTTAACCATATTTTTTTATGCGTTTAAAAGAAAAAAATTCTGAAACGTTCAGAACAACGCCATCTTTAGGGGCTGAAATTTTCTTTCAAAGGTTTTTATTACCCGCTTGATGAAAAGAAAAAAAAACAATAAAAGAAGATTAATACGATTACCCTTTTTTAGCGTGAAATTATCTAAGATTTGTTAAACTATGGTTACAACATGCAATTTGCGTAGTATATACGCATTGGAATAATTGTTATTTATTAACAATTTTTTTTCCATATTTTCTGTCGTTTTATTTGCAAAAGGGATTTTGTCTTTTATGACTGACTTTCCTACTATAAAGTATAGATGTTTGGACATAGTATGGTCGGAATTATTATAATTATCAATTGATGGTAATTGGGAATTGGCATCACATTATAATTATTAATTGATGGAGAAATCATAACATTTTTTTTCATATTGTATGAATTAATACTTGTTGTGATTTACTTTCAAATTGTTTGGGTATAGTGAGCAACATGGCTTTAGTCTTTACAATGGTTGTAATATTTAAATATGGCCTGCGTGCCATGCCTTCTCTCTAAATATTCTCTATGTACATTCTCTTCTCATCTCACTCCCCTCATATGTTTAAATGAGGTTTCTCTTGATGTAATTTTCTTTTCTTATTTAGAGAAAGTCCTCTCATTGGCTTGAGAGGATTTTAGGTTAGGTAAGTCATGTTGTGTCACGTTTTAATTATGCTTTTGATTAGATCATAGCATGTTTATTTTGCGTATTATGTGTTGCTTGTATGAGATACAACTATTATTGCATTCACATAAATATAATTAATTAGATTAAACCCTCCAAATGAAATCTTAAGTCATAATGCCGTCAATTAATGGATACTTGTCAAAGCCTAGATCGCTTATTTGTATGTTCCACCAAAGTGGATGCACTTGAGTTATCTTGGTGAGGTAAGAGTGGGTAATGGTGATACTCAACATTCATTATTGTCTTGACTTAATTGAGATTATCAAAACGGTTTTGGATCTCAAGGCATTAAATGGGATTAAACATGCCAAGTCATATGATGATTGAATCCCATAAAGATCTAAGAGTTACATGTGATGTAATTGGTAAAGAGGTTACCTACCTAAATAACTTGATTTTAAGTGTCCTGCCAAAGCGGACTTAAATTTGAGCCAAATATGGATCTTAGCCCACTAATTATATTGAGGGTTGTTAATTCAGTGGGAGATTATTAACTTTGCATATATATATATATATATATATATATATATATATATATATATATTAATTGTAGAATCATGTCGACTAATAATACCGCTATATTATCACTGCGATCAATCCTTGAGAATGACAAACTAAATGGGACCAACTTTCTTGACTGGTTTAGAAACTTGAGAATTGTTCTCAAGCACGAAAGAAAGGGTATCAAAAGGAAAGGTAAGGGCAAAGGAAAGGGTAATGGCTCAATTGGTAAGACCAAAGAGTCAAACAGACCCGAAACTAAGCCTACAGCCAAGAAGGCAAAGCCTTCAAAGGACGGGGTTTACTTCTTCTGCAATGAACCTGGTCATTGGAAGAGGAACTGCAAACTCTACTTTGAAGATCTGAAAAAGAACAAGAAGGATAGCAGGGCTATCTCTTCAAGTATTTATGTTATAGATATTCATTTTTCTACTTCCTCTACATGGGTATTAGATACTGCATGTGGTTCTCATATTTGCACAAATGTGCAACGTTTCAAGGACCGTAGAAAATTGAAGAAGGGCGAAGTAGAGCTACGAGTTGGAAACCGAGCAAGAGTTGCTACTTTAGTTGTAGGCACTTATGAATTAGTTTTGCCCAGTGGACTTTTGTTAATTTTGAACAATTGCTTTTATGTTCCTGCTTTGAGTAGCAACATTGTTTCTCTTTCTTATTTGGATAAGGAAGGTTTTACTTCCATTACTATGAACGGTAAATGTTTTATTTATCATAATGACATTTTCTATGCTGATGGTGATTTGCATTTTGGTCATTATTTACTAAATTTAGAACATCCTAGTAATGGACATATGTATAACATGTCTACCAAAAGGATGAAGTCAAATGATTTGAATCCGACCTACCTATGGCATTGTCGTTTAGGTCATATAAATGAGAAATGCATTTCAAAACTCCATCAAGATGGATCTCTTAACTCATTTGATTTTGAATCATTTGATACATGTGAGTCTTGTTTATTGGGAAAGATGACAAAGGCATCCTTTACTGGGCATAGTGAGAGGGCCACTGATTTATTGGGCCTTATACATACTGATGTGTGTGGACCAATGAATACCTCTGCCAAAGGAGGTTATATGTACTTCATTACATTCATAGATGATTTTAGTAGGTATGGGTATATCTATCTAATGAAACATAAGTATGAATCTTTTGAAATGTTCAAAATATTCCAAAATGAAGTGTAAAACCAACTTGGCAAAACAATTAAAGCACTTCGATCTGATCGGGGTAGTGAATATTTAAGCCAAGAGTTTGCTGACCATCTTAGAAGTTGCGAGATCATCTCACAACTAACTCCTTCAGGAATGCCACAATGGAATGATGTTTCTGAGCAGAAGAATCGAACTCTATTAGATATGGTTCGATCTATGATGAGTCAAACAGATCTTCCACCGTCCTTTTGGGGCCATGCCCTAGAAATAGCTGCGTTCACACTAAATCGTGTTCCATCAAAGGCAGTTGAAAAGACACCATATGAGATATGGATTGGGAAGAAACCCAGCTTGTCATTTCTTAAAATTTGGGGATGTGAGGTTTATGTTAAACAACAAGCCTCTGATAAATTATCATCCAGATCCTCAAAAAGCCTTTTTGTGGGGTATCCTAAGGAAACTAAAGGATACTATGTCTACAATCCTACTGATCACAAAGTGTTTGTTATCCGGAATGGTATCTTTATGGAGAAAGAGTATATCTCTAAAAGAACCAGTGGGAGTAAGGTAACCCTTGAAGAAGTTCGAGAGTCACAAAACAACGTAGAACCATAAATGGAAAACAGAGAAGACTCACAACAAGTTGATGAGCCTGCTCTAGTAACACAAGGCCCACGAAGGTCCGATAGGACAAGGCAAAAACCTAAGAAATATGTACTTCTGACTACTGGAAGTTGTGATATCTTGCTCATTGAGTAGAATGAGCCAACTACCTATCGAGAAGCCATAGTGGGACCCAACTCCGAAAGGTGGCTTAATGCTATGAAGTCTGAAATGCAATCCATGTATGACAATAAGGTATGGACCTTAGTCGATCCACCTAAAGGTGTTAAAACTATTGGGTGCAAGTGGGTTTTCAAAGAGAAAACTGACATGGATGACAAAGTAAATGTCTTCAAGGCACGGCTGGTTGCAAAAGGATTCACTCAAACTCGTGGTGAGGACTATGATGAAACCTTTTCCCCAGTTGTAATGGCCAAATCAATTAGAATCCTTCTTGCCATTGCATCATATTATGACTATAAGATATCGCAGATGGACGTCAAAACAGCCTTCCTTAACGGAAAGCTGCTTGAGGATGTGTACATGACACAACTTGAGGATTTTGTGCGTCAAGATCACTCTGGTAAAGTTTGTAAGCTTCAAAGATCCATTTATGGATTTAAGCAAGCATCTCGGAGATGGAATCATCGTTTTGATGAAGTAGTCAAAGAGTTTGGATTCATTCAAAACATAGATGAACCTTGTGTTTACAAGAAGGTTAGTGGGAGCACAGTTGTATTTCTGGTGCTTTATGTAGATGACATCTTACTCATTGGCAATGACATCCCTACCTTGCAGAGTGTCAAGTCTTGGTTAGGAAAGTCTTTCTCAATAAAAGATTTAGGCGAAGCCACTTATATCCCAAAGATCAGGATTTATAGATATAGATCCAAGAGGCTGATAGGCCTAAGTCAGAGTACATACATAGACAAGATACTGCATAGATTCAGTATGCATGATTTTAAAAGGAGTAACATGCCCATGTCTCATGACATCCACTCAGTAAGGATCAGTGTCCTAGTACACCTGATCAAAGAGATCGTATGAGTAAGATTCCATATGCCTCTGCCATTAGATCTATCATATATGTCATGTTATGTACTCGACCGGATGTCTCATTTGCCTTAAGTATGACCAGCAGATATCAACAAGATCCCGGTGAGGATCATTGGACTACTGTCAAGAATATTCTGAAATACTTGAGAAGGACTAAGGACTTGTTCTTGGTATATGGTGGCTTGGAGGATGAGCTCTGTGTGACTGGTTACACAGATGCAAGTTTCCAAACTGACCAAGATGATCTAAGATCGTAGTCAGGATATGTATTCCTGTTAAATGGTGGTGCGGTAAGCTGGAGGAGCTCAAAGCAGAGCACTGTAGCTGATTCTGTAACAGAAGCTGAGTATATAGTAGCATCGAATGCAGCTAAAGAAGCCGTTTGGATTAGAAAGTTCGTTACTGAACTAGGGGTGGTTACTACCATCTCAAATCCAATAGACCTGTTCTGTGACAATAGTGAAGCTATTGCACAGGCCAAGGAGCCTAGGTCACATCAAAGGACCAAGCATATACTCAGGCGCTTCATCTTATCAGAGAAATCAATGATAGAGGTGACATAAAGATATGTAAAGTACCAGGAGAAGACAATGTTGCTGATCCTCTTACTAAGCCGCTTGCACAGATAATATATGAACGTCATGTGAGGACAATAGGAATTAGAGAAATTAATGATTGTACCTAGTGCAAGTGGGAGTATTTTGTTGGAAAGACTAATCATTGTACTTTAAACATTATTGTTATTTAAAGTATTCTCTTTTAGTTATCATTTCATTTGCATGTTTATATTGATAACTGTATCCTTGGATATATTTTATAGATTATCCTAAATGTCCCTAGTCGGTCATCTACGTGGGAGCGAAGACAAGATAAGACCAGTATGACTTTGATGAGATATGGAGATACGAAACAAAGTCATGGGCACTTGTAAGAGTACAAGGTGCTGGACCAACCCACTATGAGAAAGCTGCATGGATTTAGTCATAAGCTTTTCTCATGTATAACCACGTCACAATGCCATTTGACCTGAGATCATCATGGATTCCTACATGATAAGTCACTAATCTTTAACCTAGTCAAAAGTCACCTTTAACCGGGTGATGATAAAGGCTCGGATCGGGATCAATGGTTTTCATGCAGAGGAATGCGAGTGGTCAAAATGGAATTTATCCCTCACATTTGTAGAGAGATAATACTGGGCCCCTCGATGAGTGAGTCTAAGAAATGTATGGCCATACTATGAAGGAAAGGAGTTTCCATTTCAATTATTAGACTACTCAAGAATCAAGAAAGTAATGGTCAAGAAAAGGAAGTTGACATTATCCATGCCTCATCCTTAACCAAATTATCGTGTGACAAAAGGGACGTGACATGGTTGTATGATAGGTTGTATCAAAAATCGATCCTCATGTGAATTGGGTAGTTGCAATGTCTTGCTAGAGGCCGCTTGCAACTTGTGGGCTAGTACAGTGTTAGCTCGCTGCCAATCTCATGTGAGCCTATAGAGTCGCACACAAGAATAGCCTAACACGAGCTATAATGTCCAGATTTATTGAATTTAAGATATGTCTAAGATTCAATGAATACAACGTTTTATCTACGGAGGGTAGATATCTAATGATGGCACCTAGTGCAAGTGGGAGTCTGTTGGAAATTATGCCCTAGGGGCTAATCATTAAATAACTTCCTAATTTGATTTATGAAGATAAATCAATGATTTAATAGATATCATATCTCATATTTGATTTATGAAGATAAATCAAATTAGATGGCTTCTAATTTGCATTAAATAAATTGATTGGATTGAATCAATTAGACAGATTTAATTTCCAATTCAATTTCAAAATTAATAAGATTGATTTTGAATATTTAATGCATCCCATTAGAGTTATAAATACCCTTAGGTTGTAAGTAATTTGATTACACACACAAGAGAATTGTAGAGCTACAAAGGGACCCTAGAAGAAAGACGTGAGACAAAAGCTTGAAGGCGCTAGCACGCTGCCGTTCGTGTTGGAATGCTGTTCGGTGTGGATACCGGTAGAGGGAGTGGATTCGTAGAGTCGGCTGCTAAAGATTGATTGATCAAGAAGGTGTTAACCCACGAGTTTGCAAAGCACTCACAGGAGTTTGCATAGGTACGGTTTTTAATTACTAACCCTATTTAAACGTTGTTGATAGATCCTCTACTTGGGATTCGTAATTTATTGGATAAATTTAATTCCGCTGCGTGTACGAATCCCAACACACAACTCATTGTCGTATCACAACTCTCAAGCCTAGGGGTGTTCTTAGGACGGGACAAGATAAAAAAAACCTCGTTTCGTTCCGAATCTTTATCCAAAAGAAGCCTAGGGAAGGGAAATCATTCTTAATCCCAATCAAGAAAAAATCTGTTCCGATTGGGATCAAGATTTCCCAAAAATGTTCGGGTCTTTTCTTGGGTCATAGTTTTAGGTTATGATTCTGGGCTAATTAACTTAACCCTATGGTCTTTAATGTTGTTATTGTGCACAAAAACCATAATAGGACTTCAAATAAGAGGAGAAAAAATACCCTTCATATAACTTTTTCATCATGTTGCTTACTTACTGCTAGAAAGAATTAAAAGCTCAAGAATTAAGATGAAGAGATAATGGTCTTGCCCCATTGGCTCACTAACATCGCAAGACCAAATTTTGACAAAAAGAAAGGGAGTTTGATATATAATAATAATAATAATAATAATATTATTATTATTATTTAGGATCGGAAAGTCCCATTCTTGATCCAGATCTTGATCTTAAAATTTTTTCCTCGATCTCGAATTTTCCTCTCCCAATTGCTTGGGATTGGAATGGCAAAACCGTGAACACACCGTCTCAATATACCTCTTCATGAATAAGCATAAATTTTTTTTTTTTTGAAAAATCTATCAATTTACAATGTACTCTCTCCTTTTCTTTTTATAAGAAAGAACTACCACCTTTTGCTTGTTTCTATATAAAATAAACGTTTAGATTTTACAGGTTGTCTCAACGTTTTTGTTTTGTGGATTTCCTATTTTAACCCTATTTAATTATTGATATTACCAAAATAAATCTAATCAAATAATAATATCAATATAAGATATATAATATCTCAACATGAGAATATATCAAATATTAATATAAGATATAATAATATCTTAACACCCCTTCAAACTCAAGATCATCTTGAGTTTGCAACTAAAGCTAGAGGTGAAGAAGCAGCAACTACAACAACAGGTAGACTAAAGGTAAGCATCTTGGAGCAAGCATTGATTTGGATGAAAGAGGAACAAGGTTGAGCTTATCAAACGATCTAGGTGGAACCATATCGTCAAAAGATCTAGACAAAACAAGATGGTTAAAAGATCTTGACAAAGCTCTAGGATGAAACCATACACTCTCCAAGGAATAGAAGATCTGGGTGGAACCAGTTGGTCAAGAGATTTGAATAGAGCTCTGTTATGGAATTATACACTCTCCAGGGAATAGGACAGAGCTATGGTATAGAACCATACACTCTTTGGGGAACAGGGATCTGGATGAAGCTCTGAGATTAAGGTATAAATATGGGATGATATGATCAAAAGATCTGGATGGATGGTCAAGGGATCTGGATAGGGCTTTGGTATGGAACCATACACTTTACAGGGAATAGGTCTGCAAATTTGGACGAAGCTCTTGTATGGAACCATATACTCTCTAGGGAATGAGGGAAGATGAGAAGAAAGAAGAATAAGAAGAATGGAGAACGTCTATTTCTTCTTGCCTATAGTGGCATATACTATTTAGTTGTTGTACGAGTATTAAGATTAGTCATATCTCATAAAGAAGGAGAAGGAAGAAGAAAAGAAGAACTAGATAGTGTGAAATAGCATATCCCACTATGCACCAGATAGAGGAAGGTGATTAAAGTTGACGGAGGAAGGTGATTGAAGTTAGGAACTCTTTCATAGTTGAGACAATTGAGAAAGAATATGAGGAAAAGCCAATCTTGTTAATAAAAGCAATGTTCATGAGCATTATTTTGTGGGTTGAGTTTGCTTCCGTCAAGTCATGCTTTAGGCGGCCACATGAGAAGACACAAAAAAGGAATGACAGTGAGGCTAAGTCCTTCTCCTGCTTTACCTCCTCAATACTCATGAGAAGAGGAAGAGGAAGAAGAAGAAGCTGCCAATGAAGAAGAAAACGAGGAAGAGAAAGAAGGAGAAATCGATCACTATAGGCAAGAAAAAATGGACGTTCTTCATTATTCTTCTTTCTCTTGTTTTCCTTCTTTCCTTCTTCTTCTTTCTTAAGATATTATTATATCTTATATTAATATTTGATATATTCTCATGTTGATATAATATATATCATTTCTTGATATTTGACGTATCTTAAAAATATTATTATCAAAGTTTAATTATATTTGATTAAGATTAATTTAGATTAGATTATATTCTAGGATTATTTTAGGTTATGTTTTGCCTATATAAAGGCTCTTGTACTCTCATTGATTCAAAGATTAAGTATTAAGAATTCATTAATATTCAGAGTATCTTGCTTCCCATCCACTCCAATTCTTCAAATTCTAACAAAGGTTTATGTGTGCTCTATTTGTGGGGCACAAAGAAGAAATGAGAGTGAGACTATACTCTCCTCCTCCTCAACTCTTAAGGAGGGGCAACAACTAAATAGTATCTCTCTCACTAAAGGTAAGAGGGAAGGGCATTCTCCCTTCTTGTTCTTCTTCCTCTTCCCCTTCCCCTTGTTCTTCATTCTTCTCCCTAATAAAGAAGAATAAGAGAAGGAA
Organism: Acacia confusa; assembly: GCA_037074495.1. NCBI lineage: Eukaryota > Viridiplantae > Streptophyta > Magnoliopsida > Fabales > Fabaceae > Acacia > Acacia confusa. The sequence continues at coordinate 16,934,078 of CM073511.1, forward strand.
GAATAAGAAGAATGAAGAACGTCCATTCCTTATTGATTGTAGTAATAGATCTACTATATAGTTGTTGTACTTACTTAAGCGTTGAGATTAATTAACACTCATGAATTTTCTTTTTATTGGAAAGATTTAATCTCATGAACTTTCTTTTTATCGGAAAGATTGACTTCTCTTCACATTCTCTCTTGCTTGCTTTCTCGGTTATCTCAGTCTATGAACGAGTTCCTAACTTTGGTTACCTTCCTCCATTCGATGTGTAGCGGGCACCACTACACCCATGTTCTTTCCTTCATAAACTATCTAATTAAATTCCATATCCATTTGGTTCCATACTAAAGCTCCATCCAAATCTTTAGACCCATTATCTGGAGAGAGTATGGTTCCATCCCTGAGCTCTATCCAGATCTTTTGACCATCTGGTTTCGCTCCACAAATCTTTAAACCGTCTAGTTTTGCCCAGATTCTCAAATCGTCTAGTTCTGCCAAGATCTTTAGACCTTCTAGTTCCACCCAGACCTGAAGATTGTTCGGTTCCGTACGGACCAACTCCATATTGACGCTTGCTCTAAGTTGTTTTTACTTCTTGGTTCCATACAGATCAACTCTAGATTGATGCTTGCTCTAAGTTGTTTTTGCTTCCTAGTTCCGTCCAAATTTGCTCATTGTCATTTCTATTCCATCTAGATCAAAGCTTACTCTAAGATATTACTTTTAGTCCACGTACTATTGTAGTTGCTTCTTACAGTTGTCACTTCCAGTTTTTTTGTTGACAAACTCAACATGACCTTAAGTTTGAAGGGGATGTTAAGATATTATTATATCTTATAAAAATAAATGATATATTATCATGTCAAGATATTATATAACATTTGTTGATATTGATATTTGATGTATCTTAAAAATATTATTATCAAAGTTTATGGTTGATTAAGATTTATTTAGATTATATTATATTATATTCTATAATTAGTTTAGATTATGTTTTACCTATGTAAAGGTTCTTGTATTCTCATTGTTTCAAGGATTAAATATTAAATATTCATAATAACATTCAGCTATTTTCCTCTATACTATAATCCTTCAAATTCAAACACAATTGTTTACTGATTTACTATTATTGTGATCAAGAATAATTAATAGTTTGAATTAATTAATGCACTACCCACACAAATACTAGGAAATCGAACTCGTTGTAAGAAACAAGGTGTGTTGTCGTATTGAGGAGGACAATTAATGCTAAGAACTCATCAACTAAAAACATATCACAGCCGGAAGCACCAATAAATGCTGCTTATTATCTTTTCCCAAAATATTAAGAAGAAATAAGAGAAAATGGTCCCAACTAAAAAAATTAACACTCTCCCCATTTTTAAATATAGGATAAAAATAGATTTTTTTAAATTAAGAAAATTAAATAAGTTACTTAATCATATCATATGTTGTACATCATTAGATTATATATTAATTTATAAGTTAGTTAATATAATTTGGTGAAAAAATAATAAATATGAATATAAATATTTTAAATTCATTTAATTACTTTTCTTAATATCATTAAAATAGTCAACTCTATTTTATATTTTGGACATAATGGAGTATCAAAAAAGTCACATAAATTATCAAAAACAAGCATAAGAACCACCATTAACAAGTTATAAAACTTTTCTAATATTATTTTTCTTAATTGAAATCTTGATGGGATTTTTTGTTTTTTTTTTAAAAAAAACAAAGCTTTCAAGTTTCAAGTTTTTTTTTTCTTTATTGCAAGCTCAATTGAACTCATAAATTCACAATTGAATTTACATTTTTTTCAGTTTTTAATTTACAAAATCGTAGTAATTCACTCTTAACCTCAAACTGGCTTTTTGAATTTACTAGAGTTTTAAATTTAATTATGTTAAATGACATCATATATAAACTATATAAAAATTTATTTGTTGAAAATGGTAAAGTATAGATTTTGATGGACTTAATTTCAATTACTTGGCATTGTTTTCATTTGTATATTGTAATTATTTATTATATACTTTTAATACTTATTTAATATAAAAGTATATTTTTACGAGGTAATAATTCGAGTTTCACCTCTATTTTAAGTTTGTATAAACTTATGAGTTTAACTTACTTACAATTATACTGAGTTAACTTTCTCAAGCATAACCCAAATTAACAAAACAGTATAAATAGGTGATAAAGTACTTTGAAGCATTAAGGCCCCGTTTGGATCAAAGAACAGGAAGGAAGGGAAAGGAATGGAAATAAAAAGAAAGGAATGGAAGGAAAAATATTTACATTGATGCGTTTGGTTCACACTGGAAAAGAAAATGGTTGGATTGGAAAATTTTTGTTGGGTTGGAAGAAAATAAGTAGGAAAATAAGTAAAAATTACATCTTTACCATTAACATATTTTAAGGGCTATTAAAAAAATTGAATTTACATTTTTGTTCACTTCTTCCCCATTCCAGCGAACAAGCATACTCTGACCCCCAAAAAAAAAAAAAGGTGCACCCAAGTGCGGTGCACACTCAATTTTGAGTGTGCACACTCGAGTGCACTTTTGGTGCACTTGAGTGCACCAAAAGTGCACTCCTGTGCACACTTAAGAATTGATTGTGTTGCAGCAAAAGTCTTCCATTCTCGTCTTCTGCTTCCTTTCTCACAGAAAAATCTCCTCCTCTTCTATTAGAAAATTTTTTTGCAGGCATATGCGTCTTCTCCTAAAATACCCACCGACAAATCTACTGTACTGAGTTTTTTTCATTCTTCATCGTAGCCTACTTTGATACTTTTCATGGACTATCGTCGTTGTTAATGTAGGTACTGCTTGTACTGACGAACTTGACGCTAAAAATGGTAGATTGGTCTTCTCCATCCATCGAAAAATGGGTTCCCACCATTTTTTGTGGGAATTGATTTTCCAATGTTTATGGGAAAATCGGCCATTGCCAGAAAACATTTTCTTGTCAAAATGTGAACCAAACAATCGTAGCCGCTAGAAAATCAACATTTTCCTTTTCCTTCCCTTAATTTTCCTTGAACCAAACGAGGCCTAAGAAAGTGATAAAGGAAGAAAGCCAGCACATATTCCTGCCTTTAATCCTATATATATAAGAAACAAGAAAACGAGCACATTAATATTAATGCCTTTAATCCTGTATATATAAGTAACATTTTGTTACAAGGGGTCACTCCTATGTAGAGGAAATAATTGGTATTTATTTAACAATTCAATGCCTTTTTTTCATTCTTTTTTACCCTAAAGAATTACAAGTTAATTTCTCTTGTGTCCCCCCCCCACTTATTCTCTCTTACTCATTTAGGCCATAGTATAAGATATATTTATCTAATTTGATTACACTAATTAAGTTAGTTAATGAAACATATATTTTCTAAAACACCTCTAATTGTCTTCCTTTATTCCTTCCATTTGTCTTTTACTTGATCGTTGTTGGGGGGAGCATTAATGAGAGTAAATTAGAAAAATATTAACAAATATAGAAAAAATTGTACATTTATAATCAAGATCAACTCCTCTATTAGGTTAGATATTAAGGACTAGATTCTCACTCATTCATTTAATTACCCATAATATTCATAAATAAGGGTATATTTGAAGGGAAAAAATATGTCTAGTATATTTGTTTTTGGTAAAAACTGGGGCTACAATGCCCATTACATCACTGTCATTAACCAGAACCTAGTCAAGGGTAAACAAGTCTCACATTATCACTAAACAAATAATGTATCACCCTTGCTGGAGGAGAAGCAAAACCACAAAATCTTCACTAGCTAACCAAGTTGCAACAAAAGTACCTTCTCTCAAGGTATGAGAAAATTGAATTTGCATCTCCTTGTTGTTGTCCTATAGCCATGCACTCAATGTTTTGTCTCTAGTCTTTCCTTGTATCCAAACTTCCTAAATCATATGTAAAGCCACTGTTGAATCTCCCTCTGCAATGATTCTATTGAAACCCAATTCGTGAGCCATTCTAAGATCTTGTACAGCCTCCTAAAGTTCTGTCGCCAAAGCCTTGCATTGTCCTAACTTCCTTTCAAACCCACAAATCCAGCTACCATCACTCTTCCTCAACACCCTTCCTCAACTTGCCAAATGCGGACAATCTTTAGCAGCAACATCAAAATTAAGTTTCACCCACTCTGGAAAATTCCATTTAACTTCCCTTTGCTCCTTTCTTAAACCATAGCCATCAAGTCCTTTTGACGAATTAACATAATCTCTAACATAACTTTGGATTACAAACTTTGGATGTTCTGACATACTAAAACCTTCTTCAAATAATATTTTGTTCCTCCATCCCTAACTTATCTAGCAACACACCCAAAAAACTATGCTCCATTCCTCTCCAGATTATAGATTATTTAAGAACCAACAACTCTTATGTTATGTAAGAAGTTGCGTACATACCTATAACACTTTCAGAGCCAACCATATTTGATAGGATTTCGAGCAACTCCTTAGAACAGGGTCAAGATCCTTAGTTCCCCCTCCACACCTGCTACAAGTAGGCTTACCTCCTAGGATCCGCTCTAAGCTAACTGTTGTGAGGAGTCTATCATGTATTGCCACCACAAAAGTACTTGTATCCTTCTAGTGGTTTTCACCTTCCGAATGGCTTCCAACCCTATACTTTCATCTTTTCTCAACTGTCGATACATTTGAGCTACATAAAACCTATCCCCATGTTCCCCTCTCCACATAACTATGTCATCACCATCCTTAAAACACAGTGGGGGAATGGCTTTTATTAATTGAAATGCCTCGTAAGGAAGTATCCCCTCAATCCATATCTAGTTCCAACTCCATTTAAAGTTTGACTAACCATTAGAGATGGATTTAATGGCCCCACCTCCCCTTCATAATAATTTGCCAATTTATCAAATCCATATAGCCACCCATCCTCCCAAAATTTTACATTCCTTCCATTCCCTACTTCTCATCCAATACCTTTAGTAATTTCTGACTTTTGGCCATAATTTGACAACATTTTTCCATAAGGATGACTCATGTTATTTCATAGTGCACTCAGTTAACCAATTAGCTCCCCTACCATACCTGGCTTTTAGAACTTTAGAACATAGTCCTTTTGGTTTGTCTAGTAAGTTCAATACAATTTTCCCTAGGAGAGCCATTCATCCCCTTCAATCTCCTTATACCCATACCTCCTTCCCTACTTGCATGCAATTTCTTTTTCTCCCCATCTGAACCCCCAATGAAATTCCTTTGGAGTTTTTCAATCTCATTACAAACTACAACTAGAATGTTTTCAAGCTGTATTTGGAAGTTTATAACCTGAGATGTTACTGATTGGATAAAGTGATTCTCCCTGGTAAGGCCAAAGATTGGTTTTTCCATCTACTAAGTTGCCTCTGCACCTTATCAATCAAAAATTGAAATTTCACTTTGGAGTTACAGCCTTGAGTAATATGCAACCCTAAGTACCTTCTCAAATCCTCCTTACGCTGAAAACCACCCATTCCACAAATAACATTTTTCTTATCTCCAACAACATTCTTCGAGAAAAATATAGAAGTTTTATTTGGATTGATTTTCTGCCTTAAAACGTCCACAAACAAATCCAAACATTCAAGTGCATTCCTTATTTGTTCCTCGCTAGCTTCACATAACAACAATAGGTCATTCGCAAATAGGAGGTGTGATATACAGACATTAGATCTTCTTGACCTCACTAGTTTCCATCTTTTACTCTTAACTGATTCCACAATAATATGACATAATTTTTTCATAGCAAGAACAAATAGATAAGGCGAAAGGTGTCTCATTGTCTAATCCCTCTAGTCAACTTGAAATCCTCTTTTCTGCTCTCATTCTGCAATAAACACATTCTAACTGAATACACACGGTATTTAATAATATTGGTTATATTCTTTGGTAGCTCAATGTCTTCTAAAACTTTTATTAAGAAACCCAAACTTAGCCTACCGTAGGCCTTCTCAAGATCAATTTTAATTACCATATAACCTTTCTTACCTCCTATTCTTTGTATCATATGAGCAACCTCCTTGGATATGATTGTGTTTTCTTGAATATTACATCCTGACACAAAACTAGCCAAAAAAGGCAACACAAGTTTATCCATAACATCTTTTAGTCTGCGCATTAGTATGTTTATTAATCCTTTATATAGTTCATTATAGAGAGCAAGTGGCCTAAACTGGATAACCCAATTTGGACTTTCCACCTTTGGTACTAGGGCTAAGAGAGTTTTGTTTAGCTCCACAATCTCTTATGGTTCATCCCATAGTCTTTTTCAGAAAAAAGAATTAAAAAATTAGGGAAAATGACATTAAAGTCTCAATTGCGAAAAATAATATCATAAAAGTCTTAAAACTTGTTAATGATAGTTACTCCACCTATCAATGATTGCTTTTTCACTTGTAATTGACAAGCCACGACACTTTTCTGATATTTCTTCCCTTAAGTGGAACCTTAATGTCATTTCCCAAAAAATTAGCGTCAAATCTTTAACCCTTGGACTCAGACCTTCAAAAACCCTTGATCCTTCCAAGAAGCTTCTAAAATCGAAGAATGTGGCCAAATACAAGCAAACCAAATATGTAATCCTAACTTAAGTTCTATACTTAAAAGTACATCTCCACTATTTTTATTGTTGGCCATGGCAAACTAGTTATTTCCCTTTGCTCTGGAGCTCTCAGTGTCTATAATTTGTACCTCGATCCATTGCTTTCTAAAATGTCTTTTCAAGTTTTGATGAAGTTGATTCAACTTCAAGGGACTTTCCATGTTTCTGAATTGGCTTGCTTAAACAAGCCTACAAGATGGCAAACTTATGAAGTTCAAGATTGATAAAGTTAATGCATAACAACTAACAAGTTGTTGGTTGAAGTGATATGCAGTCCAACCTCGAAAGAAAAAAAATATAAGTTTGAATTAAGATAAATACATTTGTTGGGAAACGAAAACACTATATGATATAAGCATTAAAAGGAGATGGGATAAATGGCCTAAATGACCAAGAAGTTTTCGCATATGAGCCTTGGGTACCTTAAAGTTTTCAAGGGGTGGATGTGCCTTAAAAGTTTTAATAAAAAAAGGGGCAGCTTTGCCCCTTCGTTAACACTCAATGTTTGCTGATCAAATATGCAATGGTGGCATGCTTATGTGGCATCCACCTCACCCTTTTTATCCACATTAGTCATTAGACTTTTTTAGTAGGATTTTTTTAAAAAAGAAAAAAGTTAAGATAATCTCCTACAATGTCTATAGTCCTTAATAAATGACTCAATTGAGTTATTTGGGCAAATTAAAAAATCAAAATAAATTATTTAATTATATATTAGTTTATAAGTCAAGAAAACTAATTTGAAAAACTTCATTATTAAAATACCTTAAGAACCAGATGTTTCAAAACCTTCAATAGTAAGATAAATTACTTTAATGTATTTATATTTATCATTTTTTTTCAAACTAATTTACTTGACTTATAATTTTATATATAATTTAGTAATTTATCTAGTATTCTTAATCTCCCCAAATAACTCAACAAACTCTTATATCAAAGTATAGAGACATTAAAAAAGCGAGTATGAGTTTTTTTTTTAATAAAAAAAATCCTACTAAAAAATTTGATGACTGACATGAACAAAAAAAGGGTAAAGTGGATGTCATATAGGCATGCCACATCGTATATTTGGTCAACAAATGTTAACCATTAGGGTTGGTTAACAGAAGGGCAAAATTGCCGCTTTTAAAAACTTATAGGGCAAATTTGCTCCATCAAAAACTTTCAGGTGCCCAATGCCTATACGTGAAAACTTTCAGGACATTTAAGCCCTTTAACTCAAAGGATAAACCCTTGACCAAATTGGGGGAAAAAAATTAATGCATAACTTGTATGTATAATTAAACCAAAAATACCATAAATAAATTAACCTCAAGTATCTACTATGTACATTTTCCCAGGACAAGTATCTAAAATATACTAGGACATCAGCATGCTCAAAAGCTAGAGAAATATACTTAAATGACATTAATTTCTGTACATTATCAATATATCGCACCTTATTTTATTTCATGTCTTTCTTGTAGTGCAATTTAATTCCAAGCATCAGCATGCAGAAAATTATTTGATAATCTGTTACAGTTTGTTTTTTGCCAACGACATTCTACAATTTATCATCCGATATACACATGTCAAAAATAAAAAGGTAAATTTTAAAAATATAAATTACATTAAAAAATTTTAAACTATAATATATAATTAAATTTAAATTTATGTTTTTAAGTTTTAAACAAATCTTTAAAAAAAGGTAGAGGAAGACCGAAGAGAACATATAATGAAGTAATGAACAAATTTATTTAATAATATATTTAAAGATTTGATTGTTGATAGAATATAATCAAATTTAAAAAAAAAAAAAAAAAAAAGCTTGTTGTTGCTAATGGGACTGTTTGGATTACAAGCTTTTAGAGTTTTTTTTGTGATAATTTTTTTAAAAAAGTCAGTTAACGTTGCTAGCTGATTTCGGGTCTATTTGGGTTGAGCTTGAATTTACATAACTTAATGCTCAAAACGTCCGTTAAGGAAAAAGCTTCACTTCTTAGCTTTTTCTAAAAAACTCTAAGCTTTTTGACATGGGCCCCGTCACTTCTACTACCATCAATCCAAACACATATCATTATCAATGACCTGACTTTTTTCCTATCGAGCTTTTTTCAAAGTCAAATAGCTTTTAAACCACCGCTCTTCCCGCCAACCCAAACAGACCCATTATTTAGTTTTTTAAAATATAAGTTATCACTCACGAACAACTTTAATTTCAAAAAATAAAAGGGGATAATTTTGTGGGGAGGATACTGTAACATCTCATGAAAATCATCAAAAGGCGTGGAAAAATCTCAGAAACATACAATTAAAAATGGAAAAAAATAAATTAATACTTTCAATTTATTCAAATTTCGTATAATAATTGAAGTAAGAATATGAGATTTCCAATTCTAATCAAATCATCAAATTGCCTTAAATTAAAGGCACAAATTTCAAGAGTCAATAACAACATCTTGATCTATATTAACAATATTATATTTTAGATTAACAATTTTACTTTGATATTTCACAACTTCATATCCCAAAAACTAAAACATGCCCAGGATAATTTTGATGGTACAAATTTTAGAGGTCAATAACAACGTCTGTATCTATATTAATAATATCATATTTTACATTAACGACTTCATTTTCATATTTTACAACTTCAGATCTCAAAAATTAACACATAACCAAGGATAATTTTGAAATCAATAAGTTTCAGGAGTCAATAACAATATATGTATCCATATTAACAACATCAAATTTTACATTAATGACTTCACTTTCATGTTCCACAACTTAACTTAGAACAATTTGGTCATTTGTCTTGAATTGAAAATCCCATATTCCTACTTCAATTCTGACATAAGATTTGATAAATTGACAATACCAATTTATCTTTTTCCATTTTTAATTCTAAATTTTCCCAAGAGGATTATTTGCATGTTTTAATAATAAGATAAAATAACTTCAATAAGAAAGTGTTGTTGCTTAAATTGTTTCATTAACATTTGATATATGAAACTACTCAATAATTTACATTCGATCGAGCATTGCAAATTTTATTCAAAACACTTAAATTTGATATCTTAACCAATTTTATCAGCATTGGTTTAAATATCTTATTCAACTAACTATCAATTTTATTATGGACAACCTGATATTTAATAGGGAAAATTTTTTTTTTATATCCTTTAAAAAGTCTCAGATAAAAAATTAAATGTCGTTTTTAAATATTATATCCTTACACTAATTTAAAAAAGTGTTAAATAAAATTAATTACTAAAACATATAAGGGCATATTGAAAAATCTAAGACAAATTTTGACATATTAAATATATTATTTGATAATATAATTGCGTGCTAAAATCTTAAAATACTTGTGTGTACAGTAGTGGAATTATTATTTGTTACTCTGAGTTTTGATATAGTGTCAACCAAACAATTGTCAATATTTTACATTTAAAAAAAAAAAAAAAAAAGAGTGTGACCTATGGAAGAAAGTTAATAGTTCTAAGCAACCACAATGTTACAAATTTACAAGGAAAGACCTAGGTTAAAAAATATATGGACAAAAATACCTTTACCCAATTGATAAAATAACCTGCTTGGAAATCATAGAAAATCAGTTGTAAATCTTGAAAGATCAATCATAAATTCGATAAGCCCAGTTAAAAATATCACTCCCTCCATCTTATAATATATAATCTACGAATAATTGAACTTGTAAATAAAAATATAATTAAAATTGGCTAAAGATAATAAATATATTAGAATTTTTTTTCTCAAATATATCACTCCGGTTCTATATATAAGTCTAATTAAGAAAATAGTTTGATTCTTATTATAAGTTCACCTTCAGAGTATAAACGAAAGTATTACAATTTTACTCATATTAATTATAATAAATTTTAGGTAGAAAGAGAAGAAAGAAGTAAACAAACAAAAATCATAAATGAAGGAAAAATTAAAAAAAAAATCTATTAATTTAATCTATATAAATTGAGTTAATTAAATCTCTTTTATATATGAGAATTATGTGATTTGGACTTATAAATAACACAGGTGCCAAAAAAGCTTTTAAGACCGGACAAAAGATGCATCCGCAGACCGAACTCGCGGCCGGTCTTGTTCCAGCCGGTATTAAAAGTATATCTTTAAGAGCGGACTTCAACTGGTTTTAAATAAACTATTTTAAGACTGGACATTTAAAAACACTAGGTCTTAAAAGTGATACTAAATCCAACCAAAATATTTTTTTTGTCGATCCTAAATCTCAATTTTTAAGACCGGACAAAAATTCAACTACTCTTAAAAGTTCTAATTTTTAAGACCGGACAAAAATAATTATACGCAGTCTTAAAAATCTCATGTTCAAGACTGGTTTATTAATACATCCGGTCTTAAAGATTAATTTTTAAGACCGGGCATATTAAAACCAACGGTCTTGTAAAACCAACTTTTAGTACCGCATATCAAATATGTCGCCTGACCTTTAAGACCGCGCATTTAAGTAAATCCGAGTACATCCGGTCATAAAAGTTTAAAAGTTGAACTTTTAAGACCGGCGTTTTTGCTTTATCGATCTAAGATTTCCTGCATTTTTTTCCCTATTCTGTTCTTACTGATCATCTATATACACAAATCCATACCAGCCAATCCAGCACATAAAACGGTATACTTTAAGCTATAAGCTATGAACAATATAATTGTGGATAAATTGAATGATCTATACACAAATCCATACAAGTCAATCCAGCACAGAAAAGGCTACACTTTAATCTACAAGCTATGAACAATTATGAATAAATTGAATTGGGAAAAAGCAGATTGTAGCTAGAATACAAATATTATTGACCATGAGTTACAAATATAAATACAATAAGCTGTTGCAATAAGATATACCACGTACACATAAATCAACATACATGACCAATATTCACCATGCCTTCATCCGATTCCCACCCAACAACTCCTTGATCATTCTACCATGTACAACTCCCTTAACAGGATCCTAATAAGTTTTGTGGAGTTCTAGTATGATCTCTTCTCTGTGTGACTGAGCAGAAACAATAATCAACACTTAAATATTAAAAATCTAGAGATAATAAAATCCGTTACTGATTAAGCTGGTTGTTACATATTAGAGAAAATTTACCTTAACATTGATATTTGATCGAGTTACAAATTTTCAAGATATTGCTTCTATAGCAATACAGTTTCCCTCGGCTGAGAGCATTGGATCGAATCCAACTGCCACAAACATAAAACAAGAACAAACTTCATAGAGTCAGTGACATCGGTTAAAAATTAAACATAGAAGGAATATAATACAGTTAAAACCTTAAATTTACCTTAACATTTATAAAGGGATATCCTCCCATATCCCTTCTTAATGATCATTTCTTATGCCGAGTTCATTATCCGCTTCATCTTCTTCGTTCATGTCCGGTAGACCCTTTGAAAAAGGAGTACTGTTAGAAAGACCATAATTTGCATGACTTTCCTGATCAATATTGATGACCCTTTTACCTTAGAGAGCTACAAACCACATTTTATTTGCTTGATCAATGATATAAAAAACTTGTTTCACGTGGTCTGCCATAATAAAAGGTTCATCTCCAAAACTTGTACTATTGAGATCGACTAACGTAAATCCGAGCCGATCGATCTGAACACCACTGTTGACATTAGCCCACTTGCATTTGAAAATGGGAAATCTAATGAAGACATAGTCCACCTCCCAAATCTCTTTAATAACCCCATAATTTGGCATGACTGCCAATTTAGGCCGTTTGTCTTTCGAACTGGAGAAGTGCATGGATTCAGCCTCTAACATTACACCACTGTTCTGGACTGTACTCCTCTCATTTAGGGACTTTGTGTAAAATGTGTAACCGTTGATCACATACGAATTCCAACTTATGACATCAACCTCAGGACCACGTGCTAACCATTTCATTGTCTCAGAAATAGATTCCTCTCCCTCAACCTTTTGTTTGAACCAGTTTGCAAATGTTCTATTATGCTTCCTAATCAACCTTTATTCAGTCATTCGAAGATTTTCTTTCCTCACAGCTTCTTTATGGGCAGCTATGCTGGCCTGAACTTCATCAACATTATTCAAGATGTATAAGTGGACTTATAACAATTCATCAGGATCCACTCTATTTACTGAGGCCCCCCGTCTACCCCCTTCAGCATGCTGACATTTTGGAAGCCCAATATGTCTTACTTTGGCCAAATAATTTAGACAAAATTCCATGACCTCTTCAGATACATACTTCTGAACAATTGATGCTTTTGGCCGCTATGCGTTCTTCACGTACCCTTTTAAGAATTTCATAGATCTTTCAATTAGGTACATCTACCGTAAATGGACAGGACCGGACAACTTGATCTCCCTCACTAGATGGACAATTAGATGAACCATGATGTCAAAAAATGAAGAAACAAAAAGCCTCTCAAGGTGGCACGAGATAAGATCTCCTTCATTCTCCAATTCATCCAATTGTTCGACCTCAAACACTTTACTGCAAACAGCATTGAAGAACAAACAAAGCCGAGTCAAAATGTGTCGAAGATCATACTCGGTTATGCCTCGAATAGCTACTAGGAGTAGCTGTTGCATCAAGACATGGCATTCATGAGACTTTTGTCCTACCAATTTCAAGTCCTTCATCGATACAAGCCTCTTAAAATTTGAAGAATACCCCGACGGAACTTTTGTGCCTTGCAAACACTCACAGAAACTACATTTCTCATCCTTAGACAAAGTATGAGAAGCGGGGGGACAATAAGTTCTGTTACCGTATGGCCTTGGATGTAAGTCTTCACGTATTCCCATTTCTTACAAATCCAATCTTGCCTTCACACCATCCTTTGTGCTACCTTGTATGTTGAGAAGCGTGCCAACAATACTATCACATACGTTCTTCTCCACATGCATGACATCAATACAGTGTCTCACATCAAGGTTGCGCCAATATGGAAGATCGAAGAATACCGATATTTTTTTCCATATATTTGTTTCCTTTCTACCCTTTACAGTCTTACCGAAGACGACACTTATATTTTTCACCTTTGCATACACTTGCTCCCCAGTCAATGCCACTGGAGCATCTTCATGCTCTTGGCCACCAAGAAAGGCTTTCTTCAATCGACGATATGGGTGGCCTCGTCTAAGAAATCTTCTATGTCCAAGATAAACCGTCTTTCTTCCATGTTGAAGTTGATGGTAGCGTGTGCCTTCTTCACAAACCGGACATGCCTTATGACCTTTTATACTATACCCTGACAAGTTCCCATATGCTGGGAAGTCGTTTATGGTACAAAATATCATGGCTCTCATTTTGAAGACCTCCTTCTTGAAAGAGTCAAAAACATCGACACCTTCTTCCCACAACTCCTTCAAGTCTTCGATCAAGGGTTGAAGGTAAACATCAATGTCGTTTCCAGGTTGTTTTGGTCCCGAAATCAACATGGACATCATGATGTACTTTCGTTTCATGCATAACATAGGAGATAAGTTGTAAATAATCAGGAGTACAGGCCAGGAAATATGCATGCTGCTAAGGCTTTCATATGGATTCATGTCATCCGTGCTAAGGGCAAGCCTAAGGTTCCTAGGTTCTTGGCCGAATGTCAGAAATAATTGATCGATTTTCCTCCATTGAGATGAATCGGTAGGATGTCGAATCTTTCCATCAGAAATCCTCTCATCTGCATGCCACCTCAAATTTTTTGCATAATTTTCATTAGCGAACAAGCATTTGAACCTTGGTATGATTGGAAGATACCACAAAACTTTTGCAGGCCCCTTATTTGACTTGTACCTTGGGGTTTCACATATCGGACAATTCAGCTTCTCTTCTAACTCGTTCCTATACAACACGCAATCATTTGGGCATGCGTGGATCTTTTGGTACTCCATCCCCAGTGGACAAAGTATTTTCTTAGCATCATAGTATCGATGAGGCAACACATTATCATCCAGAAGCATGTCTTTAAAAGCCTCAAGCATTTCAGAAAAACTCTTGTCGCTCCACCCATGACGTGCCTTCAGGCTGACCAATTTCAATACAGCGCTCAACAGTTGGTATTTCTTACACCCAGGGTATAGTGGGGTCTCTGCACCACTGCACATATTACCATATGCATGTGATTGATGAAAAGCCTCTTCTCCTACATCACGAATAATATCCTCTATGCGATCATCCATATCAGCGTCATTATCATCAGATATCACTTCTCCGTGTTGAGACCCACTTGGAATTTTTTCACCATGCCATACCCATACTGTATAGGTCTTACAAAATCCTTGACAAACTAAATGTGTGTGTATAACTTCAGGACTTAGTCGCCTCTCATTAAAACATCGTACACAAGGGCAATAAAACTTCCCACTATCATCATGGGCATTTTGTTTAGCAAATTCTATAAATTCCCTAACCCCATTCTGATATTCAATGCTCGTTCGTAAAGCATTCATCCAACTGTGATCCATAGTACAATTCCTATGGACAGAAAGATTTAACATATAACATAATCCGTAAAAACAGAAACTTGCATATAAAATAAGCCAACTACAAATGCGTATATAAGCTAAATGTAGGTTCTGTCTTATGGTCATAAATGTATGACAGTGAATCAAGAAGCAAAATAAATGCATTACGAGGAAATTAAACGCATTGCAAGTAGGTCTCGTGCACTCACCAGTAGCATATAGGTCAAATGCATTTGTTGAGTCTCTCTTCTCCTGCCACGAATGTTAATGTTGCAGACAGTAAGAGTAACCTGAAAACACTTGTTGGTTAGTTGGGTAGGTCCCAAAAGAAGATTTCATCGATTTTGGTCAACCCATGGAAAACCCAGAACGATAAGTAGGAAAAGCATACAGTTATATAGCCGATACAACTCGTACAGCTTGGTCTTTAGACCTTGAGCCAAGGAACCACAAAGTTGTTGTCGAGAGTGGAACGCGAAGCAGCGACGAAGCAACACACAAACACTGGAGACAGAACCAGAGTAATCACTTTCAGCTAGACGAGAGAAGTTCATACAGGAAAATTTAATTTTTCCGCGCGAGTGGCGCGAGAGAGACATTTATTATTTGGGATATTATTAAGACCGGTCAATTAAAAGGAATACAGTCCTAAAGATATATTTAAATTATATTGAACTTTTTAAGACCAAATTTTTATAAAATTGCGGTCTTAAAAATAATTTCATTTAAATTTATATCGAAAATTTTAAGACCGGAGGCTTATAATACTGCGATCTTAAAATTCATTTAATTTTGGACCGCATGATTTATAAAACTGCGGTCTTAAAAGTCAAATACTTTTTAATATTTAAAAGAAAAATTGTTGCAGCACTTGAATAAAAATAAAGAACACTGGAGAATGGAGAATAAAATATAATCTTCGTTCTTATTAATTTTTAGATCACTATGACAACATGCAAGTACAGAAGGAAATAAGAACAACAAACTGAAAATTAACAAAAAAAAAGATTATGAAGCGACTAAAAATCCTAGTCCTTGGTATCATCTAATGTCTTGGAGATGGAGGCTTCAGCAGCAGAAATTTCGCGCCGGATATCAGCACATTCCTGTATTATGCGCCTCATTTTCACGTCATAATCATCAACCAAGGGAGAGGGAACCTCTTCGTGGTCTGAAGGCTGGAGAGGGCCGTCAACCTTTTCATCATTGGAAATAACAATGGATCCAACGACCCGTGACTCCTCCGTCGGAATGGAACGACGCACTGGAAGAGAACCCACGAGAGATCTGGCATGGGCACAAGCTTCAAGAGTACTCCTACGAGGGGTTGTCTGCTTGTATCTAACCATTGTTTGAGAGCTATGTAGTGTGGAGTTACGAAGTAATGAGGACTTAAGTTAAGAAGAACAAAGAGGAAGCGTGTAGAGGACAATAAAGGCAGGACTTAAGTTACGAGGTAATGGTCATAAAAGTTTATTATTCATTTATTTCATTAAAATACCTTCAAGACCAATCATTTATCTTATAGCCAGTCCAAAAAGTCTATTAATTTTTTTCATTCAATTACCTTTAAGACTGATCATTTATATTATAATCGGTCCTAAAAGTATATTAATTTTTTTAAAAAAATAATAAATTTTTAAAAGTTCATTCTTCTCAAGTGAGAGACGTACACCAGAGACACTCTGTTCAAATGAATGATTCAGAGTCTCTTCGGCTTCCAGATAAACTTCCCAACTAGGCGTTTCCTCGTATTCTGATGAACTATGTGTCTCCTCGGTAACGGTTCCCACATTTCACATTCTTCAGGATGGCTTCACTATTTAAAACCGTTGTTACTTTACGTTCTTCACATTCTTCTCAATCACTTCTACAACCTCCATAATGGCCGCTCCACCACCACCAGAAATTCACAACAATGGTCCTCCCGCTCCACCACCACCACCACCCAACAATCCTCCTCCACCCCAACAGCCACCTCCGTACCCTCCTCCGCTGCATCCAAACCCCTCTGCCCAACAGATGATGCAACACCTCCTGGCCCGCGTCACTCATATAGACCGACGTATGGGCGAAATGTTTCAGGTCTACTACGCCGTCAACAACGAGCTGAACATGTTACTTGACGCCAATGATGTCGAGTACAATCTCTCTGACAATGATGTCTCCGACCTCTCCTCCGATCCCTCCCTCCCCTCCGACAATGACCGGGGGGTTAAATATTTTTATGTTTTTTCTTATGTTTTTTTTTTGTTTGTACTCATCCTTCCCCACATTGGGTAGGAAAAAAATGATAAATAAATTTTTTTTTCCATTTCAATTGTCTAAGTATAATATACTTTCGTTGTCTCGATTTTGTTTCAGACAAAAAGGTAACAAACAAAACCATAACTGAAAAGTGATTAAAGATAAAAGTTCACAGAATACAGTTAACAACATATAAAACGTACAAAACGACAAGAAAGACAACTTTTGCCTTTCAAGAATAAAAACAAACACAATTGTTTCAGACAAAAAGGAAACAAACAAAACCATAACTGAAATGTGATTAAGGATAAAAGTTCACAGAATACAGTTAACAACAGACAAAACAAAGTGAAAAAGGGACAACTTTTACCTTTAAAGAATAAAAACAAACACAATGACAAATCTTCTCAAGCCTGGACCACCGTCGCCGTCAATTTTACCAAACCCAGAGCTGAAAATTTCCGTTATCTTACTTCTTTTCCGACAATGCTCTTCAGCTTCTGGAGAGGTAAAATTGATGACGACGAGGGTCCTGAGCTTGAGCTGAATGCTAGAAACTCAGTGTTCTTGAACCCTAATAATTTATCTTAAAGAGTGAGTCATCATTGCTATTTATAGGAAGATTATTAAGACCGGATATTTAACAAATAGACAGTCCTAAATATGCGGTCCTAAAAGTTAATTTTAAGACCGGATATTTATCAAACATACGGTCCTAAATTCAAGGCATATTTTTTTAAAAAAAACAAAGACCTTTAGGATCATCTATTTAATAAATATGAGTTCCTAAAAGTGTCGTCACCTTTTTAAAACTGTTAAGACCGGATATTTATTAAACATACAGTCCTAAAATCAAGAATTAATTTTTTTAAAAAAGCAAAGACCTTTAGGACCGTCTGTTTGATAAATATACAGTCCTAAAAGTCGCGAATACTTTTCAGAATCTCTTACTGCTAGTTACAACTCTCCAAAACTCAAAACTCAAGCACTATCCACCATCCAATATACGTTCAGAAAACCAAAATTACACAGGCTAAGAAAATTGTTCGCGAGAATAAAAAATTTATTATATAAAGAATGCTCCAAATTGTAAAATTGTTCATTTACAGAATGAATTTACAAATTAATTAATGTAGTACTGTAATTACAATTGTTTCTCTACAAGCATATATTTACAAATGAATTATTACTGTGATTGTTGTATTTACTCTATGATGGCAATTGCATGTTGACAAAACACTCTGCGTATGTGGTCCACCTCATCAACAGAAAAGGAAGTCTCAGAGGCAAATCTCTATATAACATCAAAGAAAGAAACTGAATTAATTGGCGTGCATATTTCATATGTAACATTAATTGAGACAGAAACTAAATTCAGCTATAATATGTAACATCAAATACATTTACCTTTGTAGTGAGTTTATTATCTGGTTGAGTGATAATATCATACATGTGTTTCATTATGTACAGGCCACATATATAAGTTGGATCCGATTGGTTGCCGACGAGTCTGAAAAGAAAAAGAAATATATATAATAAGATCGAGCATATATATATAGCTTACTGACCAACTTCACAAGGCAGTATGCCAGTGTCCAAATATGTTCTAACCTTTGGTGTGAGCCATTTAGGATCTTTGAGATCACTCCCTCGCTTTTTTCTGACCTGGTTTAGGAAGGTCTTCATGGCACTATCATCAAAATCACAAATTTATCAATAATGTTCGCTGAAAATTCACATCAGAGATTTCTTACAAGAGAATCAAAATGACATGCTTACCTGTTGATGATCTGCTTCAACAGAACCCCTGGTTGGCCGTGAGTGG
Source organism: Acacia confusa (assembly GCA_037074495.1). NCBI lineage: Eukaryota > Viridiplantae > Streptophyta > Magnoliopsida > Fabales > Fabaceae > Acacia > Acacia confusa. The sequence continues at coordinate 16,953,244 of CM073511.1, forward strand.
AGCATAAGAATAACACCGTATTTGAGTCCATGATCAAAACGAGCAACTGCCAGTGGGCGCTGAAAATTCATAGCAGTAAAGTACTCAGTGATATATTATGCATAATTAATTGAATTGCAACAAGAGATCGATTGTGATATGTACCTATGATAATATAGAAAAAAGTACACCTTCCTTCTCACTTCACACAACCTATTTGATATGTACTCCTGTCTTTGTTCCACGGTGGCTTCGCTTGCATATACTGAGCACAAGAATCCAAAATCATTGATTCTGCCCTGTTGCTCCAAATCTTGATGCATGAACCTACAATAAAGACATCGATCATGGAATTATTATACATATTCCTAAACCCTAAACAGTGAGTTTAAATTATGTATTCATAAAATAAGATACTTACCTACACCACATTTGAATAACTGCTGATGTAAGCTCCTGTTCAACAAGCAGCAGGGACTTTATATCAACGGTGTCAAAGAAAACCGGTTGAGGGTCATGGGGAACCCCTACCACTTCCTGTATATCCCACGATTGACATGCAAATTCTCCTTTGGATAGCATTTGAGATATTTTATCCATGACCCCCAACTCAGGAATAAGGGATGCAGCTTTAGGAGGGGTTGCAGCTTTATTAGGAGGGGATGGAGATGGAGGAGGGGATGCAGCTTTATTATGAGGGGATGGAGATTGAGGAGGGGATTGAACTTGAGGAAGGGATGCAGCTTTATTATGAGGGGATGGAGATTGATGAGAGGATTGAACTGGAGGAGGGGATGAAGCATCAAGAGGAGTATATACATCTATAAGCTTCACAGGCCAAGAGATGAAGGTTCCCTAGACATCACTCACACGCTTCAGCTGATCGGTTGGGAGAGGGAGAGGTACATCAATGATCACCTCTTCAACTGACACTCTGACTTCATCATCAGCCATTTGTCTGTGGTGTATAGTTGATCCCAAGTTGTGGACAGTCCCTTTAGCAACTAATTGTCTAATTGGTTTTGCCATGTACAGGTCACAATGTTGCTCTGACTGTCTAGCATGCAGTTCCCTCTGGTGCTGTGCTGCACAAGTGCAAGTGTATGTGCGAGGGGAACACTGGTCTCTGGCCGAGAGCTAATAAGCCTCTTCATCTCCATCATTTCCTCCTTCATTATCCTCATTTGGGCGTCAAACATCCCTTTCAATGCACGTTCTTTGGCCGCTGCCTCCTCATTTAATTGTCTAACCGTTTGGTCCATCTCCTCCCGGGCAACCATACTTTGCCTAAGTCGTTTGGTTTTACCAAAGTAATCTATTAGGCCTACCTGTCCTCCGATCCCCCTTACCTGCCCCAGGTGATCCGATTTTCCAGTCACAACGGTAAGAACATCATTCCTCTCGCCCGACACAAAAGATCCCTCTGCTTCTTTCTTTTTTAGATCTTCCTGTAAGAGACAGATAACGAGAAGCTTAGTAATGAAACATGTTTAGTAACTAAAAAATAACAATAAACGATACTTACAATTCTCTCAGCAACTAGACGAGTTTGTTCACTCATGTAGGCGCCTTTTTTTGGTCGCCCAATATACAGCCACAAATCCTCGCGACGTATCGGGGATGCCTGCTGTTCAACTACAGCAAAAGGCTTGGATTCAGCTTCTTCTTCCAATCTCTTCCGCTTGGCCTCGATCATTTCTTCTTCGGCCTTTGCATATCCCCCGCGAGAAGCCCTATGCGGGCAATCATTCCTTCTCCCTATCTCCTGTGTTTGTGCCCTTCTTCTCTGTGAATCAGAATTGACAACAACTATTAATTATGAATTCAAGCCATCTCACTAAAAGAAATTATAGAACTTTTGCTTCATATGAACCTCAAACACTAGTCAAATTCACTTCATCCAGTTTCAACATTTAATTTAAGGAAGATGTAGAATTGTATAGAACTAAGATACTAAGTTACTAATAGCAATGTCTAACCACTACCTACTATAACAAAATTAGCTAAGAATATAATAACGGTTAACATATAAGACATGCATACTCACACATTAAACCATCATACTCAAATTCACTTCTGACTTACTTGAATATATACTTCTACTCACACATTAAACCATCTAACTAACAGGATTAGACAAACACAATAACATTCACATATCCGCACAGGTTAATAAGCAAACAGAAAGGGCAAACAAAACTAAATATGAACTCACCAAAGCATCAGGAGTGGTCCGAAGCTGAACAAATTTATCCCAAATTTGTTGATCAATGAATGTGTACTTCTCCCACGGATTATGATTAGGTCGAACCTCGGCAAAAATATAGGTGTTGGCGAGAAAAGTCTTAAATTTCCTCCACCTATCGGCACAATAAGACAAGGTCTTGGCTTTCAACTTGTCAAAGTCAGGGACAGTGTATGAAAGCCGGATAGTGTTCCAGTAGGATCCTTCACTGTGCGTTGGTCAACATTTTTCCACTCATATATCAAAATGCTGACCTTGCTGCGTGCCATATAGCCAACATAACTATTATATTCGTGTTTATTCGGACCGACAGGTTGCAACCTCTCATAAAATTGAATCTCGATCCTTGACCCAGCGTTCCGTTTTATGGACACGATGCTCATTCGTGTGCCACTTCTACCACGGCGTACAGAGCGGTCACGAGGCTCATTTTGAGAAGAAGAGGGTTGGTTCTCGCTCACACCAGTAACATCAATAACTGGCGTTGACTGAACAGGGTGAGAATGGTTTTCTCCGTTCATCTTTAATAAAGTAAGAGAGTGGTGGTGCGAAGGAGTAACGCCTGAGAAAGTGAGAGAGAGCAATAGAGGAAGGTGGCGGTTGGTGAGAAAGAAACGTACTGCAACAGGAAATGGGGTTTCGTAAAGAGAATAGGGGTTTTAAAGTTCAGATAGTAAGACGTAAGTCGTAAGGTTTCGCGCGAAGAAGTATATCTGGTTATTTTTAAGACCGGCCGTTATTAATGTAAAAGTTACGCCCACTCTTAAAAGTATTAACTTTAAGACCGATCATTTATATATGTCCGCTCTTAAAAGTATTATATGATTATATTTAAATATTTCGTTATTGTTCTTAACCGTAAAAGTATAAGTCGTTGATGTATGAGTTTTCTCTATAATGTAATCCATATTTTATTTTATTTTTTTAACATTTTTAAAAGCGATTGGTTATTTTAAGCGGCCTGAATATTATATTTAAGAATTTATACGATAAAAGAAATTCTTTATATTTACAAAATTGTCATCGGACATATCTTTAAGACCGGCTTTTATTAATGTATAAGTTACGTCCGCTCTTAAAAGTATTAACTTTAAAATCTCATTTATATATGTCCGGTCTTAAAAGTTTTATACGATTATATTTAAATATTTCGTTATTGTTCTTGACCGTAGAAAATATAAGTCGGTGATGTAAGAGTTTTCTCTATAATGTAATCCATATTTTTTTTTAACATTTTTAAGAGCGGTTGGTTATTTTAAGCGGCCTGAATATTATATTTAATAATTTATACGTTAGAAGAATTTTTGTATATTTAAAAAACTACCACCAGTCATATCTTTAAGACCGGTGACTAGAAACTCCGCTATAAATGAGGCGGTCTTAAAAATTCATGCGGGTAAAGAAGTTCTTTATATTTACAAAATTGCCACCGGTCATTTCTTTAAGAGCGGGGTGTTGATACTCTACTATAAATATGGCGGTCTTAAAAATTGATGCAAGTGAAGAAGTCCTTTATAATTACAAAATTGCCACCGATCATTTCTTTAAGAGCGGGGCGTTGATAATCCGCGGTAAATGAGGCGGTCTTAAAACACTTTTTTACACTAGTGTAAGACCATAGTGATACCCTTACTATAGAGAGGCAAGTAAGATAGAGTGTGTGTTAATGTGAATGGAAAATTCCGTTTTCAATGTAAGGACGTTGTTAAAAGGTGACCTATAAATACTTTTTAAATTTGAAGGCACATTTTTTTATCTTAGTCATCCATCAAGATCCAACTTACTTAAATTTTATTTTTTAAAAAAATGAATAAGAAAAGAGATGAGAGATATATAATGAATAAAAAATGCGAATTAAATTTTTAGATAAGTGCAAAGATAACCCATATCCCAAAAGTTATATTTTATATATGTGCGCGCGCCAGCCACAAACAACATTTTCAACAATTTACTTTTTTTTTTAACATGTCCTATTTTATAATTGAAATAAGTCACATTCCCTTAAAAAGCAAGTAATTAAAAAAAAAAAGGTTTGAATAGGCATATAATATACATAAAGAGATGACACCTTGAGGAAGCTCAATGAGAGAGAGAGTTAGCTAGTGAATAAGGGAAGGAAGAAATGAGAGACAGTGAAAGAGAGAGTTGGCTAGTGAATAAGGGAAGGAAGAAATGAGAGAGAGTGAAGTGAATGGTTGAGACGTACTCTCAAACTCACAAGAGAATAAAAAAGAAAGAGAGCGAGGAAATTGATTGAGAGTAGGGAAAATTTATCTTGGGACACTTGTAATAGAAAAAAATTTAAAAAAGGTCTTAAGATTCTGAAAATATCAGAAAAGACTCTGGACCTTTTTTGGTATAAATTCATTAAAACGTTAACAACTATATCAACCCTATTAACAATTATATTAGTCCTGTTAACAACTAAAGTTTTAATGAATTTATACCAGAAAAAACCCTAGAACCTTTTCTGGCATTTTCAAAATATTGGGGCCTTTTTAAAAAAAAAAATTCTGTTATAAGGCTTTCAAGATGGATTTTCCCTTGAGAGAACCTTGAGACTAGAGTTGGGAATCAGGGCCTGCCCGTGAAGGGCCAGGGCCTAACAGGGTCGGCCCTCCAGGGTCTGGAGTAAGAAAAACACCTGTTTTTCATAGCCCAGCCCTAGAGCACCAGGGCCAGGGCTGGCCCGCAGGGCCCGATAATTACTATTCCAAATTTTAACTATTTTTCTTTCACTTTTTTTTTAAAAAATATAATTAGTAAATTACAACACGAATCATCCAATAAATAAGCACAGTCACTAATTCATAATCAAAAGCAAACTATGTTCACAAATAACTCACATAAAACATAAAAAGCATATCACTAAGCGACATTAGTACGATGATTATTATTTTCATCATCTTCATCACTATCATCGATTTTAACATCATTTGATTGGTTTTCACTTTGAGTAGTAGCCTTTAGCTCATGAGTAAGAATATTATGAAATTCTTCTCCCGCATTATGAACACATCCATAATCTTTATTTGCAACAAATAATAAATCAAATCATAAAATTAGAGTATAGTAATTATGTATTTGTAGTTAAAAGGATAAATAACTCTATAACAAATACAAAATATATATAAATTAATAAATTTAAAAAGGAAAAAAAAAAGAAAAAACTACAGTGAAAAGGGCTTGCAGGGCTGGCTCGAGGCCCTCCAGGGCTGACCCGTTTAAGTCCGAGGCCCGTCAGGGCCGGCCCTCCAGGGCCAATTTTGTTTATCTCTCCAAAATTTTAGATCCGGCCCTTGAAGGGGTAGAGTTTAAACAGGCCGGCCTGACGGGCTCGCCCGATTTTCCCAGCTCTACTTGAGACAAGTGAGTGGAGTGATGAGATTTAATTTAAGGCTCCATAATAAAACTAGGGTGGTGGCCCCCACAACAACAAAAGAAGCTGCCTAAAACAAACCTCCAAGAGACACTTCATGTTATTTTATTTCACTAATACTACATTGTTAAACAAATAATCATTTGTTTCCTTGACTTTCTTTTTATGTCCACTTTCTATCCAACTGTTTTTAATACAATATTCAATATTATTGGGTGAGATTCAATCATTGTTAGACCTTTGTGTGGGGTAAAAAATCATTGTTAGACCTTACTCAATGAGTAATCAACATACGAAAAACTAGATAAGTAAATAAATTGATTGAAGCAGCACTCCAAGTGTCAATGGTTTAACCGATGTTAACTAAATCATAATTAAAATATTTATGTATAGTCTGAGCAAAAAATATATATATATATTTATGTATAGTGCTAAATAGATTACTGATATTTAAATAGAAATTCACATGCAAATGTAATATTCATGTATAAATCACAGGTAATTCAATAAAAAGAGTTATTAAAACATAAATTTGATGAACTATTTTTATTTATTTAAAATGATGTGGTTTCAAGATCAATAGAGAGAAAAAAGTTAAATTTAATCTAATCAACACATCCAAAATTTATGACTGACCTGCTGAATGATTGGTCTATTGATTCACTTGTATGATTAGCCGACCTAAGTAAGATACATATAGCATGAGGGTAACTCTTTGAAACACATTTTTTCGTTTGGGCCCTCACATATTAATACTTGAAATCTTATTCTAAAGTATCACTTTGATTTTATTTATTAGTATTTTTTGATTAAAACGTTTGGTCCTATTTATATGTTCAATTTCTGGATAGTAAATGAAATTATAATAATTTTACTCATTTTAATTGTGCCAATGAAAATAGATAGAGAATAAAGAATTGAAAAATATATCTTAATAAATTAGGGCAAAGTTTTAAGGTATGTGTGATTTTAGTTAAAAGAGGTTTATAAATAGAATCAAAGTGGATATTTTCTCTTTCACTATAATTAATGCCTCAAAATCCTTTTTATCTAATTCACTTTTCTGTGCTTTTCTTCCTTTAGGTTTTTTCCTCCCTTTACCTCAAACTATTTGATACTTAGCAGGGTTGATTAACTCAGATTCAGACTGAGTCATACTTCAATTAAAAAGAAACATTTTTTAATATAAAAGGCTGCTTGAAATATTATAGAATTTTTTATCATTCTATTCAACTATTATTAATATTGTTAGGCCTTTTGAATCATCTTCTATCACCAAAAAGTTGTCGGCCTAATGAAGCCCTGAAGTGAACTTAATTTTAATCAAGTGATGATGGTGGTTTATTTATTAATTTAAAATAAAAGGCAAAGGGGTTAATTATTAGATGAGACTTTTAGAGTGAACATAAATCTTAACTATTGGGTTGTCAATTGCAAATAGCAGGAATTATTGCAGGTTTACAATTTATATTAATTGACATTAGTTTTATTACTATTCCTTTTATTTTTTGTTATATCCAACCAGACATGCTTTTTTATCCAATATATTTAGTGTCAGAGATAAATTATAAAATCATATTTTTATAATTTTTTATATTTCATTAACATTATTTATGAGCGTATGGCCTTAGCTCTTTTAACTCTCTGTTATCTTTTTTATATATTTAAATATTTCTTCCCAAAATATATGGGATAAAAATTACTCAATGTTTTATTCTTTAATTCATTAAAAGGCACAATCGTTGCCATTTTAGTTCTTAAAAGGCTATTGATGCCAAACTAGCCTAAGTGTTCCAAAAATACATAGTTTTATATTCAATTTATGTTTTCTTAGGCTTATTATTTATTAAACGTCCCTATGCACCTTTGAAAATATATTAGGATCCATATTCAATATTGGTTCGTGTTTTTTAATAATTGTCATTTTTGTTCCCCGATCGTGGTACTGCTTTTTTAAACGTTCACTAGTATTTTTCCACTACATACTTTATTTTCTTAAATAAAATTAAGTATATTAAAGTTATCACTTGTCTTCACACAACATAATATATTATCTTCATGTCAATTCAATCCTTGAAATATTGTTAGCGACTAAATTCATGACAATGGCTAAATTGAAAATCCATGTCAATTCAACCTTTCAATTTAATATATAGGCTTGCATTATACCATTTTTGGACGTTTAAGGTAAAATTTTTAGATGCTAAAATACCAAGTTTCATTTCTTAAAAAAAACAAAACAAAAACAAAACAAAACAGAGAGAAGAAAAGAAAATAAAGGAATTAATATCTATTTTTTTTTAATAATTAATCAAAGTTCCTATATACATGTACACACAACGAAGAAATATTGTTCCTTATTAACTGACGAATAATATTATTTATTATAGATGTAGATTTTATATTAGGGAAAATCACACAAAAAGAACTTTACAAATAAGAAAAAATAAAATGGTGTTTTAAATATTTATAATACTAAAAAGATGTTAGTTCTTGATTTGATCTTTTTAAATTTAAATAAAATGAAAAAAAAAAATCCTTATATATATTTTTTCAGAAAAATTACCCTCTCTTGCCGCCAGTGACCTCCCCTTGCCGGCATCAGAGCTCCGATGACTAATAAATATTGCCAAAGCGGGTAGGGTTTACACCCTCACCACTTTGTTTGCCTAAAAAGTTGGTGGTCATTGAGCCACCAATGCATTTTAATACAAATTGGAGAAACAAATATATATAAGTTCATGTTTTCTCTTTGACCCAAGCTCATTTACAAGTTTAACAAAACTTATGAACGAAATGAATATGTGGATTTATCATTATTTGGTAAAATCTAATGAAATATGATGAAGTCCTTTATAAAACTTGTAAATGAAGTGATAGTATGAAGTTTTTTACTGGGTAAATAAGAGTTATAAAAACCAAAAGAAATATTGTAAATTTCTTAATAAAACTTGTGAATGAACTGATAATGCGAACTTTTGTACTAGGTAAATGAAAGATATTAAAACCTAATAAAATATTGTAAATTCCTTAACAAAACTAGTAAATGAGGAAAAAATGTGAACTTTTTACTTGGGTAAATGAAAATGGTTAAAACATAATTAAATATTATGAATTCCTCAATAAAACTTATGAATGAACTTGATTTAAAGATAAAGAGTTAATATATATATATATATATATATATATATATATATATATAAGTTTTGTATAATATGTATTGAAAAGCATCGATGGCCAAATAGTAATCAATGTTTTTGGCAAAACAAATGATGTGGGTTTAAATCCCACCCAAATAAATATCTCGCCAGAGCTTCGGTGGCCAAGGAGGGTGGGGGGTAATATATATATATATATATATATAATAGAATTTGTGTCATTTCTTTTTTAATTTTGAAATGGACAAATCAGATACTCACACTTCTTTGAGATTATGAATATTAAAAAAATCATTTTGTCTTTTGCTATTTTTAGAGTTCTTTTTTCTGGGATTTTCCCATGTCTTTACCCCATTTGAAAAATTCATGTTTATTTTTGTATCATTTTTTATTAGTATATATTTGTCAAATACCATCTCATATCATTAATATAAGAGTGATGTGAAATGGGTTAGGGAAAAGGGAGGAAGGAGAGACTAGAAGGGGAGGACAACAAGAAGGAGGAGCAAAATCAGATGAACAAGGGAGGAGAAAAAATATTCATAGGAAAATAAATTGTTTTTAAATCAGTTAATCAAAGTTGCCCACAACAAAAAACTTAAAGCTCTATTTATAGAGCCCATGAAATAACAAAAATAATAATAAAATAACAATTCAAAATTAAAATCTAAATCATAAATTTAAAATTCAAATCTAAATCCTAAATTCAAATTTAAATTTGGATAAATATGCTTATTTAATAATTATAATAGATAATCCTAGATATCTTAACTAAACCCTAGATTTCTTTATCCTAAATCGCACCATTTCTCCCCCACTTGAAAGACTCAGCTCATGATGAGTTGAAAGTGACACACAAATTCGGGAGGGAAGAAGGGTTAATTCTTCAACATGTCACTTCCATCTAGAAACCCTTTATAACAAGTGATATACTGAAAGAGTACACCTTAGTAGGAATAATTAGCTAAATCTTGAAGGGTGTCTGAATAACCTTTCCAACATATTAGGTATTGTTGGAGTAAACCATTCAGCAATGGAGTGACTTTAGGCAATGTAATGTGCTAAGGAGCTGAGATTGTTTTACTATTCTCAATTGGTGTTGCATGGATGACATGATAAACAAGATTATTGTTATTGGTAGCATCAATCACAAGAGTTTTCCTTAGAGCATGTTGGACAAATGAGAGTGAAGACACACCAACGTCATGATTGGATTTCACAATAAATGGCGATAATTCTTCAATTGGGATTGTAATCTCATCTCCTTGCTTTGAAGAAGGAGCTTTGACTTCTCTCAACTCGCTTATCTAAATCGTGATACTCATATTTACATTAAGCAATGCATGGAGTTGTTGATGCAAAATCTTCCTATCCTCTCTCATATGGGCATGTTGACGCTTAACTTTGGCATTCAAATGTTCCATTTATAACTAAAGACAATTATCTTTAGCCCTCCAATGTTCCCAATAAGCCTCATACTCTTATTTCTCCTTGCAGCATCTTTCAGCTCTTTTGTAATCTTATTGAACTTCAAGTAGGAGGAAATTATAGTTCTCAACTTGATTGAAGTTAGGATCTCCCTAGTGGTGGTGATCTTCTTCCTTGAATTGAGGATATGTGGCATGTTCATATGAGTGGAGATTATAACTGCAAGCATCGTATCCATCATGACCATAATTAATATACTCATGCCGATTACGAGTAGCATATATATAGTGCTCATGGTTGGCATGCTGATGCCGTCAAGTAGAATAGTTGGCTCAGTCATGCTAAACATTCTCACATGGGTCTTCATATGTATAATGATAATCCCTATATGAGCATCCTCTATAACTCATATTTACATATTTTCTATAACTCGTATTTACAACTAATTACCAGGGAAACCTCTATACTTTCTTTCTTGATTTATTTTATTTTCTTTTGATTTTCTTACCTCCTCCCTTTTTTCACTATTTCCTTTTCTTTCTTTCTTTTTTTCCCTTTCTTTCTCAGGTAAAGGGGCAATTTTACACATAACTATTACCCCGAGGAGCACCCAGCACCACAACCTTTTTTTGGGAGCAAAAGTACATATAACGTTAGATTTTGGAAGCGTCCAACACCACAGGCCGTTAATTGACCGACGTTGACCGTTAAGTCTGACAAAAATGAACAGTAATTCCGCTGAAATTACCATTTTGCCCCTAGTTTTAAATAATTTTTTTTAAAAAAAACACTAAAATAACTCCTCTCCGCCGGTAGCCCCACCACCGGCTACACCACCGGCAACGGCCGCCCTCCCCCCACCGCTGACCGCCGACAGCGGCTTTTTTCTTTTTATAATTTTTTTTAAAAACAAAAAACTAAAATAAGCTCTCCCTCGCTGGTGGGTCCACCACCACCACAACACCGCCGATGGCGGCCACCCTCCCCATCTTCGGCGATCGAAGGCCACCTCCAGCGGCTTTTTTTTTAAAAAATATTTTCTAAAAACCAACTAAAATAACCCCTCCCTCGCCGGTGGGCCCCACCACCGGCCACACCACCTGTGGCGACCACCCTCCCCCCACCTTCGGGGGCCATCGATGACCGGCAGCCACCTCCAGCGACGTCCTCCGGCAGTTTTTTTTTAAATAACCAAAAAGTAAAATACACCACCGCCGCCGGCCAACGATCGCCAGCGGTGTTGTGGCAGTGGTGGGCCCTACCAGTGGGGAGGGGTTATTTTAATTTTTTGTTTTTTTAAAAAAAGGTCGTTAGTGGTGGCTGCTAGTCGCCAGAGGTGGGGAGGGCGGCCGCTGCCGATGGTGTGGCCCACCGGCGAGGAGGAGTTATTTTAGTGTTTTAACAAAAAAATTATTTAAAACTAGGGGCAAAATAATAATTTTAGTTTAAAACTATGGGCAAAATGGTAATTTCAGCGGAGTTATTGTTTATTTCCATCAGACTTAACGGTTAACGTCGGTCAACTAACGGCCCGTGGTATTGGACACTCCCAAAACATAACGTTATGTGTATTTTTGCTCCGAAAAAAAGATTATGGTACTGGGCGCTCCTCGGGATAAAGATTATATGTAAAATTACATCTTTACCCTTCTTTCTCCTCCTTCTTTTCACGTTCTTTTCCGTTCAACTCATTTTTGTAAAAAACAAAATCAAATCAAGAATAAAATAAAATAAATTTAAAAGATTACCGAAGTAGCAATCCTAAATTTACAGCTTTTAGTCTAAATAAAATATAGAGATAGATTGGAGAGAGGAGAATGTGAAGAGCAAAAAAGGCAAAAGATATGATGCACGCGCTATAGATTATAGACTACAGAATAGTGTTAGACTATAGTCTACAGACTCCTATTAGGCTATTACTCTCTTTTGAAAAAGCTGTAAAATTAGAGGGCGCGTCACACTCACGCTCCATGCTTTTTAAATGAAAAAAGTTTTTCTTCTTGCAGAACTATGAATTTTATTTCAAGTAATATCTATTGTTTTGGAGGAAGATTAATAAATAATTACACATTTCGCTTATAAATCACAGATACACTCATTGAATTGTAAAATTTATAAATATAAAAATTTTGACGAATAAATTGAGCCTGAAGATTTGTAAATAACAATTACATTCAAGTCAATAAATATTACAGTATTATACCCATGACCAAATTAAAAAATATTATTATTTGAATAAGAAAAACATTAAACAAAATTAATATTTTTTAGCACTTCACGTTTATGTTTTGGGTGATAATAATCCAATAAGCACCTGATTACAAAATAAAAATAAAAATGTAGTGTGTCAAAATAATATTTTGGTTATTTTCCATCTACCACCTTTAATAATTTGATCTCTCAAATATTAAAGTGAATTTTCGGGATGGCAAAAAGTGTATTTTCGAAAATTTAGCGCTGGTTTGATTTTATTTTTTAAAACAGTTTTTTCCCTAAAAAAATGATTAAAAAACTGTTTTCAATAAATTGATTTTTTAAACAAAAACAATTTTTTAGTTTTTTTAAAAATATTTTTGAGGGCACTTACCCATCAAACATTGATATAATAATCACTGCCACTTTATCACTGGGTGGGTGACGACCCCCACCACATTACTTCAAAAATACATTTTTTTAAAACAACTATTTAAACATGTATATATTTTTCTTAATTTTCAAAAATTGTTTGTAATAACAATTTGTTTCGAAGACCTTGTGTCAGCAAGAGCGGAATGACGGATAATGGCCTCCCCATTTAGATTAAGCATCCTAGTTAAATCTCAAGTTTTATGTCCCAAAAAATTGCAGAGTCAAGAATAAACTATCAACAAATTATATTATTCCTTCCTATTCTAAATATAAGATTTAATATAGAAGATTATTTTTTTCTTAAACATAAACCTCAAATTGCTTTATCTTCAAAGTTTAACATTTTCTCCTAAACTCTCCCTCTTGATGACGCAAATTTAGGAAGTGTTGCTTTGCATAAAAGGATAAGGAGTATATCAATACAATTTTTTTATAAATAAATAGTTAACCAATTTCTTGATAGAGTAGTTATATTTCTATGGAGCACGCTGGCTGGCTTTCACGGACGAAAACTAAAATTGGAAAAGAAGCAAAAAATTTCACTTTTCAGTTAAAACATAATACTTCAGTCCTTAATATAAGATCCCATTGATTTTTTGAGATATTAAATAAGTTACTTAATTATATATATTGTGTATTATTAGATTATATATCAGATTATAAATCAGATAAATTAGTATAAAGAAAAATATAAATATAAATATATTTAACTAACTTATTTTGTTTTATTAATCTCTCCAAAAAAAGTTAATGAAATCTTGTATTTAAGACCCGAGGAGTAACAGATCATGAAAGTTGAAATTGTTTCTGCTAAGAATGAGTTCTATATAAATCTTAACTCATTTTAAGTGATATAAAGATCAGAATTATTATTCATTCACGCCTCAATTTTTTGCTGTTGATGATCTTGGCTTTTACTTCACACATGACGGTGTTGTTGTTAAAAACTAGTGTAAAATTCATCAAAACTTACGTTTTTACTAAAGTGATATGTGTTAAAACATAAGTAAAAGTTTTCATCAATAAAAACAAGTAAAAATACTTTGTGAAAACATAAAAACGATAAAAACGTAAGTTTTTTTTTTCTGTTTTTGATTAAGAAAATTGAAAAAATGTAGATAACTTAAATATTGATGCCCATGATAAAGAAAACTTGATTGAGGTTAAAGTAAATGAACCTATGGATAGTCATGATTCAGACATTCTAAGTATGTAAATGAATTTGTTATAGGAGTAAGAGAATACGGCATTGAAGACATGCAACTAATTTAAGATGATGTGTTTGATTTGAATCAATTGACTATCCATAGGTTCACTTATATGAATTGTTAAACTTCATTTTTTTGATGTTTTAGAACTTGGTTGTAAGAGTTGCTATACTCTTTTTGTGTTTTTGCACTTTTATCTTATATAGCTATGTGACTTATATATTTTCAATATAAAGTTGTTTATTAAATTTTGAGTAGTGATTTATGTTTTTTTTTACATGCATATATATAATTTTGTATCCGGACCTTAAGTAGTAGAGACTTTATTTTTCTTATCTTTTACACAATTTATGTTTCTACCACCCATTTCCATTTCTATGTAAAAACTTGATTTTGACAACATTGTATGTTGGTCGAGACTCAATTAGATTGAATGATGGGAGGAAAATATATTAATTTATACGGATCATAAAAATTCTAACTATTTAAAATGACCAAATACAAAAATATAAAATTAAGAATATTAAAATTTTCTGCACCCTCTCCTACATTTTCTCCCACATTCTTATCTTTAAAACAAATATAAAATTATTATTTTTAAATTACAAGCTAATACAAAGTTCTAAAGTTCATTCAATTAAATAACTTTTTCTCAATTTTCATTTTTTGAAACTTGATTGATACCTATGGGAAAAAAAAATACGCATTCTTAAATTTTGTCAAAATTATAATTTGATAAAATCAACTAAAAATTTTCATTGAAAATAATGATATAATTTTAATAAACTCAGGTTTTTTAAAGTTTGCTAAAAAAATTTCAAACCAAAAAAATTTTATATGATTTATTTTTAGTTTATAATAAATTTAAGTGGAATTAAAAATTCATTTAATGTTAATAAAAAATTTTAAAAAAATCTATTTATATCCTAAAAAAATGAAATGAATTTATTTTTTATTTTTATAAAAAGAGCTTAATTGATATCAATTTTGTTGCTTGATAATATAAATCCGACAACTTGATGATATACTCATTAATTAAATGATCTATTGATTATATGAAGGGTTAAATATCATTTTTGTCATGAAAGTTTACCCTAAAGAGCACTAGTCACCCGGAAGTTTTTTCGGTCTCATTTTTTCCCCGAAAGTTTAAAAGCGTAGCAACCTTGCCCATTCGTTGATCTTGACTGTTGAATTGTTGCTCTTTTTTGCAAGTTTCCAGGGGTAAAATTGCTCCTAAAAAAAAACTTAAGGCAAGTTTGCTTTTTAAAAAAACTTTCAAGGCATATTTACTCCATTTTTAAACTTTCAAGACAAAAATAAAATAAAAAATTCCAAGTGACCAGTGCTCATTATTATAAACTTCCATGGTAAAAATGGTATTTAAATCTTATATGAATATAGAATGTATTAGAAAAAAATTTAAAAATATGAGTTTGAACCATAGTGAATAAAATAATGTATTGATTTGACATGAGTATTAATATGAGTTTGAACCGTAGTTAAAAATTTAGTAATTTTAAATTTCTATCATGATGTTCACTCATTCAAGTAATTACAATTTTTATAGTTCTTCTTAATAAATATATTTTCCTCTAGATCCTTCATTCTAATATTCCTCATTTTATATATAAATAAATAAAGCCTCAATTTTTACATGCAGATATATTATTAAAGAGGTATTATATATAACTATGTATTAATACTGATGTTTGCAAAATACTTATTTGGATTCATTATTTTAACATGTTGTTGATTAATTGTTATAACAATCTATTATTTGGATTCATTATTTTAACAAGAATAGTTTATTTGTCTTGGACTTAATTAGTGCTATTACATGTGTTTGGATTAGCGATGTGCAATTTTTAGTATATGATATAAGTATATGAGAAAATTTTTATTTCAACTTATATAAACATACTTTTTAAACAGTAACTCAAAGAGGCCCTACATCTTGCATTAATATAGGACATTTATCATATGCGTAATATGTGTTTGGTTGGAGGGAAGGAAACTTAAATATCTTTGGCCCTCCAACCCTACCTCTGATTTGACTCTCCTTTAAATTTAGAATTTTTGGTGGGTAACCAAATTTGTTGGCAACTTTATCTTTTATGATTTTGTGTATTTCATTTATGCTTATGAGAAAAAAAGAAGAAATTAACAATTCTACCCTTATAATTTTTGTGATATTTCATTTTATTAGTATATTTCTCTCTTAATTAAATTTTGATTTGCATTTAGAGTTATTTTATATAGAAAATATTAATTTGCATATAGAATTCTGTAAACTAGCTATATATTGAATTACAAAACTTTCTTAAAAGTACCTTACTTTAGAATGGAGGATGTAGTAGATTAGATAAATTTCTATACAATTTTAATATACACAAACAAATATATCAATGCGGGTTTTGAACTCTAAGGACCCATTTAGTTCAACCCCATTACACCTTACAATGCAATATAATATGATGTAATGGTTAGTGTTTGGTATGATTTTTTTAAGCAAGGTGAAATAAGTTATTTTTTTTATTAATTATTTAAAATTAGTATATCACGTAGTCTATTTTAGATTTAACATAATCTTTGTAGAAAAATTGTCAAGAGTCATGTGCCACCTCATTAGGACTGTCGCGCTACCTCGCCAAGAATCATTCGATGGTAGCAATGATGGTGGTGGTGGTGGAGGTGATGGTAACAGAGTTGTGGTAGCGACATCGAAGGAGGTGGTAATGACAATGATGGCGATGACACTTTTATGGTAGAGGTGTGGCAGCGATGACCAAGGGCGGCGATGGTGAAGGTGGCAACGATAATGATGGGGGAGGCAGTCGAGGAATATGACAAGTGAAATAATGATAAATGAGAATAAAGGGTTGAATTGGATTTTTTCAACTATGCAACAAGGTAGTGATCAGTAGTCATAGGGAAGGTATCAATGGGGATTACCAATTTTTTTTGGTAATCATTGTTACAATAGTAAACTCTATTATCATGCTAAAGAGAAACCAAACACTTTTATCTTGGTCATGTAATCATGATTGCCATTGTAGACATGTAATAAGGTTGAATTGAATGCACTCTAAACCTCATTTAAGCGTGACTGGTGACATTGTTGGGCATCAAGTAGTTGAAAATATAGAATTTTTAAATTGTGATTATGATGTTGAAATAATTTATTTTTGAAATTATACTATATTTATTTTTTGTTGACTTTTTTATTATAGTTCCTCAATCCTTAATATACAACAAGTTACCTAATTTAATGGGAAATTTGCCCAAATAATCCAAAAAAAAAAAATTGTCAGATTGGACCACTATGCTAAGTATTTACCAAAGTAGTTTTATTTTGTGGTGCCATTGTGCATGTGGCACGCCACTTCGTGGCACACCACATAAGTGGCGCCACTTTAACAAAATTTTTTTTATAAAAAATTTAATTATTATAATTATATATTATTATATTTAATATATATTAAATATAATATATATTATTTTATATAATATATATTATATTTTATATATCATATATATATATATATATATATATATATATATATATATATATATATCATATTTTAAAATGATGTGATATATATCATATTCAAAGCCAGGTCAACCAAGTATTCGCGATTTCAAAAATTTTATAAAATATTCCTTTTAAAATAATGTCCTATTTTCGAAAAAAATTTCTCCCAAGGGCGCTGCCCCTTAACCCCTCCCACTAACCGGCTAGCGGGACCGCCGTAGGGTTCCGGCTCCTTTTAAAATAATATATTATATATTATTTCTCGCGCTAGAAACAATCAGTCGGAACCCTACGGCGGTCCCGCTAGCCGGTGCGGGTGGAGTCAAGGGGCAATGCCCCTTGCGGGGGGTGCGGGAGACAGCGCCCTCGAGAGAAATTTTTTTAAAATTTTAAAATATTATATATTATTTCTCGCGCTAGGAACAATCAATCGGAACCCTAGCCGGTTAGCAGCGCGGGGTCAAGGGGCAGAGCCCCTTGCGGGGGGCAACGCCCCCGGGAGAAATTTTTTTCGAAAATAAGACATCATTTTAAAATGAATATTTCATAAAATTTTCGAAATCACGAACACTTGGTTGACCTGGCTTTGAATGTGATATATATCACATCATTTCAAAATATGATATATATATATATATATATATATATATATATATATATATATATTATATTTAATATATATTAAATATAATAATATATAATTATAATAATTAAAAATTAAAAAAATTGTTAAAGTGGAGCCACGTGGCGTGGTGCCACACATGGCACGCCACAAGTGGCACGCTACGTGGCAGCGCCACATGCATAATGGCGCCACAAAATGGGCTACTTTGGCAAATACTTAGCACAGTGGTCCAATCTGACATTTTTTTTTGGATTATTTGGGTGAATTTCCCTAATTTAATTAAATTAAGGTAGTTAATTAAGTTAATTAATATAAAATAAATTTTTTAAAATATCTCGGTCATCTTTCTTAATCCTCCACTCCTTCTCTTACTCGATTATTGTTGAGGGGGTATCAGTAAAAGTAAATTAGGAAAAATATTGATAAATATAAAAATTATATCTTATATTTAAGACAAAAATCAACTTCCTAAACATATCCTATATTAAAAATTGGAGGATGAAGTACTTTTTTGTTTTTTAAGCTTAACACATATAACCTCCCATTGAAGACTAATTTAAAACCCAATCAAACCTAAATGTTGGCCCATTAGGGATTCAAACCTTAGTCATTCCCACCAGGAGAGATTAACTAGTAATTGCTGAAGGAGAGATTAACTAATCCTCCTAATTGAAAGCCCTTAGTCGATTCAAATCTGGAAGCTGCTCGAGTTCACATTACCTCTTCATCCCTTATGTCTTTGTTATGTGCCCATTCCTCTATTAGAGGGATATGAACATTTTTTTTTATTTTTTATATATTGTATTTATTTATATTTAAATTATATGTTGTTTTCTGATTTTTTTTCACCCAATATCTTAAATTAATTAGTTTCCGTGATACTGATATTACAGATAAATATTACTGAATGCATGACTGGAAACTAATTAATTTGAGATACTATGTGGAAAAAAAATTTCAAAAAGTAGCATATAATTTAAATATAAATAAATACAATATATAAAAAAATTAAAAATATATATCTATCCCTCTAATCATGGGATGGACACATAACAAAGATCTAAGGGAATAAGAAAGTAATGTGCACCCGAAGGTGCTCAAACCCATAACCATGAGAAAGTACTTTTTTATTAAAAGAAATTGGAACCAAAATTTGTGGGGGACGAATGCTCCAAGCGCCGAAGGAGCAATCTGGCCTCATGTGACTTTGGAGAGATAGTGTTCTCATAAAATTACAAAAACTACACAACAAAAAATCTTCATTCATTTCGTCCTCGCTCTCTTTGTCTCTCCCTGTGTCCTAGAATAGTTATCACTTATCAGGCTTATATAATTGGAGATCCGGACCTGTTTGGTAGGAGCCCACCATCCTCTGTCTTGCTTTATAGGAACCCCTATTGCTATTAGCTTCTTAGAGAGAGCAAAACTGAGATATAATCCAGAGATTACCCCCACAGTAGAAAAAAGCTTTGTGCTTTAAAAGAGAGAGAGAAAAAAAGCAGAATTGAAATAAAGTTATCAAAGCTCAGAGAAGGAGACGAAGGAAGCTATGAGATTGAAGGAGAAAGATAAAAGGAGATGATAGTGATGAAGTTGATGATAAGAGAGAGAGTGAGATAGAGAGTTAGATATAGGGAGAGAGAGTGAGATCGGCAACAACAAAAACAGTAACAACGACAGTAAATACAGAGTAAGAAGAAAGGTCCCTCGCAACTAATACTACTTGTTTTCTTCTCTTTCTCTCTCTAAAACCCAAAAATCTTTTCCTTTTTCTGTAAAAAGAAGCCAAAGTGACAGAGAGTCGTAGTAGATATAGTTGTAATCCCCCCAACACCAACAGCAGCAAAAAAGAAGCAGAAGAAAGAAAGCAGATTCATCGCAGAACAAGAAACAACAGCAGCAGAAACAGCAGAACCAGAAGAGAAGTGAGTTCGTTTCTCTCTCTCTTCTTCATTTTAGAGAGAGAAGCAAAGAGATAAACCCAATACGCACTTTAAAAGTCCACCCACCCACAAGATCTAATCTATCTATCCATCAAATTCCATCTGATATATTTGCAGAGACCCCACTTGATTACATAAATTGCCTTCCTGCCTTCAGAAAGATCTTATTGGTTTGTGTATTTCTTTTTTCATATGTATATATAGAGACAAAACGTATTTGAGTGTGAGAGAGAGATTTTCACATATCTTCAGTTGTGGCTACCGCAAGGAGGTTGCCTTCTGATGCAGGCGCTTTTGCTGATTGGGCAGCTTCTTCCACCGGCCGAGCTGTCCCCGCCGACGAGCTCTCCCTCGGCTTTAATGCCGGCCCTGCTGCCACCGCGGCCGTTGGATCCGCAGCTGGTTCTTCCTCCGGAATGTGGTCTGGTGCCGCCGCGAGGTCGATCAATTATGGTCTCTCGCAGGACATGGGAGGCGGCATGCTGGGCCTCCGCGATCTCTACGTGGTGGCTCCGGCGTCGTCGTTTCACCACCACCACCATCACCACCACCATGACCCGTCAGTTATGACCGATCCTCATTCCGTTAACAGCTCTAACCCCGCAACCGCGCTCGGCGTCGGCGTTATTCCTCTCCTCACTGCCACTCCGTGTCTCAGCCCGGCGAACATAGAGAACAACGAGGTGACAACATTGATGAATAATCGAAGCCGAGGTGGCGCAATTCAGCTATGGCAAGACCTGGAATCTGAACATGGTCATTATTTGAAGAAACAAGGTACAACGATGTTTGAGCTGAATGACAGTTCCGCGAATCTGGTTCAGAACGAGAATGGCTTAACAGTCTCCGCGGCGAACAGCGGCGGCGGGGCCACTTGTCAGGACTGTGGGAACCAAGCGAAGAAGGATTGTATTTACAGGAGGTGTAGGACTTGCTGTAAGAGTCGGAATTATGACTGCCCTACTCACGTGAAGAGCACGTGGGTGCCAGAGTCCCGTCGGAGGGAACGCCGCTTGATGGCCGCTGCGGCGGCCGCGACAAACACTGCCGGTGGTGGATCCACCGGTGCTACTTCTGGTGCCAAGAAACCTAGACTCGTCACATCACAACAACAAACCACAACAAATTCTCACACCTCCACTTCTAACACCACTCCTAGAAGCTTCGATACTAGCTCTAGCCACCAAGGTCTGTGTGTACGTATATATATACACTTATATTTCATGCTAGTTCTGTATTTTGAATTTCTGATATGTTTATACCGAAGTGTTTAGTCACAAATCAGAGAATTTGAAGGATATTTTTTAGGGTTGCAAATTGAAGTGAGAAATTAAGTAGGGTTTTGGATGAATTTGTGTGCAGATGCGGGTTTTAAGGAATCACTACCGGGGCAAGTGCGGGCTCCGGCGGTGTTCAAGTGTGTTCGGGTGACGGCGGTGGATGACGGGCAGGATGAGTTTGCATATCAGGCTACTGTGAAGATTTGTGGCCATGTGTTTAAAGGGCTTCTGTATGATCAAGGGGTTGAAGGTAGAGAGGTGTATCCGAATTTGTCGGAGCTTCATCTCGGTGGTGGTGGCTGTGGCCGAGGTGGTGGTGGAGGGAATGGGGCTTCTTCGTCATCACCAATTCTGGATCCATCTGATATGTATGCAGCTTCAGGTGGAGGTTTACTTGGAGGAGGATCAACTTATGGTAATCCAATAAATTAACTATTTAATATGTAAACTCTAATTAATTTGTTACTCATGTGCTGATTAATTATTGAAGCAGCTTCTCGGGGAAAACTAATCAGTGTTCATCGTCATCTTTTTCTAGGCTTGTAATCTTTGTATCTTAATTAAAAATGTGTATCACTCTCTCCTTTGCCTTTTCTTCATTCATATATGTGTGTATGTCTCTCTCTCTACATCTCTTTCTTTCTCTTCCATTTTTCCTTGATGAACAATAAATTATGACAAGGGAATTACATTATCTTTTTTTTTTTTGCTCGAAAGGGAATTACATTATCTCACTAGCAGAATTGAAAACAAAACTGTTGAAGCTTTTTTCAATTATTGTTTTTTTAATGTTCATCATCCTCATGAACAGTCTAAAACGTACCTACTATTACTATAATATATTACTGTTTTCCTTTTCTCAGTATCCACTCATGACACTAATTAGTTTCAAAATTTTCCTCTCCTTTATATATATATTTTCTGTAAGTAACTAAATGTGTTAAAAAGGGAAACCTACAGTGTTAAAAGTACTGTTCATCATGAAAGTTTCAATTTATTTTTATATTATTATATATGGTTGATAACTTGCATTTCTGCACATAGTATTGAATGTGCTTCTTTCAGTTCAGTGTATGCGAGCATCATATTGCCATTTTAATGATATTATTATTTTACATTATTGGCACACATTGGCTCTATTCTTTCCAGCTATTATGGTGTTTTTGGTTCAGTACAAATAGGAAAGAAACACAGCTGCTTTACACTCTTAAACGTTGAAAAGTAGCTGTGAGGTCACACTCATGGCTGTACTTTAATACCAGTTTATAATCATACCAGTTCCTATATTCATTTTACAAACTGTTTTGTGAGGCTTTTGTTTGTGTCCCTTCTTTATGATCCTACATTTTCACAATTGTGTTTTTTTATTTTTTTCCGTTACATTGTTGGTGCAGGAGTCTGAGTCTGAGGTATGAATGAGATCACAAATCATTGTGAGCTTCTGTAAAATGAATGTAATCACAATAAATAATATATGAATTTGACGCAATAGCAAGTTTCAGTGCAGTAAATGACAAAAGGTATCTGCTGCTCACTTGTTATCGGGTTTTTTTTTTAGTGGTTACATTTACTTCCTTAGGACCTCACAGTGATATCTCCCGGAATTTATGATTGTGATGTTTGGGTTAAGGGTTGGAAATTGTAGAACTGATACTATAGTGGATAACAAATTATGCTTCTGGGGCATCCGTGGTGACTCAGCAAGTGCCATTTTGGGCGATCAAAAGGCCAAAATGAAATGCTTAGTCATTTTGTGTTCTCTAATTGCTCTAATAATGTGTAGCTAATGCTTGATATGTGTCACTTTAAGCAGCATAAGCATCTTAATCTGTACACACTGATATTGTTTATACTCGCCTTTTCTTGATTTGTTTATCCTTTTTGTTGCCATCACCATCATTTATTTTTATTGTTCCAGGTTGAACTAAACACAGACTAAAATAGTAATCCTGATCTCATGGATGCTTCCCATTTCTGCTTATAACAATCTAATTGTTGTTGATAATTCTTGCTGTTGGCCTTTTCAGTTCTTTATTATTTGCTGCATAAATATAATATAGATTTGTCAGTTATTTTTATTGTCAGATTCTTGTTTGTAATTGTAAAACAAATGAAGCGTGTTTTCTATCTTCAGTGAATGCTTGAATTATCCTTTCTTGCACATGCCCTCCTCTTCTACTTGTCTGATACATTATATATATAGTTGTCTGCGTCATCCATTACATACATACACACACATATATATAAAATAAGTTGGTGGGTTTTGTCATGTGGATGGCTTTGTCCTTCCATTTTGTTTTCTTTTTTGCTTGCCCCATGACTTAAATGGTAACTGAAGGGGCAGTGTCTCTGCTTGACTCTCAGATACATACACTTATAAAGATATAAAATTACTTTTTTCTGGTTCTTAATATAAAACATATTTACCTAATTTGATTTTGATTAGATTAAGAAATAAGTTATTTTAGTTAACTTGGCATGTATAAATTAGATTAATATGTTTTATATTGAAAACCGGTGGGAGTATCATGGAAGCAACAATACTGCCTTGTAACTTTCTTTAGCAGCTCATTGACTCTACTTTGTGTATGTTCAATTCCTGACTGAAGATCCTAAATGTAAGAAGAGTAAGTTTATTTTGGTCTTTCTAAGATCACAATCCACTATGTTTCACGAATTTATAATTTTTTCTACACTATCTCCCTTAATACTTGGGAGGTTTCTATCAATGATAGATATAATGCAAATTATTAGAGATGATATTTTAGGCAAGTCAACTTATATTTTCTTACAAATAATTATGTTAATTTATTAATATATGCGAAAAAGTAACATAAACTATTATGGTTCAAACAATGTGAGTAGTAAAAAGTACTTCAATTTCCTCTGATAGGATGTGATGCCTTATATTTCTAACAAAAACATGTTGAAATGCCTTGTCACCGATTAGGGGTTGGTTTGTTACAATTGGTGCTTGTATGTTTGGAGTTATCTATTTGTCCTCACTCTTTTCTAGAATATAACGTTGCTTCCACCATTTCATGTCTATTTTCATCATTATTCTGAATCAAGGATCGCGGGATGTTGTAGCGAACGTGTTTAATGTTATATGCCATATCAGAAGAAGGCCTTTCTTCTTTTTTTGGCAGTCTTTGAATCTCTGATTCTCTGTCATTACTTTCTAGAAGATGTAAATATATGACTCAGCCACCAATAACAGTTATTAAGCTGGCTAGGTTTATTATTATGTATTCATGAACTTCTGTGTCTCTATTCTACGACGCACAACAGCTTTCTCAAGTTGTTACTCTGAAACTTTCTGGATTTTATTTCTATCCGACTCCCAACAAATTTCTCAGATTTGATAATACCGGAAGCCATTTTCATGAAGATCTGATAGTGCATACCAGCTCCAACTTCGCTTTATGCAGACGGGCACACATATATGTTTAAGCATATGTTGTACATAGGACAGTGGGAATGAAATAATGAAAAGATAAGAATCAAAGAATTGTCTGCTTGTGGCCTACGTTACAGGGTCTTTTCTGGCAGAGAAGAGCAGTGACTTTATTCATAATCCGAACTCCATTCTTTTTCCTGCAAACTTTCATCCACTCGTATTCTTCATTTAACCTTGTGACTTTGCTTCACCCACCTTTTCATTTTTCTTTCTTTCATCTCTTTATTTCACTTTTTCATCTCCAGAAACTTACAGAGAAGATATGTTGATTTTCATGTCGTCATTATCATCATTGTCTTGCCGTTGCCTTCTGCTGCTTCTGTTCTTTACCTAACTTTTTTCTTACTTGACTACGGTCAATTCGATGTCTTTTGTTTTTACTTAATTTAATTTATAAAGGTTCGATCACATAAGCATGATGATGAGACTTCGGTAAATTGCATTAGTCATTGTGATGCTGATACAGCATCTGATTCTTTTTAGAAGTAATTTTTTTTTCTTGTTATGGAAAAATTAACTGACAATTAAGAATAGTGAGGAATAATAAATGCGTTAAAGATACTTCTATTTATAAGAATAAAAATAGGAAAGAGAATATGCCCCTATTTATTAAAAGAGCATAGGAAAGAGAATAAATAAAAAATGAGTATAAAATATAATAGAGAATATGTAATAAATGAGTAAATGTAAGAGAATTTTTTTTTGGAGACAATTCAAATGAAAATATATATTTAATAAGGCTAGAAAAGGATAAAATAATTTAAATTTTGAAATATATGGAGAAAATTATTTATAAAAGGGGCCAACCCAAAAAAGAAAAAATTGCATATAAAAAATAGTGTTATTGTATTATCTAAGTTTACCAAATCACGTGTCTTATATACATTCGTACAAACACACACTTGTTGGTTTAACTTGTTGGGGATTATAGATTGTGAGGCCAGTACTATGACGTAAAGTCGGTAATTATAAATTAATAATAATTAGGCAAAGTTCTCCTGAAGTTTAGATGATGTACAAATACCCTTTTTTTTGACAATAAACTGTTCAGAGTTTAGACATCTCTGTCGAAACTCTAACTCAATCAAACATTATTTTGCATGCAGATGACCAAAATTTGATTGATATGGAAATGACTCTTGAAACTTTAAGCTCTGTGCAAAATTAATTTATTTGCATAAATGTAGGAGTTTGGTTGGGTCATTGTGAAGATTAAAATACTAGAGATATTATATGTACAGAATCCAAAGTTCAAAGAGTTTTGTATAATTTATCCCGATAATTACTAATTCTTTATGGGTGAAGTAAAATACACTTTGTTAGGTAAACAGTTAAAACTTCAAAGTTATATATGGGGACGGATTAAACATTATATACTTGATCTTCATAATATTTAAACGGAAAGAAAAAAAAAGTAAGTTATAGTTAATGTTAGGTTGGTTGGGTGAAAAGGTAATTTTCGTTGAGAATAATTAAAAGTTTGATGATACTTTTTTTTTTTAATATCATCATCGATATTCGATTTGAAATTCTTTTATGCCTCTGCCTCTACCTTTCCTAACATAAACATTTCTTCTATAATTTGAACTTGAGACCTATAAAAATTTAGTGAGGTCTTATACAACTAAACCAACTCTATGTTAATAGTTTTACTTTATAGTGCATGGTTTGTATACAAAAAATATTAATAAATTTATTGGTACTGTAGTTTTAACCATTGCTTCTAACTTGAGAGTGGAATAACCCTAATGGGTAGGTCTATAATTGGTACACTCAAACATTCTAACTTAGGGTTGATAATAGTAATAATCACAACGGTTGGATATCGTGTTAGATTATTTGACCAAAAAAAAAAGATATCGTGTAAGATTAAGTTTTAGGGTTAAATATCAAATTTGTCATGGAAGTTATAAAAATGGAGCGTTCAGCACCCAGAAATATTCGTGGTATCAAATTTACCCGGGAAGTATTAAAATGGTACCAAATATACCCAAAACCGACGTGGCACTGACGTGGCAAACAGATGTTTGACGTTCCGTCAGTTTTGGGTATATTTGGTCCCTTTTTAATACTTCCGGGGTAATTTTGATACCAATTTAATACTTCCGTGGTAAATTTTGTACCATTAATAGACCCAGCAAACGGATGCCAAAAACATAGCTTACAAACAACCCTATGTTTTAGTTTCAGTTTTCAGCTTTGCTTTCAGATTCATTTTCAATGCCTAACAAATGACACAGAGACAAGAGAGAGACCCCTTTAAATAGAAGTTCATCGGCTAGATAAAACACAAGGGTCCAGACGCATGAACTTTCAAATAAAGAACACAGGGCTCGAGAGGTATGGCTCATCGCAGATCAACTGCTCTTGCGTGTTTGGTTGGTTTGTGTTTCACCGTGATCTCCGCTGATTTGGTTATTGATACTCGATCTGCTCTGCTTCACATAATGATGCTAGATCTGCTTCACGTAATGGCGCTAGATCTGTTTACGTAAAGTTGCTGGGTCAAAACGAGAGGGAATGAGGATGACAAAAAACCAGTAAGTATATGGATTGGATGTATGGGCCGAGAATAATGGTGTTGGGATCCAGAGAAAATGAAGCTTGCTAAAAACAAAAATCTGACATGTCTATATGATGTGGCAAAAATCCGGGGTAAATTTGGTACCCAAAAAAAACTTCTGGGTGCTGGACGCTTCTTTCGAAAAACTTCTGTGGCAAATTTGGACTTTAACCCAAAAGCACATTTCTGACGTGGCCAATGGATTTCCGACATGGCCAATGGACGTTTGACGTTCCGTCAGTCTTGAGTATATTTGGTCCCTTTTGAAAACTTCCGGGGTAATTTTGGTACAATTTTAATACTTCCGGGGTAAATTTGGTACCACAAATACTTCCGGGTGCTGAACGCTCCATTCGCACAACTTCTGTAGCAAATTTAGACTTTAACCCTAAGTTTTAACATGAACATTTCTTTTTAAATGGAAAGTTTTTGTTTATGGGCGAAGATTTGTATCATTTTCTTATTACTTATTTCTAAAAGCGATTATGATATAAAAGAATGGGTTATGCATGCCTAATTAGGGAAAAAATGCAATAAAAGAATGGAATAGTTATTAAGTTTATCTTCTTGCTTCTTTCTACACACACACACACATCCTGTCCTAAGAAACTGTTTATAAGGAACGTGTGATCCTTATCATAAGTTATTAAATGATGTATTAATTACACTTTATATGATTGTTCCTGTTTAAAATTTGATGTAATTTACTTTTTTTGATATAATTAAATATGAACGTATTAAAAAAAATATTTCATATCAATTAAAACTATTAAATGTGTTGTAAAAAGAACAAGAATACATTTAAAAAAATGTTATTCCTTCTTTCCTTATTATAAGATTTAATTAAAGAGTTGATTTTGATTTAAATGTAATATATATATACATATTGGTCAATTTTTTTTTTAATTTACCCATAATGATACTTCTTAAACAATAATTAAGTAAGAGAGAGATGAATGAAATTAAGGAAGATGCAATTATAGTATTTTAGAAAAAAATACATTATAATAATTAATTTAATTAAATTAGATAAATAAATCTTATATTAAGAAATATAGATAGAAGGAGTAGTTTATTTTAAATTGATAAATGATTACATTTCCAAAGCAAACGCAAGTCTTGCTGGAGAAGGAACTAATGATTAACCAAGTTGGGAATCCCATTAATCAACATTGAGTTCGTTTTTAGATTCATTATTTAAAACTCACAAGTTCATCAAGCCACTCAATTTTGGAAGTTCATTTATAAATCATACCTAGAGATTATCTACCATGGAATTGAATGATAAACCATAGTTAATATTTCAACATATTTTATACTAAATCACTCCCAACATGTTTCATTAGATTTAAAAAAACACTAATCATATATATCTTAATGTAAATGAGTAAATTTATAAAAAAGAAAGTCAATGACATACTTTATAAATAGGATTAAAAAATTTACAATCTCACGTGAGAGGGAGTAACTTCTTGAAGTGTCTATTTTACGCGGGTCTCTTCCAAATGAAAAATAAAAATAATGATAATATTCATTCATAAATCATAATCACCAATATCCAAGGTCCACATTAGTTGCTTGAAATGGAGAGGCTGGATCTTATGTAGGTTTGAGGGTAAGGCGTCCTTGTCCTTATGAGGTAGGGTAGCTTATTAGGGTATGACAAAAACCCTACCCTTCTCTCTCTCTAAACCTACCTACCTACCTACTATACTTATATGAATCCATTTCACTTGCGTTTGTCATTACCAATGTTAGTAGGCGTAGGGTAGCTTACGCCTTAGGGTTATAGGGCATCACTTTGGATCCTACTCCATTCTTCTTACAAACACATGCCACCAAAATTCACTTCACTTTACTCCACCCCTTCTTCACTTTTCTATCTCTTTCCTCATCATAATATTCAACATCCTATTTATTTATAATTTTTTTAAAAAAAAAAATTGAGTAAAGATATGACGGTGAAATTTGAAGTGTTTAAAAGTTGAGGATATAATAACGCCTATTAGAGGTAATTTTTATTTTGCATATACTGATTATTTCATTAATGGACATCATGCCCTTTTAGTTTTTGGGAATTTTGGCCATTATAGTGGAGGGAATACCATGAACATTATTATGCCTCAGTATTAAATAACTGGTAGTAGAGTTTTGACCCTCTTTGTGATCCGCCCCAACTTTAAAGTAGTGAAACTATGAGAAAATACTATACAGTTGCCTTTTTAGGGTGTTCAAAGGGAAGCAGATTTTCTCCTCTTCCTTTCTTTTCCTTTATCTCAGCCGTTCATCTCAACTAAAAATTAATCTGAGATGGAAAAGAAGAGGAGATGAACGGCTAGGATGAGAGATACTGAGGGAAGAGGAGAGAAAGATACTGAGAGAAGTCAGGTCCGTGTTCAAAGCCCTCAATCCCAAATATTTTGATCTCGATATCGCTCAATCTGTCTGGGACTGGGATGAGAATCGAGATTACCCTTGAGATTCTAGTTCCAATCCTTGTCCTTATTTGTTTTTTAAGTTTTTACCTCATAATTAAGTTATCCTTTTTTTTTTTTGTATTTTTTACCTCATAGATTAAGCTTTCCTTTGATAAAATGTGTATCACATCTTTAATTAGAGTTAAACAACATGTCCACATATATCATAATACTAATCCTAATTATGTAGTGTATAAAGATAATAATGAATATAATTTGTCATTCCTCAACTCTACATCAATTTATGTAATTTTTATGGCCTTATTAGATGTTAAATAATCCTTTAAACAATAGAATATTAAGAATTTAACTAATATAATGAAAAAATTTTAAGTTTATTATTTTTTAAAAAATAAACAGGCCAGGATTTCTCAGCCCCATCCCGATACCACCAGGAACGAGATAGAAATTGCAACCTGGTCAAATATTGGGAGTGAGAACTGGGATTGGGTGTATTTAGACACTTGGCAACAATAACTGAAAGCTATTTGGATGAAGAAACTCTTTCTCCCATAAAAAGGAGTAATCATTCCATCATCTTATTGCATATACCAATATATAAGTTATTCTCTTTCTCATTTTATTTTCAATAGGATTTATCTACGGTAGAATTTGAACGTACATTTCAAAAAAAAAAAATTGACTCTCGACTTCATTGTCCATGCTAGCATGTGAGGTTTAGAGTCTTTTTGTACTCATTATCTTTTATGTGGAATGCATTTGTCTTTTTCAGGGGGGAAAAACTCCCAGTAAATACTCTAATTGAAGTAAGGTTAGCCTTGGATATCGGTGTTATATGAAAAAAGACTAATGAGATTTGAAGGGTTTAGGTTTAGTAATTTAACAAATTATTATTGATAAAAAGGGGGAAAGACATGGAAGGGGCACCAAAATATGGGAACCCCAAAATAATCTCTTGAAAATTATTATTGTCCTTTTATGCTTACCAATTAAAATTTTTTCTACATTTTATATTAATATTTAAACAAATGGTTTGTTCTAAATTCACTTATTTCAAGAGATTGCCAGGGGTGAGGAGTAAGGATGCCTAAAAAACCCAGTGGTCCAGGTAACCCGACCTGATCTGGTTTGGCCTAGTCCGGTCCGCTGAAAAAAAAAACTGATTCGGGACAATATTATCTAGACCATACTAGAATGGTCTGATTGGGTTGGATTGGACCTTGGTCTAAGGGCACAAACCACTTGAACTGGTCCGGCTTGGCCTAATATATATATATATATATATATATATATATATATATATATATATATATATATATATATTTTAATGGATGGTATTAAAGGAATTTGAATGTTGTTATTTTGTATTCTTATTCAATGTTGTTGGAGATTATTATGGACTTATGATTAGATTTAAGATGTTTGCATGTTATTTAAGATCTCCATAATTTTCTTGAGATTTAATGATCTTAAGATCATTTTTTAAATTGTTGTTCCATCATTCTTGTTACTTGTTATGTTTAATGTGTTTCATTGATTGTTATATAAGATCTCCATCACTTTTTTTAGATTTATGATTGTCCAACGAAGTGGTCAAAAAAAGAAACAGGTCCTGTCCAAGCAGTCCACTGGATCGGTCTGGTCTAGCCCGAGCTTGGGTTGGTGTTGGACTGGACCAGACCTTAAGCTGATTTGTCCAGCCTAAGGTCTCTCTTGGACCAAACCTTGGATTGACCCCTAACTTGATCTGGTCTGATCCATGGATATCCCTGAAGATGGAATATCACCTAGAAGAGAGAAGGGGTGAATAGGTAATTATAAAATTATTTCGCTGATTGCTCAAGAACACTAAAAACAAAGACTGAAGAATAAACAGAAAGACACAAGAGATTATCTTGGTTTGGTCTAATTCTTTGACCTATGTCCAATTCCCAGAACACCTGGGATTTCCACTATCTTTCAAAGCAATTACAATTACACGCTGTACTCAAATGATCCTTTCACTAGGACTCACTCCCCTTACAAGCTGTAATTGTATACCTATACTTAAGGTTCCACAAACTTAAGCTTTACAAATCAAATAAGTCTTTAGAAACTCCTCACGAGTTGATAAATGATAAACACTAAAGTATACAAAAAAATCCAAAGATATTTGCAAAGTTAATGAAACAATATATTGTAATAAAATACGAATTGAATGCACAACGTTTTGGTTGTTGACGGAATTGAATATGATGAGCTTTTATATTGTTCGCCACTAATGTTGTTGTGAAGAACTTGAATGTAGCTGTTGTGACTATTTGAATTTCCATTAGTCACAGTTGTTCTTCGTTGAGCATTACCGACCATTGTTTCATTAAATGTATTTGTTGCTTCTTCATTAAATGCATTCGCCGTCAACTGTACTTGTACAGAGAGTGACTCAAAATAATAGTCGGAATAAGTACACCTCGAAGGAATGTTTTCATCTACTCAAAATGTTTGTTCCATTTGAATTTGTCTTCATTAAATGCGTCTGACATAATAAACGACCATTTCTCTGTAACGTGATTACTTGAGGTGCATGTCAGCCTTGAAACTCTCCTCTGCTTCCAACCAGGCTTCGCCAAGATTCTTAGCCTAGATGGCTTCATTGGAATCCTTAGCCGGTTTGACTTCACTAGGATCCTTAGCCAGGATGGCTTCACTGGGATCCTTAGCGAGATGTCGATATCAACATCAAGTAAAAATTTGCAAATGCTTATCTTAGCAAGTATGAGTCAGACCATACCGATCGTCACATTTGAATCATAATCCGAGTTCTTGTCGAAGTGCCATCTCGGATGGCCTAGTTTGCTGTGCTGACGAGCTATCTTGGTATTTTCTTGTTGACGTGATATCTCGGCATTTTACTTTGCCGTCAAGCTATCTTAGCATTTGCTTTATCGATGTGATATTTTGGCATTTTGCTTTATTGTCGAGCTATGTTAATATTTGTTTTATTGACGTGATATCTCGGGATAGCCAAGGTAATTTTACTCTGATCAAGTAACATGTTAGCAACCACAGAAATAGAAGCCTTGTAACACATTTAATGCTATGGACAACTAATTTCAATTTAGACAATGTTGATCAACTGAAACTCATAAGCAAACATGTTAAAAGCATTTAGAAATAGTAATAAGTCAATATATGAAGTTATGAAATCACAAGTATTGATTTTTAGTTTACGCAAGCGATGATTTGAAAATTTAGAATGATGTGACTTGAGGAGCATGACTGGAGGCATATTAATTGACCGGATGTAAGAATAAAGCGTTTGAAGATTTTGCCTTGAGTCAGAAATATGATGCCCTGAGTTATCATGACTAGTGGCAATATTTTTCTGACTAGAGGCAAATATGATATTAGCGTGAAAACAAGCAGGCTGATTTGCCTTGAGTCAATTAATTGATTCCTTGAGTTAACATAACTAGAGGTAGATAATAAATGACTAGAGACATAGTCTTTGATATAACTGGAAATGGCCAAGCGTCAACTTGACTGGAGGCATGAATAAACTTAAGTCAAGTAGCCTTGAGGTAATTTACTAATTGACTAGAGGCAAAAGATGGATTTCAACATAATAACAATTTTGCCATTAGATGCTATTTCGAAAGTTGTATACACCTGGAGCAAAAAGCAATGCCTTGAGGCAAGTCACTAATTGACTAGAGGCAAAAGGTAAAGTTCAGTATAATTACGATTTTGCTATTAAAAGTGGATTTTTCGAAACATATGCATGGAGTGAAAATGAAAACACTTATTATGTGACTTGAGGTATCCTTAAGATGTGAAAATGGATTTTCAAATATTCAAGTAAGATAACTCGAGGTAAAATTAAATTACCTAGAGGCAAATTGAGACTTCAAATTTTCATCAAAAATTAAGCTTTAATTACATTATAATTGTTATCATAAAAAATCAAGAACATGAGAACTAACAATCCCTAGTGAGGAAGGATCTGAATATTTGAAGTTCAAGCTTCTTAAACATGAATTCTGGTAGTTACTATCGATTTTGACGACATGTGAGTTTAGAAGTTTCTCTTAGACTAAATTGCATCAAATGAAACGTGTCTAACCTGTTTAATTTTTTGTTGACATTTTCCACAAGTTTTAAAAATATTTGAAGATTTTAATTAACTTTACGCGGGACCTTGTTTAATAAGAGCAGGAAAAATGAGTCAAGCTTGTCGGATTGGTTTTTTTAGGCCCTTAATTCTATAAGGTTTGGGCGTGAGAATTTTGCCTTAAAAGTGAAAATTGACATGAAAGAACCAGTCCTATAGGGCCAAAGGCCAAAAAGGATTGATCCGTTTAGACCCGTTTATTTTTTATTCATTAAAATTATTTATATGATGTTAATAATATTGACTTTTATGCTTTGTTAATGATTTTACAAATGTTTAGTTGTTGTTATCTTTCTAAAATTAAAATTTATAAGAACATTTTATATTAAAAACCCTAAAAAGTTAAAAAAAAATTATAAAAGATATTTTTTTATTTTATGAATATTCTTACTAATATTGTGTTTTTGACTTATTTCTAGTTTTTTTTTTTTTTTGGGAAAACACCTTAAAAAGAACTTTGAAAATGTCGAAAGACCCAAGATTATTCTGAATACTCAATATACCAAATATGTGTTATTAGAGTCTGATTCCTCCTCTTTTAAATTACAAAGAAATGACAAATTTGTCTATCTCAGTTTAAAATTAAGAATAGAGAAGAAGAAGTAACGTCACAAGTTTTGATAAATGTTTTTATAAGTTTAGATAAGTTTTCACAATTTCTTATAATAATTTCAACAGTTTGAAATCAAAATTCACAATATATCTGATAAGGTTTTCACAAATTCGGATAAATTTTTACACATTCTCAAAAGAATTTCACAACTTCTTTAAAAAATTTCACAAATTACAAATTTTAATTCATAATATCTGACAAAGGTTTCACAAGTTCGGATAAGGTTTTTAAAATAATTTCACAATTTTCTTAAAGAATTCACAAGTTGTAAATTTTGATTCACAATATCTAATAAGAGTTTCACAAGTTTTAATAAATGTTTCACAAGTTCAAATAAAGTTTTTCATTAATTCTCAAAAAGATTTGTAAATTTTGATTCACAAGATTTTATAAGGTTTCACATGTTCTAATAAATTTTTCAATTCATCACCAAGAAAAGACCAACAACACTCTCTAGTGAAGCATCTAAGACAACACCAACCACCAGCACCAAGACGATGAATTAACAGTAAAAATAACACAGCCAACAACACAGATCATATGATGCTAAAAGTTTGACCCAGTAATCAAAAATCACACTAGCAACAACACAAAGATTTCAGAATAAAAAATCGATTTAAAATCGCCTCTGACACTGTCAAGCTTACAAATCTGAGAACCGAATAGCTAAATCAACAAATAGAGGTTGAAGAAGAATCTTCGTTGCCATGATCATTCTAAGCGTGTTCTCTCCCTTGTTTCTGACGCCCTTTTCCCGACTCTTCAACGATGAAGCTATGCGGTTTTAGTATTGCACGTCTCTCTGAGCATCGGTGGAGGCAGCATAATGGGAAGCTCGAAGACACATCAGCGACGGTGACCAAACAGGGTTCTTCAAAGGCATGCTCTATTCAGGTTCCAAATCCAAGTTCATGCTCTTTAACCACAAAGCTAAATCACCTACCCACTCCACTTTTAGATGCAACACAGACCGAGGGGCAATATTTAGCCCCCGAAGATTTTTGGGAGGCAACTTTGCTTTAAAATTTTTAACCTTAATTTTGATTGTTAATTAACTAAAAATGTTAAACTCACTGTACGCATGTCATCCATTTTATTTTCATTAAAGTGTAAATTTATTTCAAAAGTTTTAAATCTAACTTTGGAAAAAGATGAATTAGAAGACACATGAATTTATTTTGGAAGTTTTAAATTTACACATTAACAAAAATAACATGAATAATATATAAACTGTCAATTCAATATCTTTGGTCAACTAACAGTCAAAATTAATTAGGATATCGGCTAGACAAAATTACCTTTGGCGAAAACTTCTGAAATGAAATTGCCGCTTAACCCCCAATATCACTTTGACATCATGACCATATCTGAGAATAGAAGGAGGATGAGGTGATGGAGGTTGAAAAAGAAGCTACGTTGCTGCCGTCACTGGAGGTTGAAGAAGATCAGTGGCAATGATAGAGACAGAAGGAGAGGAAGAGCGATATGTGAATGAGAGAAAGAGAAGCCTAGGGGTATAAGTAAATGACATTTTTATCATTTTCATTTAAATTAAAAAAGGATAAATCAAACTCTTAACCCCTCTAGTATTATGAATATTGAAAGCACATTTCAGTCTTTTAGTATTTTTAAAGTTCTTTAGTAAGATTTTCCCTTGTTTGTTTTTCCCCATATATTGTAACTTGTACTTTTCAATCATATATTAATAAAGTGTTTACTTTGTTAACTCCTAAATTTTTTAGGACATATTTATAAGAAATGTTTTTTATTTTGTTAAATCTCCTCATTGGTTAAAAAAATTACTTGCTTTACAAGAATCTTTCATTTGATTATGTTTGATGGGTACTATTTACACCTTAATTTTGACAACATTTATGTGTTAAATCAATATAGTTTTTGGCCCAATGTTATCAGACTCGGACCGGTCATTGACCCGGTCAGGGTATTGGGTCAAGGGTTGAACTGCATAACTATGACCCGGTATAAAAAATCATACTATATTTATAAATTTATACAACCATACTTATAAATATATATAAAAAATGAGTTTACAAAATAAAAGTACCTAAAACATTTTTACAAGTTTAAAACATGAATAACCCAATTAATTAGGAGCAAAATTAAAGAAGATGAGTTTACAAAATAACCTCCAAACACAATAAAATCATGGCCAAAAATACAAAGATGGTGCATCAATGAAAGGCTTTCTATCATCATCAAAATAATGTGGATGACCAATAATATCTTTAGCAAAGTTTTTTTTTTAAAAAAAAAAAAAAGCACCAACCGGTTGGACCGGTTTGATACTGGTTTTCTACAAACTGGCCGGTCGGACCACTCCAAACCCGTTTCTGGCGCAAATCTAGTCCTATGACCGGATCAGACCGGTTGGGTGACCGGTTCACCGGTTTCCAGGTCGACCCGGTCGGTCCGATCCGATTCTGTAACACCGTTCTGGCCTTGCAAGGTTGGCCCTTGCCATTATGTACAAGGGCCAGGCCTTGAAAAATGATTACTTTTATTAGTCAGGTAAGAAAATGGTCGGCCCTTTTATCGACTATAGGCCTAATACGTAGTTGAATTTTGTAGGTTTGTAAATAAAAATAAATGACGTCAAAAATTTTTCAATAATAAAATAATTGGAAAATGCCATATAAACTCACTAGAATTAATAAAATTCAAAATCATGTTGGTAGAATTAAGAAATCCCTAATTAGATCCTAGATTGACGTATAGAATGTGAAGAAATTATTTTATTTTCCACCTCTCCCCTCTAGACCCTTCATTTTTCTTTCTCTATCGCTCTCTCTCAAAACAACTTCAACCATATTATCTCTCCTCCACAACAAACTAAACTCTCTTCTCTTCAATTCTATTCTAACTGGTTCATCATAACTGTCCCCCCTTGAATCAGTCATCTCTTCAAATATTTAAATTGTGCCAATGAATGGTGGATATTTGACATTGATTAGGGTGTGTGATTGTGCATTTACGCGCTAGTGAGAGAATGCCATAGATAAGCCTTCGAATTTGATATCCTTGGAAATTTGAATTTATGTTCTCCCTATGATGTTGAATCCATTTACTACCATAATTAATTTTGGCCTTGTTTGAAACAACTTATGTGAGCGACTTATAGAGTTTTTCAACTGAGCTTATGGATTTTGCTTCAAAATTTTCATTTGGCTGAAATCGTTGCCAATCAAACTTACAGGTGAAACTAAGCTTATTTGAGAAGTTTTTTTCCCTTCTGATAAGCCAATTGAACTTATCTTTACTATTAATCATTTATTATTTTTACTGTTCATAATCTCTTTGCCAAATTTTGTAATTTAGTATTTTTCATATTTTTGTTAATTTTGATTTTAATTTTTTTAGTAATTATCTCAAAAGTTATTTATTTGTAAATCATTCCAAACAAGTTTTACCCAATCAAACTTTTCTATAAGCTATTTATGTAACCATCAATCCAAACATAAATTACTTTTCACAATCTGACTTTTACCTAATTGAACTTTTTCATAAGCCTGATTGCTTACTAATATCCCAAACTAGTCCAATAGCTTGTTTTTTTGATTAAAAAAAAAAAGTTTAGGTGGTGGTAGGCACCGATAACCTACCAAGGCCAGGGCATGCCTCCAGGCTCAAAGAGCGCTTACAGAAGTACTTATAGATCGCCCACCAAAGAGGCTCTCACATCGACCAGCGGGAATCAAACCTCCTCCCTTTTGGGGTGAAAGCCGATGCCTTAGCCAACTGTGCCACTCCTCTTTCACTAGTCCAATAGCTTGTTAGTAGCTAAGTCAATAACTAAAAGAGCTAATTGAGTGAAAACGGGAGGATCTAGATTTGCCCAATGAATTTTCTGGGCTTTAGAACCTGACTTGGCCCGTGTATTCTATAACGATTTGGTACTTTTTGCTCGGCCTCAATCCTAGGCCCACCCCTTTTTCTTTTCTGTTTTGGTAGCCCAATAATCTGTTATCCCTCAACATGAGTATGCTAGTAGTATATCGAGTCTTTAATATAAGAACTAGTTGTATATTTGATTTGATAATAAATATGAGCCTTCAATCTACTTTTGTCATCCAAATTTATAATCCCCCCCCAAAAAAAATATTACTATCTTTTCTACACATTAAGGAGTTTATATCAAAATGATAATCACAATGAAGGGTTGTATTTTATGAAAACGAACTTATATATGTTGTAAATAAGTAAATTAGTCAACCGAGTATTTGTGACCTTTGTAATGGAGAAACGAGTAGACAATCTATCATAGTTTGTAGCTCTAATGTAAAAAGGCAAACAAAAAAGAGAGCATAATACTAACTAACCACAGTTTTTTGTTGACCTTATTCATTGCATTACTTTATCAAACATTCAAAAGATTCAATCAAGTCTACTGTTCATTAAAAGCTTTTACTTGGAAGCTTAGAAGCTTCACCCTTGGGATATTTACTTTAAATATGTCTCCAAAATTCATAATGAGGGGTGATCAATGCTCCTATCCCGATCCCAAGCAAATTTGGACTGAAAAATCCCGATCAGAAAATTTCAAGATTGGGATTAGAAATGAGACTTCCCAATCTTATCTCATCCTCAATGTCTTTGTGTGTGTTTCCCTAAAACCACATAAATGTCTGAGGGTGCGTTTGGTTCAACAAAGGGAAAAATAACTTTGTTTGGTTCAAGAAGAAAGGAGGAGAGTTATTAGAAAAATAACATGGACAATCTGGTTATTTATCACCCCTAAAAAAAACATTTGTAAAATATATTCCCTTCGGTTCTAATTATAAGACATAGTTAACTTTTTTGGAGGAATTAAGACAGCTAATTAAATTATTTTAAAGTATTTTTTTTCTTCAAACTAATTAGTTTAACCAATAAACTCATATATAATCTAAAATTACACAACATATGAAATGATTAAGTAACTTTTTTAACTTCCTTAATCTTTCCAAAAAAAAGTCAACTATGTCTTATAATTAGGACCAGAAGAAGGTAGTACTTACGGTCAATTTTCCAATTATAAATATGAACGAGAGGAAAAAACGAACAACAAGGAAAGAACGAGGCACCTTGATAAGACTGGGCCATATTGCTCAGCATTGAAATTCTGGCCCATTGTTTTAGTTGCCCCAACTTACAAGTTTTTTTTTTTTTTGATTCATTATGGAAGAACAAAAAACTAGGAGAAGCCAACTGAAGTCCCGGCATAGCTGATAAGCTCACCAACTTACAAGTTTTTATTTGAATAGAAAAGAATAAAAAAGACCCCAAGAGCTTCCAACTTGGATTTGGATTCAGTCAGATCAAGGTTAGCCTAAGATTTGATACAGTCAGGGGGGAAAAATCCTAGCCGTCAATTTATTATTGGAATAACCTAAATCAGCCTAATAAGTTTGAAAAATTTTTCAAAGCTGTATTTTTGGAATAAGATAATGATACCTCTAAATTCTTTTATTATTATTCCACGTTTAAAATGGAAAAAAATCGTGATTATATGGATAACACAAACACAAGCAACTAAATACAAACTAGAATACGAAAACATGTGTTACCTAATACCTACAAGTTACGGCCACAAGTCCTCTGCCAAGAATTGATCAAACTTTCATATATAAAAGAAATATAGCGGCTACAATTTGTTTCCCAAAAAAGACGAATTATAAAAATAAAAAGGGTTAAGGTGCAAAAATACATATGAGCATTTTCGTCAGGAGCAACAATACACACATGATTTCTTTAGGAGCAAAAATACACATGTGATTACCATTTTGGTGTAAAAGTCACATCCCACTGTTAAGTCATTGTTCACCGTAATGAAAGAGAAAGAGATGAAATAGGCGATTTCCTTTCAAGGGTCTATAACCTGCCTAACCTGTTTAAAGTTTGATAAAGCATGACTTATCTAGCAAAGAAGTCAAGCTAAATAATTACTAAGAAATCTACTTATTTAATTAGGCTAGACGTTTTTTATCCTTACTCCTTGGTCTACTTTTATATATATATATATATATATATATATATATATATATATATATATATATATAATTATTTTTTATTTTAATTATATGTTCACTTTAAATAAGGTTTGAGCCTATGTAAAATCTATAATTTATAAATATACAAGCCTATCAAAAAGCTTGCATCCATATTTAGGTTTTAGTAGGAATAAAACCTATGGCATTCAATGCCAACAACATAAGATATATTTTTTAAAGGCTTATATTGTAAGTAGGCTTTTAAAAGAAAAATTAGATTTGATTAAGCCTCCTAAGGGCTTAAGCTTGTGATTGAATTCAAGTTTTTTTAGACTTTAATAAATATAAAAATAAGGTTAAAATATATGTTTTGTGCTTTAAATTTACATTAAGTATCAGTTTAGTTCTTTGAATTTATAAAGTGTATTTTTGGTTCTTTAATATTAACACTGGTACCTCTCACTGACGAAAAATGTACATGTAGTGAATTTAATGTTGATTCATCAATAAAATGCTAGCAAAACAAATTTAAATTTAAATTTTTAATAGGACAGTTTTTATATTCTAAAATTAAAATAAAGAGAAAACCTTAAAATGCATATTCTCTTTTCTCTTCTTCCCTATGATTCTCCCTCTCCACAGTCCAGACCGAATGCATGCTCCAATCTTACCCTCTTTTGAATGGATATGTGGCCCCGACCTCCATGTATGGTCATGGGTACTTTGTTGCTATTTTAACATAAGATTTTATTGAAACTTGGAAAAAAAATTCATGGATAAATTAATGGGAAAATTAAAATAAAGGACCTAGAAAAAATAATATTTAATTAGAAGGACCATAAAAATTGTAATTATTAAGAAGGACTAAATGAACTTAAAAGTATTAGATTGCCCTTCAAATTCTCAGTTTCTTTCCAAACATAGAAAACAAAAAACAAAGCGCCTACTTCCGTTAAGGTGAGGCCATTTAGAAATCCAGTATTGGAAGTTAAAATGGCTATATTTGGTAAAAGTGTATGTATAGAAAGGACCCGGATAATCGAATGAGCGAGGAGATGCGATGTAGGAATTTGCTAGATGTAACATCCCAAATTTCCAGGTTCAAAAATCGTGTCGGTCGACACTTAGTTTTAAGAAAAACAACAGAGTTTGAGATGCTACAGCTTAGAGTACTGCGTAAATTGATAGCGCTAAGATCCGGACAACGAGTATCTGATATAAAAATGCCCAGACATATGATGATGCCCGACATAAGCTGATATATTAAATATCCCGAAGGAATATTCATGTGATACAATTTACAGAGGTTAAATACAATCCTCTGATAAAGAACGAGTCTTACACTAGACTTATGGCTTGAAACCTAACATCAGCTAATTAGTCCATTTGGCCAGGTCGGTGTTCAATTTAATGGGAGTCTCACCGACTCTACGGCGACTTGTGACAACCCACCGATGAACCCTTCCTTAATTTAAGCATCAAATAGACCGATATAACTTTGTTAAAGTCGTGCCAGACTACCCTGTTCGTCATGCCTCTACCGACCTTCGTCTTTGACTGCAGCCTCTATATATCTCTATCCATCGGCACCTTCTCTATCCCGATTTATTTCCTGTACTATTCATTAAGACTGAGGTTCAATGTCCATTGGACCTCAGGTAACAGTTAACCTGATATTTACATATTGGCATATAAACACAGTAATTGATTCACTTCCAAACATGTCACCAACTATGTCACTCCCAGTGAATGCAACTGTACCGCTCCCAGCGAAATATACCACTCCTAGTGAAAACAGATATATCACTCCCAGTGCATGCATATGTACAATTATCCTTTAACAGCATGTATTCAAATAACACATCACAACACACATACCACATATACACATACTATAAATATAAAAGTTAGTGTTACAGTACGCGAACATACCTTCGTTTGACGCTATACGGTATTTATGGCAGAATACGGTGCGACAGTTGGTCAGAACGTATTCAGTGATATCCTATAAGGATAATATTGTTTCTTTTAATTCATAAACATTATTCCAATAGATATCTTGGCTATATAAGACCATTTTACCTCTGGTGGATTTATTTTCCAGTTTATTCCCTAATTTTCGGAAAAAAACGCTGATCCAGCATTTTTGGGCAGAATTTCACCTAACTTCGAAAAATCATAACTAATTCTAGAAAAATCGAACCGAGTATTCGTAAAATTTCCCGGAATCCTTGAGAAGTCTACTTTCAAGGAAAAATACTGGAACTTACCCAGAATTCATGGATAATTCCCAGTTCCCAGATTTCAAACCGCTGCCCAGATCTTCGCCTAGAAAACATAGCTTAACTTCTGAGATTTTTATCTTTTCGCACAGAGCTTCAAATGACACATACTTTATATATTTGAAAATCCCTAGATGTCTGCTTTCACCATGAATTTTCTCAGAATTTTTGAACATCATCTTCTTCATAAGATACTAACGTTTTTACTACTGATTCCAGGAAACACCAATCGATGAAATTTTGCCAGAGCTTCGCTATTTTGATCATAATCTTCCGGAAATTTTTACCATACTCTTCCTTCATCATTTTTTCGAAATAAAGCTATTGGAAACCATAAAAACATGAAAATAAAACTGTTTTTGGAAGATTGAAGATCAAAATAACATTTTTAGCATTTCTACTCCATAAACTAAGAACTTGAACTATGAAACTAAAAACTCTCTTACCTCTTAAAGAACACAAGCTTCCTTCTTCTTGAAGCTCCTCACTCTCTCCCTTTCTCTCTATATTTCAGCCTAAGCTTGAGGAATTGGTGAGGAAAATGTGAAGAGGAGATCCTCTATTTATAGGAGAAGGTGATGGCAATCTTGTAATTTTTCCCTTTGCTTTTAGCTATTGATTTTTACTTGGGGAGGAGGTAAAAATCTCAGCCCTTCATGCCCTCTAAACCGTCCCCCCTCCCTCTTTCTTCCTTAAGCTTCTTTGCTTGGTCCTCAAGTTATTCTACTTCCTTCCCAAGTTGTCCTAATTAATCCCAACTTCTAATTTAGTTAGGTGTAATTGGGTGTTTTTATTCAAGATCTAATTTCACTTTTGAAATCCTAATTTTATAGTTAGATTTATGGTGATTTTTAATTCCTGAAACACTTAGGTATGAATCCTCAAAGTATACGAAAATAACTTTGGGAATAGCCAAGTTGAAGCTTATAATTCACTGATCTCAAATATGTACTTATCTTTAATACTTAGTTTCAATATTTCAAGGTATGATTTATTTTTTATAGATTCTTATTTAATTTTATCTCATTAGGTAACAACTTGCTTCCCAAGCCAAACAACTTGCTCCTCAAGTTTCCTAATCTTCTCCCATAAAATATTAAACAACTTTTCCTTCCTCTCCAAGAAAAAGCAACGTCCCCCTCCTCCTTTTTTTTTTAATCATCAATTTGTATTTTCATTGTTTCTCACAATTCAAGAAGAGAAATCTTTCATTGGTCCCTCTTTAGGACTTAGAATTATGTAATTTATTTATGCCTCACTAAATAGGAATTTTCGCCCCTTAGTGAA
Source organism: Acacia confusa (assembly GCA_037074495.1). Lineage (NCBI taxonomy): Eukaryota > Viridiplantae > Streptophyta > Magnoliopsida > Fabales > Fabaceae > Acacia > Acacia confusa. Next base: position 16,997,432 of record CM073511.1, read on the forward strand.
AAATTATGAATAATAGTTAAATCCTAATTTTAATCTTTAATATAGTGTTTTAGGGGTTACTAGACTTAATTTCCAAAATTAGACAAGTTTCTAATTTAATTTTGATAATTAAAAACTCCTTGTACGCTAATTTTAGTTTTTAAATATCATTTGGTACTTAATTTAATTGATATCCCCTTAAGTATGTCTTTTATAACTTAATTATTAGCTAATTTCAAAAATTAATAAAGTATCTCAACTATTGCAATTTCAATTACCCAATAATTGTTACTAATTTCCTCTAGTTGATTTCATCATCCTCTGCTGATTTTAATTGCTTAAAAATGGTATAACTCCTAAAAATCAATTAAAAATTTAGAGATATAATAAATATTTAATTGCCTCTTAGGATTTATCATAACATCCTCAGGGCATTTTATGATCTATAAATTCACTTAAGGATTTTTAGCTCTTTACTTTAATTTCATGAGAAATCACCTTATAGAAAATAAGGTAGTTATTCTACTAGTTTTGAGACCACATATTTACCAATTGTAATAGGTGTCATTTATCAAAATTTAATATTTACATGTATTATGAAAATTGGGGTATTACACTAGATATGTCGATCTGTCCTTCTTAATTCCTACAAACGTCCATATTGTCTTTACGGGTTATTCAACCCATCAATATGAAACTTAACAAATATAGGAAGCCATTCTAGTTGACTATTCACTATTGTATTTCATTACTGTTGCCAGAAGAAAATCAGACTGACAAGTTTTGGAGTTTCACTTCTTGTTTTGAATTTGGACACTTTGACCCGACACCTGAATCTAAATTTTGGAGTTTCGATTCTCATTCAATCATCCGATCCGTTTTATGCATTAGGTTTTTAACTTCTAAATACTAGATTCCCAAATAGCCTCACCTTAAAGGAAGAAGGTGTTTTATTTTTTGTTTTTCTGTGTTTGGGAAGTAACTAAGAATTTGAAGAGCAATTTAGTACTTTAAAGTTTATTTGGTCCTTCTTAATAATTACAATTTTTATAGTTCTTCTAATTAAATATTATTTTATATAGGTCCTTTATTTTAATTTTTCCTAAATTAATTCTTTGTCTATTTTCCACCCATTTTTTATATGGGAGAATTATAGAGAAGGCTCAACTAATTAATCAAATTATTTATTAACAGGTTTTAAAGAACTTATGCTAAAAAATGTCAAGGTTTAACTTTATATTTTTTATTCTATTTGTAAATGTTAGTGGAGGATTTGCTTAATATTTCTACTTTTTAAAAGACATAATGAGATTATAGTAACTAAAATTTACAAGTTACATATACAAGAAATGTTGAAATGAGACATTAAAAAAATTATAAAATATAGATGTTGGAATAGACGTTAGAATAACCCTAATACTAACAACAGGAAGATCAAAAGGCAAATTAAAGTCAAAATTTATTGTCAGGTAATATTAATATTTAATGTAGGATTCAAAAGGAAACTTGATGAAACATTTATCTACATAGTGAGTAGTTAAAGGGGTTAGAGAAAGCGATAATAGAAGGCTTGAGTTATGGATCTAGAAGTGGGGAGCACTGTAACATTTGGAGAGAAGCCACATGAATTCTTTGATGGGAGAATTATTATCACACTCTTCATTCTGCAAAGAAAAGTAGGAAGTAATAAGAAGATTTGTTATGGTAATCCTACCTCAGTTTAAATAATTGCACAAAAGAATAATCGGTAGGCGATCTCGTAAGTCCCTATTAAATGCTCAAAGAGCCCGAGGCCATGCTCTGGCCTTGGTAGAAAACTGATGTCGAATCCTTCCAAAACTTTTAAGTAAAAAAAAAAAAAAAAATTGCACAAGACAAAATCTTAAAATTTGACTAATTGTATAATTTCCCTGGTTATTTTGAAGGGACTTTCTCTTTTACCATGATGCAAAACCTGATTCCCTTTCTTCTATAAAAATATGTAAGAGACATATTATCTAATGAACCAATTAAATGCATCAGACCATCTTTATAGGTTGTGAAAGGAATCCCTAAGCCAATCCTTGAAATCAAGAAAAGAAGAAGAAGGAATCCTAATATTTAAGGCATGTATGCCTTAAACTTCTAGCTAACGAACAAGATGCAACGAGATGACCAAGAGACTCCTCTTCATCACTCCCAAACAAATAAAGGGTATGAGTTGGAACATATATATGAGTTAAGTTAAAATATTTAAAGTTTGCCGTGTAGGTTAATTTTTTACACAGGTGTTTTTGGCGATTTATTAATGATAACTCAAGTTTTATTTGTAATTAATTTTCATTAAATATTTCAAGAGACTTGTTATTGCCGCGATGTATTGATATTTTATAAAAATAATGAATTATAAAAAAAAATTTGAATAAAAAGTTCAATATTTTCTAAATATCTCAATTCAGGGAGAAATATGATTTATAATAAAATTTAGAGTAAAATACTCTAACCTCCTTTATGTTTTGTCTTAATTATACAAATTTCTCATTATTTTGAAAACATACACTTAAGTTCAAACTATTAATTTTATTAAGAGCATTATAAAATATTCTAAAACTATATTTTTATTTTAAATTCATATAAAAATAAAATTTATTTACTAATTTACCCTTAATACCATTTGTTATTAATTTTTACTAATTATTTAAAATAGGTCGGTATAGTTAGAAATATAAAAGGTCCGTAAAAAAAGAAATTTACTAAGAAAATCTCATAAAATATTTTAAAAATAATAGAAAGATAAATGAATGAGTGGAAACATATTAAATCCAAATCATTTAGTTAGAATAAGTGGGGGATTTCCTAATGTATTGTTGGAATTTTCAAAACAAGGGTAGCCAATATTAAAATAAAAGTGAAACTTGTTATAAATATTGTTATATTTATGTGGATGTTCATAGCCTTCCAAGAGTGTATTTTGAGGTTCTCCAATTAAATCAATATAACCTATAAATGATGATTAGCCTCTTGGGAGTTTCTTATGATTAATACACATAACCTTCCAATGTAACATATTTCACAATTATGTATATTTATTATTCTCTTGTGTAGTTGAAGGACTTCTAGCCTATAAATAATGTGTATGTACTATAAGTGATTGTAAATTTTAAGATGAATGAAAACCATCCCTATTTCTTCTCCTACTTTCTCTTGTCTTCTCCATTTCTCTCACCTTCCATCTCTTATATGTTGTCATTTTTATAACAAAATTAAATTAGTAAATTATGAGCAACATGGACCCCATTAATTTCTTTTCACCGGGAGTTTCCAATTCATTGTTGGAATTTTTGAAACAAGCGTAGTGAGTATTTAAACAAAAAAAAAAAGTAGTAAACCACAAAATCAAAATAGAAAAGTGCTCATTAATTCTTATCTAGATATATAGGCTAACTAATTATGTTTTGGAAATTCAAAATAATAATAAGATATATTACATTCTATTCTTAGTATAAGAGATAGTTGATTAATTTGGTAGATTAAATAAGTTAAATAAATTATTTAATTATAAGGTATATTACATGATCTCTTTGAAATACTTATGTGTATCATTATATTATATACTAATTTATAAGTCAAGTAAATTACTTTGAAGAAAAATCATAAACATAAGAAATAAAATGAAAAAGATATTATATTAATTACCAAAATTTACTCTTAAATTAGTTCTTATATTTAAGGTTGGGGTAGTATAGTTTAGGAAAATTAATATACATTTGTTTAACAATAACCAATTTAACTCATTTTTAATCGTTTTAAATTATTTATATAACATTTATATTAAGGAGAAAGAAGCATTGTTTGGTAAGGACACATCTTCCATTTTTTACGCCCAAACCAAGTCTAGAATCCAATGTTCAAACCTCAAAGCTTTTACAATCCAAAAGCGTATTCTCTTTAATTTGGGGTCCTTGTTCCCCACGGTTCAACAACTACGATTTAAATAGAAACTTTAGGGTGAATTTAAAAAATACAAGAAAACTAAAATGAATCCTCCGTGAAAATCATAACAGATTATAATATATCCTATTTTATTATTTAAACAAACTCTATCTTCCTTAGCTATAATTTTTATTTTAATACATATTTATTTATTTATTTTTTATTTCAGAGTCATTTCCACGATTCTTATTATTTCTCTCAACTAAAACAAGCCTCCCATGATTGAACTTTAATGATCTTTTTATGTTTCTGTGGAATTGTATGTTTCAAAGAAACTAAAATGACGTGGCTTTTAATTTTTATATACATTTTTTTCCCTCCGAAAAATGAGGATGACTGTCCAATAAGATGAAGGGAAAATTAAAATAAAGTACTAAAATAAAATAATATTTAATTATAAGGATCATAAAAATTGTAATTATCAAGAATGACCGAATAAGTTTAAAAGTCTTAAATTACTCTTTTACTTTCCTAACGCAAAAAACAAATAACAAAGTACTTTCTTCCGTCCTCCCTTAAATATCAAGGTGGGGCATTTTGGAAATCTAGTATTATAAAAACAAGAAGTTAATTAGAACAAAATTGTTCTTGAACTTCTTTACTATGCGTACACTTTTACTAAATATTGTCATTTTTTCCAATATTGGATTCTCAAATGGCCTCACCTTGATATTTATGGGAGGACAGAAGAAGACGTTTTGCTCTTTGTTTTCTACGTTGGGGAAGCTAAAGGGTAATTTAGTAATTTTAAGCTTATTCGGTCATTCTTAATAATTACATTTTTTATGGTCATTCTAATTAAATATTATTTTATTTAAGTCCTTTATTTTAATTTTCCATAAGATGAATCAGAGATTCAAACTGACGTGTCCACACTGTTTGGCTCCACGTTTCAGGGAGGCTATCGTTGTCAAACATTGAAACCACAAAACTTTTAAAAGGAGCGCCGAGGTCACACACACAATAACGTATAAATTTTTTGCCGACCGCTTGCTTTTAAACACTTGAAAATATTTATTTATATAAAAAGAGATAAATTTTTTTCCTTACTTACTTATCTCATTTAGTAGATGAAAATTAAAAAGCTGTTTTTAAAGATTTCAGTTGCAATTCCAAATAAGCTAATATCATTATAATTATCAATAAATAACAATATAAATTACTATGTTGTAGTTTCTAACTATATTCGTACTTCCTGATTATTGGACTTTTATTTTATCCTGAAATATAAGAGAATTTGAATAAATTAGTGATATGGTTAAGGGAGAATATCATTTGGATTTCAACCAAAAAAATAAGGAACAATATATTAACAAAACTCATCATAACTTGTTAATAATAGTTCTTTTACTTGTTGGAGGCTTTTCTTAGTTGGGACTTAAATGAAGTGTAGCTCTATCTAATGACTTTATTAGAGGTAACTTTGTAAAAAAATTATTGTGACATATTTAAAGCATTTAATTAACTATCAAAACTAATTTTTCTAATGAAAAATGGTTAATTTTTTTTTTAAAAAGATCTGATCAATCATTAAAGAATTGGGTCGAACTTGCCAACTTGGTTTGGACCAGAAAAATATTTCCATGGTTGAACTGAACTTGAGCAACTATTAGTTCATTAGTGTTGAGACCTAAAATTTGATTACAAACTGATAAGATTATTAAAAAAATTGATGGGGGGTTTTGAGCTTGAAAGGGGAAAAAAAAAAAGAAACTCAATTTTTTAATAAATTATAGGATCAATATTTTAAACAAAATGAACCTATAATTTAAAATTTGAGAGACCGTGCTAAAAAAAAAAAGTGTTTTTCAAATGTTGAAGAGCCGCTTAATATAATATGTCAATTAATTAATTACTCATCCGCGTATGGATACAGGTCTCACAGAATTATTCTTCTAATAAATGACGGACCTTTTGGGCATTTTATTGTGTTTCGGTCTTTCTTTGTGGGTATCAGAATTATTCTTCGGCATCTTGCGCTCTCCTCTCCTCTCTCTCTTCGGATCTTTCTTTTTCTTCTTGGCCCGTCTTCATTTACAATCTATTCTTGTTGTGAAGGCTTCAGCAGCACATACATCCAGTAGCTTCTGCGAATTTTATCCCATAAACGAACCTTTTGGATCTGTTACTATGACTTCAGTCTTGAAAATCGAAGGCGAACAGATCCCCGCCAACGATTTTCAGGATTTGTCCCTCCAGGATAAGGTATTTGTTCTTCTTTCGCTGTTCTTTTCAACTTGTTTTCTTGAATTAGTTGTTTATTTTGATGTTGTTGGGGGTACCCGGTCTAGTTGGTGTGCTGAAATCTCCAAATTTGGCGGTGGAAATGTTTATTGGATTCTTGGTGTCTCATCGTTTTTATGATTTGTTTACTCGTTGACGAATTCTTGCGTGGTGGGTGATATTAGGGTTAATTTGCGTTCTGAGCGATAATAGATATTCTGTTGGGGGTTAGGATTGCTAGAGTTGCTACGCCTGATATTGTTTATTAGATCTATGTCTGATTGTTCTGATCTTCAGACTGAAATGCGAAGTGAAGCAGAGATCCTCCAGGTGGGATCTGAGAACCATGGGGGAATCTGTGCGATTTGTCTGGATAAGATAGTTCTGCAGGAAACTGCGCTCGTTAAAGGTTGCGAGCATGCTTACTGGTTTGTCTAAACAATCTCTTACTACTATGTTTCAGATTAATTTCTGGAAATTTGCTTCATAGATTAAATCTGGTTTTTCTGCCAATTGGAATTGGAATCATTAATTATCGTTTCAGAAAGATTGCCTGGTGTTTGGTTATGGAAGGAATGGAGAGATGGGATTCTGAAAGGAGGAAATCTAGTTATGGTTAATGGTGTACTCTTATCCCTCAACTATTAGGGTTATGAGGAAGGGCTCTGGAAGGAGGAAGTCTAGTTAGGTTTATATAGGACTCTTAATTCGTATTCATACACTGATGAAACAGCTGAAAAGTATGGTCCTTTCTTTCTGCTCATGAGCTTTTCCTTATCTAAAGAAGCTTTTTTATTGCGTTTCTGATTTGTATTGATATGGAGGTTCATGGAGGATATGTGCCACGGTAATGCCTTGCTTGTTTGTTTCATTATTACTTCTATATTTAAGATGATCTGTTTCAGATGTATTCTGTACAATATTACTCTTGACATATGTGAGATTATAGTACAGTGGCCAGCAACTGTCTTGTCGTTGTTTTGTGCTTAAAGAATTTGTGCTGACAAATGTCATGTCAGGCATTTAGGATTTGAATTCTTATACCATGATTTATGTCATTTGCTTACGATAATGTTGTGTGCACTGATGGAAGTTGATGGAAATCAGGGGAAACTTCATAGCCATTTGGATGAATTGGGGAGAGATTTCAATTACTTGATCTGTTGATTTCAGGTCGGTAGGGAAGGTGAAGGAGAAGAGAAGAGAGTTAGTAAGAAGATCTTAGGGAAGAGAGAGGGAGAGAGAGGGCTGAGGAAATCTGAATAATTCTGTATAGATTCTCAATGACAATAACAACCCAGTTCTGATCCCCTTTTCCTTAGTTAAATGCACCTGATTTTAACAACCCCCATAATTGACCATTAATGACAACTGAACCTAACTAAGCTGACTCTCGTGTCTTTTTTTTTTTAAAAAAAAAATTGCTATATGACATATTTTAAGTGTTGTGCACTATTTTCAACCTTTGTTTTCATGATAATATTTGAAGAGCTGATTTTTTTTACCCTGGTTTCAAACATATAACATGTCAAGGTCACTCCATACATATACATTAGGTTTTGCCTAATCTTTATACTGGAGTACTTATTTGATTTCTACCTCTTGTGATCCTTGTCATGCATGTTCGTTGCTATGCTTGAATCTAACACTTTTTCATCTAATATGCTGCTATTATAATCACAATTTGGATGTTTGAAGTCTAGAGAGATTAATACTCATTTTGATATTGCTGGCCTTTAATTTTTTACCCCAAGATCTTAGCCTTCGTGATTTGTTTGATCATGCTGTGAAAGGGCATTCTATGCGTGCTTACTTATGTGAATTTCATTTGTTTTTGTACAGCGTAACATGCATTCTTCAATGGGCCACTTATCGCCCCAAGGTCACCTGCCCTCAATGTAAACATCCATTTGAGTTTCTTAATTTGCATCGCTCACTTGATGGCAGGTAAAATAATAACCCTCATATAAGGGGTTGAAATATTACTCTTCTCTCCTACTTAGTACAAACTGATATGTTTGATTCCTCAACTGTTTTAGACTCGAATTGATAGATATCAGTTTATTCTTTGTCAAAATTCATGTTCACTCAAATCGTGTAACGGTATAGTAGTTGTCACCTATTGGTAGCGAAAATTTTTGGAAATTGAAATCAAGGTTTTTCCATTTTAGCATTTCTCATGTTGAATTTGTGTTGAAACAGGCTTCATGACTACATGTTTGAGGAAAGTGTCTGCCTACTTCTTAGAGCTTCATGGTTTAAACCTTTGAATGTAGAAGATCATGCTCAGCATGAAGAGGTGTATATGTATGATGACCTTGAAGATTATTATTATGAATACGAGGACGAAGATGATTTGGATGAAGATTATTATGGTGGATCATCTAGCATCCGCATTGGCAACCGGAGGTGGGGAGACAATGGCTATGTCAGGGCTGGTCGGCAACAAGCTAGGCCTGTCCATCATCATAACTCCCAGAACTCCGGGGCAAGTTCATCTGCTGGGCCAAAGAACAAAGAGGTTGCCAAAGGTGCAGCAAGTGGACGACGAGCGAAGCGAGCACAGAAACGGGAGGCGGCAGATAAGGCTGCTGCGGTGAAGCATCAGCAGCATCTAGTGAGGTTGGGAAGGAAGTGAATATATATATTTAACTCGAAGCAAACCAAACCTAGAAATGCTTCCTTCTTCCCATCTCAGTCTTCTCATATTTCTTTTAATTATTTTGTACAGTGAATATGGCTTTTAATCTGTAAAGCAAGGTATCATTCTGGGTAAGATGTTTTAAGAATAATGGGGCTACTAGGTGGTTGGTTGGTTTTAATATTTTAACATCGAACATGTTAGGTTTCTATGTAGCTGACTCATTATCTCTATGCAGTCCTTAGTTGTTGTACATAATTCAAGTTGAATAAAGTAGGTTTCGTATTAACGCATTTTCTTCTTATGTGTTGGATCTTTCAATTAAGATTAAAATTATGGAACATGGATGTAAATGGGTCAGAGTTTGAATGGGTAGGTATTTCCATCTCCGTGAGGTGTCACAGGGATTTGTTCCTATTTGAACGTAAGTTTTTATTGATACTTGTAAAATTTGCTGGATAAATTAATGAGAAAATCTTATTTAAATACGATATGAATTTTTAACAATTAGAAATGATATAAAAGAGATGGGATTAAACTGAGATTTTAAATTGTTGATGAATTTACTATTTTATCCTTAGTTTTTAAATAAAAAAGGGGAAAAAAAGATGAGTTCTTGTTGGAGCACCACAGCCAGCTCTGGTCAGCTTGCAGCCAGCTCTGGTCAGCTTGCAACCACGGTAGCTGTTGAGGGCTTTTCTTGGGGGATGGGATTATTATTATTATTTTAAAAAAAATTGAATTAAGGGTGGGGTTCAAATCCACCTCAATAAGGAGGAGCTAGGTGTCCAATGGGCCACCAAAGCTCCTTTAATATATATGTGTGTAACAAAAATATAGGTGATATTGACAAAATAAATAATGGAAATGACTAAATGTTTAAAAATATTGACTACAGGCATTAATATATTGAGTCAAATGAGTGATAACATTAACTAAAGGTGTGATGATATTCATTTATGGTATAAATAAACTTACTAAAGGCTTAATGGTTAGGTGTGAGCAAAACCTCATGGTCTAGTCCATGTTTATCCATAATAATAGTATATATGATTGAAAAAAAATCCGTAAGTAATAACAATATGGCTCAAGTAATAAAATTATTTAATACTCCTCCAGTCATTAATATAAGAAATATTTGAAAAGTTGATTTTGATCTCAAGTATAAGATATAATTTTCATACTTATCAATTTTTTCCTAATTTATTCTTATTGATGCACCTCAACAATAATTAAAGAGGTGGAAAAATGAGATAGATGACTATGGTGTTACATGTCATATTAACTAACTTTATTTATTTTCTTAATCTAATCGAACGAGGTAAATTAATGTTATATTAAGAAGTAGAGGGAGTAATTATTCTTTTAAGAACCGATGCTAAAAAAATGTGCAGGATTATCGCAAGAATTCAGGATAAACTTTATTGGGACAGTAACTCTTAAAACAATCATGCATAAGGTAGTTGGGTTGGCCTCATTTTCAAGGCTTGTTTTCATCAATGCCTCTTCTAAATAACCCAAATATTGTCATGGTATAATTTTCTATAATGGCATCGTCATCCAAAAATTCTTGTGGCTAAGGAAAGTGTCAGATCCCTCTTTACTTTTGAGGGCTGTTTGGATTAGTGGTGGTTAAATAAACTTAAGATATGATAAAAATCAAAATATAAATGTGATTTATGTTTGGATTGTCGGTATTATAAGCCTCTCTGCATTATAGAAAACAGGTCTAAGTGACTTTTTTCTTAAAAATCTAAAAAAGCCTATTCGAAAAAATGTCAACCCAAACACCTCATTTTTCCCTTCCTACACGCTTTTATAGCCCCATCGCTTTCCCAAACAAGTCGTTTACACATTCTATGATAAACTCTTCTTTGGGGGTATCGATCCGTCATCTTCTCAGCTGGTAGCAAGCCGGACATCATCTGCATTCAAAAACAATTCATTCCACCTGGAATCTTAAATCCCTCTCAACTTACAATCATTAGTCAGTATGTCTTTGCTTTGTTCCAATTTCCTCCAATGGTTCTACATTTTTCGCCACTTATGTAATTTTTCTTTTTGTTCTTATGCATTTGTAGTACTCCAGTTTTTCATCTTTAATATTTTGCCTTTTTTTTTAAAAAAAAAAAAATTCTATTCTGTTTATAAATGTTAGAGGAGTATTTGTGTGATATTTTTCATCTTAGGGGTCATTTACAACTCTTCCTCAGTTCCTCTAATATTCATGAGTTAAGTTAAAATATTTAAAATTTGTCCTATAGGTCTTTTCACACAAGTGTTTAGGCGATTTATTAACGATAATAACTCAATTTAAAGAGTTTTATTAGTAATTAATTTTTACTAGTTATTTTAAAGACCTATTATTGAAGAGCTGTATTGATTTTTTTTTTTCTTGAAAAAAAATTAATAATCAAGCAGGACTATTTGGATAAAAAATTCAATATTTTGAAAACATATTATTTATATTAAAATTTACTGTCAATCCCATTAATTTTAATATAATTTGTTCAAAATTTACTTTTTGTTTAAAACTAATGTTTACTATTAATGTAAGTTATTTAATTATAAATTATAAATTTAAACAAATATAACTTCGAGAATGTAAAAAATTAAGTATCAGAATAACACTTGTTTACGCCCCAAATGTCACTTGTCTTACTTCTAAGATGCAACTTCTTCCACCTATATGTATATATATACCCACAAAAAAAAAAAAACAAATACTTAAAAATCCTCTACTTGAATTAAAATCTTTATTTTGATGAAAAACAAAACATGCATTTTCCTTACCATTTTCATTAATGGCTTTTTTTTTTTTTCACTCAACCAAGCAAAATGATCCGCAATAATCTTTCTCAAAATCTCATAAAAGAGATCCTTGTAAGGCTGCCCATAAGATCTTTGGTTCGATGTAAGTTTGTAGCCAAATTTGGCTGCGTTCTTATCACTGGTCCTTTTTTCATAGTCAAACATTATGAATCATGGTCCAATTCTATCGCCCAGAGTCGCCGCCCCAAGCTTATCTTCATTCTGCACGCTCTGTAATTTCTAAGAAAGAATCTTATTGTGTGCTCGATATGAGAGGTTTTGTGGTCAATTTGATGAGATTAATGGTTTTGACCATGTAGAAAGTTTAGTTTTGTAGACAGCAAGAAAAACTTCAAGATATGACGTAGCTAGCATATTTTATTTTGAGAAAATTCCTCTCAAGGGCAAAATCATTAAAATATTATTAAAAAAAAACCTAAAGAAAAGTCATATATCAAAAAAAACATTTTTTGGTTTCATTTTAAAAAACGGGTATTAATATAGTTGTTAACGTATAGTGATTTAGTTGTTAATGATATTAATATAATTATTAATATTTCTTAAAATAATATCATAAAAGACTCTAAAACCTTTTTATAACCATATTTTGATTACTTGACCCCAAAAAAGATTTTCCTTTCTTTTCTTATGCTATTATGGCAGGGGGCCAGTTTAGCTTGATGCTCAAGTGGCTCACCAATCAGCATGCGAAATGCATTGACCACAGAATTCCGAATCTCCAACAATATTTGATTGACGGCCGACCAAATCAAGGTAAAATAAATGACTGCCAAATAAATTTTTTAACTAGCTCATACATTTCAAAATTTAGTTCACAATTCAACCAATAAATAAATGAATTCAATTAAGAACCTTATAGTACAAATAATAATAATAATAATAATCATGAAAAGCACAATATTTTCGCTGATAAATTTCTTCATAGTGTTCATTAGACATAATTATTTCTATGTTACTTAAAGAGGTAAAAAGAATAATTATTTCAAGCCCATTCGTCCAATGAAATCGATTGTTATGTTTTTTGCATTTAGATCAGCGTGCCAAGGACAGCATGATAGACTTAAAGCACAAGTCATATAGAAACCAACCATGCAGTAAGGATACAAGTACATTGAAACTAGGGATGGAAATAGTTCAGTTAAGTCAGACTTTGATTAAATAGGCCTGAGTCTGTAATAGGGGAGAAAGGCTTGAGCCTGTATACAGGTTTTTTTTTAGGCTCAGGCCTGAGCCTTTATAAGGTCTGGTTAGGCCTGAAGCCTTTTTAAAGGCCTACTTACAACGTAGGCCTTTAAAAAGACCTCATATTACAGGCTTTAAAGGCCATAATTAATTAATAATATATATATATAACTATAATTAACTAATTATACTTAAAATTAGAATATAAGAATAAAAAAATTTAAAATCGTGTTATTTATATGATATAAGTATTATTATATTTATTTAATATGTAAACAGGCCAGGCCTAAAGGCTTACAGGCCAGGCCTTAACAAAGAAGGTCTGGCCTATTTAAATATTTAGGCCTTTAAATAGGTCTTGGTCTGACCTTTTTAATAAACAGGTTAGACCATACCAGGCCCTAAATACGCCAGGCCGTAGGCCGCTTGATAGGGGCCTGACCTATTTCCATTCCTAATTGAAACTAATAAAATTTGGCTAAAAAGGGAGACAAAAATGTTAAACAGTTTTTAACAAATATATATATATATATATATATATATATATATATATATATATATATATATATATATATATAATGGGGTTTGTTTTTAACGAATTAGAATGCGTGCGATTGATTACAAATCCATCAAAACAATTTATAAATAACAACTTAACTAATTATTTATCATCTATAATTTATTTAACTTTTGTAGTTATGATTGAATGGAGTGATATATTTGTCACTAATGGCCGGATGTTGTTTTTATTGGGAACAAAATCCCTCTTATAAAATCACAAAACTAATCTCACATATTTATTTTAAATAATAAAAATTTAAATAAAATAAGTTAAATTAAATAAAGAAGAAGGAATGAGTGAATGAGTTTTCAAGAGGAAAATAAACTCTTTTTTTTTTTCCAATGAGAAGAAATTAAACTCTAAATGCCACATCACAATTTATATATCGCTTTTTGAATGTATGATTGAATTACCCTATTATTTAGGCCCCATTTAGATCGAAGAAAATTGGAGGAAGGAAAAGGAAAATGAGTATTTTTCATTGCATGTGCCTGTTTGGTTCACATTTTCCTGTGAAAATGTTTTCCAATGGTGGGTGAACTTTTCCTTAAACATGTGAAAATTGGTTCCTACCTATTTTGGTGGGAACCTTTTTTCTGACAGATGAAAAAAATGGGAGAAAACCAACTTACCCTTTTTAGCGTCGAGGAAAGGAAGAGAGAGGAGAGAGTGTCGTAGGGGAGAGGAAGAGAGAGAAGAGAGTGACACCGGGGAGGGAAAGAGAGTGACGCTGGAAAACATCATGGAAGGAGGAAGTAGAAGCCACTAACGGTAGCCTCTTCGCTGCTGCAAATTCATCAAACTAGAGGTGACAAAGATGGAAGAGAGTCGACGACCATTGGAGCTTTGACGAAGGAAGGAGGAAGAGAAGTGCAAAAATTTGAGTGTGCTCTCTAAATGCATGCTTGAGTGTGCACATTGTACACTCGAAGTGCACACCACGGTTTAAAATAATATCTTATTTTTAGGGTTTCAAATGATATTTTGTCTCATTTTCCTTACTTATTTTTTTCTAACTAAATAAAATTTTTCTTATCAATATATTTTCCTTTCTAGTACGAACCAAATACAATAAGGTAAAATATTTTTCTTTCCATTCCATTTTTTTCATTTCCATTTTTTTTTTATCCAAACAGGGCCTTAGAAAAACCATACGCCACCTACCCCTTATGTGACAAAAATTTCCTTATGTAGGACGTTTATCTATAAAGCATTATCTAATAAATATATTTGATATTTTTTATAAGATATTTGTTTGTTTCTAAAGAGTATTAAATATTTTTTTCATGTATGTCCATAATTAATAAGAGTAGGGGGTGAGAGTAATAATTAATATGATATTAGAATTTAGTGTAATTAGTAGGAGTAGTATCAGAAATTACTTAAATTTCAAGTCAAATTTAACATCTTAACTATTTTTATTGGTGTGTGAAATTGTTAGTTGGTATTATGGACCAGGGAGTATGTGCTGTATCTGAAATGTAATGAAATATTGGTTTGTTAAGGTGCTTGTTTTAATAAATGGTTTTCTTTAAATTTTTTTAGAGAATTTAATTTTATTAATTTAATATTTATTTGCTTGATTACTAAGTTTTCATTTATTTTGGGCCTGGAATGTTGACATAGAAAATTAAAATATTAAATATTAAATTGGGGGGACGAAATGGCGGGTCCTCAGTTACTCTCGGTGGAGAAATTTGGTCACTGCAAAATGGAAGCTGCATTGTCAAGCAAATCCCCGAAAAAACAATTAAAAAAAGTATTTATTTCATTGCCCCCTAATTTTTTTTGTTTAAAAAAAAAAAGAGGAAATTTTCCAAATTAAGAATATTTGTATTAAAATGTACAAAGACTATAGCCTCTAAGCTCAATCAAAATTTGGGATTCGGCTTCAGTCCACTGCGCTTTCCATCCTTTGCCATTCTCTTTCCTAAAACAGTGTCGTTTTGGCGCAAAATAACCCCTGAGTTTTTTAGAATACTAACTAATACTTAAAAAATATTTTATGATTTTAAAAAATTATTTTAAAATGTTCAAAAATATTTTAAGGTCCTGACGAGCACTAAAAAGATATTTTAGGATACTAACTGAGGATACTAGCGAGTACTGAAAAAAATACTTCATGATCTTGAAAAATTATTTTAGGATCTTGAAATATTTTTTCAGTACTAGCCAATATCCTGAAATATCTTTTTAGTATTAGTTAACATCCTGAAATATTTTTTAAAGATCCTAAAATAATTTCTTAAGATCATAAAATATTTTTTCAGTATTAGTCAATATCTTGAAGTGCCTTTTTAGTACCTATAGTATTTGAAATATGAAAAAAAAAGCATCAAGGGTTATTTTGTGCCAAAACGGCGTTGTTTTAGGAAGAGAATGACAGAGGATGGGAAGCACAGTGGACTGAAGCCGGATTTGTGGGGGCCCTGTGGTTTAATATACAAAGATTGTATTCCAATTTTACAGACCCAACTCATTACCACAAAAACTTGCCCCATCACTTTTTTTTCTTTTTGGGAAAATTGATTAAAAGTTTTTTCTGTAAAACTTATTACGTATAAATATTTATATTTGAACAAGTGCTTTACCAAAATAAAAACAAGTGTAACTCTTCTTTAATTATATATGTAACTGACTTTTGTTTTGAAAATTTTTAGTTAGTTAATGGATTACATATAGCTGAAAAAGGGATTGCAATGTTAAAAATGAATTGCATCTGATAGACCAATTAAATTTGTAAATAAGTTTTTTTAACAAAAATTTAAAAAATTTATATCAGTGATTTTTTTATTATAATGAGTTGTTAACTGTTAATTAAATGTGGTTTTCTAAACTATTGTAGTTGCCGGCAACAAAATTAAATTGAAAATTTGATATTCTTAAGGTATTTTTTTTTTAAAAAAAACCATTAATATCTAAAAAAATGTTCATTTATAATTTTCCCACTTTTGCATGAGTGGAAACCAAGTCACAACTTGGGACATAAAAGAGTGACATCTAAACAAACCCTTACGTCATCTTCATCATCACATAGTGCCTTTCCTCTGCATTTTCATGCTTCTCGTTCCCATTTTCACCTACTCCTCCCTTCTCCTTCTTCGCCTTTACCATATCTCTCTGCATCAAATCATCTCACTTACATTCAACTCTCTGTTTCCTCCTTCACCTTCTAAAACCCTGATTCCATGGTTTGATCCGCCAAACTTCTTCTAGAACCTTCATCATCATAACCATCACTGTTACCATTTATATACTCCTTCTCTTTCCACTTTCCTTCTGGTTCCGAGCTTTCTGTTCTAATTGAAGCAGGAATTTGGGTCAATTGTCGTCCATGGTTGATCGTTAAGAAACTGTATATTTCTGAAATTTGACTCTGTTTCAAGAACTTTGTTCTCAATCATACTCAATCCCTTCTGGTTAAAATGGATTCTTTCAGTCAGAATTGTCATCAGACCACGAATTTCAGGTATAACCCAAATTCCACCGCGATTAACCACGGTGGCGATGACGACGGGGCTGAATTTTCTGGGATTCTGGAAATCTACGTGCATCATGCGAGGAATATTCACAACATATGCATCTACGAGAATCAGGACGTGTACGCGAAATTCTCTCTCACGTACAACCCTGATGAGACCCTCTCGACGAGGATCGTCAACGGAGGCGGGAAGAACCCTACGTTCGACGAGAATCTGAGGATGGAGGTTTCACAGAACGACGCTGTTTTGAAATGCGAGATTTGGATGTTCAGTAGGGTTAGGAATTTCATGGAGGATCAGCTTCTAGGTTTCGCTTTGGTCCCAATTTCTGAGGTTTTGGGAAAAGGGAAGCTCACTCAAGAGTATAGCCTCTCTTCCACTGATCTCTTTCATTCTCCTGCTGGAACTGTTAAATTGACTCTCTGTTTGAATTTGAACCCATCTCTGCAAATTATTAATTCATCTGTTAACAATTCTGTATCATCAGAATCAGTTAATTCTGTCACCAATAATTGTTCATCATCCATATCCTCAGAAGTTGTGTTGCTTGATAGGAAAATCTCAGAGGTTATGTTAGACCCAATTGAGTTTTCCAGGATTGAGTTTCCTGATATTAGTGTTGTTAGGGAGAACCAACAAATGGTATCTGAGTACTTCAATTTGACATCCCATGGTGCTTCTTCATCTTCTTCTGCTACAGCTTCATCTTTGGCTTCAAGGCCTAATTCAGGAGGGCTTTTGCCATTTCTTTGCCTCTCTGCGCCGCCTCCTCCTCCTCATTTTGATGATTGTGAAATGACTGTGAATTCCCCAGAAGGGAATCATGGAGACTCCTCCATTTCCCCAAATGGAAGCATCCAGAATTCTGGATTCTTCAGCTCCACCACCACAACTCTAAGTGATGATAGAAACTCTGCAGATTCTTCCACCGAGAAAAAGGGTCATATTGGTGTTGGTGAATCATCGAATTCCGCGAATATCATAATAACCAGTGATGCTAATAATCATCATCATCAGAATCCTGGTTCTTCTTGTGGTCCTGACACTCCCACTTCCAAGAAAGAAAGTGAGGGCAGAGATGAGAAAGACGGGAAATTCTCATCTGCCACAAAGGAAAATGAGAGCAATACTAATAGCAACAACAATAAGGATAGGAAGAAGAACATTGAGGCTGCAAAATTTGGTCAAGTTTTCTCAGCTCCATTAGGGAACATCAATCTTGAGGCTGAGCAATCTGCTATGCAACAACAGATAGTGGACATGTACATGAGGAGCATGCAACAATTCACTGAGTCTCTAGCAAAAATGAAGCTCCCAATGGATCTCAATGCACCAGACACAGAAGATTGTGGTGATGTGATTCAAAATCATAGCAGCAGCAACAGCAGCAGCAAATTAGAAATCGACAAGAAAAACGAACGATCTCGGGTGTTTTATGGAAGTCGCGCATTCTTCTAATTAATCACCCCTCCTTGATGAGATCAGTTTAATTTGGTGTAACTTTGCTGAAGTATTTAATTTTCTGATCAAACTCTTAATTTTTTTTTTTAAAAAAATTAAGCAGTCACTTTTGTTAGTGACTATTATCTTCTAGTTAATATGTTTTTTTTATTACTTACTATTTGACTTCATTGTAAATGGGTGCACCACTTCTTTGTCTCTGTAGTACTACTTTGTTTTTCTTTTTCTAGAAGTGCTTTTGAAGAGGTGTTCGTTTCTGTGTATTCTTTTGTGATGGCTTTCTGCAGAATTGAATTGTAAGGAAAATTTGTGGTGTTATGTCATGTAGGTAGGTACCTAAAGTTGGAACTCTAGCCATTCTTATGCTTCAAGCATGACTATTATTGCTATGCACATTGTGCTTTATTGTCATTACTTTAACAACAACAAAATATATATATATATATATATATATATATATATATATATATATTCTTCTTTCATTGTTTTTGAACAGTTAAATTACATTGAACCCATTAAACTTTCGATCATGATCAAACGTATAAAATGTTTGGACCATTAAAATTCGACAAGAAACTCTTCTTAAATTTTTGATTTTGCACATATAATTCATTTATTAATTGCTGGTTCATTATTTCATTAACAGAGTGTGATGTGTCATTAACGATGATTTTCTTTAAAAAATTATTTTTCAATTAAACAACTCATAAATTTAAAATCAAATGTTAATAAATCTTTGCACATCTCAGCCTATACAAATTTAAATTTTAGGAAGATTCGTTAAAAGCTTTTAATTTATCTACAAATAATTAAATATTCCTATTTAGATTAGCGGTAGAAGCTATTTTTCTAACGTAATTTATGGTGTATGAGGTAACTATATGATAGGAGTTTTGTCTCGACTTATATAAACATGTTTTTTTTTTTAAACGTTAACTCAGTAAAGCCCTATGAGTGTTATTTTCACTGACATTTGCATGTTAAAGTAAAATAGTCTTTCTTGTATAAAAAAATAAGAATACACATATACATACTATCAGATAAACTTGATCACCAGTAAGAATATGAATTTTAATTCAGACCTTATCCAAACATGGACAATCATTTATATGAAATAAAGTAACTCTTTTTATAAATAAAATAAAGTAAACTTTAATTTGGTCATCAGATGCGTCTTCTAAATAATCTGTCTTTATAACATGTCTCAGTCTGTAATTTGTTCGAGATTATTGTTAGCATCATCTCAAGTGTTTTTCTGAAACTTCCATTGGATGTATTGGAGGACAAAGGGAAGGATTAGATATATATATATATATATATATATATATATATATATATATATATATATATATATATATATATAATGTTTGTAATGATTAATATTCCTTCTTAGAGCATTATCTTGTTGGAACCATTAGCAAAATCTGCATAATGGGTGGCCATATCTCTCAGCAAACCTTATTTCCCACTCATGTTTTTCCCCTAGAATTTTTCAACATAAAATTTCTCAACTTTTTTTATATTATTGGAGAATATTATTTCGCTTTTGATAATCATGTCATGTTTGATAATCATGTCATGTCATGGCTAATTTAAATAGCATATGATTTGCATGATATTAAAACCCGACCCAGACATTCAAACTAATAGATTAGTGAGTCAATATCTTTAAGGGAAGAGATCCTTTCATTGACTTTTTTTTCTCTTTTTTCCTCATCAACTCATCTAGGTCGTTGATTGGGAATGAGAGAAAAAAATTAAATTAGTATTATATTGATTGGACGAATATGATATAGAGATTATGAGGGATGATGAGAGAAAGATAATGAGAGAAATTCAACCCTGTCTTTATTGGTTTGGCCAAGAGTTTTGGACAAGTTGACTGGGTTAGATTTTATATATTTTTTCTTCCATTATTGAGCTTAAAATGATGTTGTTTTGAGTTAAAAAAATAGCAGTTCATTAAATTTGTGCTTTAATAATTTTTTTGGTTTAATTATGTGTAGTTTATATATGCATATTCCATTTACGTGGGGATTAATGCTTTAAAAAAAAATATCACTATTTTCAAGATTATATATGAATATTTTGATTTATTTTAATTAAATTATATTATTTTAATCATTAATTGATTGGCCTTGATTTAACTACAATTAAACTACTAACCTTTAATTATTGTATTGATCAAGACTCGTTAGATTATAGAGTTTGTGATTTATTAGTGATATTGATGATATAAAACTTTATTAGTGCCTAGTAATACTTGTTGTCATTCATATGATATAAATAAAATGTTGTTGGGAGGCATCAAGAGAGTGAAATGTGTGAAGTGATGTGTTGTTTAATTTTATGAAGAAAAAAAGGGTCCCATGACATGATCAAAGATTGAAACTTTTGATGGTACAATGGAATTGTGGTGGGAATGGTGGGGCCAGATTGGAGACATTTTTGTCAACACAAGGTGCACCACAATTCTTGAGATATTAGGCAAGTTTACTTCAATCAAACAAAATAGGAATGCAAGCATGATGGGAATCCAATGCCCTTCTTGTGAAAAAAAGGAATGGAGGTAAAATAAATACACACTCATGTGAAAGAAAAAATAATTAGAATAAATTGGGTTCTCAATTTTGTTTGAATTTCTTTTTTGGGTAATAGAAAATTGTTTGAAGTGATTTTAACATAGATAATAAAGAAGGTTATTTTGGAAGTATCAATAAAGCAGGTAGATTAGACAATATAGAGTCATCTAAAAAAATAGAAGAAAATTGAAAAAAATGCTCAATGAAATTATTGAATAAAATATTTCAAAATATTTAATTATTAATAGAGTACAATAATATAGTGTAATTCATGTAACTATTCCACTTAATTGAATAAAGCTTGTGATCACTGTATATCATACCCTCTTCTAAAACCAACCCAAAAAGCATTTCAAATTTATTTATCATGCTATTTTAAATAAATCACAATTAAAATTAATGAAAAATATCTTCATATTTATATTATAAAAAGTATAAAATATATTAAAAATATAAACATGATGGATTTATGAAGTTTAAAAATTATAAAATAAATATATAGTCAGTTATACAGTATAATTTATATCTCAAATATAATGCGTAAGGAAATGTGTTAATTATTTGATAAAAACTAAGTATATAAAGCATATGAATGTTCACAACATTATTTATTATTAAGATTAAGTCTTCAACACTATAGCCAACATGTAATGCTTACTAATCCGTGTCCGACACATACAATCTACAAGAAGTTTCACACTGTCATAAAATATTATATATTTTATCACAATAATTACAATGTTCATAATATATATTGTATCCCATATGAATGCTTTGATTTGGAGTGTAAATTATAATTTTTTTCATGACTATATTACAAGGATATTTTAATAAAAATTTGAGACTAAACCAACAAAAACTAATTGATGTGCCCATTATATTGAGCAATTAAAGACAAAATTATTTGTAGGCAATAATCACACCAAACATCAATGATTAAAAAGAAAATAAATATTGTAGGAACTACAAAGCAATATTTTTGCAGTAAATGTTAACTGAACCATGAAATCATGTCTATGTGAAAGGGAAACACAATGACAAAAGTTACACTTTCACTTTCTTAAAGATCAAGCAAAGCCATTTTGATTTGGGTCTGTTCATGCCCACTTTATGAAATTTGTAATGTTGACTAATATTTTGTTACTTTATTCACACATTATTTAATTGCATGCAATTTTTATCTTTTCAAACTTTAAATAATGACCTTTTCATATCTACATTCTTATACTACTTATAAACCTTAAATAAGAATTTTCAAGTTTTCCGGTGAATATAGCACCTAGAAGTATTTTTTCTACATGTATTTATAATTCTAAAATATTTTGCAGTACATAAAACATCATAAAGTATTTTTTTTTTTCAAGTGCATCTAATACTTTAAAATGTTTTTTTGCGCACCTAACGCCTCAAAGTATTTTTCAGATGTGTCTAACGTACTAAAAAATTTTTTTGGTTCATCAAGCACCAAGGATTAAAAAATATTTTAGATGTTGGACGCATATTAAAAAAATGTATCAGGATATATGATATACCATGAAAAGCTTCAGAGTATTGAATGTACATAAGAAAATACTTTAGGTACTGCATACGCCTTAATTTTTGTTTAAAAAATTACTATGTGATGTTTAATGTAATTTATCAATCTATATTTAAGTATTGTTTAAGCATAAAATTTTTCATATACATATATCAGACGAGATTTAAGTATTTAATCACCCCACATGGCCACATGAAAAGAAAAGAATTTGAAAAAAAAAACTATTAATATAAAAATATAGTTACTATTTTTCAAGTCCCAAAGCACATTATTCCTTATTTCAAAAATAATACTGGTATCAAATGTGAATCATCTTTAAAGTTACATAAAATTAATTAATTATCCATTACCTTTTTAGTTTTTACACTATATTAAGTTATAAAGTAAAATTTCTAACTACCTTTAGGTTTGTCTTAATTACAAAGGCTTCCCATATATTTTGAAATCTCATATAAATCTCTCTTAAAATTAAATATATATCACACAAATCTCCCATATATATTTGAGATTTTGTTTCTATCAACCAAAATCATTTAGTTCATCGTTAAGTGAGACTCTTCAACTTCTATTTAACCAAAATACCCCTCTTAAATATAAAAATTATTTAAACATTTTTATTTGTAAAAAATAATTTTAAGAGACATATTTTAAACTTTTTAATATGGTATAAACTTTTATAAAACTGTATGTACCTCAATTTAACTAAAAATGTTTTCCCAAGCTCGCAAAAATTTCAAAATCGTAACTGTCTGAGCACAATAAATTTCAATAACACGTTGAAAGGAATTCAAAGTTCAAGTTTGATCACTCTGAGTTTGTCTTAAAAAAAAAAAAGATTACTGTTATGAATATTAAATTCCTGGATATCCATATCTCCCATTATTTCTTATTCTCTACAGTTTCCTATTCTCACCCATTAATCACTATGATTATGAAATCACATTAATTGTATATTAGAGAGTTGCGCTAATAAATAGAAGGCATATATTATGTATTTCACCTAACACTAAATAGTGAATAAGACTTATCTTTTTTACTTTCTATTCATTCTTCCTTTCACTTCTGATCTTTCTGATATGTAAAGTTAATAATTAGTTAAAAGTCAGATTGAGTCCGTTAGCAGAGTTAACTGTTAGAATTAGTTAAAAGGGTTGTTAGTTTAGTTAGAAGGGCTGTGAATAAGCCTATAAATAGATGTCCATACCTATTATATCTCTGTTATGGGATTGATAATTAAATAACCTAGAAATGATTCTCTCTTATTCTCTCCCGATTCTCTCTTGAATTCTCTATTTTCTAGTTTCTCTTGATCTCTCTATATAGAATATTATTTCTAGTCCCAATGTTTTAGCGACAGGCTGCTACAAAAATGGCTCTCATTTTTTCAATATTCTCCCACACAAGTTGTACTGTAGATTTGGTTTAGGGGAAAGTAATTGAAATATTTTATGGAAGATTCCATTCTGAGTAGGAAGAAAAGAAGAAGCACCAGTGTGTGCCAATACTGTAGATCAATATGAAAGTCAAGCTTCTGGGTCTAAGATTTTCAGCAACAGTTTTTTCAAAGATAAGCAAAAGTTTTCCAGAATTTAGAAGCTCATGTATAAGTTGTTTTAACATTGTATTTTTATGGGTCAGTCTTATGTTAATCATCCTTGATGGTAAGGATGTTTTGAGGAGGGGGTAGTGATATATAGAGATAATAATTAGTTAAAAGTTAGTTTGAGTCAATTAGTAGAGTTAAATATTAGAATTAGTTAGAAAGGTTGTTAGTTTAGTTATTAGAAGGGTTGTAATAAGCCTATAACTAGATGTCCATACCTATTGTATCTCTGTTCTGGGATTGATAATGAAATAGCCCATAAATATTTCTCTCTTATTCTCTTTTGATTCTCTCTTAATCCTATGTTTCTTGTTTCTCTTGATCTCTCTATCTCTTTCTCTTTATGCAGAATATTAATTAGATAACACTTTTCCTCCATTTTATAACACGTTATCAACACGAAAGCTATAACAAGGGTATGATTCTCTCATCGTATCTTTAATAATTTCATCTACTTCTTAATCATATGTTTATTTTATATATTTGGGATAATATGAGCCACTGTATAAAATTAAATAAATACTTTTATCCATTGTTTTAAACATCGGATTCTATGGATAAAATTGAAGATTATTATTGTTTTTATATATTATTTTGATCTCCTTTAAGAGTTTTTTATATTATTGTTATTGTTATTTTAGTATGGTCAAGAGCCATACACCTCTGATTTTATATTCTAAAATTAAATTATATGGTTAGAAGTCATATTGCTTTACTTTCTTATTTAGAAAATATATGACCAAAAGTCATATTGATTTGATTTCATATTATTTGGCCAGAAGCCATATTCCTTTTATTCCTATTTTGAAATTAATTATATGACCAAAAGTCATATCACTTTGCTTATTTATTTTGATATAATATGGCTAGAAGCCATATTTCTTTGATTCACTATGATATAATAACCATAAGCCATATTACTCTAATTTCCTATTATGAGATTAGGGAGTGTTGTTTTTTTTTCTTTTCATTTTTTATATTATTTTTTATGCTACTTCATTTTATTTATGTTTTATTATTTTAGTTTTGTGAGATATATATATTTGTTCATCATTTAATTTATTTGCCATTTTACTTTTATTATTGCTATCTTTATGTTAAATTTTGTTGTTTTATATTTGTTTGCACTTAATCTTATTTACATTTTATAACATATTATTTTATTTTATTTATAGTATTATATATGATGTGATAAAAATGATTGTGGATTTCCTCATCCGTATATATATACATCACTTAGATTCTTCCTCCTCTTTCTACATTTCTGCTTTATTTATATTGTTATATGTTATTTATCTTCATATATGCATATTTATTCATGATTTTATGATTTTAATGGTAAAATATTTATTTATGAATATATGAAGAATATTTTTTAAAAAATTTATTTGTTGAATTATATATTGACTACTCATAAAAATGTTGCTCCCTTTAATTATGTTGTTTATTAAATATGTTGATTATGATTTATGAATTCTAATGTTTTAATTCATGACGATGCTTTATGTTTTATTAATCTTAATATTAGGGCTGAACAACGGGAAGGCGGGGCTGCCCTGTGCCCTAATTTGTGTCCCGCTCGTTTACTTTTCACAGGTACGACATAGCCCGTGCCCATGCTATAAATTGTTTAACTCGTGATAAGTCGATACAAGCAAACACAGGCAGGTTTCGAATTCCATGTTTCTACCTTCATGTTAAAAAAAGAAAAACAAAACCCACAAAAAAGGACTTAGAAAAAAAGAACCAGACGGATCAGAGATTAGATCACGAGATGAAAGAAAAGATGGTGGGTAGATTTGTGATGCTCGACGACAAGATGCTAATTGTCGCAGAGATCGATTGTAGATATGTCTTGCCGATTGTCGCAAAGATTGACAGTAGACCTGTCTCGCCGATTGTCGCTATCGTTGCCGTAAACGGAACCACCGAGTAAGGAGGGAAAAATGAGAGCTGCAATAGGAGATTAAAGATTGAAGCTAAAGATTCAGAGAAGAGAGAGGAAAGAGAAGGTGGAGGGGGCAACAAAATAAGGTAAAGCTGAAGATTGATAGAGGAGAGGGGAAAGACAAGGTGGGGGCGCGAAATAAGGTGAGAGAAGAGGGGATGAAAGTATGAGACTGTGTATGAGTGAGTACATTATTTAGGGTTTTTTTTTTAAAAAAAAATTTGAGATTTAAAATTTTTAAAATATAATAATTAAAAAATGTGGCAGGCATAAAAAACGTGTAAAGTATGGGATTGGGAATCGAACTACCGACTTTAAAACTATTGGACGCAATCCTTTGCCACTAAACTAAGTGCAAATATCACAATACATGCTTAAAACTTAATTATTATAATATAACTAATATATTTCAAATATATAAATATACACGAGGTGGGAACGGGCAACCCGTGCCCTAACCCATTCCCCACCCCGTTTAACATATACGGGCACGGGGTAGCCCATATCCGTTACCGGCCCAATTTGGGCTGGCCTAAACGGGCCAAAAAGCTACGGGGCACAGACGGATCCACAGGTTATGGGTGTTTTGCTCACCCCTACTTACTATGATTCTAATTGTAATAACTATTTTTAGTTTGAATCATGGCTAACCTTACCAAACTCATATTTTCTGCTCTTAATATCACGGGAAATAATTATCTATCATGGATCTTAGATGCTGAGATCCATCTAGATGCCAAGGGTCTAGGAACAACTATTTTATAAGGAAATGAAGCAACTAATCAAGAAAAGGCCAATGCCATGATTTTTCTTCACCACCATATTCACGAAGGACTAAAAGCTGAATACCTAACAGTAAAAGATCTACTAGAATTGTGGACTAATTTGAAGAAATATATAATCACCAAAAAACGGTGATCTTGCCTCAAGCTCATTTCGAATGGATACACCTTAGGCTACAAGACTTTAAGACTATAAGTGAATATAATTCAGTGGTTTTCAAAATAAGTTCTCAATTGAAATTATATGGTGAGAAAATAACTAATGAGCACTTATTAGAGAAAAAAATCTCTACCTTTCATGCTTCAAATATGCTCCTGCAACAGCAATATCAATACAAAGCTTTTGAAAAGTATTATGAGTTAATCTCATGCCTATTGGTAGTTGAACAAAATAACGTGATGATGAAAAATTATGTAAACCATCCCACTAGATTTGCTCCATTTCCTGGAGTGAATGTGAGTGTATAAAATAATCATCATACTAATTATCACGGTCGTAGTCATGGTAGGGATGTAGTAATTTTCATTATCATGGTGGTAGAAGTAATGATTTAATCCCAATATCCACTAGAAGAGGAAATATGATGAAGGGTAGAAAAATGACGAGGGTGGTTCCTTAAAAGTCGTTAAGAATAAGTATTATCGGTGTGGTATGAAGGGGCATTGGACACGTACCTGTTGTACGCCTGAGCATCTAGTAAAACTTTATCAAGCCTCCATTGAAAGGAGCGTGATTAATGTGGAAGCAAATTTGATTTTTCAAGATGATAAATGTTGAGGCACACAATAATGATAATGTCAATGAGTTAGATGATATTAATGGTTGTAATATGGCACACTCGGAGGTAGATGATTTTTATGATTAGATTAGTTTGGAAGGAAGAACAATTATTGTTTTTTTTTTTTTTGTGGTTTTTCCAATCTAGTTTAATCTCTACTTTCATTTCCACTTTTATGTGCAATAGGGCCATTGTTGCTCATTATGTATTTTGAATTTGTTTCAATATAATTTTCTTAAAGTATTTAAACTTTAAAGTAAAAGATAGATTATTGGCCTATTATATAATGGTTTGTCTTTGAAATACAAATATAAAGAAAGTATGATTATATAACTCACACTTGAGGGGAAGATTGTTAGAATATAAGTGTGGGCTAATTCTTGAAAAGTTATTATCATATATTTTCCACACAAAGCCTAATAAATCTCCTAGAATGGATGTTAGATTATGATTTAAATTAAGATGTTATGAAAATTGAAAAGCTTACAATTGGTTGGGACATATATTACAGTAAACCAGAAGTCTACTGATCCAAACAAGTTAATTGTTGGCATAACTTGTTTGATTATCCAAGTCATATATATAATGCAACAATTGTTATATGTTGCTTGTTCTCAAACAAAATTGACAGTGAAAATATTATTAATCATGATTAGTAATGGATCTATGCATTTCTGGAAATATATCAAACATAATTATATGAGCCAATTGAAATAGCATGTAAATCATACAATTGTTGGTTAAATTTGAAAGATGCATCTATAAGATATAAGATGGTTTCATGTGAGATTATTAGCTTGCAACCTGGAGTTTGCAATAATGTTTAAATTATGTATTAAAGCCTCTATAAATAGCCAGATCAAAGCTTATGAGAACAAAATTTTTATGTCAAATATTGACATATTTAATGTTCATATTATAACATTTATATACATTAAGCCAACAAAATTTTCCCAATGAAATTGGCTTATAGTCAAGAGCCAGACAAATTCTATCTTAAAAAGTTTGAATGTGCGATGCTTATTAATCCACCACAATGCACTTAAATGAATATAGAAAGAAAGTTGAGGTAAATGTTGATAAGGACCTCCTTTTTCTTGTTTGTCTTTATATGAAACAAAATAATGTTTCTAAAGGAAACAAATAGATTTAGAAGACTTATAATGCATGATTAGTCAATTATCATTTAATTTTTTTTCTTAACTTGAAAGGGAGAAATTGAATAGCTGGAAAAGTGAATATATTGAATGTATTATTACTATTAAGTATATATCCTCAAATATAAAAGTATGAACCAGAAGTTCATAAGATTATGCATTCATAAAATATTATAAAATATTTGTCAGTTTGAATTACTGACTTAAATGAGATTTACTAAATCTCTTATTCTAGCTAAAAATGCTTCAATCAATACAAATATAAGTGAGACATACTCGAAGCATGAGAAATTATTTGGCTCTAAATATAAGTATTATGGATGAATTGGAGCATATAATTAAGATGATCATATTAATGAGGCAGTTACTCTAGAAGAGTGCTGAGACATAACTAATTGTAAAAACCTCAAGAGAGGTTCAGGTACCTGAAAAGTAATATAGATCTTGTTAAGTTATGTCACAATTGAAAAAATGGAACCGAAAGATAAAATTGTCGACAACAATTTTAAAAATAATATCACGTAATTAAATGAGGATATTATATAAAGGTATGTCATAAGAAATAGACATAAAGATGATTGGCCAAAAGGAAAAGTGAAAAAAAATTGAAAAAGACGCAAATATTATTAAAGACCTGCAGTTCAATTTGAGATATATGAATGTTTATGTGTAAATAAAGATTTTCACAAAGTCTAATATGATTATGATGGGATATATGATTTTATGATAGATACAATAATTTTGTATATATTATTAGTCAGCAAGTTTTGAAAGAAAAATTATGTGTATATTAGATATTGTTATTTAGCCTATGCATATGGCTCACTAAGTTATGAAGTTTGCATAATAATCTTCAAATGATCCAAAATGCTAGAAGCATGTCCAAAGTTTTTTTTTGTTAGCAAAATATATATTATTTGATATTCTAGAAGTACCTTATGATAATATTTAGAGATCATTGTATTCATTATGATTTTACTGATAAAAAATTTAGTTCTTGCAGTTACACAATGGATAATGAAAATAAGATTTAATGAAAATAAGATTTAGTGATTTTCATGATGATTCTTTTATTGTTCCAAAATGAACAATAGAATGTTTGGCAGCTAACAAGAAGATATGCACGTAAGGACATTGGAAATAATCTTGTCATTAGGGTGAGTAAAACTGATACATTAAGAGAATGAGTTAATACACGTTGTACTCTTTTTCCCTTATTTAAGTTTTGTCTCACTGAATTTTCTTAGAAATGTTTTTAATGAGGAGGTAGCACTGGACATTGTATCAATGAATGATGTACTTTTTTCTTTAGCTAGCTTTTTGTTCTACTGGGTTTTTCCTAAATGAAATTTGTAATGAGGCACATTCATAATGGACATCCGAGGAGTAATATAATGAATATTATATTTGTAGATATGAATATCTCCTACTCATTCTTCATAGTTTCCTATTTTCACCCATTAATTGATATATAGAATCACATTAATTGTAGATTAGAAAGTTGTGTTTATAAATAGACGACAATGTTATATATTTCAGACCGCAAGATTTATTCTTTCTTACTTTCTATTCATTCTTCCTTTCTCTTCTCGTCTTTTCCTTCATTTTATAACAATTACTTCTTTATCTTTGAATTTTTATTTGGTGGCTCGAATTGTAGTTTGAAATATCTTAAGATTCGAATCACTTGGTGATAAATTTGCAGTGATGACAAGACACAATAAGTTGGTAATAGGTTCATTAGAAACAAAATTTATTTTAATTAACGAAATTAACAATTTGAAATTAAGTGTATATTTTTAAAATTAAAAAAAAATTATGTATAACTAAAGCAAAATAAAAGGATAGTCAAAATATTTTCCTCTAAATTATAAAAATTAATAGGATATTTTTCAATAAAACAAAAAATTGAAATTATAAAAAATATCCATTATAACTATAAAATTAATCTATTACATGATGATAACAAGTTCTCTCTCTCTCTCTCTCACACGTTAATTTCAATAAACTCTCATAATTCTTAGGTTTAATAATATAAAATTCCACTAAACTTTAATTTATGTGATACCTAAATAAACTCCATAACATTTGAAACTTTACAATGCAATAAACCCACCTTTTATATTTATCATTACTTTTGTTCATTATGTATCAAGAAATAGTTTAATATTTAAGAGGTCTATCTACATATAACTAAAATTTTAAAAGGATTATAATCATACAAAAATAAAATTTAAGGATGTGAAATTGATTAGTTTGGGGTTATTTGTATATACTTAAACGTTTAAGAGGGCTTATTATTGATCGTTGAACTTTAAATTTATACATGATTCTAGGTTTAGGGGAATTCATATATAATTGAGCCTAATTCTTAACACTCTCTTCTTCAACATTGCTATACTTTCTTGGACCCTCCACAAAAAGAAAAATATATAGATTTTTATAATTAAATCAGAACAATGTTTGTAATAAAGCTGTCAGCTAAAAACAAATGTTTATAACCAAAAAAAAGAAAAAGAAAATCAGAACAATGAAAACACGTTATCTCATTCAACTGAATTTTTTAAAAAACTAAATATTTACTTTTGATATTGAAAAAAGAGATGAAAAAAATATACTGGGAAAAGAAATGTTTGGGTCGGATTTTTCTTATTTGTTTTATGGGATTAATGTTTTTTTATGTTGTAGGAAAAAAATTATCTCATGTCATACACACATGATAGTGGGAGCCACGTATACATATATAAATCATATATGTATGTGAGTCCCACCATTTTATATGTGTGTAGGAAGTTTAATTTTCTCATACAACAGAGAAAACTAAAACCCTTGTTTTATTGGGCCAAAGGAGATGCATCAAGAAACTAAACACATCATGTTGAAATGGGCTAAGAATGATATTGGGCTGCTTTGGAATCCATGTTCAAGAGTGTTAAATCCGGAGACATGTTATTTATATATATATATATATATATATATATATATATATATATATATATATATATATATATATTTTGCTCAGAACGGAGACATGTTATTCACATGAGGAAAGAAAATGTATTTTTATATTATTCACGTGATGAAAAATTAAATATATTTATATAGAGTGGTTAAGGGCAATTTTACTTCAGAAATATAAAAAAGGGAGCAATTTTGCCCTAATCGTTTTCTAGTTAATTTTAACTATTAGTTAATCAAATATGTTAGTAAGTGGAGGTAAAACTCCTTTCACCTATTTATCTTGTAAATCTCAAAAGCTATTTTTAAAAGTTAATTCAATCAGCTCTAAATATACAGGTTTGGACATGTATCATATTTTATTAGGGTTTTGGTTTTCTCATATTATATGAGATACACACACATGAAATGGTGGGACCCACATATTTACATATATGAATTAATATATGTATATGTGGGTCCCACCATTTCATGTGTGCATGACATGAGAAGATTTGTTTCCTACCACATGAAAAAATGTTTTCCTATTTTATTATCATGCAAAATATTTAGTTACTATTGTTAGCCTGAACCGTCACATTGTTGACAAGCACTGTTGTTGTTCTCGCTAACACGTTCACTATGCTTGTCGCAATCGCATTCCTTGCCACTATTCCGTCACTTACAAGTTTCAACCCCGTCTGGCAAAGAAAGAAAAACCTAATTTAGTTCATTCAGATGTATTATTTTGTTCATACGTTTAGAAGTGTATGTATTTATAAATGTTGATATAATTTTTTAATTATACATAATCGTGTGTATATAGACTAAAATATATGCTTGATACTCACTTCAATTCTTAATACAAGATATATTTTTCTAATTTAATTAGATTCAATAATTTATAAATTAGTTAATATAACATTTATTTTCTAAAACACCCTGATTATCTTCCTTAATTCCATCATTTATTCTCCTCCTTCATTATTATTAAGTGAATATTAATAAGGGTAAATTAGAAAAAATATATAAGTAGTAGCAAATATAAAAATTATATCATATATTTAAGACCAATATCAATGCTCTAAATATATCTTATATTAATGACTTGTAGAGTACCTAACATTGGTTGAATTTGTAAGAAATGGGTTAGGATTGTAACATCTATAATTAATAAAACAATTAAATACTGCAAATAATTCTTACGAGTCGCTTGATCTAGACACAGTACGCACAAATTATCAATAATAAGGCGGAACTTAATTTAAAACCTTCATGTATACCAATGTAAAAATAGTTATGAAAAAAAGAAAGAATATTAATGTGAATTTCATATATAATTAATTTAAATAATATCCCACGTCACTGGTCGATGGAATTCGTCATATAATTCTATCCGATCCTCCACGACCATTCTGTGAATGTCATCGAACGAAAGATTCCGAGTCTGAGGCGGTACATCGCTAGCTGGTGTAGTTTCAATGTTACCGATGTTGGTTTGATCACATAATTCTATCCGATCCTCCACGATCAATCCGTCAAAGTAATCGAACAAAGGATTCTGAGTTTCAGGCGGCACATCGCTAACTGGTGGAGTTTCTATATATGTTACTGGTGTTAGCTTGATCGTCGGAAACTGTCTCAAAGTCATTGTGCATCATTGGTCATCATCACAACCACGTTCACCGTGCTTGCCGCCGTCGCACTCCTCGCCAGTATGCCGCCGCATACAGCACCGTCCGACGCGGGAAGAGAAACAACAGAGGGGAAAATATATAGTCTCCTGCGAGGTTATGGCACCAGATAACGGTGGTGGGGTTGGCACGACGGTACCAGAAAGAGACAGTATCGGCAAGGGTCTGGGGATGTTGAAGTTTGGTTGGAAGTAGGGGATAATGTTGGCAAGTTGGCCAGAGGCATTTAACACAGTGACAGAAACCTGGCGACGGCGACAGAAGTCGAGGAGCCATTGCACTATGTTGGAGCCCTCAGGGATGTCGATGACAATCTCAGAGCTTATCTTAGTGAGTGGTGGTGATGTCTTGGGCTTGTTTTTTAAACCCTTGGGTCTTCCCACGGGTCTTCTTACTTGCCGGAGAATATGGTTGTTGCCAATGGGTTCGCCGGCAGGGATTTCAACAGAGGCCATGGAGTTTAGAGATGTGGCCTCGAGTGGTGGTCGTAGCGTCCTGGGCTTGTTCTTTGAACCCCTAGGTCTTCCCATGGCTCTTTTTGGCGGAAGGGGTTGTTGGAGGTGGTGGATTTTCCGGCACCTGAGAAGATCAAAATTGTTATTTACGGGAAAACCTACATAGCAGAATCGGAAGTTCAGGAAGCGTGAAGATCAGAGATTATTGAGAAAGGGTTACTTCAGAGGCGCATATATAAAGACGGCAATGTATTATGGGCGCACCAACCCGTAATTGCCAAACAGGCGTATTTCACGTCGGCAATGACGAAGATTGTCGTTGCCATACTCAGAAATTCTTGGGTGCACCACATCATTTAAACAGTTGCCAATGAAAATGGGTCAACTCAACGAATTCAGACCTATTAATATCTCGTTAATGAAAATGGCAACTGTTTAAATGATGTGGTGCACTCAGTGCACCCAAGAATTTCTCCCCAAACTTATTAATATCTCGTTAAAAGGCTAACTTAACAGATTTACCCGTATTATTTAACTGGCCAAGAAAAAAAGATTTACTGTATTATTTAACTTATCATCTATATCCGAGAAAAATATATATATATATATATATATATATATATATATATATATATATATATATATATATATATATATTGAAAAAACACTTAGGTCCCAAGGACCTAACAAAATAGCAAAAAAGTTCCATACTAAACGTTGGTTTTCCAAATAAAAAAAGTCCTACGTATCAAGAATTCCTCTTTTTCCAAATCATAAACTTTTTATACAAATAAAAATTTCGTCATAGATTCGACTCAATAATTTTGATATATAACTTCAGAAAAAAATTCACAGGTAATGATCATTTAATAAATGTTATATACATTATTTGAATCTTGAACGGTTGAAAATTCGTTTTAACTGTAAACTTTTGCTTAAATGTAAACAAAAATATATTATATTCAACCTTAGCTTCATAAAAAAATATTATTTAAATGACCACCGTGTGAGAATTCATCTAAATTTTAAGATTAACCATGAATGAAAATGAAAACAATAAACATATAAAAAACTTAGGGTTAAGTACAAATTTGCTCTGGAAGTACACACCCAAGAGCAATGTTGCCTTGAAAGTTCTTTTGGGCTTAATATTGCCTCGGAAAAGTCTAAGGAGGTAGCAATGTTACCCTTTTCCGTTAAAAGATTAACGGTCAACGTTAGTTTTTTAACAGAAAATGACAACATTGCTATGTTTTTAGACTTCCAAGGCAAAATTGAACATGAAAATTTTTTTAAGACAACATTGCTTCACGAAGTATACTTTTGAGACGGATTTACTATTTAACCCAAAAACTTAACTATAATACTATATTGTTAATGTCTAAATTCAAACCTCATCTCTCATTACCTAAATTACTGAATTCTATGTAGAGTTGTCAAAATGGGCCGAGCCTATTAGACTAATCTGTTTCAAACCTTTTAAGTTATAAGTCAGACTTATATTTAATTTTAGGGCGTGTAAAAGGAACTTAGGCTAAAACGAGATAGCGCTTAAAAATAAAAGGGTTAGCCCGTTATGGTGAAGGGTCAGCCTTTTTAAGTCAGCCTATTTTAATTTATCTAAATGAAAATACTCACTTTTGTTATGCAACACTTATTGGTTGGAAAAAAAAAACCTAAATACTCCAATTCACACACGTAGTGTTTGAAAACCTTTCAAAATTTAATTTTTGCATAGTACAAAGTAAATATGTGAGAGATGTAACATTCTAAATTTTGAATTTTAAGAATCAAGAATTAATTATAGAAAATTTGGCCTTAAGGAATTTTAAAAATTAAGATTTTGGAATTTAAGACATATTTTCCATAAATTAAAGGCAACTTAGTTGGAAATAATTATTGACCTGAGTATTTTGGGGATAATATTTTATGGATGACATAAATTAATTAAAAGAAAGAACAAAGTCAAAGAAAATTTGGAAGGGATAATTTATGACAAAAATAATTATTGGAAATTAGGATTTATTATATTTTCCTTGGAAATAAAATCATGGAAAATAATTGCAAGAGAGGATGTTGGAAATTAAGAATTCAATTATACAATAATCGCAATTAAATCTAATTGCAATTGAAATTGTTTATTTAAAAAAATAAAAAAAATAAAACGAAGCAGACATAATATATACACATTCCAGATACTACTTTTGGGCTCAACATGTGATAACCTATGTATTCTCTTAAATTGCCATCTAGCAGCCCATCTTAAACTTGCTCTCGTCCAGCCCATATGGAAGCATTATTCATCCAATCTTAACCCCAAAATGCTGAAGCAAATAAATCACTTGATCTTCTCCTTTTCCTTTTTGGGCCACGTGATGAACATATATGTGCAGCCCATACAAGATGCTCAACCCATTAATCTAATCCATTATATCTAATATTACCCAGTCCTCACGTGAAGAGAAAAAGAAACAGATGCAGCAAATCACTCAAAGTAAGATTTCAGCCTCTTGTTCGCATGACAGCAGCAACTCAGTCGATACTTCTCTGCATCGTGAGCCCACCGCCAATACCCTCTGGATTCTTGCCTTCGGACTGGACCCTTGCTCATTATATATACATTGCCTTCTTCATCTCCATTTTCATTCCTCATTTTCCCACGGCCTATACACAGAAAACTGAAGCTGAGAATGAGAGAGAGGCTGAGACACAAGAGAAACCGAGAGAGAGGAAGAAAGTAGTGCTGTTGAGGCTTTGACCAGCACCCAATACGTCTCATTTTCTGTTTCCTCCTCCTCATCCGTTTGGCTCTGCTCTAGTTGAAGAAAAACAGAGTGAGAGGTGAGTCTTGAGCTCCTTTCTCATAGTTTCTGCA
The DNA here is from genome assembly GCA_037074495.1 of Acacia confusa. Lineage (NCBI taxonomy): Eukaryota > Viridiplantae > Streptophyta > Magnoliopsida > Fabales > Fabaceae > Acacia > Acacia confusa. The sequence goes on from CM073511.1 coordinate 17,034,115, forward strand.
CTTGAGTTTTCGGAAATGGGAGGTGTAGCGTATGGTTTCAGTTCTGTAGGATACTATCCTGTTTTATAAGCCACAAAACATAGGATGTTGAAGCTTAACGTGCATCACTGATCTGTATTATTGTTGCATGCCGTGAATGTAAACATATATATAAGAGAAAGAAAGTAAAAACGCTGCACATGATTTAAGATTTATATATAGTTTGACACGTGAATGAGTATGCATATATGTGTGGCCATCATGTATAAAAGAGAAGAAGATGCTTTTGCTGTCATGAGCAGAAGAAAAAGAAGGAAAACATATATGAAGATATATAATAGCTTTTGGTTTTACTGATATAGGTTGTTGTTTCAGTATTGTTCCATGGTCAAAGCATTGCTTGAGAGTTATTTTATGCACCTCTTTGTATCGAGACTGTGTCTGCCAGTGAAAGTAAAAGAATGCTGGATGCGTGTGAGGATATATATAAAAGAATAACTCACTGGAGGTACATTTATAGGAGGCAAAGGAGAAAATATTGCTGAATATATATATATATATATATATATATATATATATTGCTGGAGGTGAAAACTCATGCTGTCAAGCTTACCCATGCGTGTGTGTAAACAATGTGCTGCATGTGAAAGAAAAAGGGGAGCAAGTTTTTATGTGTGTACGTGTTTGCTTTTGAAATAAAGAAATACATATACACATACATATGTCAACCTTTCAAAGAGTCAAAGAAGAAAAGCTGTCATTTTCAGGAAACTAAATTTTTTTGCAGTTGGACCATCAATCTTTGAGCAAAGTGAAACTAGGGCAAAAGACCTTCTTTGACCCTGAAATTTTATGGGAATTTATTAGACATGACAAGATTTAAACTGAGCTTTGTTTCACCTCAATCCGATGTCTGTAGCTCAAGTTATGATTTTTGAAAGATGGGTCAAAATTTGAAAACGTTTTAGCGTTATTTCTGGAGTCAGCAAATGACGTTGACTTTTTGACCAAGTCAATGAATTTATAAAATGATGAAATTTTTCATATTTGTAGTAGACACATAGAGATTTAATTTTATAGATAATTCGTTGTATTTCGATAAGTATACAAATAGTTATGAATTTTGGAAAATGGGTTACAAATCTGAAACTGTTTTTGAACAAAGACTACCATTTTGAAATCTGGGAATTGTATAGCATGTATTGGCTATTGCTATTATTTTTTTATGAAACTAGACATGTTAAGGGACATATGAGCTTTGGAAGAACACCATTTCAATTTTTATACAATTTATTATGGATTTTTGAAGTTAGGTAATAAGACAAACTGTTTTCTTGAAATGATTCTGGGCAGTGGCAACATTTTTGCATTTTGGAATTGAATGACATGTGATAAAATGTTGAAACCAATTTTCATAGAAATTAGACTTGATAAGGAGTTCATAGGTTTTTGAACCACCTAAATCTGACGTTTAGAACTCCAGTTATGGATTTTTAAAGTTGAGCTATGAAATTAAAACTGTTAAGTTTGTATTCTCAGATTGAATAGTACTTAAGTTTTTGAAATTTTGGAATTTTTCTCAGTGATAAACTAACTTGGTGACTTTAATTTATGAAAGAAGACTTATCAAAGAATAAATAGAAATTGGAATCATTCCATTTGGAGTTATATTGACTAAGTTACAAATTTCCCTAATACTAGTGGAAATCAAAGGTTAATTTCTGATAAGTCTTAAGATAGTCATTTAATTTGCTAATTGTACTTAACCTTCCAAGTAAAGGTTTCTTGAATAAATTAAAAAGTTAAATGGTTGAGGATATATTTATTGTAATAGAATATAGAATTCATAATAAAGATTAGCCAATTAAGGGGAATAAAAATGGTAAGCTTTATGGGTCGGTAAGCATAATCTTAATACTGCTATTAAGATTAAATTGAGTAATAACCCGTCTCCAAATATTATAGGATTTGGACTTTTGCGTTGAGCTCTTGGATTAGGAGCAGTGTTATAATAATTAGCTTGGGTAAGAGGTAACCACTTTCCACTTATTATGCATGTTGATATGTTGCTTGTGAATATTTTTTTAAATCATTATTATGAATGATTTTTATTGCCTTGTGGAACCTTATGATTTGAAATATTGAAATATATTGTAAATTTAGATATTTTGACATGGTTATGAGAATTATTGGAAAAACTCTGATTGAGTTAATTATTATGATAATTATGGAAATGGATGAATTGAGAAGAGCTGGAGTTGTTATTTTCACCACGTGGTGAACCCTCTATTGTGCACGATGGTTGACTTACTATTGTCTAAACGGTTTAATGAGGAATTTGTCTACCAGAGTGATGGGCTTACGATTCGGGACTTGCCCACCAGAGTGATGGGCTTACGACACCTCACTAGGATAAAGTGGGGAAAAGACCCATGGTTTGGGACAGGTGCTCTGAGGATTTTGGCCGGTCCTCATCACTTGACTAGTGAGCTGTTGAGTAACCAGCAACATAGGTATGACTTAGCCCATGGGTCTAGTTGGAGGAAATAAGGCGGTTCGGTTGGATTGAAGGGATGTATTATGGGTATTGAACACAAAAAGATTTGTGACACCCAATCATGATACATTATAATAATGTGATATTTTATGAAGAGGATATTGATGAATTGTGATAATTGAGAAATTGAAACACCTATTTTATGCTATTTCATTTATGACATAAGATTTTGTGATATCAATATTGGCGAGATATATTTTTAAGATTTGGCTATATAAATTGTTCTACTTTGCACCTCACTAGTACATATTAATATTCATAATAAGTTGGACTGATGGTTACCAAATTTTTTTAGGTGATATCTCGCGTCCGAGTCCATCAGGAAAGGCCTCAGAAACTTAAACTACTCTGTTAAAAGTAGTGTTTCTGTCTCTTTTGGTTTATGTTAGACAATTGTATATTGTCACGTTAGGGCTCATTATGCATACTCTAATAAAATTTTAAATTTTTCGTAAATTTTGGAGCACTATTAAGTTAATGACTTAGCTAAATACGGTTATTTTATTAAGTAAAGTGTAGAACGTTTCAAGAGACTTTTTGTCTCGACTTGCGTAAAATTTAAGTTTTGAGTGCCATCTAAATAGACACTAATACCCTAATCAAACTTTAAACGTTCAAATCGAGATTAATTTGTTTAACTCTAGCCACTTCGCATACATTTTTATGACGTTATTTACATGTTTTGCTTTGATTCATGCATCAACTGCAAATAGGATAGTCCAACTTTTGAGAGCGAAAGAGCATAGTATTTTTCTTAAAACAATATAATTTTAGTTAAACAATATAATTTTGAGAGCAAAAGAGCATAGTATTTTTATGTATAGTATGAGAGTTTCTCTGTCTTCTTAACGACAAACTTTTATTTTTATGTGCGATTACAAAAAGGAGGAAATTATTTAGTTTTATTTGTTTTTTTAGTTGGGACAATAGTTTATTAGTGTTTGAAGTTTGATTTGTACTTGTGATTGAACTTTAGACAATATTTTAACATTTTATTTTATTAATATATATGGCTTGGTTTATAATTTTAAGAGATTTATTATTTTACTTTTCAATATTTCAAAATATTTTAAAAAATTGAAATTTATATGTTAATTACTTATCTTGATCACCGAAACGGATAATATAAAAAGGAACGGAAGCTTAGAATATAAACATAGGACGGTGGAGGATGAGGGAGAAGCATCGAGCAACAAGAATTAGTGTATTATACATGGAAGGACTATAACTTAGATAACTGTACAAACAATAAGGATCAAATAAAAAGAAAAGAAAAGGAAACTAGAAGGACCTGATTCTGACTTTGTTGAAACTATAAGGAATTATATTGGGAATTAGTTTTCCATATAATAATGATTATTTGAGGGTGTGATAGTTTATTTGCTATTGGTTCATTTTCAAATCATTTAAATTTAAAATAAATTTGAACTATGAAAATATAACATATTTAAATATTCACTTGAATTTATATATTCGGGAAAGAACATAACATTTTAGCTGAACTTTGTTTAAAAAAAAAATATCTAATTATATAGGATTATTTTATGATCTAATGTTTTATATTTTGGATCGATATATCTCAAATGAAATCAAATACGTAAATATTTATATATCTGATGTCTGATGAGTTGCGGTTTAATAAAAAATTTTGGATCAATATTATATGATAATTAAAATAGAACATTAGATTATAAAATGATCCTAAGTTTTCACAATAAATAATTGGAAAAATTAAAATGAGGGACCTAGAGAAAATAATATTTATAATAAATGACTATAAAAATTATAATTACTTAGAAAGATCAAAAATCCTATAATATAGATTCAAAATCCCTAAATTATCCCTAACCAAACCTTCTATAATATCTCTTATATTCATAATTAAAAAATAACTAAAATTAAAACTAAAATTTCCCATTATGATATAATAAATTACTTATATTATCAAGTTACTCAATTTATATTATTAACATTATTATGAATTAAGATATTTTTATAAAAACAAGCTTAACTAATTTCATATTGTTCAAGATATAACAGATTACTTCAATGTTTTAATTTTATCAACATTAAATGAATTTTTAACCAACATAAATTTCTTCTAAAACCAAAATAAATCATATAAAATTTCTTGCTTAAATGTTAAATTATAAAAGTCCTTGAGTTTTATTAAAATTATATAATTCTATTTTTAAATATTTTTTTTGTTGATTTTAAGAAAATTATATTTTTGACAAAATTGAAGAATATGTGACTTTGTTTAGAGATATATATGTGCAAGTTATGAAAAATAAAAATCGAGAAAAAAATTATTTAATTTAATGAAACTTTGAATTTTATGTTAGTTTTAATAATAGAATGTGGAAGAGAATATAGGAGGGCGCAAAAGATTTTGTTAGGGGTATTTTAGTATTTTTCATTCCATGTTTTTGCATTTGTTCATTCTAAATAATTACAATTTTTATGATAAGTCTCTATAAATATCTTTTCTCCTAGGTCCTTCATTCTAATTTTCCCTCAATAATTTTAAATAATTTCAGTTTTTTTTATCAGGATAATTAAATTTAGATTACACTTGATACTTCGGACTTCTAGCTTTATTTCCGTGGAATAAGGGATCTAGGAAGTTAGGTTATAATATTCCCTATACATATAACGTCAGGTTACTATAACTTCCATCACACCCCCATCGCTTTGTATGCGTCATGGATCCAAAGATATTCTTCGGTCAGCCCCAGCCAAGACCAAAGGGTAATAAATCTCTGAGGTCGGGGAAGGTGGCCATTAAAATCCCCTCCGGCAAAGACTTAATACAATCGCTCTTCAAGTCATGTTGTCGGCATAGAGTCTCCCTCACCGTGTTAAGCGGCTCCGGGCAGCTTTCCGATGTCATCCTCTGTGGCCACCAGAATACCTTTGTTGGACCCTTCAACATAGAGTCACTCTCCGGCTATGTCACCTTCAACTCTCTAGAAAGTTTTTTCCCGTTTCAGGTGACACTGGGGGCGCCAGACGGTCGATTATACCCCCAAATGATGGTGGGAGGGACGACATCCACCGTCGTGGAGGTGGTGGCGGTGATGAATGTTCAGTTGGATGAAGATAACGATGCGATGGTGATGGAATCCAAGAACGATGAGTTGGATGATGATTTCTGGAATTCTTTGAGTCCTATTGTTGATCTCTCTCCCTTTAAGGGAGTTTGAGGGTAATACTTCTTTTTTTTTTTTCAAAAAAATACTTTTTATTTTAGGGCAAGTATCTCTAAAACCTAGAGAAGCCATTAGAGACCCTCTTCCCCTGATTATTGGAAAATACATTAAAGCCTTGAATTCTTTATTATCCACGACTATTGTCGGAAAAAATTGACGACTGTTGTTATGTTGAATATCCATTTTTTTTTTGGTCGTCATGAGAATGTAATAATAGCTCATATATATGGAGATTAAAACTGAGTTTGCAAGAAAGGGAGTTGATACAAACTGTTATAAATAAGTTGTAAATATCCACGCATCTCTTCCAAGTATAAGTCAGCAGAGCATAGGGAGATGCATAACACATAAGCGACCCGAATAAATTAAAAAAAAAAAAAAAAAGAAGCAAGAACAATCAATGCATAAGAAAATTACTTTTCTCCGATTCAAAAATGTCGTTATGCATAAAACATGAATTTTTAAAAATAAAATACCAAGTGCATGTTGTTTTAGGTATGAACAATGAAGCATATTCATGTACTGTTCAGGAAACTTGGCAAATATAACGATTGATAAATGCTAAAATTATCCTAAAAAAATAATAAGCAACCCTGCTGCAAAAATCTCATGAACCACTTGCTGATTTACAAGATATGCAATCAACTTGATTGCAGCTAGCTAGTAATAGAGAGTATACATGAAAGGTACATAAACAAACATATAAAAAGCATTAACCTGGTTCACAAGTCCATTAACGCTCTTTGTAAGAGCTTCTTTTGTCTTGAACTTGTCTTTTAGGTTTTCAATCCCCATCTAACCTTCCATGCCCATCCTCTTTCATCCTAAATATTTGCATATATGCTGGAATGAAAAGTTAAAATTAACTACAAAAATATTCAGTAATAATAAATCAAGTAAAATAAGTGAGCAATCAACATGAATTATTCAAAGCGACTGGTCCATGGGATTTTATAATGAATCAAGTAATAATAAATCAAGTAAAATAATTATAACCTAAATATCATCATAAGTGAGCAATCAACATGAATTATTCAAAGCAACTGGTCCATGGGATTTTACTCAGGTGGTTATTTTTCAAAGGAAGAATCTGCAAAACACTCCTCATGGACTTTGATATAACAAGCACAATTTGCTTCCTCGCTGGAGTTTGTAGTGGAAGGCTAGTTAGAGCTAATGAATAATTAGCAATAGAATTAGTGTATTCATTCTAGATTGTTCTGTATAGAATTTGTATAGCAGGACCACTAATGGTCCTGTCACCACGTGTCCAAATTGTATAGCCCTATAACGGTTTTCTGTACGTTCATTCTTTATAATCTTTCTATATAAAGATTGCTGAGGCCAGTGCATTATTCACTTGCTCAGCCTATTCATTTCTCTGTGCTTAGAATTCTTTCTTGGTATCAGAGCAATTCTCTCATAGGCAAATCTTAGTCATGTCTCAGTCGTCTCAGACCTCCGATGACGCAACCTCCTCTGTCGTTAAGACCTATTCACTGTTCCATTCTTCCAGTCAGACCACTGCCATAAAACTTGATCAGACAAACTTCCTTGTCTGGGAATCGGTTGTTCTTCCACTCATTGAAGGCAATCGACTCCAATCTCACATCAATGGCAAAGGAACAGTCCCTCTTGAACAACACTCTGTTTCAGGATCTCTTCAACCTAATCTAGCCTATGATGAGTGGTATGCTGTCGATCGCATGCTCGTCGGATGGTTGCGTAACACGATGACGCAAGAAGTAGGAGCCCAGTTGCTTCACTATCAAACTGCCCTGGAGCTCTAGACCAGCGCTCGAATTTTGACCAATGCATTCTCAAGGTCACGAGTCCTGGTTTACCAGTCCGAATTGCACCATACGAGAAAGAACGGTTTGCGTATGGATAAATATCTGGGTAAAATGAAGAACATCTCTGATCAACTGGTGCTGGCTGGAGCTTCTATTTCCACCGATGAATTGATCCTTCACACTCTTAACGGTCTTGACGCTGGATATAATGCAATTGTTGTCAAGTTAATTGATCAGGTTGGTCTAACCTGGGTCGAAACACAAGCATCCCTGCTGGCCTTCAAGAGTCGCTTAGAACAACTCAATCATTTCGCATCTATGACGCTTCAACCTTCGGCAAATATTGCATCACGCGAGTCGACCTTTTCTGATAAACCTGATCATCATTTTTCTTCTGGAAGAAGCTCACCTCGTGGATCAGGCAGAAATTCTTGTGGTCCTCGTGGTCGCCATGGCAGGGGAGGCAGATCTGGACATCAAGAAGGTCGCCCTTATTGTAACTACTGCAATCGCTATGGCCACTATTACATCACATGTTATCAACGTTAAGATGCTGCTCTCAACCAAGGATCTGCCTTGCCTCAAGCATTTTATGCCGATCCTCAAGTTGTCTCTGATCCTGAGTGGTACTTGGATAGTGGGGCGAGTCATCATGTGGCCTCAAATTCAACTCATCTTGACTCTACTGCTCCAGCAGGTAATCTGTCTCTATATACTTGTACTGGTGGTAAAGCAAAAGTCCATGGAATCGGCTCTTCTTCCCTCTCCTGCACTAATGCTAATCTTGAACTTAAGGATGTTTTAATAGTGCCATCAACAACTAAAAATCTCCTAAGTGTCAATAGGCTTGTTGAGGATAATCCAGTGTCCATAACATTTACTAATAGTGGTTGTCTTGTGACGGAAAAGGGCACAGGTCGAACTTTGCTGAAGGGAGTGGCAAAACAGGGACTGTATCCCCTGAGTAAGGTGACTCAATCTATTACAGTCAACATGGCAGCTGCGAAGAATGATGATCTAATCTTACAGTGGCATTGTAGATTAGGACATCCTAGTAATAAGATTTTGAATAAGATCTTACAACGATGTAATATGAACATTAGACTGAATGAGAGTTTTGTGTGTGTAGCATGTCAATACGGAAAATCTAAGAAATTACCATTTCCTGTTTCAGTCTCTCATGCCTCTGTTCCTCTTGCTCTTATTCACACAGACTTGTGGGGCCCTTCCCCAACACAATTTGCACATGGTCATAGATATTATATTCATTTCATAGACGATTTTAGCCGACACACCTAGATATATCCCCTTAAACACAAGGGTGAAGCTATAAATGCTTTCAACCATTTCCGATGCTATGCTGAAAATCAATTCGGCACCACCATTAAAATAATCCAGTATGATAATGGTGCTGAATTCAAACCACTTATACCCATTGCAAATGAGACCGGTATTGTTATTCGTTACACATGCTCCTACACGTCTGTACAAAATGGGAGAGCTGAGAGGAAACACCGCCACATAGTAGAAATGGGTTTAACCTTATTGGCTCAAGCTCATCTTCCTCTGAAATTCTGGGTAGAAGCTTTCCAGATGGTTGTTTTTCTGATTAATAGATTACCATCATTAGTTATTGGTCATGATTCACCTCTGTTTCGTCTCTTTCGAACAGAACCTGATTATCGCAACATGAAGACATTTGGCTACGCTTGTTATCCATATTTGAGGCCATATAATACTCATAAACTCCAATATCACAATGCCCAATGCGTTTATCTTGGTCCCTCATCTCAGCAAAAAGGATATAAGTGTCTTAGCAGCAATGAATGCATCTATGTATCTCGTCATGTTATCTTTGACTGCTCTGTATTTCCATGTTTTTGGTTTCATGCACAATCGAGCCTTAGGACAATTGCCAGTTGATAATGGTTTTTCTCTAATTATTGATCCACCTCCTAGCTCATTGGTTTCGTCTTCCACAAGTCCACCATCTGCACCGAGTGGCCCTTCTGATCTTAATGAATTATCTGCAATTGATACAGGGCCAATGGCTACTGGTACAAGTTCTAGTCCGGCCCATGTTAAGGCCTAAGATGAAACTCCAGAACCTTCACCTCCAGCTGTCGGGCATCCCATGACTACACGATCAAAAGCAGGAATAACCAAGCCGAGATACCCATTTGTCGGACTCCTTCATACTGAAACACCAGAAGCTTTATCTCAGGCAAGTCCTCCTCGCAATGCTGCCTATGCTCTGTCTATGTCGTAATGGAAACATGCTATGGAAGAGGAATACAATGCGCTTGTGCGTAATAACACCTGGGTTTTAGTTCCTCGTCAAAAATCTCAGAAGAATGTGGACTGTTAAAGACCAAATATCGTGCAGATGGTTCAATCCTCAAATACAAAGCTCGTCTTGTAGCCAAGGGTTTTCAGCAAGCTCCTGGAGTTGACTATTTCGAGATATTTAGCCCAGTTGTTAAACCAACCACTGTAAGAACAATTCTCACTTTGGCTGTTACATTTCACTGGGTGATTAGGCAGATTGATGTGAATAATGCCTTTCTAAATGGTTTTCTTAAAGAAGATGTGTACATGCATCAACCATTTGGATTTTGTGACTCTAGTAAACCCACACATGTCTGCAAATTAGTTAAAGCAATCTATGGCCTCAAACAAGCCCCCCGTGCTTAGTTCGATAGACTTAGGCATACTCTGATTCATTGGGGTTTTCGAAACTCAAAGAGTGATATATCTCTATTCTTTCTCAAAACTAAGTCTCTTGTTGTTTTCGTGCTGGTATATGTCGATGACATCATAATCACAAGAAATAATTCCAAGTTTATCTGTGATTTTATTACTCAGCTAAATGCTACCTTCTCTCTAAAAGATATGGGGCCCTTATACTACTTTCTTGGAATAGAAACTTTTAGGGATCACACTGGTATTTATCTTAATGAAAGTAAATACATCATTGATCTGTTGAACAAATTTGATATGACCAATTGTGCTCCTGTTCCTACACCCATGGTCACTGGTCACCATTTCTCTACTCATGATGGTACTCCATTATCTAATCTATCACTATACAGACAGGCCATAGGTTCACTTCAGTATGTCACTACTACAAGACCAGACATAGCCTATTCAGTAAATAAATTGAGTCAATTTCTTTCTTGTCCAATTGATGTGCATTTTCAAGGAGTTAAGCGAATTTTTCGATATCTCAAAGGCACATATCATTTTGCCCTGCATATTAAGCCTTTTCGATCCCCTAATTTAATGGCCTACACTGATGCTGATTGGGCCACGGATTTGGATGATAGAAGGTCTGTTGCAGGCTTCTATGTATATCTGGGTGGAAGACTCATTTCGTGGGCCTCCAAAAAGCACAAAGTTGTATCTTGTGCAAGCTCTAAATCTGAATATAGTGCACTTGCTGATGGTGTCGCTGAATTAAAATGGTTGTATAATCTACTCATTGAAATTGGTCTATTCTTGAAGCGACCATCGTTCATTTGGTGTGACAATCTAAGTGCTCAAGCTCTTACCTCAAATCCGGTTCATCATGCTCGAAGCAAGCATATTGATATAGATGTTCATTTTATAAGGGACCAAGTTCTTGCTGGTGAAGTCAAGGTTGCTTATATTCCATCTCAACAACAAATTGCAGACTGCCTGACAAAGGCTTTGTCACACACTCAATTTACTTATCTACGTAACAAACTTGGTCTGTGTCCCACACCCTCTCGTTTGAGGGGGAGAGTTAGAGCTAATGAATAATTAGCAATAGAATTAGTGTATTCATTCTAGATTGTTCTGTATAGAATTTGTATAGCAGGACCACTAGTGATCCTGTCACCATGTGTCCAAATTGTATAGCCCTGTAACGGTTTTCTGTACGTTCATTTTTTATAATCTTTCTATATAAAGATTGCTGAGGCCAGTGCACTATTCACTCGCTCAGCCTATTCAATTCTCTATGCTTAGAATTCTTTCTAGGCTTAAAGAGAGGAATGGAGATTTTCCATATTTTATCTGTGGTCTGTTTGGGATTATACTGTTTTTGTACGTAGGGACGCTATAGTTGTCTTTTTGGGACATTTTTATATAGGCAAATTCATTCTAAACATTTTTGTAATGCCGTTTCAATGAAATGATAAATTGTATTTTTCCCAGTACCTTGTGCACAATATATATTATTGACAGATTTGTGGTATTCTTAAGATTATTTAACCTTAGTTATTCTTTATTATTTTTAATTTTTGTTTCCCGAGTTTTTGATATCATAAGGATACAGCACTAGTAGCCCCTGAGTACGTCAGATCACCTTGAAGGCTCATTATTTGGTTAATATAATGAGTCTTTCTTATTTTCCGTGTGAATGATATTTAGTTAAAACTTTATTTTGAGCCAATAAAGAATTTTGGGCAAGATCCAATCATTATTGATGGGGGACATGTTTGAGTCTTTTGCAGGTCAGCTTGAAGTTTGTTGTGCACAAATGGCTGAAATATATTCTTTTCCTAAGGACTTGGATGAGAGCATGCAGAGTGTGGGGCTGCTTTCCCTACTAGGAAATTTTGTTGGTTCAGCTATGTGGTGTTTAAGTTTCTGAATTTCTTGCACATGAGATTGAATACGCAGATTTGGACCCATGTATCGTATTTTATTATAATGCAAAATATTTAGTTACCATTATTAGCATGAACCGTCCGTCACAGTGTTGCTGCTATCGCTAACACGTTTACTATGCTTGACGTAATCGCATTCCTTGCCACTATTCCGCCACTTACAACCCCGTCTGGCAAAGAAAGAAAAACCTAATTTGGTTCATTCAAATGTATTATTTTGTTCATAAGTTTACAAGTGTAGGTATGTATAAATGTTTATATAATTTTTTAACTATATATAAACGTGTATATATAGACTAAAATATATGTTTGATACTCACTTCAATCCCTTAATATAAGATATATATACCTAATTTGATTATATTAAGGAAGTTAGTTAATAAGACATTTATTTTCTAAAACATCTTAATTATCCTTCCTAATTCTGTCATTTCTTCTCCTTCTTGATTATTATTGAGGAAACGTCAATAAGGGTAAATTAGAAAAAAGATTGACAAATATGAAAATTATGGTTTATATTTAATATCAAGATTAACCCTCCAAATATATCTTATATTATAGACCGGATGGATGGAGTATCTAGCTAAATTTAAATTCTTATCTTCTCTTATCTTCTCTGTATTATTATCAAACTATTTAAATTTAAAAAAGATAACATATCTAAATATTTATTTTTATTTCAATTTAAATAATCAAGAAAAAAGATAACATATTACATACTCTAGAACTAAACATTGGTTTTCCAAAGAAAAAAAGTCCTACGTATCAAGAATTCCTCTTTTTCCAAACCATAAAATTTTTATACAAATAAAAATTTCATAGATTTGACTGAATAATTTTGGATATATAACTTTATTAAAAAAAAATCACAGGTAATTATCATTTAATAAATTTTAAATAATTATTTGAATCTTGAATGATTGAAAATTTGTTTTGACTGTAAATTTGTATTCTTAAATGTAAACAAAAATATATTATATTCAACCTTCATAAAAAATAATATTTAAATAATCACCGTATGAGTATTGATCTAAATTTTAAGATTAACCATGAATGAAAATGAAAACAGTAAACTTTTTTTTTTTAAAAAAAAAACTTAAGATAATACTATATATTTATAATCTAAATTCTTACCTCATCTCTCATTACCTGAATTATATATGTGGAGCTATTAAAATTGGCGAGCCTATTTGGCTAGTCCGTTTCCATCCTCCGCTTATAAATGACACTTCTCTAAATTAAAAGATGAATTTTATCATTAAAAATTGTAGATTAGAAATTTTAGATCTAAACCATCTAATTAAGATTATTTTTTTTATTCTGACCAAGTTTTTGGATGGTCCGGATTATCCATGTGTTGATATCGTGATTTTTAATTAGATCCGTTGCTATGAACTTAATGTTATCTCTCTATTCGTTGCACATCTGTATAAAATGGTACGTAAGAGATAGAATGTTATATAAAGATATTTAAAACAAGAAGAAGAATGTGAAATAAAGATAAATTTTATTCAATATTTTGAAATATTTGTCTACAGCATAGGAAGTATTATCTATGTCGCGCGTTGATTTTATTTTTCTTTCGTTTTAATCCTGAATAAAAATATTCAAGGCAGCACCACTCTGAACTCTCTTTTTTTTCCTCCCGAGATTTTAAACTCTTAATTGAGCGAGCCACATAAGAAACCAAGAAAGAGTTCATATCCTTTTCCTTCTTCTCAATTTTTTTTTTTGTTAATCTCATCTCTACTCTTAAATTAAAAAACAATTGGTTCAGAGTTAATATATTATAAAATTAGTATTATTATATTTTTTAAAATTAAATTTATGTTATTTTATTTATGTTGCAGTTATGAATTGTATATCTAAAATTTTAATACTTTAAATTTACTTATTTATGTTTATAATAATATTGTTTTAAAATCTAAAATCTAAAGCATCCATATTTCAATCTAATGCATCTACGAGATTCTAAAAAGAAAACAAGATCAAGAAAAATGAGGGAACTAAACCCAATAACATAGAGCTATACACTTACCAGGAAAAAAAAATAGTTCTTTTTTTTTTTTTACCGAAAATAATTAACATATCTTTTGTTTAAAGATATGATTTATACACAAAAAAATACTTAATTAAAATTTTTATATTTTCTTAATTCTTTAATTTTTTTAACCTGAAGTTATATTTTCTTAATTTAGACAATCCGACGATGATCCAAAAAGATATAAAACCATCAAAACCCCAAACCAACCCCATGTATGTATGTATAACTTTGACTTTAACATTGTATTTGGATTGAGGGAAAGGTGTGTGGGAGGGAAAGTTGAAAGAGAAATTTTTTCTTTTATCTTTATAAAATTGCCCATAGCAAATTTTTAATATTTATAAAATATACTTTCAACAAAAAAAAAAAAAAAATCTTCTCATTAATAGCAACTTAGTCAATATATTTCCAAAAAAAATTTTCCCTCCCACTCCCTCCCACACCTTTCCCTCAAACCAAACATAGCCTAATTCCTTTAACAGCCTCGTGGATTTTCTAACGGTAAGCATCACCCCATGGACAATCCCTCACCGCCGGTGATTCTTTCTCCGGCGTCGGCCAACCCTCTACCGCTAACAATTCTATTCTTCAGCCACCAAATAGGCCCGTGGGAAGGCCCAAGGGTTCAAAGAAGAAGCTCAAGACAGTACCACCACGGCACGAGACCAGATCTCTAAACTCCACCGTGGTCCAAATCCCCGCTGCTAGCAAACGCACCACTGGCAACAACGATAATCTCCGGCAAGTAAAAAGGGCCGTGGGAAGACCAAAGAAGGATTCAAGGAATAAGCCCAAGGCCGTCATAGAAATCCCCACCGGTGAAAACATAGTGCAGTCGCTCCTCCAGTTTTGTCGCCGTCACCAAGCCTCTCTAAACGTGTTAAATGCCTCCGGTCATCTTTCCCACATCATTCCCTTCCAACAACCAAGCCCCTCCATCCCCGGACCCTTCCCTATACTGTCTCTTTCCGGGATCGTCAGGCCAACCCCACCACCGTTAGCTGGTGCCATAAACTCGCCGGAGAGTATTTTTGCGTTTGTGGTTTGTCTTTCTACTCCAGGCGGTGCTGTATGCGGCGGAAGGATAGGAAGCAGTGCGACGGCTGCAAGCGTGGTGAAGGTGGTGGCGGCGACGATGACGACGGCGGTTCTTAGCAACGTGATTGAGACCATAGAGGGCTAAGAGCGGTGTGATACAATTATAAGATAAACGGAAAGAAAATTTTAAGGAAAAATTGTTCTAATTAATTTATGTATGAAATTTACATTATTATATACACACACACACGATCCCTATTTATTTCTCTCATAATAGTGTATTCTTGCCTTTTATAAATATTAAGGCTTTGAATTAAACCCCGCCTTATCAATGAACGTTCACAAGCATTGTTGTCAAACTCGCGAGTGGACTCTTTAATTTTACCGTGTTTGCGTTTCTAGCTTACAAAAATAAGTTGAGTAACTAATAAACTCGTACCACTTGTAAACTCGGTTAAATTCACGAGTTTATGTACCGAATTTACCCGTTTTTACGTTTCTAACTTACGAAATTATGTTAACTTACCTTTAAATTCGTATTAATTTTTTTTTATTTAATCATGCTCAACAACTTTATATAGAAATTTCTTTGTTAAACATGATAAATGATGAATGGCGATGGTTTTAATTTTAATTATTTGGATTTAAAATATATTTAAATTAAATTATTGCCATTTTCATATTTTAATTATTTTATTATACATAACATTGTGTTTTTTTAAAATATAAAAAAAAAGTTAAAATTAAATAAACATAAAAAAGGTGGCATGTCTGCCACCTCCCTTTTGAATTATGGAGTGGCGGTAACCCCTCCCTTCATTTAAACACACACACACACTCACACTTGGTCAGTCGAGGAAGAGATGGTAGAAGGGTGCGAGAGCGAGAAGGAAGGAGAGAATGGAAGAGATCTGGAGTTTTTTTCAGTGTATTTAAGGTATGTCATATATCTTATAAGATTAATTGGGTAGTTAAACTAGTTTATTTTCAACATGTTATAAAACTGAAGGAATTTTAGAGAGAAGTCAGAGGAAATTCTAGAGAGATGAAATCCATTCAAGTATATATGAATAGTTACAGGAGACCTCTATTTATAGAGGGATACAAATAGTAAATTACTATGCATATTACTATACGTGGGTCCCATATCATCTTGTAATATTTGGAGATCGACAGTCAATGGACATCCACATAATCAGTATATTTATAACACTCCCCCTTGGATGTCCATTATGAATGTGCCTCGTTAAAAACTTTAACTAGGAAAAACCCAGTGGGAAAAAAACCTAGCCAAAGAAAAGAGTACATCATTCATTGATACACTATTCAGTACTGCCTCATTAAAAACCTTTCTAGGAAAACCCAGTGGGACAAAACCTAGATAAGGGAAAAAGAGTACAGCGTGTATCGTCTCCCCCTCTTGATTACATCAGACTTGCTCCCCCTGATGACCACATTGCTTCAATATCATTCTGAACATATCATCCTTTCTATCATCAAATATTCTGTTAGAAACGCCCAATTTGATTGTTCATTATATACCTGCAAGATCTAAATCTGTCAAGTAAAGTCATAATAATCTTTTCATAAATATATATGTGCATATAGAAATTCAATAAATGTTTATTCAGATAATGATGCTATATGCACTATCATCTTGAGTCCTTTTGGGACATATGTGTTTCTGGCGCCTCATGTGCTTCTAGCACATACAAATATATTGTAGCTCATGATCCTCATTATCATTCATTGCAGCATATGCTATTATAGATATTATTAACGTCGACTTCATTTTCAGTCCCATCGGATTTCATTCATAATTTATTGAGATCTCATTATATTTACATATATTAGGTACCTAGGTCTCTCTTGGACCATAATACACTTTTCTTGTAATATCTCTTCTGGAGATAACATCTCATCAAAAGATAACTCTTCTGGAGCTTTACTTAATTATCCTCGACTTGATCATCTATATTTTATAGCTCCTTTTCTCTTTCGATGATTTTTATCTTTATAACCGATGGACCAGCAACACTTCAGGCGTGCTTTATAACAATTCATATAGGAGCATTTACAGTTGGGATATGTGACTTTGTCACTTTCTTTAGGTCAGTAAATGCTTCTAGCATTCGATTAACTAAACTCTGAAATTGAATTATCATTTTGAACTTTTAGTGCACAATTCCTTGTACGATGATCAATATGAGCCAATGATAATACATTCTAGTAAATCTTTACCCAATCTGCTTATTTTTCTCCCCCTCATCAAATCATCAATTTTCTTTGTATATCCATCTTTGTATATCCATCTATGTACATTGAAGTAGATTAATAATCATTGCACATTTAAAACATTTTAAGATGGAATTATTCTGGCTCCTGACCAAAAGCCAAATTTTACGGGGAGAATTTTGTTGGATTATAAGCTGCAAATATACACGTATGAACAATGTTCTCATAATCATTGATCTATCCATTCATAGATACTTTAATACATGATTTATGGATCATTCAATCTGGAAATTGCGCGCATAATATATTGCAAACATCTGGTTGCAATCATCACTGCAAACTTTGCAGATCAATAATTTCATATGTACTCTTTCAATTTAATATATTTCCAGAGATCCATTTCCAATAATATTTTCATAATCATATCTATTTGAGAACAAGCAGCACATAATATGACTCGAATGATCAAACAAGTCATGCCAACATTCCATATAATTTATCATCAAATCCAATATCAATCTTAGGGGAATCAACACACAAACATTCACAGAAAATTAACACAAAAACACTCACACTTGATATATATCAATCTCCCCCAAGAACAAATGTTCTTCCTCAATTTAGAAGGAATGAAGGTACAACTGAAGCAGGTTCATCAAGGAGGCCTGTTAAAAGGTGTAGAACTATGGCTGAACTAATGGAGTCTACCAGTCAAATTCAACCAATAGTCACAACAATCAATGAGCCAGCATTCATAAGCCAGCAAACAACCACCAGCCAGCCATCAACCACGATCCAGCTAGCAACAATCAGCCAACCGACAACCATTAGCCAGCCAATAACAATTAGCCAACCAACAACCACTAGCCAGCCATCAACTACAAGTCAATTAGCAACAACTAGCTTATTGGAATGTAGTTGTTGTCATGTTTTACGAGAGATCATACATACCAACAAACTCCAGTACCATAAACTTGAAGTTCACGGAAGAAGAACGGGTATGATTATCCATGCTGTTTTATTTGAAAAAGTACAGGATAAATCTTATAATACTGACAGGCTTCCAATGTTTGATTTCACAAAGAAAAATTTTGAAGAAATCAAACAATCTCTGACACAGTATTGTATAGATTTACAAGCATCAGGATATATCTTGATGCGTGATCCTGTATTAGCCTATCATGAGGTTCTCTGTGTTGGTTCGGAATGGGCTATAAATCCAAATGACCTCCATGGAAGTTCATTTCAAACCAATATTAAACACTCATTAGGCAAAGGAAAACAACCTGCAGTAAGTATACCCTATGATACTTCATCCCTTAACCAGGGTGAATTATATAGGTTATCTATGGAGCAACGAGAAAGAATAAAGAAAACAACGCTCTATGATTTAAGAAATTATTTTCACTTAACCCTTGATGAAGCGAGTAAACAATTAAATATGTCTACTCACACCATACAAAAAAATCTATCAAAAAGGAGGGTTAACTGAGTGGTCACACAAGAAGCTCAAGAAACTTATGACGCAAATCTCGATATTATGAAGAGCTTTGCCTCATCTGGATCCCATCTCAAGAGAAGCAAAAGAAGAAGACATTAAATATCTTCAGAATGAGATGATTAAAGTTTGTAATGATGTTGAGCCACTCGCAATTAAACTTTGTTGAAATAATATTTCCTTTTGCTTAATTATTTTGTTTATGAATATTCTTTTCTCGTATTTATAAAAATTGTTATAATCATATAAATCACATAACAACCATAATAATATATTTTCTTTATTCACTTCTGGGAATGAAGTTGGATAAAAATTCATGATTCATAACTCACTGATTTGTTTGATCATGGCAAGAAATTAATCCACAATATTGCTACTACAATAGCAAATTGAATATATTTATTTATAATATCAATCATGATCATACAATCCCTTGTCTCATAATTTAAGGGAATATTTAATGCCAAATATACAATTTTGAGGCCTTTATACAACTGATAACATACAAAATTTATGGATCAAATATTGTTTCATAATTTGTCTCTTGTTATCAGGCTAACTTGCCTCTTGGCTTCAGGCAATCTTGCCTCTGAAATTAAGGCTATCTTGCTTCTTAGGCTCAAGCCAATTTATGCCTCATCTCTCAAGCCAATCTATGCTTCATATCTCTATGGCATTTTGATCTCATAATTATATATATGATCTTTTAACAGTTTATCTTCAGGATAAATAAAGTATAAGCATAATAAAACAAATAGATGGAACCCACTAATATGTATATATTAGTGTCGTTGCCATAAATAATAAAAGGGAAGGGGGATTTATATAAAGCAGTAAATAAATAAATAAAAATAAAATAAATGAATGGAAATAAACGTGCTAAATAAATAAAAAGAAGATGAAATAGGAATGGTAGTAAACTCACAGCGAGACTTATCTCATCCAAAGGTAAGAAAGAGGATGCATATGCAAATGCAAATATATATATATATATATATATATATATATATATAGAAAGTAGTAAATAAATAAATGGAGCCCACAGTACTAGTGTCGCTACCATGAGAAATAAATAAAGCAGTAAAGAATTAAAATTAAAAAATGGAGCCCACTATAGTGTTGCAACCATGAGAAATAAGTAAAACAGTAAATAAATAAATGGAGCCCACTAATATAGTGTTGCAACCATGAGAAATAAGTAAAGCAGTAAATAAATAAATGGAGCCCACTATAGTGTTGCTACCATGAATAAATAAAGCATAATAAAATAAATAAATAGAGCCCACTAATAGATACTAGTGTGCCATCATAAAGAATAAATAAATGTAAAATAAAATAAATAAATGGAGCTCACTAATACATACTAGTGTTTCCCCATGAAAGATAAATAAAGTAGTAAAGAATTAAATTAAATTAAATAAATGGAGCCCACTAATATGTAGTGTGCTTCCATGAAAGATAAATAAATATTAGTGACAATAAAATTAAATATGTAAAAATAAATGTTAGTAAAGTTAGTAGCATTAAAAAAAATAATAATAATAAATGCATAAAAATAAATGTTAGTAACAATAATAAAATCTTAAATTAAAATAATTAAAAGGGAAAATTAAATCTAGACTTCCAAGGTGGAGTCAAATTAACAACAATAATAGTAAAGATAGAGTTGAAAAATCTATTCACCTTGTCAATAGCATTAACTTCTTATCCCCTTTTAAAATAATTTTTTTTTAATTTATAAACTGTCCGTAGAAACTGTTTTTTTTTTTTTTTTTGAGAACGGTAGTGTCGGCAGCATTTTTTTTTAAATATTATGACATTATATAATTTATATTATAATATTGTAATGGGAGTCACGGAATAATAATAATGTTTATTATATCATATTAAATTATAATTTATATTATTTATTTATAATATTATAAAGTTATTATAATAATATAGTTATTATAATAATTATGTTTGTCATTATTAAGGAGAGTCACGGGTGGAGTGTTGTGGTGTGTGTTATTATAATAATATAATATATAATATCAAATCATTATTATAATGGGAGCAGGTGAGAAACTGTGAATACAAACCATTGAGGAGATAGAAACTTCAAGATTTCAGCCGATAGGATGGTGAGATTGATCCTAGCTCTGTTTTCCGTCAAACCAACATGGGAATTGAACCACTTCTCTCCTTCCTTTGCTCTCCACGGCATGAACAGAGCAAGCTAGTATTTTGCTCAAGTCTCTCAATCTCAACTTTCGATCTCTCCCTCTCTTCTTTTCCTCAGTCTCACTCTCAACCTCACTCCGTTTCAGTTATACTTTCAGCTCGGTTTTAGAATGAAAAACAAAGGAGGTAGCAGCATATTATATATATAATAGGATCAGGGGAAAAAACTAGGTTGGGCCAAAGGGAATAAAGATTATTGGTGACAAGTGATGATCTTGAGACGGTGGTTGGGATAGGAATTATGATCAGATCTGGAAAACAAAGGAGGTAGATCTGGAAAATTGGGAGTAGTAGAGGTGAGAGGAGGAGTCGGAATTAGCATAAAAGAAAGAGTTAATCATCATGTTCAATAATCTTGGAGGTGTGTGTGGGCGTGAAGAAGGATGAAGAAATATAGAAGGAATGAAAGTAGATCTGAAACTGATCTAGTCGAGAGAAAACAAGAAAATGAAGGATCATGATGAAGAGCAGAGAAGTTAGTAATAAGGATCAGCTATTAGCCGAAGGAGAAGCCATCGTGCTGATAACGTGTTATAAAACTGAAGGAATTTTAGAGAGAAGTCAGAGGAAATTCTAGAGAGATAAAATCCATTCAAGTATATATGAATAGTTACAGGAGACCTCTATTTATAGAGGGATACAAATAGTAAATTATTATGCATATTACTATACGTGGGTCCCATATCATCTTGTAATATTTGGAGATCGGGAGTCAATGGACATCCACATAATCAGTATATTTATAACACAACAAACTTACTTCATGAAAGTTATTATATATATTTTTCTCTTTGTAATGAGGGTAATATTATGTTGGTTAATAAATATTTTAGAGTTCTAATTTTGGGAGAGTTTGAGTTTTGACAACATAAGACTATATTTAGGAAGTAGATGATTAATAGTAAATTTTAATCAGTTTAGATTTATTATTTGGTTGTTGGAGGAATTTAAAACTAATTTTTCTATTTAAGAAGTTTAAGATTCATGTAATATAGGACATTTTTACCGATTAAATGTGGTATAAATAATTTATTTGGATTTATGAAGATATTATGGAGATTATAATCAGTTAATTTTGAAATTGAGAACTGATCCATCTTTTTTTTTGAAATTTGAAGACTAAAATGTCATTTCTGAAATTTGAGGACTAATCTGTTATTTGAAAGTTCAGGGACTAAACTGTAAAATTTGAAAGTTCAGGGGACTGAACTGCAAATTTTGAAAGTTTAGGGACTAAAATGCAATTTTTGAAAGTTCGGGGGACTGAACTGAAAATTCAAAAATTTAAGGATTAAATTGTAAATTTCACTTTTTATGACAAAATAAATTTATATATATATATATATATATATATATATATATATATATATATATTGAATTATTAGACGATTTTTAATATATGGAGGCTTAGGTAATTGATTAATAATGATTATGTAAATTAGAAAAGAGACTTAATGGGACAATGATAATGAGAATAATGGGCGAAGAGGGAAATTAGATTTCAAGGGTTAAATTGTATAATTTATTTTATTATTTGAGGTTGATTTGTATCTACATTTATTTATTTTATATGTTTGTTTTGGGCTATGAGGTGTTTTCTAAACTTTAGTTTTATATATTTATACATTTAGTATGTGTTCTGAAATTTATAAGTATGTTAAATATGAAATTATTTCAGTGAAGCGGAGTAATTTCCAACCAGTATATATATTTGTGAATATTTATACTGAATTTATTATTGTTGTGATGATTGAAGTATATGTATGGAATGCAATGTATGGATTGATATGTCGTATACGTGTGTATGTTATAAAATTAATTTTGGTATGTTGTATTTAGAAAATAATCTTGTAAGTTGATTTTGAAGATTTTAATATTATAATACTATTTGAGGTTGTATTGGGTTGTGTGGAAGAGATGTGAGGGTGAAATTGTGCTCATCGGCTCTCTCATTCCTAGCCCGAATTTGAGTTGAGTGTTTTGGGCGGACATCTCCCTGTTACGGTATAGCATGGTGACACGGGAGGGGACAGTATACTTGAAGTGACTAGCTAACCTTGGCCGGGTATATTAGCACTGATAGGCTTATCCACGTCCAGAAGAAAAAAGGAGGAGCAGGATGGATGAGAAGGGATGGTTAATTGTTTTGACTTTTATGTATTAAATATTTATTTGTGGTTTAAATTATGTGTTGTTTAATTATTGCAAACATTATTATATTGTTAGCAAACCTCTGACTTACAAACCTTTCTTGCATATTTTATAAATTAATTTTGGTTACGGGGACTTTATGTCTCACCCCATAGTTATTAACAATTTTCAGGCGATACTTCTAATTTTACTAGAGAGCAAAGGAGGCAGTCAGAGGCATAAAAGTTGTGAAATTTAAGCCTCTTTTGGTATTAGTGTTGTATTGATTCCTATATTGTCATACTAGGGCCCTCATGTTTATGAAATATTATAATGACTGTTTTTGGAATTATGTTGCTGCGAACTTGTGTGTTATGCATTTCCTGTTTGTTAAGTAAATCAAAGTTATGAATGATCTGTAAGGAGTTTGTGAGCGGAAGTTGTGCCTTGAACTTTGATATACATGAACTTTTAAAATATATATATATATATAAAGGGGCTTGTAGTCGGTGGTTGTGCCTTGGACCTCAGGTTTGTGGGCGGTATTTGTGCCCTGGACCCCAATATGTCTATTTTAAAAATAAAATGTTTTTGGACATCATGTGTTATTGGAAAATTTTATGAAAACTGTTTAGTAAATTGTTATTGGGAAAAAGGGGTCGTTTCAAATACCTATTTAATAATAAAAGTAAACTCTTACAGGTTTACGATATAGAGTTTACATAACCATAACAAGTTTGCTTAAACTCGCTAGTTTGACAACCTTGTTCACAAGTATTACGTTTTTTCTAATTGCTTCTGGTTGATATTTTGCCTGCACTTCAATTCAATTCATTAGATTTTTAATTATTTTTTATTTTACATATATTTAAATTAAAAATCAATGGAAAGACATTTAATTGACCAGTCATACATTAATGGTACGTGTTATAAACTTGCCCGATCTTAAACTTACTATATATAATATGATATGTTCATCTATCATAGCATCTTATTTCGATTTAGTGTTGAACGAGTCTTGTATTCAAGAACCGTTGTTAATTTATATTATATAATACGAAACTTTTCTCATCCCATTATTATTTTTAAATGAAAATAAATGTGGATGCCCAAAATATTTTGGAATGCTATAGCAAATGTATTGAGTATAAAAATTAATAGGAGTTGGTTAAACATCTCAAAGTGTAAAAGAATGAAAACATGGTAAAAAAAAAAGTGTAAAAGAAAAGAATGGACCACTACTACTAGTTTCTATGTGTAATGGGCTGGATGGGCAGCCTGGCCATTTGTTTCTTGATGGGCCAGTTAGAGTCCCCGACAGACAGATGGGTTGAGCTAAACAGATATGACTATGTGAGTTTGAATGAGCTTGAGCAGCTTGCTAGTACTTTTTTTTTTGGTTAAAAAAAAAAAGTTTAATATGCAGCTGCACTTCCATTACATTTTTGCTACTAATTTCTCTATATAATAAAGCACCATTCCTCGTTGAATAAAAAAAAAAGCTAATAATAAAGCACCATAATCCCCACCATTCCTCGTTGAATCTACATATAAAATGACATGCACAAATTATCAAATAGTTTGCAAAGTTTTCAATCAATACCAAATTTAATTTAATCTAACAAATAAGTAAATAACAAAATATAGGAGAGGAAGCATGCCAACAAATAACCTGCAATCAAATTTTGAACTTTAAATTAGAAAGCATAAACTTTTCACCGTGTTAAAAAAGTTAAATTTTGATCACGTTCAATTAAATCAGCTTGAAGATATGTATATATCCACCTTTAAAAGCTGCTCAATCTTCTTAGTGATAATCTTTGCATTGGCTAAAAACTTCTCAATAAGGGATCAATGCTAGATAAGGACATTTCAGTTTTAACCTCTAGAATCAAAGCATTTCTAACATAAACACTGTTATCCACTTAATTACTCTATGCTAACTTAGATTGAGATCCATATGCACTACTACAAAAAATGTCAAAAACGTCTTAAATTAGAAGCAATAAACGTCATTTTTTAGAAGAACGTTTGAATAGGGGCAGTTGTAAAAATAACATAAGGCGTCCTATGTTAAATTTAGGACGCCTTATATAAGGCGTTCTTATAATAAATAAGGATGCCTTATATAAGGCGTCCTTATAATATATAAGGACGCCTTATAATATATAAGGATGCCTTATATAAGGCGTCCTTATACTATATAAGGACGCCTTATAAGGCTTCCTTATATATGGATGTCTTATATATAAGGCATCCTTATATATATTCAACCTAGTTAAATGGCATTAAACTATAAGGACGCCTTATAAGGCTTCCTTATATATGGATGTCTTATATATAAGGCATCCTTATATATATTCAACCTAGTTAAATGGCATTAAACTTCGGTCAAATCAATTGAGCTTCAATGAAAACAAAAGGGCGACAAGACATTCAATTTAAACAGAAATGGAATATATGCTGCTATAAGCTTATAACACGTTACATATAATAAATAAGCAAAAGGGCGACCATAAGATAATACCACAAAATGGCATTCAAATTCTTTTAATTTTAGCAGCAAGCCAGCAACTACTTTGAAATATTTTTTAAATCAATATTATATGTCAAAGCTGCAGTAGTTCCCTTACACCCTAACAAAAATTAATCCAATATGGCAGTAACAGCTTATGCAGTCCCATAAGGCAACATTCCTCAAGTAAACAATTAAGCTGAACCCTTTTAATCACAAACGCACACCAACATGATTAAGCATTTCATGCCCCCTCCTTCTCTTCCAGGGCCTCTTGCGCCATACTTCTTTATGAAATCACACTCAGTCAGATAGTTATTAATAACTGGGAACTTCAATTGCGGAAACTTGAAAACAAGATTTGTACTTGGTAGAATAGAACTTACGTTAAAGACTTTCCATGAAAAACAACTGGAGGAGCAATCAAAGACACAAAACGCAATATGCAGCTACATCATGTCAAAGTAATTAATAGAAGGATTAATACATTAGTCACTCATTAGTGTGCCAGCATTAAGTAATAGATTAACATACCATGTAAATCAGGAAAAACCACCCAAACTTGAACGCACTATCTGTCCTGCATAGCAGAAAGAATCATGCCTTGTTAATAGAAAACACAACCATATTATGTTACAAAATATTTTATCACCTGCTTTGAATATATCAGAATCTTGTCAAATTATTTCCTCTCAGCAAAAGCAGCAACAACTTTTGGTGTGGCTCTGGCTTTAATATATATTTTCAATGCAAGATCATTGTCCACAGTCTGCATTATAATGCATGTCTCACAAGATCAAGAATACAAGGGAAAAGATGTGCAAAAAATAAAATAACGAATGAAGAAAGTATTTCCCCAAAGGGAATTAATAATAACAGTGAAATAGACAGACAAAATAAGCATATAAATACATCTGTACTTGCATACATGGGAAGATAACAAGTTTTGACTTCCAAATATACAAAACAAAAAGACAGATGAGGAATGAACTAGTCTTTGAACCCAAATTCAGAAGCCTCTAAATGGCACATAACCAGTTAGCTGATTTCAGAATCGTCCAGCTTTAAAATAATGTTGTTCTTATTGGACCTTGACTCTCCAACTAGGCATGCATTAGAGTGCAAGCAAATTCTCTCTTTGATATTGATATACAGAAATGTAAATCTTAAAAGTAACCACTGCTTTTTGTTTCACAAGAGTTATTATAAATTTAGGTAGATAGAAAGAGGCATTAGCAAATAATGGGAAAAATTAATGTGATTAAGCAGAGTCAAAATCTATGCAGGGCAAGCATATTGTAATATTTTTTACAAAATAAAAAAAAATAAAAAAAAAAAAAAGACCAAAACAGAACTCAAACTGGGGTTCTCCCTTTAAATAGTAATACAGACAGGAAATTAGTGAGTCCATATGAGAAGGAGAAAATTAATTCAAATTTCTACAGACCTTCACAAGGTCACCAAGTTCCTCACTGCATTCAAGCTTGTCCTCTGCCAACCAATTTTCCAGAAGATTTTTTTTGTTTTGATTTACCACAAGCCTAGACAGTTCCAAGGATTCAAAAGCATTGAGCTTTCCCCTGGTTAAAAGAGTTCCAAAGTACAGTAATAATGGTGGTGTCCGCCCAGCTTGCACAGGTACACTCTGCAACTAATTACCAGCATAAGCAATCAAGGACTTGATGGAACAGAAAAAAAAGACCCCTATTACAATTAGAAGAAGGATGCTCTTATCTAAATGCAGAGGCTACAGCTTGCTTACCAAGTACAATGCAAAAGTTTACCTGAAATTTAGCAACAGTTTCAGGAGTGCGAAGTATTCCTTGTGGAGATTTTGCAGCAAGCTCTGCAGCTTCCTTATACTTGGTTTGAGCAAATAATTCTTGAAAGCGCTTAACAACCTTAGAAAAGACAAAAGTTTCATCATCATCCAGCAAAGGAGATATTTTTAAAACAAATGAAAAGAGCATAATTCCTGAGGTTTAAATGGATTGGGGATGAAAGGGTTCGCAATGTAAATTGCAAGAGATGTCATACGATGTGAATTTTCTGCTAGTTTAAACATTAAAATAACAACAGCATAAAAATCAGGACTCAATACTAATTTCACCAATAGCACACTATATACGCTTTAACCAAAGTTTTCTCAAAAAGTCAAAAGTAACAATAAGCTTGTAATGTGCAAGGTGTAAATTATGGTCTTCTTGTCAAAGAAAAAATTATCTACATGAGCAAATGTATCACACAAATGTTAATAATTCTCTTGCAATTTTATGGCCAATATCATTAATTAATGTTCTATCTAACGCCCTGAAAATGCTTTTTGGACCATTGCAATCTAATAGGACAAATAGGAAGCAAAAAAATAAAAATAACACGGCCACAATATTCATCACATTTCATACTCTGCAAAGTTGGTCAAATAAGAAATTGGCAAGTGTATAACAAAAGAACATTAACCAAATAAAACTATAAAGTTACCAGGTCTTCTGCACCAGGAAGGTTTCCCCTTTTAGCAAGATTAGCATCATAATCTACTTCCAGAATCTTGTAATAATCCTGTGAAATACAACTCAGAATTTCAGGACACCACACATCGGACGAATACGACTATAGTAAACAATCCCTAACAACGAAATAAATCTTAAAAACAGATGGAATTTCAGAGGTATAAAAAATAATCACTTCTGGCTTTTACAGCAGTAGCACAAACAGAAAACCATCAACTAGAAGAATAAGAAGATGAGATTCCTGGGTTCTGACTATACCTTATAGATCCTAAACCCACGCGAAATCAAAAACTGAAATAGAGATTCTGATAAACAGAGAGAAACAAAATGCTTAGTTTGTTCACCAGGAAGGTCTCTTGTCCATTTATATCCACTTAAAGATCACAGCAATCTTCCATAATTTAAAGCCAAAACGAAAACCCAAACGAACCCGACCTCAAATCAAAGAGTACTGATTCTCCTGAACCTTTTTGGGGAGTTGCGTAGTAAGAAATAGAGAAAGCTGAATAAGCCAAAAAGATTCAATTTACAGCAAGATTCAACAGGAAGCAAACCTATTCAACAGGAAGAAAATTTACAGCAAGCGAGAGGCTGACTGGCTGAGACTTTGAGAGAGACAGCGAATCGACGACAGTGAGCGAGATCGCGATGGAGGGAGACGGCGAGAGTCCTGAGGTGCTGGGTTAGATCCGATAGAGATGAGAGATGGAGGCAATGAGCAAGATCGAGAGTGTTTGGGCGCCGCAACCAAGAACGAGAGTGAGTGAGTGTGTGCGAGTTGTCAATTGAAACCACATGGAATCTAGAGATATAAGGCGTCCTATGTAACGAAGCCACAAATCTAACTTTAGGTGTACTATTTTTGATAAAGGACACCTAAAATAAAATCTAAAAAAAAATTTATAAAAATAATTAAATTAAGGTGTTCTATTGGTATTTAAGGAAGCCAAAAATATAAATTTAGGTGTTTTATTTTTGACAAAGGACACCTAAAATGAAACCTAAAAAAAATTTACAAAAATAATCAAATTAAGGCTTCCTATTGGTAACTAAAGAAGCCAAAAATATAAATTTAGGTGTCCTATTTTTGACAAAGGACACCTAAAATGAATTCAAGCCAAAAAATAATTCATCTCGCGCCAAAAAAATTCTCTAAATCTATCATTGCCACCAAACAATTAACCCAAAAATATAAATTTATGTGTCTTATTTTTGACAAAAGACGCCTAAAATGAAAACTAAAAAAAATTACAAAAATAATCAAATTAAGACGTCCTATTGGTAACTAAGGAAGCCAAAAATATAAATTTAGGTGTCCTATTTTTGACAAAGGATGCCTAAAATGAATTCAAGCCAAAAAATAATTCATCTCGCGCTAAAAAAATTCTCTAAATTTGTCATTGCCGCCAAACAATTAGTTTTTCAGCACATATTAGGCGTCCTCAAATTATTAAAGGACGCATTAAGTTAATTTAGACATCTTAAATTATAGTTTAGGATGATAAATATATCATAAATGCACTACTTTCACTTATAACTTCCTTTTATATAAAAAGGACATCTGTTATGGTAGTAGTAACCCTTTTTTGTAGTAGTGATGCTTCATTACAAGGAATAAAGCTACTTGCATATTAATAATATATAAGCGATGCAAGATATCTATAATCTACTTTAACTTGCCTTCACACGGTATTATATCAGGAAAAATTGCTTCCAAAACAACTTTGACATATTATAATATATATTATATATTTATACTTACACATACACATGTGGGCGGGCATGGACAACCTGAGTATGTGCTCATAACCCACCCATTTGAGCCCGTTTGTTATGGGTTTTTTTGGGCGGTCCAAAATGGACAATTTTTCATTAGGTTTGGGCGGTCCAAAATATGAATACGTCATTTTCTTAGTTTTTGTAAAAAAAATTAAGATGAGTATTTTTTTCTTCAAAACAAATTAAAATTTGAATTTCTTTCATATGAGTCACATGCTAACAAAGATTAAAATGATCTTACATGCTATGTTTTTATTGGATAGAGTTTAGATGACATGATACTCTTGAAACTCATAAAGTATGTAAGTATTTCTTGAGATGAGGGACGTCAAATAAGCATGATATATGATATAAATTATTATTATTATTTTTTGGCTTGTGATATAAATTAGATTAAATAACTAAGAAAAATCTCTCCAAGTTTAGTTAAATCATGAGAAAATCTCCACCAGGGCCCAAGTTATGAAAAATATTGTCAAAAAAGGTCCAAATAAAAATCACATGTCAAAAAATGCCCTAGGGTTTTTTTTTTGTATTATTTCAAAAAAAAAAAAACATAGTTGTTAACATGTACTGATATAGTTGTTAACGGGTAGTTGTTACCTGGACTGATTTAGTTGTTAATAGCGTACTGATATAATTGTTAACGTTTCCTGAAATAATATTAGAAAAGGCTCTAGGACCTTTTTTGACATATGACTTTTCTTTGGGCCTTTTTTGATAATATTTTTATAACTTGAGCCCTGAGGGGGATTTTCCCTTAAATACATGTCACATTATAATAATAGGAGTTTTTATATTTTTGTTATAATTCGGTAGAGTAAAATGATGTGGTGCACCAAGAATATTATAAGTATATTTTGTGAACGTTTAATTGCTAAGTCACCATAACGGGATTAACTATATTAAAATTAAAGAACTAAAAATACACTTTGAAATTTTAATGGATTAAATTGAAAATTGATTCAAACTTAAAGACACGACACACAAACTTTAGCCTAAAACAAATTTAATTTTAATAATAATAATAATTTATAAAATAATAAATATGAATCATCCATTATTTTTATCTAATTAAGTACATGGAGGAGACACTGAAAAGAAAAGGAGGAGGAGGGGGCATGGTAGTTAAAATCTCGTTTTATTATTGCGATTTTACGTTTTTACGATTTTTTTTATTAAAATGATTTTACTAATTTTCCAAACGCTTTTAAGTTTTTACGATTTTGTTATGTTACGATTTTAAGTTTTATGATTTTTATCCCTCTTCCGATTTTACATAAAAACTCGATTTTGACAACCTTGAGAGGAGGAAAAGTATAGTATATCCGTTCCTATCTAGGTGGTTTTCTCAATTAAGAGTTAAAAATGTTGAAAGATTGAATCTTTTTATTCACGATTAAAGAAATCTAGCTTTATATTCCATTTTATCTTTTGCCGTTTTAAATACATGTGCTGCGCACGTAGAGAAAATTTAGTTAATACCAACGAATCTAGAATTAAAAGTCGCCATATCTTTCTTTCTTTCTTTCTTTTTTTTTTAAGGAAAAATCACCATATCTTTAGTCAGAAACATCACGATCTCAACATATGGACAATTTAGACATCAAAAATCTTATCTGAATCTTTCAGATTTAAATTTTTTTATATACATCTTGTAATGATATAAATTCATTTTTCGGAGATATACCAATAATCAAACTGCCAAATATTACCCATGATAAATCCATTTTTTAATTTAAAGAAGTGTCAGCTATTCTATTATTTTTATCTAAAATTATTTAAATATTAAAATAATAAATTGTTAAAGTATAAAAACATAAAATATTTAAATTAAAACAAAATAAAAAAAATGAATAACTATTTAAATTAATTAATTTTAAATTTAAATGATTTGATAATCATCCGATAACATCCCAAATAAACATTATGTATATTATATATAGGCACGCACAGTCAAAAACATTTGACTCTTCCAAGCTACGATCACTCTAAGTCTCTATTCTCTAAAATTCTCTAACACCCGATTCCTTCGGTAGCCTCATGGATTCTCTTAGCGTACGCATCACCCCCATCGACAATCCTTCACTCGCTGCCTTTGATTCCTTCTCAGGTGCCGATGAAACCGCCGCCGCCGCCGCCGCCGACAATTCTATTCTCCGGCCAGCAAAAAGGCCCCGGGGAAGACCTAAGGGTTCAAAGAACAAACCCAAGATAGTACCACCACCGCTCGAGACCAGATTTCTAAACTCCACAGTTGTTGGAATCCCCGCTGGCGAACCCTCGCCGCCACCATTCGAGACCAGATTTCTAAATGCCACAGCCGCCGTCGAAATCCCCGCCGGCGAACCCTCTGGCAACGATCATAACCTCGTACGATTAAAAAGGCCCGTGGGCAGTCCTAAGGGTTCAAAGAACAAGTCCAAGACAGTATCACCTCCGCTCGAGACCAGATTTCAAAACTCTACGGCCGCGGTTCAAGTCCCCGCCGGCGACCCCACCGCCAACAACTATGCACTTGGGCGAGTAAAAAGGCCCGCGGGAAGACCCAAGGGTTCAAAGAACAAGCCCAAGACAGCACAACCGCCGCCCCCGCCACCACCACTCATCGAAATAAACACAGAGGTAGACATTGAAATCCCGGCGGGCGCCGACGTAGTGCAACGGCTAATCGAGTTTTGTCGCTACTACCAAGTCTCCCTCAAAGTGTTAAATGCCTCCGGACAACTTTCCAACATCATCCCCTATTACCACCCAAGCTCCGTCATCCTCGGACCCTTTGTGATACAGTCTCTTTCCGGTATCGTCATGTGGACCACAAACTCAGAGGAGACCATTTTTCCGTTAGAGGTTTCTCTTTCTTCGCTGCAGGACGGTGCTACATGCAGCGGAACGGTAGGAAGGAGTGCGACGGCTGCTAGGTTGGTGAAGGTGGTGGCGACCACCATGACTGCTGAGACTGTTTGCTACAACCCGCCTAACAACATTAATGTAGAAACTGTACGGGTCAGCAATGCACCGCCTCAAATTCCGAACCTTCTGTTCAACGAGCTTTACGATTCAATTAATCCCAATGATTCCTTAGAAGTTGGCATGCAATTGTACGATAAACTAAAAGCAAAATATGAAGAAGAACGTGATCGGTGGATGAAGGAATCGATTAATGATGAGTTGATGATGGGTGAGGATATTTGGAGATATGAGGAAAATCTGACACCTGCTTTAAGGGTTGAACCATATCGATTCTAATAGCAATATTCACTGCAACATTCTTTATTTCTCCTCCATACATATTTATATGTCAAGTCTTTAAATATAATTTAGTTCCGCCTTATTATTGATAATTTGTAAGTATTGAACATATTCATGTAATATGAGTTATGAAATGAAGCATTATTTGACTTATTTCAAATTAAGTGTTGATATTTTGAAAAGCTGAGTATATCAAAAGGCAGGTTTTGAAATTGGGAAAATAGAGGTTGAACCTACAAAATTGTGATCTTTAAGGCTGAAATATGCGCATCTACTACTTAGAGTTATATATGCCGGGATTCCCCAACTTTATAACGTCAATTATAGCCAATTTGGACCTCGGAGGCCGATCAATTAGCAAAACTTTCTTATAGAATTGTAGGAATATTTTTTATCAACTTCCACCTAATATTCGAGTAGACGTAGTTTGATGAAAATCAAGGGCTTTCAACGTTGTTCTTGTACTCTTTTTTTTTTTTTTGGAGTAATGTTATTCAGTTTTATTTAAAAATATTTGAACTCCGGAGTGTCGAAATTCCGTTTGATAATGTAATTTCTGAGGCTACAATTGCAGAATATGCATGGAGAGAACGGGATCTCTTTTTTTAGTCATGTTATTAAGTTGTAGTGATGGCATTATAAATGACATGTGATGATCGATGTGATAAAGTTACCCAAGTTAGGTTGTTCAAGTAGAGCAAAGCCTAAATAAAGAGACTCGTATATATTCAAGAGGGTATAATAGTAGTAGGAATCTAAATCACCCTATTGAATCTAAATAAAGAAATTGCCATGTACGAAGTTGAAAATATCTAAACCCTTCAATCTCATTCAAACTATCCATTCTATCCTCTAGTGAGAGTCATTAAACTCGCGAGTTTAAGTAAACTCGTGACGTAAACTCACTAAACTTTACTTTTATCGTTAAATAGGTAGTTGCGGTGTGGTTTAAATAATTAAAATATAAAAGAAATGACAACATTTAAATATATTTTAAATCTAAATAATTAAAATTAAATGTATCAATATTCATAATTCATCATATTTAGTAAATAAATTTATATACAATTCATATATAAATCAAAAAAATTTGAGT
Source organism: Acacia confusa (assembly GCA_037074495.1). Classification (NCBI taxonomy): domain Eukaryota; kingdom Viridiplantae; phylum Streptophyta; class Magnoliopsida; order Fabales; family Fabaceae; genus Acacia; species Acacia confusa. The sequence goes on from CM073511.1 coordinate 17,068,610, forward strand.
ATGATTAAATCGAAAAAGTAAACACGTACAAGTTTAACAGTGATCTGACACGATTTTATAAGTTACAAACATATAAATGATAAACTTCGTGTGTAAACTCGCAAATTTGTCTCAATTTACAACTAGTAGTGACTCTCGACTCGATATTGTAAGGTAGAAATGTAAAAACGATAAAATTAGACAGTCAACTCTCTAATTTAACAACCATGTGTAAGTGTAAGTGTGCGACTGAAGCTAACTTTTGATTTTTCTTTTAGAGTGGAAAAAAATTTAAGAAAATGTATTAGAAATATTTAAATCCACTATTAACGTTTTGATGAATGATCACTAAGTGTTTACGTCTCAACAATATTCAATAAGAGTTTATAAAGATTGAGGGGCTTAATTATGTATTATTTTGCAAATCAGAAAGACTTATTCCTCTCTAATTTTTAGATAAAGGACATAGTTGTTATTTTCCCTTATAATTATGTCAACTCTTAAGATAATTACTATTTTTGTGTTTAACTAATATAGGTTTATATTATGTATTGTATATCATTTTTTAAAAATATTGTAGTGATATAATATATATGATCTGGTTCCGGGAATGTTATATATGTTGATGTCCTTACAAGCCCATTTACCATTTTTGCTAGTTCTTTCCTATCCACATAATGGCTTCTTAATTATCATATGCCCTTTTTTGATAAGCAAATCAACTTCTTCTCTCGGGTCCACCAGAGTGTGTGTGTTTGTGTGGTATTTCGATGTTTCTTTTTGAAGATGCAAAATAGAGAGGGAACACGAGGGAAAAAATTTCGCTTATTAGTCCTGTAAGCCAATCTTTAATTTAGCTTACAATCCTTAAAATAGATTCTAATTTTACTCATATTTCATATACATATTTTAATGAGAAGTTTGAGAAACAACGGTCTACAAACAATAAAAATTGAGAGCAAAATTGTATATTTATATAACAAATTTAATGAGGCAACTTATATTAAGGATAAAAAATACTCTTCTAATACTCTTAACATGTAAATAAGATTAGAAGAATATATCACTCTTAAAAGAGATTAATTGATGATAATGATGATTCGGTAGTCCTGAATTAGGAATAGAATCAAGGTAAGAGGTGATCAAGGGTTACTTGAATTAAGTTAAGCTGTTAAAATTTTTAACTTTTCACGCACTTTTTCTTAAATAAAGTTAGGGTTTGTTGACTTTGAATGTTGTTTTGAGGATAACAAATGTAAAAGTTTTGATTTAACAAAGATTGATAATTGAACTATATTTATTGACTCTCGAAAATAGATGGGTAATTTTTGAGAATGGTTTAAGTGTTAAATCCAACGTTACTATAATTCTCAAGAATGGAATTATGATTCTCGAGTTTGTTGAATCAAGGACTATATGCAAAACTACTCCTTAAACAACCTCCTCGTGGATTCTCAAGAATGAGATAAAGATTCTCAAGAATGACTTAATCCAACCACCATGAATATATCTTCCATTTGATTCTCGAGAATCAGAATTTTATTCTTGAGAATGTGCTATTGAGATATGAAATGTATACTTCCTCTGCTTATATGATTCTCGCCAATTCTCGAGAGCCAATCCATAATTCTTGAGAATGAATGCACCTGAAGAAAAATAGATTATATGTAACATCCCAATTTAAAATACCGATTTTTTTTAAAAAACCAACCGTAATCAGAGTCGAGCATTTCGATTAAACGAGTAACTAAATATTTTAGAAGTACATAACCATAGTGTAATCATCCTTATACAGTCATCTGTTGATTCCAAAAAGACAATATCTAAATAGTTCAAAAACTAAAACATATAAGCTCTTCCAATCTGCCTACATCGGCTACTTGCCGCTCTCCTCCACCCTGGATCCTCCTAAACCTGAAGCTACAGCTGAGATCCAATTCCCAATTGGATCTCAGGTAACAGTTAACCTTATGCTCAAATAAATCATATATAGGCAACAAATATTCATAACAACATAACAACACATCAATACATAAGCATACAACAGATGCATGATTAACAATGGACAGAACATAAGCACACAACAATATGTAAAGCCCCACACTATGTCTACACATAAACCAGTGTCACGATCTCCCATCGTGTCCTCAGCGCTAGGAAAACCCAACGACATTATCAAGACTATAACCCGTAATAAGCTGTATGTATGACTGACAACTCTAGATAGAGTCTCAGTATAGCAATATGTCTACCACATATATGTCTATAAGCATAAGTGTTAAGGTTACAATACGCGTCCGTACCTCCGTTGACGATTTTGAGTACTTTTGTCAAATTACGGCACGTTCGATAGCGGCACGACAGCGGTGACAGCAGAAACAACGGTTTGTGATTTCGGATATCCTAGTAGGATAATGTCATTGATATGAATATTTAAGATCATAATAGGCAATTTAGGTACAAATTACCATTTTGCCTCTAGTTTGACTAATTGGTGGAATTTTGCCAGAGCTTCACTATTCCGATTCGAAATTCTCAATATTTTTGCTATAACTTTTCTCTAACATATTCCTAAGATAAATATCATATTTATTCCTAAAATATAATATCTAAGCTAACTCGAAAAATTAAGACTATTCTAGCGTTTCTACTATAACTACTGAAGAACTACTTAACTAAAACTATGGACCGAAAACTTACTCAGAGCTTCGCTAGGATTTCTCTCCAGACTCCTCCTTCTTCTCCCTCTCTCAAATTTCGGCCTTCTTGAAGGGAAATGGTGTGAGGATTATGAAATGGAGCAAGGGGTATTTATAGGGAAAATCTGGTTACTATTCATGCTTTGTCAAACGAATTCTGAACCGTCGGATCGCACTTTTCTGAGGTGGCTTCATCTTGGCCCTCCACCTATTTAGGCCGACTTCTTCCCCCCTAAAAGACCAAATTGTTGACCTCATCCTAGCTGCATCATCAAACCTTATCCTCTTACTTTATCTGATAAGTTCTTGGTTCGGTGTCCTGATCGCGAAATTCTGTAAAAACTTAAAATTCCGGAAGCAATACCTTGAAGGTCTTGTCATCCTCTTCGAGGTTACTGGGTTTTCCTCACCTTATACCCTTATTAAGGACATTCCGTTATCTGCCGAAAATCCTCGGTATTTGCAACCGGTTACAGAAATAACTTCGGCCGGCACCAACTTCTGGATAAAAATCCACTGACCAATAATATGTTATGGTTTTGCTTAACTCATCTCCAAATTCTCGCAATGGAATTATTTTCTATTGGTTCTCATTTATCCTGTTCACTTTTAATTATTAATATATTATTACTTATTTAACTCATGCTTAAAACTATATTACTATTATATTCAAATATCTTCTTCATCCTTATCTCCCCTAAAATTTTGACCCACACCATATATATATATATATATATATATATATTTGTTTTCCTTAACCACATATATTATATTTATCCTATATTCATTTTCCACAAAATTTTCCTATTGGTCCATAAGCAATTTCATAGATTTAGGCTTATAAAATTCCCAAAAATTACTTAATTAATCCTTTAATAATTCCTAATAATTTTCTTAATTAGAATTAATTATTTTCTCACAACAATTTCATTAACATTAATGATTTAAGCCCTATGCAAAATATTAAAAGTCATAGAATCAATTTTGATTCTAGAATACTTTTTAATTTTCCTTCTTTTTATTTTCACAGGAAATATTTTATTAAATTGTCTAAATTAAGAATAATATATTTCCTAAATTTTTAATAATTATTCCATGCCTTCTTGAATTTTCCATAATTTTTTTCTTAGTACTTTCCTTTGAAAATAGACTAATTATACTCTATTTTGAGACTATAATCATCATAAATGGACATTTTTATTATGGTAACATAATAGTCCAGATAGTAATTATCCGGGTATTACATTTAAACATTATTCAAGTCAATTCTCGAGAATGAGTAGGAGATTCTCGAGAACCTTAGTTCATGAACAAGAGAGTTATGACACATATATACTCTATTTACATTCGTTGATTCTCAAGAATGAAAGGGACATTCTCGAAAATGGACTAATGAAATATGCAATGTATGATTCTTGCCAATTCTCGAGAAGGACCTATATGATTCTCAAGAATGCCATTGTGTGTGTCAACATAAACTTCGCCAAACTAATCCAACGAGTTATTTAATCTTTCTCTAACACATTTATACTACGCTTAATCATCATCCAAGTATTTTGCAGATTGAGTAGTTACGTGTAAACCCAGTTTCAAGGAAAAAAAAAAGCAAAACCCATGTGGATCGAGCATTAAATGATGACAGAGAAACAAAACAACAATCGGAATTAAAACCAGAGGCAGCTGCTGATGTTCTTTTGTTAATACTTATTCCAACTATCTTTCTGACACAAGGACAAACAACAGGATACTCATTTAATGAGATGTGTCACTGTATTTAATGAAGCAATGGTCAATTGGGCATTGCGAAGAAAGAATGAATCCAACGGAAATTCAAATGGAGACAACAAATATATTTAATGAGAGATGATAATAAAGCATTACAGACAAATGATATAAATAGCCAGAGTATTCAATATCCCACCTACCGGAACACTAAGCATTCAATTCGAAGTTATAACTTTTCACTGTTCCATTAGTCTTCTCATTCACTATTCTGTACTTCAGTGCGTATGATTTATCTACTCAGTAAGGAGTAAAATTCAATTTCTTTGTTTGTTTATCTAAAAAATTTAAGGTTGTGGAACCTTAAATAGGGTTATACAATTACAATCAATAAGGGGGAGTGAGTCCTAAGTGAGCGGACTGTCTCGAGAAACTGAGTGTGCAATTGTTTTCTAATTGAGGATTAGTAAAATACCCGAAGTGTTTTGGGGATTGGACGTAAGTCGTTTGTTTTGACGGAACCAGTATAATTTTTACTGTGTTATTTACTTTTCAGTTTTACATCTTTAGCTTATCCTGTGACTCAAAAAAATTTGAAATCACCTATTCACCTCCCTCTTGGCAATATTCTCCCTTTAGGGTTAAGGTGTAAATTTAATTATGAACTATTTTTATATGGGCATCCAAAAGAACTAATTATTTTCGAGTGCGAAAGTAGACATAATCAATTTATTTGATAGCACTCATAGCTATGCCATTAACCCGAGTTAGTTACTTTTTGCACTGCAGGTTCCATCAGTTTTCTTACTTTCTATTATTTTAATTTATTTTTTTAGAAAGGTTACTGTATAGATTTAGCCATGAACTATTTCTCTATGGGTACCCAACAACATCAATATAAACCACTAAACGTTGTAGCCCATCAGCTATTAGTCCAAGTGAATAACAACAATTGGTTAATTAAGTATCTCGTAATTACATGGCATGACATATGTGGTCCACCGTGTTTCATTTAGAGTTCCAGTATGCTAAAAGAAGGGTCAAAGTTTCCATTTACTTCATTGGAGTACTAGTTACACCTTTCACACATATATATTTCTAATCGTCTTCACGTTAAATGAGATTGTTATATTCTCTATGCAATATCGGTTTTAGTCAATCAGCTATTGGACTAATATTGTTCCATTTCCCAGGTTTCTCATATTTCCGATGCAGTTTTAATCTCACAATGATTGAGCGCTCATCGTCATTAATTGTGCATCATGGAGTATTGCAGTTTCCTATGGATTACTGCAACCAATATCTTACTGTTTATAGCCTGTTTATCAAATTTTGCAGATGTAGTTGTAAGACTCCAAACTATATCAACATCAACCTACTCTTATCGATATTGTATCAACCCTAAAAATGTCGACGTCAAGAGTTACTTCCTTCCTGCAACTGGATTGCACAAGAAACAATCAAAGCATTTGTGTTAAAGTTATTGAGAATTTCTAGGATATACCCCCAACAAAATTGCACCATCAAATTACTTCCAATGTTGTGCTTGCTGACTCTAAGGTTCTTTATTAGTTTTCTCAGTTTCTATTTGAGTTATGTAAAGCTTCGTGGTTGCTTATTTAATTTTGTTTCATGTAACTAACATATTCAACTATTGTAGGGTTGCATTGCTCTTGTCATCATGCGTCGCCGTGATATGATGAGAAGACTGTATGGTGTTTTGGTACCAGGTTTTTGCTTCATCATTAAAAAAATTTTCAGTTGAGCATGGACCCAATATAGTTAATCTAGATGTGAAGATTGTTATAGAACCTTTTACTCAGATTGAATATGTTAGTTATCTTATAAAAACACCAGAGACCATTTTCCAGCCCCTACTTCCATTAGCTGCTACAACGATGTGCGAATCCACACTAACCTTTTTTTGTATTATGAATATCAACACTAAAAATATCAGTCGCTCTAACATTGTTTGCTATTAAAATATCACTGATATACTTTTTTCTTTTTTCATTCGCCAGATGTGGTCAGCCTAGTGACTTCTGTTTATCCTATCAGCTATGTTTTAGTAGACAGAGAAACCCTTTACTAGTTTAACTTCGAGATCATGGATGAAAGGTGTAATATCATTTAGACTACAATCATGTCTTCGTTTTTTTTTACTTTCTTCCAACTACTCTATTATGTCATGTTAGTGGGAATCCTTTTCACTGTTGTTTCAAAGGTACACCTGCTTTTTGGGCATCTATAAGCTACTCCAAGGTCGTAGACAAAGCTGACGTTGTTGTTGCACTATTGTGGGTGAAAATGAAAAGGCTTGGTGGTTAGTATTATTTTATCTTATATATCACCTATGGCTGAATTTTATGTTGCTAATGTGATCCACATTTTTTCATCAATCATAGATGGGGAGATATTCTTTCAGAGCCATTGTGATTTGTGGCAAGCTATTTTCAACTACAATCATCATGCCGTGGTTGATTTCCGTGTTCGTCTGCAGCAACTTACTGCTGTTGAGGTAAATGACGATGATGATTCTGATGAAGCTTAGTATCATGGAACGTGTAGACTGTATGAAGGAAACTTGAAAAGAAGCATCCCTCTTTTAATTTTTGTTATGTTGAATTTTAGTTTTGTTTGAATTTCTGCTTTGTCAGTATTATTTAGTAATTTCCAGTGTTTCTTTTCTTCAAGAGTGTTTGTAAACCCCAGAATACTTAGTATCAATTTCATCATTTCGTGTTTCAATAGTTTTTGTTATTTATGCATCAATTTTTAATTTCAAGTATGTGTATCTCTTTGTTTCATCTTTTACGTTCAATACATTAAACATGTTTTAAGTGAATCATGTGACAGTTTTACATTGTAATCAAATAACATTATCATTATTGAATTATTTGCTGATGAATTTGAAGTTTATAAATAAGTAGTTTTTTTATGAAAGATTATGTTGATATTACAAACTTCGTGCATGTCGTTTCATTTTATTTTTTTTAACTAAAAAATAATAGGCAGTTAGAGGAGATAATAAAAATAAACACTCACAACGTTAATGTTCTCCTCGATTCAACTGCTTCACGACAATTCCCTCCAACATTTATTCCTATTTAAAGACGCGGTTGAAGTTTTGCGGTTTAATATTACAGTTTCTCTCTTTGATTTTTTCTCTCCGACTTGTATTTTAATATTATGGCGATCAACATGAAAACAAATTTGCAAGATTTACGTTCTGGATCTTCGGGACTGAAATGACTATCAAGGTTGATCGTATTATTCATCGATATGTTGAACGCCGTAGGAGAAGTCACAACCGGTCGTTGCTTGAACTTGAGTTAGTAGACTTTGTTGTGTTTAACAATACGGTTATTATTCATCGTATTATTCATTGTTTTTCCTTAGTTTAAGCTTACATTCTGCGAACAATTTCCATTTGTACATCCTCACATATTGTCAAAACATGTCCACATCCCACTTAAGCATTATAAAAAATACGGTAATTTGTTGCTTGAACTTAAGTCGGTAGACTTTGTTGTGTTTGACAATACGGTAATTTTGGAGTGTATCATTGTTTTTCCTTAGTTTAAGCTTACATTCTGCGAACAATTTCCATTTGTACATCCTCACATATTGTCAAAACATGTCTACATCCCACTTAAGAATTCTAAAAAATAATTCACCCATATATTCATTGGTTTTTATGTTTTGTATCTGTTTTTTGTTTTAAACACCAACTCTTATGATGATAGAAAGACGCACGTATCTTGGTGAACTGAAGGGGCATGCTATGATATTTCCAAGTTTTTGGTTATGGAAGGTGGTGAAGGAGTTCACCAATTTATCTACATTGTGATAACGAAAAAAATCCACGATATCTCTTGCTTTACAGGACAACTTACCCAAACGTTCTTTTATTTTGAATATTGTGGATGATTGCAATTGGTGGGGTGTTCCTGCTAACAAGATGCTTATTGGTAAAGGTTTTATATATTATAGAATTTGTTTTAACACTTAATAATATAAATCGATATTCTGCAGATACCGTTTGATACCATCTTTATTTTTCTCTTTTGCAAATTTTGTAGATGTCTGTGGTATTCTACAATCATACTATAAGAATTCCAACTACAAGAGGAGGGGAATTTACACTATGTCATTGATATTGGGCGTTGCAGATAGACGGTTTGTTAAGTTCTTCAATAGATTTTTTGGCTATATATCTTGGATATTTACTCAACCAAGGTTTGATCATATGGCAGGAAGAAGTTTCATATCAGATGTATTTTGACCGGGGATGCTTTTGAAAGAACTGCTGCGTTATTCGAAAACTTAAACGAAAGTTCTTGACATTTTGTTGTCGTTCAATATGTCCAGATTAGCAAGATTATTGAAACTGGTTGTTTTTTTTTTTAAGATTTCTATCTCCTTTATGAATCACTTGCGTCTTAAGTTACGTATTTCTCATCTGACGGCTTTATCTATGCATGTAGGTGTTGAGTTGACTACTGTGCTTGGTGCCACTCGTGTTTACATAAATGCAGATTTTCCTGAAGTTGCTGAGGCGAAGAGCAGAGTGTTGGGATTGTGAATGAATGTTGTTTGTTCTTTTCTTTTTTGTTAAGTCATTTAGTTCTTTGTCTTTAATGTTACCAGTTTGTTCAATCGTGCTGCTGTCCTTTTTTGTTTCTTTTTTTTGGTAGAACTTTTGCAGTAAATGTTTATGGAAGTTGTGACAGTGTGTAAGGTACTTCTCACGGATAGATTAAGTGACTCATGATCAATTGACTGGAAGTTCATCTGGATGTATTTTAATGTGTGATTGATATGGTTATTAAATTTGCTTCATGTATTTATTATATCTAACCTAACTTCGAAGTTCAATTCAATCGGAAGAAGTTGTGTATTAATTACCTTGTCTTCTTTTTCTTTGTTACATTCTCCCAAATTCCTTTTGTAGTTGGTCAGCTGTACTGCTTTACATAAATAATTGGATATTTACGAGGCTGATACATGATTACTATTCACAGTCTGCACGTAAACCGAGTTTATACTTTGTCAAGTTGTTCATCACGCACAACTTCCAGGAGCCAGACATATTGACATTAACTTTTAATGGCCCACTTGATATGTAGTATAAATTACTGTTTGCGCTTATTAATGCTCTCCTTGACTTTTCTTTAGTTATTCTGTTCAAAATATTTGGTGGTTGGCCATCTTTGCTGCCTCACTTAACCCTAAAAAATATTTACGAGGCATAGCATGATGCCTATACCATTTCCAATATCCATTTGGAGTTTCCAACGTTTTTTGTAATCTGTAGTAAATGTGAACACACACAAAAATAGTGCCTTTCAAACCTTATTTCCTACCATTCCTGACTGCACGTTTAAGTTTAAAATGTGGCCCTGATCAATTTGAGCAAATATCAAATACTACAACCATCCATTTGTACGTGCATTAATTAACTCTAAATTTTTTAAAACAAATGTGACGTCTTCATACATTATATTATAGAAAATAAAAAATTTAAAGCAACACAAAAAAGTGGGCTACATATATCAAATCATTTTTTATTAAAATCAATCACTCCATCCTTTCATTCTAAGGGTAAATATACCTGTATTTATTTGTTTCTTAATTATATGATTTTCGATATCAAATTTCCCCCCAAATAGTTGTGCTTTCCCGCCTAATCTAAACTATATATCCAGTTGGTAATGCAAATGATCTTTGAATGTGTTAATTTTGTTGGCTTGAATTTCACGTTTAACATCTTACACAGTTTGGTATTTCATCATGTTTTCGAGTTACATCTAACGCTATTCTCTTGCATTGCCTTCCACGTCTATTTATTACGGTAAACAACTCATTAACATGTATTCATCACCAGATGAAGGAGACCCTCTTTTCTGTCATCAATGATAGCAAGGAAACATGGACGGTACATGCAAGAGTGATGAGAAAGTGGGTTGTCAGAAAAAAGACCGCTCCTTTTGCAGTTTGGAAAGTTGGAATGTTGTTGATTGATGAGGAGGTATTCATGCATGAAAAAAAAAAATTAGGTTTTGTTTGTTACGAAATCTATATTTGAGCCTATAATGTTATCCACAAATTATGGTAACACTATCAAAATTTTTCTCCATTAACAAGTTGATCTATTCATTTTAGCTGACAAGAATTGAGGTTGCTGCTACTCACAAGAATGTGATAGATAAATTGTATGATGAGCCTAAGGATGGACTCGTATACAAATTTCAGAATTTCCAAGTGATGGAAAATGATGATAAGTTCAGAGCCACAACAAATCCTTGGAGGTTCAGTTTTCATCCTTATACATATAGATGAGTCATATAATTTCAAGTCAATTTCAGACATTAAAAAAGGCAATGTTACAGATGGTGATTTTGTAGGTTTGGACTTTTATAATTATTTGTTACAAATATTCCATCTACCCTATTATTCTGGTAGAAGTTTGTAGTTCACATGTGATTTTCCATATTTGCGCCATGGACTAATTACATGTGCATGGTACAAATGTGATTGGTTTTTTGCAAGCTTTTGGACGATTACAAGATCAGAGAAGGGAGTGTGATGTCATCAAGAGGTTGAACTTCTTGATAACTCTCCATATTTTATATATTTAAAGTACATTTTGAAGATATTGGAGAGTTATCTAAACAATTTTAAGAGATTTCTATGAGATTATGTTATTATAAGATCAAATCAAAGTGGTGCATTATTTGTGAGATTTCAATTTAAAATAAATGTTTTTTTAGTTAGAAGTTTTCTAAATAAAAATAAAAGAAAAAATAAATAAAAATTCAGTTTTATTATTATTATGACTATCATTATTATCTAATTGCTTTCCTTTCATTTTCTTCTATAATCAGAAGCAATAGGGAGCACGGTTGGAATTGATGAATGAAAGAGATCAATTATTGGGTAAAAGAAATGAACCCCACGGATGAATGAATTGGACCAAGTAGATCACGTCATTGATATTGGGCTAATGAATTAAACTTTTGATTGAATGGCGTGGGCCCACAATGAATGGAAGGAGAATGAAAAAAACCTAAATCTATTGAACAGAGGCAACAGCGCGCAAAAGAAAAGGGCGGACGGCAGAAAAGAAAAAAACAAAGTCTGGAGAAGCAGGAACACACACGCTAGCGGCAATCAAGAAATCACGCGGAGAATAATTGAAGAAACAGAAAAGACGCTGACGGTGAGAAGCAGAGACACGCAGATGGGAAAGAAAAGGAAGGAAACGGCAATTAAGAAGGGAACGGAAGGAAGGCGCAGAGATCAGTAGGAAGAATTTAGAAGCGGTTGTTGATTCTTGTTCTTATTCTTGGTTCTTGTTATCTCCCCTAATTCTAGTTGATTTCAATTCCATATGTCTCTGAATCTGAACTTGAGTTTTGATTTTGCTGTAATTTGGATTGAAGCCATGTCTGGCTAATTTATTTTTCAACCTAGAGGACCTATGAATTTGTTTGGATTTTAGAGATTTTTCCCACTATTTAGTTTTACTTAATATTAATTCAGTTTATTTAATCTTGTTTTGATTGTTATTACATAGTAATTGGCCACCGTTGAACATGTTTTGGGGATTTACGATTGAACTTGACGAAGGGAATCCTAAATTGACCTTGAAATTAAATAATGTGGAATTAGATTTTTAATTTAATTTGCGTCTAGGATAGGCATATACCTAGAAGCTCCGCATAATCAAATTAGAGTGAGCCCGAGTGAATTGCATCTTAATTAGTCGTATGAGGTATTGCATAATTAATTGAGATAGGTATATAAATAGACCGGAAGGCATTTATAAACATTAATACTCTAGATTAGCTGATTAAATTAAGTTAAAATTAATTTAGTGAGAATAAAATCTAATAAACAAACAAGAGATTAGTGACTTTAGGTTGTCCGTTTGATATTGAAATTTGCTTTCCTGAAAAGTCTTTGTTGATATTTATTTCGTATCCTATTTGCATTTCTTCTACTTATTGTAAACAAATCTATTCAACTTAAACGAAAAAAGGAAATTTGACATCTAATCACTAGCTGAGTAAGTCTTTGTAGGACGACCTTGATTTACCACTTACTATTTTCATGACCCGTACACTTGCGGTACTTGATAAAATTTTGGTAGTGTCACTTCTCCATTGCTGATCAACAGTAAGGCAGTCCAATAATTTATTGCATATGTTATGTAATTTGAATTCGTTTTAATTTTTGGTGTATTTCCATATGTTTTTTTATTTTTTTGTAAACAAAAATCTGAACATGTTAAATTGCTCTGTAGTGAAAATTCAATTAATGTAACTCTTTGGGGAGATTGTGCTGAGGAGACTTTTAGTAAGAAAAATGAGGATATGGAACCTCCAATAATCATCCTTGTACGGTTTGTAAGGTTGAATAAAAACACAGGTATTGCTTATCGGTCTTTCATGTCATACAAGATCAAAGTGCAATACTTTATTTCATAATCATAATATAATGTTCAACCATTTATTTTATGTTAGAATATGGTCATTTGAGTAATGTTTTCAATGCTACATTGGTAAATTTCAATCCCAACATTCCAGAGGCAATTGCGTTGAAGGAAAGGTATATTAAGCATTCTGGATGTCTTTTAAAAGTATTGAGTTTCATGTACCTTTATTTCTATTCATTCCAAATTTATCGTTAATGTCATCTACAGGTTAAGTCAAGATTCTGTTGGAACCCAAATGTTTAGCCAAATTGCTAATGTGGAACACCCTACATATACCGTTAAATCACTGCTTAATTTCCAAACAAGGATTCCATTGTGTGATGTTTTAAAGTTAGATGAGGTACAGTATTATAAAGATGTGCCATAACTTTTTTTATATTTGTTATCTTTCCTTTGGGTTCATATTACATTGAAATTTTCTTTTCCTTATTTTTTGGTTTTTAGGAGTGTGATGTCGTGACCAAGGTAACTATTCAGAAAGTTGAAACATTATATGGGTGGGCATATGATGCATGTCCATGTGATAAAAAACCTGAGTATCAACCAAATGGCATTCTTAGATGTTCTAAGTGTAATAAAGATGTCCTTATGGCTGTACCAAAGTATGCAACAATTATTTTACAAACCCATTTATCCAACTTTACAACTTCTTGCAACTCACTTGGTGTTCATGGTTATAATTTAATAGATTTAAAGTCCACTACAAAGTATATGACAATACAAGAAAGTGTTCCGTCATATTTTTTTATCGTCAACCGACTGAGTTGTTGGGCAAATCTGCATCAAAGATTAAAGAGGATATGCATAAGGTTGTGATAGACTCAATATATTATTTGTATTAGTTTCCAACTCGGTGAAATTAATTTGTTTTTTTAGTTCCTATGACTTTGCTCTTGATATAGGAGGGTAAAAATTCTATTGTACTAGAAGAGTTGGATGAAATAGCTGGTAACGAGGTAATTGCTAAACTAAATATTAAGAGTCACAATATTAAACATAGGACAAACAGCATCGGTGTTACTCAACTTTGGTGTTGACAGTTACTTGATTCAACAGTTTCATTATATATACAAATCAGGAGGTTAATATTTCCGTTTATGAAAATTATATTTCATTTCCATTCAAGAAAATTCAATCTTGAAATGGTCAATAATTCATATTTTAATATTTTGTAGGATGAACCTTCACAGGTAGAGGTATACTAAAATAATTTCATCTTAATTTTAAACTTGAACCAGTGCCCATTATAATTACTTTTTTTTTTTTTTTTTTGCCATAGAAATCTTCAGCTTCAAGGGAATCTTTCCGATCTGCTTCAATAATCAATGTCACTGAGGACGATGATAAAACACCCCCACAAATGATAACTCCTATGGATTCAAACTCCAAACAAAAGATCATCACAGGTGAAATTGAATCAGTTTGTGTCGATATTGGACTTTCTGAGCTGGCAACACCGAAATTTAGCACAACCAAACCGGTGAAAAACATCAAGAAGGAGAAATGAAACTTTGATGTCCGACAGTAGTAGTATTATCATTACGATTTCTTCCTTATATTTTCTGTCTCAATTGAACACAAATAATTCTTCTTTTGGTTTACTTTTTTTTTATTGAAGGGTTGTATTTCCAATCTTACTTATCAGAATCAGTTTCCAGCGTTCGTTAAATTTGTTCATCTTATTGAAAGAATTAGTAGCCAAGACCAAACATAAAGCGTGAACCCAATTACAAGGTACAAAAATAATTCAATGATGCGTGAATCAAGGTTTGGATGTCTAAGCGATTTCAATGTCAGCGGTGACCAAAATAATGAAAAAAAAAACTTGATGTATAAATTGATATTGATAATCAAATTATATTTTTAAATTCAATTTTAAAAAGAAATAACTGGAAAATAAGCTATTTGATACCGTTTAAATTAGCAGACCAATCGTGCTATTGTTACACACAGAAATATCTTAAATATAATTACTGACTTGAAGTTTTACTCTATTATGGAAATTGGTAGACCAATTTAACAAATGAGGCATGCAATTTAATAGTCTGATTAAAGAAAGACATAATGCATTTGGGCTGCTACTTCGAAACCAGGAAAAGTACTTGATGAATTTTCGTCATTAATGAAAAGTAAATATTTTATAATCAAACAAGACAATTTTTTTAAAGTTCAAACACTACTCTGGGAAATAATTAAGTGGTTGCTGACTTTTTTTATGGGCTGCATGTGTAGAAAATTCAACCCCTAATTAAGGAAGTAATTAATGTCCTCTGCACTTTATTTTTAATGCACTCCTATTTTCAAGATGAAAAGTATGCCATATTACAATTGTCCTCATTTTTCCTTTAACCCTCATATATGCAGTTGATGATGACTTGGCGATCCATGGCAACAGTAGTAACGAAGGAGATAAATTGTACGGTTAATATGCAGGAGGATTTATATCCTTCATGAATGCATCGTTGTATATTGTGACAAAATCCCGTTCTTTATAAACTATGTGTTTACATGGAAACTATATATTCAAAGTTAATTGCACCAGAAATACACCAGAATACAAACACATGAAAAAAAAAAACGTCTCGTCATCAGCAAGATACCTCTGACAGATGGAAAAGGTAACTACTCTTTATTTATTTCAATTAGTAGTATGATTCATATTCATTACATTTATTTTATGTGTAGCTAAACGTCAATGTTCTATTGATCCATCACCTATTACTGTGGCCACTTCAATTCAAGTTATCAACAACTCAGTTTCTCCTATAACTATTCATTTTGGGAATTCATCAACTAAGAATGAGATGGTAACTCCTCGGTCTGGAATTCTCAAACCTTTTTCACGGGCGCCCATGCATTCTGCCCTAACAGATATAACCAACACACCAGCTCAGGCAAGTCTAACGGGAGACAACATCAATGGATTAATGTTTGAACGAAGCGTAAATTTTAGAAAAGCTGATCTACCGACATTCTATTCAATAAACCAAAAGAAACATGAAAAAAGGAGGTTGGAAAAAATCAGTCAGGTGGCAACAGATTTATGCACTAGGTTGAATAAACCAACAAATGAAAGTAAGGATTACAGACGAATTTGTAAGCATTATCTTTCACTTGTACATTTTTCATGTGTTTTTAAATCATAATTGTTATGACTATTATTTGGTGCAAATCTCTTGAATGTCACACAAGATAGTCAGTCATTTAATGTAAGTTATTTAGATGAGGGAGATGCTGTGTATGAATGCAAAATCTATGGTGCTCTCTTGTGGTTATCTAAAAGCTTACAAAGAACAAAGAAAAGTGAACATCCTCAATTTAGCATGTGTTGTGGTAATGGAAAGATAGTTCTACCTTTATTAAGACATCCACCTAAAGAGCTTGCTGAATTGTTTTTTAACAAAGAAACTGCAACTTCGAAGAACTTTATGAAGAATGTGTGTTCGTACAACATGTTTTGTTTTACCTCTATGGGTGGGAGAATAAACCATTCCATAAATTCAGGAGGAGGAGGTCCTTATTCATTTGTCCTTTATGGTCAAAACCATCATTTAATCGGTAGCTTATTGCCTCCTCCTGGAAATCCTCCAATTTACTCTCAGTTGTACATTTACGACATTGAAAATGAAGTATCAAACAAAATTATAGCTGTGAGGTTCGTTTTTATTACTTCAATTATTAAATTAATTTTTTTATCATATTACATTCTTTTTTTTTATTTATTATTTCACCTGCCATGGTTGTGTCGAAGAGTTGGATGCTAACATTGTCAAAATGATAAAGGATTGCCTTGACAAGAACAATAATATTGTTAAACATTATAGATCAGCAATAGATATAATAAAGAATAATGTATTCCCTGATGTTAGCATTAGACTTATTAGAAGTGGAATCTCAAGTTCATCGTCTAACCAGTATAATTTGTCGTCAACTTCTGTGCTTGTTGCACTAATTGTTGGAGATTTTGACAATACATACAACAAAAGAGACATTATTGTAAGAAGGCAATCTGGAGATTTACAAAGGATAGATGAACTACACATGGCCTATCTCCCTCTCCAATATCCATTGTTATTTCCTTACGGGGATAATGGGTACAACTTATCTATTGAACTGCCCAGGAAACATTATCAAAAACTAAGAAGAAGAAGAAGCTGACTCCTAGAGAGTACTTGGCATTCTGTTTAATGAGAAGGAGATCTGAACGATCAGTCATCTTGCATGGTAAAAAATTGCTTCATCAATTTATTGTTGATGGGTACTCAATGGTTGAAAGTGATCGTCTTGACTACGTAAGAATGCATCAAAAGGAATTGAGAGTTAATCTATATGGTGGAATATCAGATGCAGTTACGAGAGGAGAAACAGACCCCTCGTCCACAGGACGCCGAGTCATTTTACCATCTTCTTTCACTGGTGGTGCTAGATATATGATTCAAAACTATCAAGATGCAATTGCTATTTGTGCGTGGGTTGGATATCCAGATATATTTCTAACATTCACATGTAATCTAATGTGGCCTGAGATTACTCGTCATTATACCGAGGATAGACTGAAATCGTGTGACAAACCAGAAGTGTTAAGCAAGATATTCAATATGAAATTGCATAAATTGATGAGGATTTTAAAGGATGAAAAGATCTTCGGAACAATCAAAGCAGGTACTTTTTTTCCTAAATATATTATTAGTTTTTTTTTAAATGCCATGACTACTCTGAACAATCAGTTGTAAGTAATTATGATTACTTAGAGACAAACCAATAATTATCTTTGTTTGTAACCGTTTTTTCTTTTTTTTCCCAAAAAAATTACAGAGGTATACACAATTGAGTTCCAAAAAAGAGGTCTACCACATGCTCATATTATTTTATGGGTAAATGATGTGGATAAATTGATAACACCATTTGATGTTGACAAGTTAATATCCGCAGAGATACCAGATAGAGATGTAGACCCAAAATTATATGAATTAGTTGGAAGCTACATGGTTTATGGGCCTTGCGGTAGATTGTTAAGGTCTGCACCTTGCATGAAAGATGGTAGATGTTCAAAGTACTTTCCAAAAAGATATAGTAAGCGTACTGTGGTTGATGAAAACAGATATCCAACTTATCATAGGAGGAACGAAGGACAAAGAGTGACAAGGAAAGGCGTTGAACTTGACAACAGATTTGTTGTTCCTTACAATGCTAGGTTGCTGAAATTATTTGCTGGCCATTTAAACGTTGAAAAGACAAATCAATCACGTGCTATCAAGTACCTATTCAAATACATAAGCAAAGGGCATGATTGTGTTATTGCAGGCATATATAATCCAAATGATAATCCATCCTCTCAACAAACGGTTGATGAAATTTCTCACTACCTTAATTGTAGGTATGTATCTGCTTCTAATATATATAGATCCCTGCATTGCCATGTTTTTAATGTTTTTCTTGAATGACACCGAATTTGTGTGTTATTATAATATAATCCATTGTCTACTGTTAAAGCAAACAAATATATCTGTGTGGGACGGCTTTAATGTGCCTGCATGGGTTTGAATTCTTTACTATATTGATGCCTACAGCAAATGTTTAAATACGTTACTACATTAATCAAAACGTAATAATAAGAAATGACAATCATGAGAAGTAATAAGAAGGTTACGTTTTAAGTAATCAAAACATAATTTTATTCAATTTGAACTTTTAAAACTTTAATTATATGGTCGTGTTTATGATGTCAAAAATATTTTTTTGTATATCCTTGCCTACCTTTATGTAGGTACCTATCTGCTTGTGAGGCATCATGGAAAATTGTTGGCTTTGATATTCATCATAGACAACCAGCTATAGAAAGGCTGAGTTTTCATCTTCCTGAGCAACAATCTATCTACTACAATCAAACAGACAAAATATCATCAATGGTAAACAACCCACGAGTTAAAGAATCCATGTTCCTTGCTTGGATGGAAAAAAATAAAGATGACCCATTTGCAAGAACACTTACTTATTCTCAATTCCCTAACTACTTCACATTTCTTAGGGAAAAAAGAATTTGGAAACTTCGTGAATGTGGATTTTCAATGGGAATGTTGGGTCACTATACACTAGCTCAAGGAGAATTATACTACCTTCATTTGTTGTTGACAAAGGTTCATGGAGCGAAGAATTTTTCAAGCATAAGAACAATGAATAATGTTATTTTTCTAACATTTAGAGAAGCACGTTATGCACTTGGTTTATTAGATGATGACAAAGAGTACATAGATGCAATCAAAGAAGCATCAATATGGGCTTCAGGAAATGACCTACGACAATTCTTCACCAGCATGTTATTAAGTCATTCCTTATCTGATCCTGCTATTGTTTGGGAATAGACAAAAGAGCTCATTTGGAAAGATTTATTGTATATTGATCAGTGAGAGCAATGTTTTTCAGGTTTGCCATCATTCTAAGTTATAAAATGTGTCATTTATATTTTAATTGAAAATGATATCATGTTCCATTTAAATTTAATTTGATTCCAAACATATTACTATGTAATGACAACTACTTTATACATTGACAAAAAATAATATTCAGGTATAACATGTTGGTATATATATGTGTCGGCATCACTCTTATACTATATTTTTCCCATGAAAAAAAAATACCAAAATAGGATAAGGAAATGAAGAAAAGAAGCAAATTATATCTGTATGTGCAACTGAATAATGTAGCTACACGTAAGCTATAGGATAAGAAATCTCATCTTATTGCTTTACAATATGATATTACAAACAAAAACGTAATTCACTTAAGTTACTTTGAAACTGGTTTAGTTTCTTTCTTTTTTTTCTTTTCTGTAAAGTGTGTTACATTTATATTACAAAGGTCAATAGAGAAGCTGCAAGACTAGCTAATATTCAAAAGCTTTTGCTGCGAAATGGTCGAACCCTTGACGACTATCCATCGATGCTGAAATGAAACCTGATAAAGAATTAATCATTGACACTTCAACACAACTCATTCTACAAGAGCTTAACTACAACAAAGAAAAAGAGATGGAGAACTCTAATAGGTTACAACGATTAATGACTGAGGAACAAAAGAAATTATATGGTGAGATATTTGTTGTGGTTTCTTCTAAAAGGGGAGGGTTTTTCTTTGTTCATGGTTCTAGAGGAACAAGTAAAACATTTATGTGGAATTTATTGATAGCTTCTGTACAAGCAAATGGTGGGATCATACTTAACGTAGCTTCTAGTGGGATAGCAGTCATTCTATTACCATCTGGAAGGACTGCACATTCATGATTTTGTATTCCTATCGACGTTAATGAAGACTCCATATGTTCAATAACTCACCAGTCAGCAATTGCAAACTTAATTCAAGCTGCTAACCTAATTATTTGGGATGAAGCTCCAATGGTTAAGAGACACTGACGAAACAATGAGGGATCTGATGAAGACTGATCGCATATTTGGAGGTAAATGTGTCGTTATGGGTGGTGATTTCAGGCAAATCCTGCCAGTTATCCCAAAAGGTGGACGAGCTGAGGTTGTAGATGCAACTAAAAATGCCTCTCCTCTTTGGAATGAATGTAAATTATTGCGATTAACAATGAATATGAGGTTGACGTCTTCAGTTAATCAAGTTGAACAAGAAAAGATTAAATTATTCTCAGAATGGTTGCTAAATATGGGAAATGGGGCCATTGGATTGCCACATATGGTTTTGCTGACATAAAAATACCATCTGAGTTGCTTCTTCATGATGATCGTAACCGAATAAAATGCATTGTTGAAGCTACTTATCCCAATTTAAAAGAACGTATATTTGACAAAGATTACCTGACCAATAGGTCAATCCTTACACCCAGAATAGAAAATGTGGATATATTGAATGAGACATTTGTTCGTTGTTGCCTGGTGATGCGGTTGAGTACTTTAGTTCTGACTCTGTAGCTCATATAGAAAATTCTAATGGAAGCTTTGATGATTTGTGTGATACAGAATATCTAAATGCAATTAAATGCTCAGGGATTCCTCATCATAAGTTGGTACTAAAAGTTGGTGTACCAGTCATGTTGATAAGAAATATTGATCAGGCAATAGGATTGTGCAATGGGACAAGGCTACAAATTACACAACTTGGAAAGAATGTTATTAAGGCTAAGGCACTGAACGGCACAAGTGTTGGTGAAGATATTTTGATTCATAGAGTGGATATGAACTCATGTGAATGTAAACTTCCATTCACTTTGATAAGACGCCAATTCCCCATTATCATTTCATTTGCAATGACCATTAACAAAAACCAAGGACAATTCATGACTAATGTTAGTCTATACCTACCAAGCCCAGTCTTCTCACAGGCAACTATATGTTGCACTTTCTAGGGTGAAGAGTTTCAATGGTTTGAAATTACTAATTTTGGATGAGTACAACAAATGTAGTCAGAGCACAACGAATGTTGTTTACAGAGAAGTTTTTCAAAATTTGTCACTACATAAATAGTTTCAATTTCAGTGTATGTTTTTTGTTGTCATTGTACAATGTAAATGAAGTCATAGTATGATGTAGGAAAATTGTTCGACATTGATGTGATAGCTTGTATGTGAAGTTAAAACCATCTAAGAATTTTACATATCCGTGCATCGCAAGGTTCATTATAATGATATTTTTTATAAGAGCATTTACATTAATATCCTTACTTAATTTTTTCATAAGAGCATTTATAAAAAAAATATGAGTATTTATAAGACATATAAAGGAATTTAACACAATTTATGGAGTTAAAAATTTTGGTCATTTGGGTAGTTGTCTCTTTTCAAAAGGAAAATCAGTATTAAAAGGAAAATTTCTGGGCTTTTGTTTTAATTAATGTTCCAAATTTTCAATCACAATCAAGAAAATCCAAACACAAAAATTTGCCCATATCTTAGAACTTTGATTCTTCTTCCTGTTTAGGCCTCTTTTTCTTCTTATTGTTTCAGCCAGCAAATATGAGTTTGAGGAAGTGAAGAGGAGGCTGTATCTGACACAAAAATGGTAATGGGGGAAGGCATTTTTTTGGACTTTGCATCCTTTTTCTTCTGCTTCACTGCTGAAATGCACAAGAATGAAATTAGCCTCTGGTTTTTCTTCTCTTCTGTGGTCTTTCTTAGAAGTGATCCCAAGCACCTCAATAATGTGTATTTTTTATTAATTTATACCCAAGCAACTCTTTTTTTTTTTTTTATCAATTTCACATTTATGTATTAATTAATATTTATATAATATTTAATAATGTATATATATTATCATATATTATTTTAATTCTATTTATTTAATACTTTATTTTAATTATTTCATATCAAATTTAATTTTTCTCAGAAAAAATGATAGAAAAATACTACTTTAATTTCAAAATTCTATTAATAACAACCGTAATGAGATTAACAAAAATAGTAAAGTAATTGAAAACTAATTTTATTATGATATTTTATATTTTAAAATTAGGCAGTAATACTTGATAATATATTAAAAAAAAGTAGTAATATTTTTTTTGGGATATTTATTTTTTTAAGAAAAACCCCAAAACCCAGAAACTCTAGTCAGTTCGCGCGCGCGCACCCTAGCGAGGAACACCGATCCATAATCGAAACGACAGAACATACAAAACGACCCCGCGCAGCATTCTTGCCGTTTTCTGCTGCTCGCCGACCGCCCACCTCAGTTGGTCGAGTTGGACTTCTCGGCGGTGAGCCGTAGAGGTAATTTTCGAATCTCTCTCCCCCATCCTGGAAACTCTTCTCCTCTTTTCCGTTTTGCATGTTGCCTTCAATTTTAATTGGAATATCAGTTTTTGATTTCAGCTTTTAAACCATTGGTATTGTTATTCTAGTTGTAGCATGACTTGAGTTCTCGCCGTCTCGGTTTTCTGTCAATATGTTAGCTTCTTATTTTGTTCCATAAACCGTTGATTCTGAGTGGATTCTCTGTCAGTATTCCGAATTCGATTGGAACCTGTTGAGTAGCTTAACAATGTCGATGAGAATCCTTTGTTTGCAACCTTTATCCAACAAAAAGGAAAGAAAAGGAGAATGGAAGCTCTGATTCAATGATGTATTTAAATGATTTGGAAGATGCAGGTATTCTTCCTGCATCTGTTAGGGTTTTAGAGAGTAGGGGCCCGAGCTAACTCGGTTCTTCAATTTATACTTCATTGTTTTCACGCATATTTGACTGCATTCAACATTTCAATGGAATATTCTCTTTATCCATTGTACATTTCTGTGACTAGGAATAAGAATTGATCATGGTATCAATTTTTATTATCTGTCTCTGTATTTTTAAATTTTTCTACATTTTAGTACCTTGCATTGAACTAGTTTGATAGGATTTCTTATGTATTTATTTCATTGCAAGATGGTTGCTTCATGCCATTGTTTAAGCTATGCTTTGCTTGCCATCATGGCATGATGCTCTATAGCTTATCTGACAAAATGCTTTGAAAAGGGGGAACAAGATTTCTTTGTACGGGTACCCTGTTCTTGGGCTTCATAGGCCTCTTGTTGCGTGTGATACTTCTAGAAAATGGGAAATTTTGGTCTAAAAATAGACAATGCTTCGTAAACCAATTTACCAAGCATATAAAGTATCCCTATAAGCAAAGTAACAGTTACCCAACAATATGTGATCGCATGAATTTTTGCTTTACTCTTTCCTAAAAAACTGAGCTGATTCATTTTACTTGTGCATCTGTCTTTTCAAAATTTGACTTTTCTTTTAAAGCCAAATGTCACGGAAGTTACATTTTCACTTAGTGATCATTGTGGTGTTCAACAAGACAGTTGAGACAACCAAAACTAGTTCCGGTACTTGGTATTGCAATATTATCTTGTATTGTCAGAGCGTTTTATACTGAAGCTAAAACCTGAGATTAGACTTAATTAATACTTTGTTATCTATTCAAATATGATATTTATTTTGCAGGAACTATATAATTTAATCTGGTGCATGATCCTACCCTGTGCAATGGCTGATTCATCATTTTTTGATCGTATGATCAGTCAGCTTCGTTCAACATGCAAGTATGACTTCATATATCTGACGCTTAATTAAAACTGTTCTTACTGCAAATGCCAATGTCTCTTTGTTATAAAGTTGTGTAACTTGACTGACTGACTGCCTTTTATTAATTTTCACTGCTACAAGCTTTTCTATCTAGTATGTTTCTGTTTCTAATAAGCACTAACTTGCCAATTCTCTTAAACTTTTTCCCCATATTTCCCCCTTTTCTTTGGTGAAATTCTACAATTTATTTTCTTGTGTTGATCATAGGTATTATACTGGCTATCCAAAGGATCTTGGACCATCCAAGGTTATTCATTTTACCTCAGAGCGTGAGTTTATCAGGCTCCTTCATGAAGGTTACCCTGTCGTTGTTGCATTTACTATCAGGTAGGCTCAGCCCTGATTTTTTTTTTTTTTCTTTTCTTACTTCCTGAATTTGCAGTTGATTTTAGGTCCAAATAGTGTAGAAAATGAGAAAGAAAAAATATTTGGAATAACCACAAGCTAATTATAATGCAGGGGTAACTACACGCAACATCTTGACAAAGTATTGGAGGAAGCTGCTGCTGAGTTTTATCCACATGTTAAATTTATGCGTGTAAGTCATTAATGGCCAATTGTAAGTGCTGAAACTTAATCCAATGACAGGACACTTTATAAAGCATGCTTTTCACTTCTCTATTGATAAATTCACAAAAACATATATAGAGGAGGCATTGATGTTGCGCATCTAATGACTTGTAATTATACTTTCAAGAAGTTTAGGCGTGAAGTGAATCAATTTCTTAGTTGTATTCTCATCTTTTTATTTCTTACTGCTTTTTATTCTTATTTGCTTGGCTGTTTGCCAGTTGAACCTATTTTCTCATTTACTACACTTCTGTGTTGTCTAGATTTTTATTATGCATTGATGAAATGATTATGTTCTTCTATTTTCCAGGTTGAGTGTCCGAAATATCCTGGGTTTTGCATAACACGGCAGAGAAAGGATTACCCGTTTGTCGAAATATATCACAACCCAATACAAGTATAATACGCCTCACATTGTTTACTACAATCTTCCTGCTCTGTCTCAAGTTTCTTGGGAAGAGATTGTGATAGTCTAATAGACACATTCCATGGCTTGATTAACCGGAAAGCATTTTCTATCACACGTTCTTTTTCTAATAGGCTAATCTTTGTAGTTATTAACTGTCCAGTAACACCCTTAATTTGTTTCTTTATACAGGCAGCTAACCAGGGAAGGATGGCTGATCCAAATGTTATTAAATACAACGTGATGGTCTTGCCTGTAAGTTTTGGATCTTGTTTATAAATTATCCCCACTGTTGACTGCTCTTCATAAAAACCAAATAAGATTTTCTACTTTCATGTATCTATACATTTGGAAAAAAAGCAATATAAAAGAATATGATTATGTTTATGGTTCACATTTATAATATATTTTTCCTTCATCTCTCCAAATACACTATATGCACCAATGGCTTTGTAGCATAGTGACATGAAAACTTCCCTCTGAGTGGAAGGCCGTGGGTTCAATACCATTTGTAACCCTAGGCCAGTTGTGTCCCACCACTCTAATTCGAAAAAAGAAAACGTATATGCATTTTGTATTTTGAAGGTAGAAGATCTAAGTGGAAGTGTCTGCCTGAAATAACTTGCTGAAAGTTTGTTGGATTTATCTATATCTGTTGAATACTGATGGGCTGTGTCAAAAATTTCATTTAAATGTGCAGTTTAATTACGACCTCAGTGCGTATGGATTTAGAGAATATTTTAAGCGCCATGGAATACAGGCATCAAGTCCCAAGTAAAGATATCTGCGAAAGGTTTTAATTCAACACAACCATTAATTTATAGTATAATATGTGCGTACTTGCATATTTCTGTGTTTGGTCCTTTGAAGGATTTATCTGGTTTAGTTTATTTTATGTTTTAAGGAATGTAGGAAACTCGCACAAAAGGAAAAAGATGTAGTAGATTTATTCTGACTATCAAAGCTGTAGATGGTTCTTACTAATAAGAAACATGTTATGTTACCTTTGAATTTGATTTATGTAGTTTCAAGTATGTCTTATAAATATTGGCAAAAAAATAGGTTATTTCTCATGATTTCTGTATGATAATATTGGGAAGGGAGGGAGCAGGAGGGGGTGAGAAGCATTCGGTGAGGAATACATATAAGTTTGCTCAAATTAAGATAATAAATGATAAAAATAAAAGACGGGTGAGTTTAATATATTCAGTAACTTCAAAAAAGTACGAAGTTCAAGAAATATTGGAATATAATATTAAATTCAGTTATATAATACTACATCTTTTTAGAAATTAAAAGGATTACCTACTCTCACTATAACATAGCTTCAACTCCAAGTATGCCTAACAACGATGAAAATGACATCTTTTTTGCAACTTTTTTACAAAAAAGAATAGGTGGGAACTCTACTTTTATAAGTTGTTTGATGATGGAGATATAAGAATAGGTGGGAACTCTAATAAGTTGTTTGATGATGGAGGAAGAGAGTCGACTTGTGACATGGAGGATTTGACAACTCGAAGGTGGGCTTAATTTGTCAGTTAATCATAGGATTCAGATTGGTTAGGTTAAGGAAACTCTTTAAGAAAATAGAAAATGATAAAGCTATTGGACCTAATGGTATTCTTATTGAAGTTTGGAAATGTTTGGATGAAGATGGGGTGTTGTGGTTTTCTAAGTTATTTAATGAGATTCTATGATCCAAGAAAATGCCTGATATGCCTGATACTTGAAGAGAGAAAAAAGTACTTTGATCCTTATTTATAAGAATAAAAGAGATTTTCATAATAGTGCAAACTATAGAGGAATTAAGCTTATAAGTCACACAATAAAACTATGGGAAAATGTGATAGTAAGAACCAATTTGAGTTCATGCCGGGAAGGTTCATTATAGAAGTGATTTATTTTCTAAGAGGCTAATGGAAAAGTATTGGAGCAAAGGAAGGGACTTACATATGGTTTTCTTTGACTTGGAAAAAATTGTATGATCTTGTGTCAAGAGATGTATTTTGGAAGGCCTTGAAAAAGAAGGAGATGTGTGTTGCATATATCAAAGTCATTGAGGACATGTATGACGGGGTAACAACCAGTTTTAAAACGCCTAAAGGTGAGATAAAGGACTTTTCTATAAAGATGGCCTATGTCAGGGATCAGCTTTGAGCCCTTGTTTGTTTAACTGAGAGGTCGACGCTCTAATTGAGCTTATCAAAGAAGAGACCCCTGCATGTTTCTTGTTGATAATATCAATTTGTTGGTTGAATCAAGAGAAAAGATTAATTCTAAACTTTATATATGGAAAAGGACTTTGGATTCCAAGGGTATTCGTCTAAATAGAAGCAAAATAGAATATATGCATTACTAGTTTGACAAGAGACAAGTGAGAAATGATGTGGAGGTTAAATTGGAAGAATAAATAATTCGACAAATGGCAAACTTTAGTTATTTGGGATTAATTATACAAGACGATGGTAAAAGGTTAATTTTTAAGGGAAAATTGATTTCAGGGCCCAAGCTAGTAAAATAATTACAAAAAAGGCCTAAGAAACATTCACATGCCACTCTGGCATTTTTTCAAAAAAAAAGTGTACGGATATAGTTGCTAATTGCTACTGATGTAGTTGTTAATTGCTACAGATGTAGTTGTTAATTAGACTGATTTAGTTGTTAACGGGGACTGATATAGTTGTTAAACGCTACTGATATAATTGCTAACGCTTTTTGAAAAAATGCTAGAAAAGGCCTTAGCAGGTGAATGTTTTTTGGGCCTTTTTGTAATTATTTTACTAGCTTGGGCCATGAAATCAATTTTCCCAATTTTTAACCCCCTGAGCATTTTTCATGAAAGGGTTTAAGTGATACCCTTCAAGAAAAGAGGCCTATAACCAGAGACGGAGCTTTTAGTGACAAGGGGGGGCCATGGCCCCCGCAAAAAAAAAAAAAAAAAAGTTTATTCAGAATTTTGTTTTTACTTATCATTCACGGCCACAATTTTATTCCTCGCTCAACATCAACCTCATCTATCTACTCTCACGGCCAAGTTAGAACAGGGTAGTTAATTACTTTCCGTCAACCAACCCTTCTGTTGCTACTAGTCCCACTGGGCCCATGCTACTCTCTTTCTTCCTCTCATACACCAGTAATGGCCCACCCTTTGCTTTCATACCCCTTCTCCCATAAGTTAACAACGAATGCCCAAATATCAAAAAAAAAAAAAAAAAAAACAACGAATGCCCACACCATCAAAATGGCTAGGGAAAAAGAGGCCCATTCCAATCATTCTTGAATTCAGAAGATTAAGCACTAATGAAAATCCATGACTCTAGATTTGAGATACTTAATTAAAAGTTTAGCATAATTCCCCAAACACTGATTTTCATACTAACAAGTTAAAGTGGAGGGAAATTAAAAAGGTAAGTTGAAATTTTCTAACCTCTCCATTCCACAACAAGGGAGATCACAATTAACATGCTCATACGTCAAAATCTTTCTTTCTGCTAGACACTCAAATTTTGTATTATAAATTACATTGTTAACTTTTAATATTTTAATATTTTATATAATAGTCAATCTTCTAAAATTTCATGATATCTTCTTATTTTGTAATTGATATGATATCCATACTAGAGACAAAAACATATATGTTATCTTATACATTAGAATTGTTAAAATACTTTTATTATAAATCTGAATATTTTTTCTTTTCTTATACATTTAATATTCTTTTCTTTTCTTGTTTATATTTTTTATTTTTTAATGCATTTAAAACTTTCTTTTAAAAAAAATTTCGGAGGCAAACCCAAATCCCCCCACCACTATTTGGCCCCCCAAACATTTTTTTCAAGTTCCCTCCCTGCATATAAACCCGTGCCGTTATAGATGGTTGTTCATTACAAACGAGGAAGTCTGCTGCATTGGCATGAAAAACCCTTCAATGTATGTGTAGGCCAGCATTTCAGATGCACTAAGCATGTGAAGATATTCATTACACAGTTAAATTCATCTATGGGCAGCAAAATAATGTATCTTACAATGGGACTGCACTTGTTGGAAAATCAAATCCAAGCTTGCCCATTAGTCCCAATTTATACAAAATCCATAATGTTTTCTTCGTCAGACTCATGTTGACACTTTCCATCTCATTCATAGGAAATTTTCCATTTCCTCAAAGTGCTGTTGTGATCCATACATAACCATCTTACAATGGTATAAGGAGTTTTCTTGTGCATAAAGCCTGATTAACAACACATTTAGCCATGGCCTGCACTCCTTTTCCAGAATCAACTTCAGTAATTCCTCTATCTTCTTCACTCTTATCAGGCTCAGAACATTTACAATATGCACATTTCATACACCTGATCAAAGGAATTTCATTCTCATTTACATAATCCCTCACTAACTGATATGTTTCTTTCACCTTCTTCAGATTACCTGAAAAAGCATACCCTCTTAGAATCAGCAGGTATGTGTCAGTGTCAGGCAACAAAGGGCCTTGCTTTTAAATTTGAAAAGTCTGTTCCATTCTATCCCACTTCAGGGGCTGCAACATACCCAGCAATCAAATAATCATTAGTGCTAATATTAGGGGACAGGCCTGAATTATGTATCGCCTCATATGTTGCTTCCATGCGATCTGTTAGTATCAAGCGACCAAAAACAGAAATGAGAATATTGGAGGTGATGATGTTAGGGTTACAAGTTCCATCCATCTTCATACGCACAAACAATGACTTGCATTTTCCAGGAAGACCATGGAACATTTTTAGCCCATTCGGGTTAGCGGTGGGAGCGGTGACTTTTTTTCTATTTCACTTTCTTATATGTAAGATAGGAAAAAAGTTAGGTTTTAAATGTTTGTGTTTTGATTTATGGTGGCAAAAATGACTTTTTTTTAACCAGAAACATGTTTCGATTAGTAGTTGAAAAGTGAATTGTGATGAAAAATAATTAAAAAAAGTATTAATCTTATTGAATGCTAAGATATTTAATTATAATAAATATGAAATAATTAATATATTGTAAATGAAGGCATAAAAAAATATTTTAAATCATAAAATATTAAAATTTTCACTAAATAATATTCATATATAATTGAAATTGAAAATCTATGCCACTCCATTGTATAGTTGTGTAGCCAGGGGCATCATACCATTGAAATATGTGGGACCCACAGTCTAATAAATTAGCCTGTTTGGAATTTCTAGGAGGACGAGACGCCCTCCGCAACAAAAGCAGGATCCATGAGCGTCACAAGTGATAAAGCTTTTTTTTAGAAGCCCACTGAGATAAAAGCTATGTCAAACACCTCCAACTGGATTTAGCTTTTTCATTGGGTGTTTTTGCCCAAAATGCTATCGGGGGATTCCAAAAGCAGCCAACAACAAATTACAAATAGCCGTTGTTTTTATTATTTGCTTGTTTGCAGCATCATTAAATATTCTTTGATATACCAAATATGAAGAAGAATGTGATCAGATGATGAAGAAAACGAATAATGAGGAGTTGACGATTGATGAGGATATTCAGCGATGCGAGGAAAATCTGACGCCTGCTTTGTGGGTCAAACGTTTGAATTCATTGTGTATATATGAAATTCACAGTAATATTATTTATTTCTCCCACCATAGATATATAGGTTTTTTTTAATCATTTTTACTTTTATTTAAGTCAAGTTTTCTATTTAATACAATGTTTGACCTTCATAGTTTGATCCTACTTTGATTTTTGCCCCTCTCATTTCAAAATATATAGGTTTTGATCCTTGAGTTTCTTTGTATTTAAAATTTTAGTGCTTATGAATTTTAATTTCATGGTACATTAAGACATGGACTTGGTCATAAAATTACAATATTATGTCCCCATTTACCTACTTCATGTATATATTTATGTCAATGACCTTTAATATGGTGATTTGGATTCCCAATAAACATAGGTTATAATTAAATATTTTATTTAACTTCTTTAATCTTCTTGATTTAGATAAATATTTCTTCTATTAAGAATTATAGGAATACAATCTAAGATGCCAACTTGGACGCATTACATAATACATAATCGATTTTTGGCAATGATGGAAAACAAATTGATTCAAAAATAGGAAAAAGATTAATAGTAATGTTGGGCATCTAATTGACACTTACCTCATTCGGGCCTTGCTTCTGCACTCGAACATTAAATAAAAAAAAATTACTTTTATTATTATGTTTTATTTGAATCAATACAATATAGGGTACTAATTAAAATTCAACTAAATAATTAAATAATATAGAAAACTGTTTATCCACGGGATTTTCGTTGAGATTAGCGAGTTTGTGGAAACATATGAACTGGGCTTTGAATTTGGATGGTGCAGAATTCTTTTCAAGAAAACCCAATAAACTTATAGTAAGTGGGCCCAGATTCAGGTCGAACAAGACTAAAGAAGAAAAAATGGGCCCAATTTATCGTTATAGACAAAAATTTGAACTACCAATTAGGGCGGTTTGATTTTCCTTTTGCTTGTTTGATTTGTATCGAAAAAAAAAAAAGATAAAAGGTGCAAAAATATCCTTGAACTTTATTTTCAGGGTGTTAGCATCATGTGCTTTGTTTTGGGCAAAAATACTAACGTAGTTAACTTTTAGGAGGAAATGTCACACAACTTTCCAGAAACTTGATGTGTGACCGTTAAAATTGGAATGTTGACTAATAGAGCTGAGGTGGCATAACAAGTGGGGAAAAAATGCTGACTGGGAAAATTTGATAAAGCCACGTTAGAAAATTCTAAAAGGCAACTGGAAAAAAAAAAAAACAGATCCACTCTCATTCAACTTAAGTCGAACTAAACATGAAAATGAGAACCCTAAAAACACTGAAATTCTGAGATCGATCGAGGGACGAAGCAAAGTCTGGGGAGCAGTTCGAGCGATGAAAAAACTGAGTGGGAGAGGATTTTGATTTTAAGACATAATTTCAGAGTCAAACAGAATCATTTTGGTCTCTAATTTCTCTGCACTCCTAGTTACTATTATTCAGTGCTGGCCTAGTTTGAAACAAATATAACTAAAAAAAGACTCAGTTATTTCTGTCATAAACATCAATACCAGAAGCACAAACTTTGCAGCAAAAGTTTTGAAACTAAACAGACTTCAAGAGGCATGGAATTGGTAATATTCTTGAAAGAGAAAATATTCTCTGAACTTTGAGGGAGGAAAAAAAACCCAGATTTTCCCGGACCATTACTATTGAGGAAACAAAAATTAAACCTCCAGAATTAAAAATCTTACCATAAGAGAGTTCCAATGCATGGTGGGAAGAAGCTGATTGAACAAATCGGTGAAACCGAGCTCGTCGATGACCCAGTTGTCACTATCACAGTCGACCATGGTCTTGTCAAAGTCGAAAACCACAACAATTCCAGACATTGTTCAGAAAATCTCTCAATGACCCAGAAGAACAAATCCTATCAGGTGTATAGTAGATCTCTCAAAATCAATTGTTGGTGTGCATTCCCAAACTTGTGAGGCGTGGGTATTTATAGGGGACGCCATGGCCAAAACCTAACCCCAAAATAAGAGAACAAAAAAAATACGGTTCTTTCAATTCCCTAGGTGCTGGCCTAGTTCGGAGACGATCGAGACGGAGACGAGAACAAAGAGGATTTTCTGTTTTTAGGTTTATTCTCCCTCAGCTCGCGATTTCCCCACTAGAACCCTAGCTCTCCCTCATCTCCGCCATTTCCCTCACCCTCAGCTCGCGATTTCGATTTTGCCAAGCCGATATGATTTTCTGTTTTCATGATTATATATTTCCCAATTGTTTTCCATGGCCACTCAACATGCAGTCAGCATTTTTTTCCCACTTGGCATGTCACCTCAGCTTACCGTTAGCCAACATCCCAATTTTAACGGTTAAACGTCGGGTTTTTTTGAAGACTTTGTGACATTTACTTCTAAAAATTAACCACGTTGGCATTTTTGCCTAAAAAAAAAAGTATATAGTGCTGGACGCCCCTAGAAGTAAAATTCAAGGGTATTTCTACACCTTTACCACAAAAAAAAAAAAAAAAGATTGTTTGATACTTTGATTATACCCTCTATCCTCCTGTTCTTCGAATAATTTTTAGAGTACTTTTTCAAAAGTATTTGAAATAATTTATATATATTTGAATAATTGAATCATTATTTCAAATAACATATATAAGGTGGTAATAATGAAAGAATTGTTTGTTTTATTAAGATAATTGTCACTAATGTAAAAATGATGTTCTCCACTTTTTCTTTAATTTTGTAGGGCGAAATTCAAAAGTATTTGAAATAATTTATATATATTTGAATCATTGAATCATTATTTCAAATAACATATATAAGGTGGTAATAATGAAAGAATTGTTTGTTTTATTAAGATAATTGTCACTAATGTAAAAATGATGTTCTCCACCTTTTCTTTAATTTTGTAGGGCGAAAAATAACAAATCATGGAAAAGATGTTCCGATTTTTCTAAAAGAACAAAAAAAAAATCTTAATATATAACTAAAATGAAATTTTTTTAAAAAAATATTTATAGTTCTAAAAACAGGAGATCAAATAATTCTTATCTAATAATCATTTTTTCTTGCATAAAAAATTAATAAGCCTTGCATCTTCTTTTCCCTTTTAACCCTAAAAGTCTCTTATATATAGACACAGCGCCCGAGGATTAGGATTTAAAGTTTATGGTTTAGAAGGATAAATGCCAAAAAACGGTCTATTTTTTTATCTAATTATTTCTATCTATTTATGGAATATATATTTTTCCAAATGATTACAAGTGGTTTTTTTTTTAAATTGCAAGTGTTATTGAAACTTTTAAGGTAATGAGTGGAGAAACATGTCTGCTTTTTCCAAAATTTCAAATTGCTCTTCTAGATATTGCAAAAATATTTAAGGTGGTTTTTTAGTAAGAAAAAAATATTTTAGATTAATTATAATTTTTGAAATTCAACTTTGAGAATACATATCTTAAATGTCATTAATACCTCATATGGGTCTTCAAATGTCATAGTCTCTTTAATATAATTATTTTGATACTCATATAATACAAGAATTTTAGGTCAAGTTCATTTTTAGGTCTAGTAGGTCCTAGTGAGATTCTACCATCTACATTAGTTTAACCCATTCACCCTTGTAGTTAGCTGTCCATCATTTTTAATATGTGCATTTTTTATTTGCAGTATAAAACTGTTTTCTTAACACGATTCACGGTATATAAAGTAAATATATTATATGAGTTTTACCTTTACTTATATAAATATGCTTTTCAATTGTGACAGGCACAAACTTATTATCTTTGTCTTTTCTGAATATTGAAGACGAAGAAGTATAAATAAAGATGAAAATGACATCAAGACTCTAATCAATGTGTAACACTGAGAAAAGCGCAGAGCTCATCACTATAGAGTACATATTTGTTATTTTAACATGATTTACAATATATAAAATAAATATATAATATGAGTTATAAACATACTTTTCAATTCAAATAGCCACTAACTTATTATCTTTGTCTTTTTTTAAATATTTTTTGAATACGAAGAAGTAGAAACAAGAAAATGACATCAAGACTCAAATCAATGCAGAACCCTGAGAAAAGCTAAGAGCCCATCCCTAGAGAGTACCTATTTGTTATTTTATGATTTGAGGTAACCAGTTGGGGTTTTTGAATTTTAAAGTGGGATTGTTGGGAGTATTGTGAATGGTGCGAGGTTTCTGAAATGGGAATCTATGGAGGAAACCTTTGTGGCCTGAGGACGATGTTAGTAAATATTCCATCAATGATTTTGATTTATAAGAAAAAAATTATTAATTCATAAAAATCATGAATTTTAATTATAATTAATCAAGATATGTTATAGATTAAATTTTCTTGTTAAAAATGCCCACAGTAAATATTTCACCCAGTGGCATTATTTTAATGATATTAACTTAATTATACTCTATAATTGAAGATATAAAATGAATAATAAAATAAATATAACAAATAAGTGGTCATTATTTTCTTGATTATATTTAGAATCAAAAGAAAATTTCCAAAGCTTCTTTTAAAAAGGATGGAGGGATAATATATATAATTATTCATTCTGGAAATTAAAACATATTTTGTCTTTCATAATTAGTAATTGTATTTGTTAAATATATACACTTTATAATTTGAGTAAATTATTTGCGATACATGTCAAATTCAATATTTCCTTTGTGTTCTCCATATGATATTGCATCCTAATAAAATTTCAGAATTTATCACCAAGCACTTAATTTAACTGGTAAGATATTGTACCAGCTTAATGTTCATGTCTTTGGGAAAATAATGCTTTAAAAGTATCAAGTATTTCTTAAAAATATACTAATTATTAACAAATTAAGAGTATAGGGACTAATGTTATAATTGAGGAAATTGTAAGGACCTAAAAAAAAACAACAACAACACTACATGGATCAGATTAATAATCAAGTGAAACCATACACACTGACGAAAGATTCAATATTTTTCAATTTTATATATACTCTAAAATTTGATTGACTCATCATTCACACCGTATACAAAAATCATGTAATGTCGGAGCTAAATGTTCATTTAGCTTCACGATAAAATCCATGAAAACCATAATTTTCATGGAAGTACATAATTATATCTTGACTTTTGATTATTTTCTGTACGAAACCAAACAAACTCCAATCTGATATTCAAAGTTTGGCATATCAAATACTCCTCGCCAATAGTATACATCTCCAACTTGAACAACCAAGTTTGGCCAAGGGAAAAGAAAACTTGAACAGAAAATGTCATATTAATTACTACTTACATAAAAATTAAAAATAAAGCAATGTGGTGCGTGGGTGTGTTGATTAGGCCATCTACCTTCTCATTAACCTCATCTAGAAACAAATGGAAAAGACAATATGTTCAGAAAGATTGATCTGTACCATTATTATTGTGCAATAATAAATTCTCATGATAGATATGAATTATTATGAGATCAAGAATTCTGAAATAATAATACAAATAACACAAACCCACGAAGATTTAAATCTGAAATTTATTCATTTTTTATTAATCAAACCACCTGCTCGGAACTTGAACTACTTCCTCAATTGTTCTCTGTGGGCAAATCCCATTCACAGAAAATCAGCCAAAAACTTCATATATCAACTCAGATTGCTATGAATAAAGTCTAAAACACGAAGCTATAAGATCCGTTTGGCCAAAAAAAAAAAACAAGAAGAAGAAGAAGAAGATCAGTATACATAGTTATTATAAATTTTACATCTTTATAATTTATTACTATAAATAAGTAAGTTCCAAACAC
This sequence comes from Acacia confusa, assembly GCA_037074495.1. Taxonomy (NCBI): domain Eukaryota; kingdom Viridiplantae; phylum Streptophyta; class Magnoliopsida; order Fabales; family Fabaceae; genus Acacia; species Acacia confusa. The sequence goes on from CM073511.1 coordinate 17,104,891, forward strand.
TGTAGATCAATCTCTCTCTCTCTCTCTCTTTATATATATATATATATATATATCATTTGTTTAGGGTGTGTTTCGGATTCGTGACTGTACTTTGCAACTCACAAATGTCTAAATTCGAACTCGAGAAATCAATCTCTCCGTAACACAGCTAAACAAACACAAGCAGGTGTGTGTGTGTGTTGAAGCATATACTATTGAATAATCTCATTTCGAATCAGATGAACAAGAGATCGAGAAACATGAACCACATATATATTGAAGGTCTTGATCTTCTCTCAAAGTCAGCTTATTACATTTATTTTTAGAAAGAGACTAGTACTGAAACTTCATTTCATTGAAACGAAGAGAAAGAGAGACTTAATAGAGAGAGAGAGGTAAACCCTCGAAGCAAAAACAAGGCAGAGAGAGAGAGAGAGAGAGCAACAGGAATGATTGAAATGTAGCAGAGGAAGATGACAGAAGAGGAAGAAGAACCCAGGGTGCTACTTCAGGTGGATTTTCCAGGCGGCGGAGGCTTCTTCGCTGGCGCCGGAGAGTGGGTCAGAGAGGACTCTTGTTTATGGGCTTGTGGGTTGGAAATGGTATTGCCTGACGCGGTCCCTCCTCCGGTGCCAAGCTGGTCGTCGTTCAGGTCAAATGGCTTGGAAAGATCTTCTCCGCCAGCCATGATCTCCGGCGGGAGGACCAGTGAGGCTTTTCGCCGGTGGCGGGACATTGTAGGCGAAACGCTGTTTCAGAGAGATTGGGGGGGAGAGAGAGTGTGTGTGTGTGTGTTTGTGTGTGTGTGTGTGGAAGGAAGTGAGACAGAGAGTTGAATGATTTATGGAGGTTGGGAGATTTGTGATAAAATTCTAATCCACGTCGCTGTCTAAGATCGGGGCAGTGAAATACTTCCCCTCTTTTTTTTCTTTTTAATCGCGATAAATAAGGGAATTATTTTTCTTAGGTTATAGGAAGTTTTTTTTTTTTCATACCAAGAAAAAGATAAGACTAATTTATTGAATAAAGTGTTATCTCATTTTTTTTAATACTATATATCTTGTTTTTTTTTTAACATGAAGGAAAAAAATGTTTCCTACAATCTGAGAAATATAATTCCCTATAAATAAAGGTACTAAATAATTAAATATTTTAAAAAATTCCTTCTTTAAATATACCTATTTATATATGAGAGTAAATAAAAGACAATTAGTAGTGAGTGATAAGTGATTAATATAAAGTTATGCATTTAACAGGAATATCAAAAAGAAAAAGGTATTTTAAATTTTGAGATAAAAAATTGCTTATATTAAGTCCATTTCTAAAAAGGAAAGGTTATATATATATATATAATAAAAAAAATCTGAGGAATACCCAGGAAACATGTCTTTACTGAAAATAAAAATAAAAATTTCTTGATCTGATTCCACATTTTGGAGGTAGCGTGGCTATTTTATTTATTGCATACAAATTAAAATAATTTTTCCTATTTATAATTTATATTAAAGAGAAAATTTGTTTAAAGTACATGGGAATTTATTGGCCAAAGTAGAACTCATCGGCAACATGTGCAATTCTTTATTAAGCGTGCGTTGTCTATTTTCAATTCTTCAAGTCTTCAATTACATGCAAAAGTGCTTAAAACAAATAATTTGCATATATAGTGGTGTAAAATATAAGAAATTGATCGGATAATTACTAATTAACCATTGTATATCAATAAGTTCATCCCTTGTAAGAAAGAGGAAAGAGAGAGAGGTGATGGGTAATAATACACATCTGTTCATTAAAAAATAAATACATATTTAAAAATCACATTAAAATAAGTAAATTCTAGTTAAAAAAAAAATAGGTAAATTTTATTAAGAGAGGGGCATGGTGTTGGTTTTGCGGGTATTTAAACTAGTTTCAACCTTTCGTCTTTGCACGCTTAAAAATGTAGTGAAGTTTTGTTAATATCTTCAAAAATAAAATGTCACTAATGTAAATGTAACTATCATGCGTTCATGCTTGTTGTTTGATAAGAATTGGATCAAAGTTTACTACAATTGTTCAAAGTTGGATTCCTTCTCTAATCAAATTGACCAAAACTTTGGGGTCCAACAAGTGCATTTTCCATTTATGTTTATATATGTGTATATAACTAGATTATATGTGTGTGTGTGTGTGTGTTGATTAGTACTTATAGATCAGCTATATTTTCATAAGAAAATTATTATCAGTATATGTCATACGGTAGAATGCAATTTATTTCACAATATTCCATGTAATGCACCGAGAAGAAATCTAATTTCAATAAAAGAAATATAAAATTCTATATATTCATCTTGTCATCAAGAGCCGGCTTGTAAAAAATATTTATTTCTCATGATTTTATTAAAAAAAACTAAAATAATAATAATTTTTCAAAGATGAACCGCCAAAACACTGTTTTTTTATCAACGAAATTTTAAATATATCTATACTTTGTTTGTGTAACCTATGTTTAATTTGAATGATGAGATTAAAGTGGGTGTGAACCTCGTGATAATATGTTATGATCCAAAAATTTGTCTTTTAACGTTTGTCATTTTTTCTTCTGCTTAGTAGTTTACACGAAGAAATGTGTAGGAATTGATGAATGGATCAATTTGCACATGCATCTATATATATAACAACAAAAAAGGAGTTGCGTTGGGTTGAATTTTTTTTTACCATGCTTTACCTTTGCTGCAAAAAAAAATATTCATTCTCTCATTCAAATTTTCCAAAATTAATATTTTTTTTTATAACATCTAGCATGATAATCTATATATAAAATAAAAATTCTAATAAATATCATGCTAAAGACAATAATACTACTAGCTCTGTTTTCAATACTCTATGCAGTGCACGAGACTTATACTAATAATATAATATATGTTGGACAATTGAATCTGTAATTCGTTTTTTGCAAAAACCATACAATCGTTGTTCCATATATATACCTCTATATATACACTGAAAATGATGATTATGTAAAATATTATATATAATTTTTTTTCTTAAGGAAATCAGTTTATGCCATACAACAATATATCATTATCACTTGTGAGTTGGGGGGGGGTGAAATATGATCTAAATTGATCTACTTTTATATATGTATATATGAGCGTGTGTGATCTTGAGGTTATTTTTACGTAGTTCAAGATTTAGAGGAGATTTGTGTAATTTACTCCAATTTATATGGCGTGATCTTTGACACTTTGACCCCAAAAAAAAAAAAAATGCACCACCAAAATTAATTAGTTGTAAAAATTACATTTTTTTATCAATTTTCTTGTGAAACATTAAAATTCATATATATTTTATCACTCCACTATAGCCTTTGCCAACTAAAACGTTTAAGACATGATATTACCGGCCTCAAATTTACAATCAAAATCACCCAATCAATATTGAAAACTCCCTCCGGTCCTAATTATAAGATATATTTAACCGATTTTAGGGAGATTAAGGAAAAGAGTTAAATTAATTAATTTCACTCATTTTCCTAAAATGCCCTTATATAAATTTTCAATGACATTAACATACCCTACAACCTAGAATCTTTCTTTCTATATTTTCTAATTGAAATGATGGCTTTATTATATATGTGTGTGTATGGGCGCACACACATATATATCTACAAACACACCCCCAAAAAAAAAAAAACACATACACCCCCCACAGATACACACACATATCTACACACAAATAAAAACCCCCACATCCCCCCCACACACACACATGTATACACACATCCACACACACATATACATAAACACACACACAAGTGTATGAGTATGTACACATACATATATATATTTATATAATGTGTGTGTGTGTCTATGTGTGTGTGTGTGGTGTGTGTTTTGGTAAATTAACGTTAACTTATTAATAAACAAATTAAACTCTAACCATTTAAGAGTTTTATTGACTAGAAAATTCTATGCACCTAAATACATATACTTATCAAAAACTAAACACACTTAAGAGAATAAAATAGGGGTGTTTTAGAAAGAAATTAACAAAAATTTAAATTTTGTCTTATAATTAGAACCAAAACCAACTCTTAAATATTGTCCTATAATTAGGACCGGAGGGAGTATACAGTCAACAATGTTTGTTTGGATTGGTGATAGAAAACATATTCAAGAACATATTCACTTAAGTTGGGATAAAACTTTTCTTTTAAATTTACTTCCCATATTATAAATCACCTTAAAAAAATAATTTATTCATTAATCAAAATACACATTCATAAACATTAATGATTCACACTCCAAGCAAATGCAATGTACCAAAACCCATCAAATTAAATTAGTTTCAAGATATGTATAGTGCCAATAATTATGGAAGTCATGTGACTCAAAGATCTCATATTATAGGAAATAATGATATCTTTTGTTTATTAGTTTGTATTTTTTAAAGATGGTTTATAGGAATCTTTCATGATTTGTTCGAGAAAGGTAACCCACGAGAGAAGATTGTTTTGTTAATGATTCGATAATATATTGATTAACTATATTATATATGATTTTGGTGATTACAAACTATAAAATTATACATATAAATATAATGTTTCAAGGGGGTTATAATAATTAAATACACGCACCGTATAAGAATGCTGACACTGTAATTTGTATTTATTATTACCTTTGGCGAATCATAAAGGTATATTTATTATTAGGTGTATATATCATATATATGAATGGGTGAAGATTAAATGTATCTACGTAGGTCCAATGAATGTGTCCATATTTTCATCCATTGAGCTTAAAACCTCTTTCAAAAGTTATGAATCATTAATATTGTATGTGTTTATATATAGAGAAGTTAACTTATATGTTAGTCAAACTTATGAATTTAAACAAATTCATGATAGTGATGTAAACTTATATCGTAAAATTGTAAGAGTTTACTTGTATCATTAAATAAGTATTAATAGTATATAATAAAACCATTAAAATATTAAAAGGACAAAAATTTAATTTAAATATATTTTAAATCCAAATAATTGAAATCAAATCCATCAATATTTATAATTTATCATATTTAACAAAAAAAAAATATAGTATTACCCACGGATAAAATTCTGTTTGAAATTACCCATAGAAAATTTTCATAGCAAAAAAAGACACGGATTATTTAACCACTTTTTTTTTTTTTTTGCAATGAAAATTTTCCGTGGGTAATTTCGGATGGAATTTTTTTCGTGGGTAATACGATGTTTTTTGTAGAGTATAAAGTCACTAAATATGATCAAATCAAAGACCTTAACGTAAGTTTAAAAGTGAGTTAACATGTTTTTATAAATTATATATGTAAAAATGGTAAATTTGTAATATCAACTTATGAGTTTGATTGAGTTTACTAATAAATCAACTCAATTTTATAAACTAATAAAAATATAAAAACAGTAAATTCAAATAGTCAACTTGCAATTTTAACAATAATGTATTTATACAATCTAATTAAATGAAATTCCATGAGTTGCTTTTGGGTCATGAAAACTTACTAAAATAGATGAAAGTACCCATCGATTATAAGATTTAGAAGCATAATATAATTAAGCATATTGCCAGCCAAAGAAAACAAGAATAAGCATTAAGTATTATCGTCGGCTAGTGAAAAAACATTAAGTAACAAGAGATTAAATAGTAATTTTATCAAATTTTATTAATTAGTGAGCATCCCTAACTTTCAAAGAAATTTTCATGTAGTTCTGCCTGAACCCTTCAATCTCATTCAAATATCCATTCTATCCTCTAGTGAGAGTCATGAAAAGATATATAAGTTTGTTGGGATCATTTTTAAAAACTTAAAAGTGTTTATTTACGTAAATCAATTACAAAAATTTTCTCATATATTTAACTATATTGTAAATAATAATTGAAAATCTACTTCTAAATGCTTCATTTGTTATTCTAAATAAGTACTATATTTTATGTGTGACTGAACCGTACTTTAGATTTCTTACTTTTAAGAAATTATATTAGAAATATTTAAATCCACAATTAACATCTGGAAGCATAGGTAGAAATTGCTAATAAATAAGAGAATTTAAGTGATGATTTCTAGAAGTCCTCGGATAATATTCAAAATAATTGAAATTATATTATTTAAATCCACAATTAACATTTTGATAAATGAGCACTAAGGTTTTACGTCTCAGTAATATTCAATAAGATCGTTGTTAAATAAAGGACTCATAAAAATTATATAGATCATTGAGGCTTAAGTATTAACATTTTGCAAATTTGAAAGACTCGTGCATCATTAATTTTTAAATAAAGGACATCGTCGTTATTTTCCCTTTATACGCCAACACTTGAAATAATTACTATTTTTGTGTTTACCTAATATAGGTTTATATATTGCAAATAATTCTTAAGAATATAGTAACACTATTTATGCATAAAAAATATATATGATATGTTAATCTTTACATTATCATAAATAGATAAATAAACACCACTCATTCTTTGTAGCATTCATAAATGTGATAAACGTGTCTTTTGAATGTCATTTTCCTTTGGGGATGAAGAGGAGACAAGTTGTTCCATATATCGTGGAAAGTTTCGGTCACCCTATTAATAACTTACTAACACGCGTTGATAGCTTGTAGAAAGAGGAATGAAAAAGAACACGTTTTTAAGAAAAAAAAAATTATCCCAGTTTTGCTTCATAATGCCTAAAGATGAGTTAGTTTCTAGAAACCTTCTAAAACCTAAGTTTTACGTAAGTTGAAATAAAACTCTTTTTACATACTTACTTTATAAATCTTAAAATCTAATTTTTGAAGAGTTTCCAAACAAACACTTGGAGTAATTATAATGTGGTTAATATAAAAGTTAGTTAGAGTTCTAATAAGAAATTGTTAGTTAGATGATTATATATACCCTTTGATCTTTTTTATAAGGTATTAACTACTAATTCACACAAATCAACAAAAATAGTTAAAAACATTAAAGTTGTCATAAAACCCATATGATTTCCAATATTGCTCTTACTAACTACATTAAACTCAAATATCACATTCATTATTACTCTCTCACAGTACCCTTATTAAATATGGACAGACATATAAAGATAAATTAAATACTCCTTAAAAACTTGCAAGTGTTTTATAAAAAAGATAAAAAAAAAATACTTGTTAGTTGGTGTCTTATAATAAGAACCAAAGGGTATAGGTTTAAGACCTTGATTTACTTTTATCTCTCATATTTATCACTTTTTTAAACTGTTTTTATTAATTGCATATGTTAAGAAATTTTTTATTCAGGAGTAGTTTCAATATAAATTGTTTAAAAAAGTATTTTAAGAAAATCAGAACACATTTTTTAATAAATAAATAATTTAATTGATTTATTTAATCTACTCAATTTAATTAAGTATACATCATACAAAAGATTGAGGTAGTATTAGATAGTGGAATAAAAAGGTTATGAGTAAAGAAAAATTGGGGACAAAGCCCCCATTCAAAAATTTTGCTTACATTTAGCAATCTAAGTCTACTTTAAATTTCAGTTTAATTTTTTTTAGTTCATAAAATGTATTTTTGATCTCTTAATATTAATAATGTCAGTTTCATTTAGCACAAACAAATTAAAAGGTGACTTTGCAATTAAATAGTGATAAAACATGCTTAAAATTTAAGCTCTTAATTGTATATCCAGTTGGGAAGTTGAGTTTATCCAGCGAATAATATATGAATCCTTTTTGGTTGTATTTATTTTTTTTATTAAATTAATTTATAACCAGATAAATAATCTAATGCTATATAGAGATATTTTAAAAGAAATCATATCAGATTTATTTAAATCAATAAATTTATTTTATTCCCTCAATATAACTAAATTAGTTAAATAACATCAATATTCAACCGCCCCTTCATCTGTTGATTAATCCTATTAGAGAATGGTTAATTGAGTCATATTTTGTATTGAAATTCAAAGCTTCTTTGGAATTATCGCAGATGATCATCATCTTTCATGTGGCTAGAGTCCCAACTAAAGTATTTAATGTAGACACCACCCGACTCAAAATTTTAATTAATTACTTGACTTTAATAATAATAATAATAATAATAATAATAATAGTAATAATTGCCACGATATTGATGATAGATCATAGGATGGGATGGTCACGCGCGCGACTGGGAAATAGATGAAACGGAGTAAGTGACGTGGAAATATATGTGACACATACGAATAAGGAAAAATCTCTTTAAAATCTTAAAGAATAAAGAAATGTCCCACAAAAAATTGGATGTCAAAAAAGTGGTAAAAGTATGGAAAAAACTTTAATTAAATAATTAATTACCAAATTATCACTGAGGTAAAACTATTAACCCATATGCCCCCATGTAATAAATTACATGGATTATGTAATCGATTACAGGGGGCAGATGTATTTTTTTTTTCATTTTTTGCACTGCGTAATCGATTACGCACTGTAGCACAATCAATTACATAACATCATAAGGCAAAATTAGCAGTTACACATTATGTAATCGATTACGCCCCGGGACGTAATCGATTACATAATGTTTGAAGGCAAAAATGACAGTTTACACGCGATGTAATCAATTACACCAAGGGCCGTAATTGATTACATATCGCGGAATCAGTTTTTAAAAAGGTCAAACGCCTCATTTTCCCTCATTTCTCATTTCTCTAACCGATTAGGGCTCCCCCACTCTCCTTCATTGTGATTTTCGGCCAGAAAGCTGCGGATTCAAGCTATGGGTTGAGGAAAAATCAAAGATTTGCTCTCATTTGCGTTGATTTTGGTAGGTTTTCGTTACCCATTGCGAATTTGTCCGTGTTTTCTCTGTTTTTCTGAACATATGGTGCATGTAATCGATTAGGGTTTGTTTTCTTTGGGTATGTAGTGTTTTGATCATTGATTTGAATTGTTGGTTGTTTTTTCTTTAAGAAATGAGAGATTAAATATATGTTTTTGTGCGTTTTGGGAATGGGCAGTAGGTATTTTCATTTGAAACTGAAGCAAACAGTGGGGTTGAAGCATGAATTACATGTTATTGTGTGGATGGTTGTTGACTGTTATTGATTACGTTTGTTTTGATTGTTGATTGTGCATTTTTTGGACAATGACACTATGATCGTGGACGGATATTGATATTTGCATTGTGATTATGCCATGAATTGTGTTTGTTTAATGTTTTTTTGATGATTTATATTGTCTCTTTGTAGGTATTTATTGTCGTCATGCCTCCACGCAGATGAATTCACAGTTAGGCTGAGGCTGAGAGACATTCAAAGCAGCGGAGGGAGAGTGATACATCCAGCTCTCAGGCACAACCGGAAGATCTCCGCTATGGATATCTATTAGGGAATCATGCTGCATCCCACAGAATATTCGTGGAGAAGTTTGCCTACAGAGACGTGATCAAGCCCAAGTCACTGGACATGCCGTTTTTTATAGATGAGGGATTTGACATAGTCCCACTGCTGGAGGCTTCGCATCTGCGTGTCTTGACGGAGTTCATCAATCCCTACTCAGAGGATAGTTAGAGCTTTCTACCACAACCTCAACTACATTCACGGAGGCCTGAAGTCGCGCGTATATGGCCGTGACATAGTGATGACAGCTCCCATTTAGGCCCACATACTGGGATATGATTTTGATGGGGCGGGCACCATTCTGTATGATAGGGATACCAATGTCAATGTGCCTGGATATGACTGAGCCGCCGCCGTCCATGACATCAGGAGGCCATTGGGTCAGAGAGCCCTTTTCACTATGGGGCAGTTGAATGTTGATACACAGATCCTCTTCTACGTGCTAACCCATATTGTGTTCCCTCAGGCCTACAACCATTCCAGGGTGTTGGAGGTTGATATATCGGTCATGTGGGCCATCCGTCACGGCCGGCCGGTGAATTGGAGACATTATATTTGTTGGATAATGTCCAAGGTGAAGCATAAGGAGAACGCCGCACTCCCATTCGCCTATCTAGTCCACCGTATTTTGACCCATTTTGGTGTCTCGATGGACAATGAGGACATGGTAGACCAGACACATTGGAACGCTGTCTTTGGGAGGCGACTACTGGAGCAGTGCAAGATACAAAAGAATGCACACGGTGTCTGGATATGCACTGCTGCTGACGAGGACGATGCACCAACTGTTCATCCCGTGGTTGATCCTGAGGTCTCTATGCCGGACGATGACGAGGCTGAGGATGAGGACATGGTTGAGCCGGATGGTGGATTCTCCCTCCGTGATGTGATGATGCAGATGAGGCAGATGGACCTCCGACAGAGGAAGCGGTGGAAGAGCCACGTTAAGAAGGAGAATGAGCGGTGGCGGTGGATGCAGAGCCGGATGCTATGGATGCAGAGCCGAATGCGGGGGTTGGAGGAAGGACTGCTACAGTTACAAGTCGGACAGGATCAGGAGGCAGCTGAGGAGGAAGGAGGAGGATAGGCCTGATGTCTCCAAGGAGGAGGAGGATGATGATGATACAGAGGAGTAGGCAGATTAGATAGTTTTGTTTTTATTTTTTATTGGACTTGATGTTTGTATTTGGTTCGTGTAACCTTTTTTTTTTATATTTGTTGGATGTGGTGTATTTGCACTGACTATGACATTTAATTTAGTTATGAATGTTTATGCTTTCAGTTCATATGTTTTTCCGGTGATGAATTTTGCAAATTACATGATATGGGGACAATGATGGATTAGGCCTAGGGTAGGCGGTTAATTTTTGTGTAAAACATCTCCCCCAAGTCACATTTATAGGTAAAAACAAGTTGGATATCAGTTTGGACATGAGCCAATTCGAAATCAAGATTCATTTTCCTTCTAGACCTGGTGTATTACATAGTGTATTTTCTTTGTAATCGATTACGCTACAATGTGTAATTGATTACAGAGTGCAAAAAATGAAAAAAAAAATCATCTGGCCCCATGTCATCGATTACATAAGTCATGTAATCGATTACATGGGGGCAGATGAGTTAATAGTTTTGTCCTAGTGACATTTTAGTAATTAATTATTTAATTAAGATTTTTTCCGTACTTTTACCCAAAAAAGTTTCAACAAGTTGTTAAAATCCAACTATAAAGTTATTAATCACTTATTTAAAGAGTTATTAATGAGACTTTTTTAACATTAAAATTTTCTTTGAGATTTTTTGACATTTATTTAGTCCCTTATTACTTTAAATAAATTTAGTGTGAAAACTGAAAATAGAACGATATCCTGGTTAGAAAAGTCATTGAAAGTGGGAAAAAAATAATACTTTTATTTTCTTAAACTTCTAAAGAACTTCTCCAATATTAAAAATGAAAATTAGAAATTGGGGAAAAAATTGGAAGTGATAATAAAGCGTGGCAAAATAGTAGCCTCAAGAGAAAAATATTTAATATATGTGAGGCAGAAGTCATATAATAAAGTTAGGCGTTTGGTTGCCTACCTCAGGCTAGAGCATATCATGCTTCCCTGTGTTCTGTTGTGTTCTCTTTCAACCATTCCTATCCTCCCTCCCATACCCTAGGGTCTCCATTTTTGGCTCTTTGGCACGTGATGATTATAATTTCGTATATATGGGTTTAATGTTTCCGCCTCTAAAGTAAAAATATTTTTTATGCCTTACTCACATATAAGTGAGTGGGGCCTATTATTAAAAGAAGAGAGAGAAAAAATAAATAGGCTCCAGTCACTTATATGTGTGCGGCAAAAAAATGTTTATGTCTTAGAGGCAGAAATATTAAAAAAACACACACACACATCTGTGTGTGTGTACATCTTTATTATAAAGTATCAACTAACAATTCATTCAAATTAATAAAAAGAGTTAAAGTCAATAAAGTTATCATGAAATTTAAGTAATTTCTAATATTACTCATATTAGTTGCATTAAACTATAATATTATATTATTATTACTCTTTCATGCTATTTTTATTAGTTATGGGCATACTTGGAAGAAAACACTTAATACTTATTGGAAACAAGCAAGTGCCTTATAAAAGGACCAAATACACTTACTAGTTTGTGTTTTATAATAAAGGTAGGGGGGAGTATAGAAATGTCCTTAAACAGACGTTTAATCACTTTGAAGTTTCTAAGAACTAGTTTGAAATTTAATTTTGTACTTGGTAAAATCAAATAGAAATGTCCTTAATATGAAAAAGAACCGAATGATAGTAACAATTCAATAAGTAACAATAACAGTTGAAACAGTGACAACTTATTTCATTAAGGGCAAATGGACAATAATATTATTATTTTGACAAAAAATGCTTAGTTCTAAAATAGTGTATAAGAGAACTTCATAGGAATCAAGTCATTCTGAGATTCTCAGTCACTCAGTGGATCTTACATGTCTTTTAATTTTCCTTTTAACTAAACCTTAATATATTTAAAAATAAGTTACTTGTATTGGTTATCAAAATAAACCAATAAATTTTAGAAGATATGGAGACAACACAATCAAAGAGTTGTGTCACTTGCTTCATAATACAAATGGCATGCCCTATTTTTTGGGATAATATTACACATTAATCACATTCGTATTTAAATGATTAATAAGGGACAATAAAACATAAATGAGAGTGGGACAATAAAACTTTTTAATTTTATCCCTATTTAATATACACTATAATATAATATTTTAAAGTCTTCCAATAATAAATGAATGATAATATTATACAAATTTTAATAATATGGTTTAGAAATATTTTTAAAACAAATTTTGTGACTACTTTATAAATAGAATTGGAAGAAGATTTGATAGGTGAGAATGTGATTGGAAATTTGAATTGAGATTTGAAATATTACATTCGATTTATATTATAAGTTACTATAATAGTATAATACTTTACCGGAATTAAAAATGATACTTATCTTATTAAATTTTTGGGAAAATTTCATTCAGGGCCCAAGGTAGGAAAATATTATAAAAAAAACCCTAAGAAAAGTCAAATGTCAAAAAAGACTCGAGGGCCTTTTTTGCTATTATTTCAGAAAGCGTTAACAACAATATCAGTACCCCGTTAACAACAAAATCAATATCCCTTAACAACATTTCCGATAACAACAAAATCAATATCCGTTAACAACTATATCAATACTTGTTAACAACTACTTTTTTTGAAATAATACTAGAATGGAATTTACCCTAAGTTTTTCCTAAATTAAAAAAGATCAACTTTATCTATATTAAATCATGTTTTGAATAAGAGATAAATACACTAAGTCATATTTAAATATTGAAAAGAAAAACATTAATTACTCCATAACTAATTTATACTTCTTCTGGTCCTTCTCATAAGGCACCAACTAATAAATATTCTTGATTCTTTTTATAAGACACTAGCAAGATTTCAAGGAACATTTAATTTATCTTTCTATGTCTACCCATATTTAATAAAGATAATGTGAGAGAGTAATAATTAATATAATATTTAAGTTTAGTGTAGTTAATAGGGGTAATATTAGAAATCATATAGATTTTATTAAAACTTCAATGCTTTTAATTATTTTTATTGATTTGTATAAATCAGTAGTTAATGCCTTATTAATATCAACCAAATCATTCGTCCAATGAGTTAATGAGGTGTTGTGTGCGTGGGGAGAGACAAGAGATTCTTGGGGAAGAGAAACTTGTGGCGGGAAAGAGGACCAGATCAGTGCAAGGAGAATCCAATCCCCTTAGCGGGGCCCCTGAAAGTGAAAGTGATATGATGTGTACGGAGTTGGACACGTGGATGATCCGCAGAAACTGACGTTTCTGGGACAGTGTTTTGTCTTCAGCGATGCGTTTCAAAGGGCAGAGAAACAAAAAGTACGTGAGCTTTGTTCGGCCTTATCCCTTTGCCTCGTTCATTTTAAATTTCTTTTCCTCAAACATTAATCTATGGGTGAAGGTGTGATTTTATACGTTTTTTTCTCTTATAAGTGTCTCACGTCACGTACTTTTTTTTGATAAAAAATACACACGTGGTTATGTTTTAGGAACAAAAATATCATAGTCGTTAGTTAACTATTAATTAACTGTTAATCATGGTAAAATTACCTTTTTACCCTTAGTTTAAAATTAAAAAAAAAACTAAAATACCATACTCTCGCCGGTGGGCCCCACCGCCGCCCACCCGATGCCAGTGGCCACCACCAGTGACCGGCAGCCGCTGCCCAACCACCGACAACCATCTCTGACAACTTTTTTTTAAAAAAAAATAATTTTTTTTAAAAAAAAAATACTAAGAGGAGGCCGACCTCCCAACCGCAAAGCACCCCATGCCAGCGATCTGCTGCCACTTGCCCCACCACTGGCGACCATCTCTGTCGACTTTTTTTTTAAACTATTTTTTTAAGAAAAACATTAACAATTATATCAGCTCTGTTAACAACTATATCAGTCATGTTAACAACTAAATTTTTAATAAATTTATATTAGAAAAGGCCCCGAAGCTTTTCCTGATATTTTTAGAATTTTGAGTAATTTTTTTAAAAAATTCTATTACTTGGCCTGTTATAGATTGTCCCTTATTTGTAGGAGTGCAATTATCTTATCCGTTTAGGTACCCTTGTTCAGAAGGTGACAGTACAGTCAGCATAAGAATCAGATATTTGTGGGGCCAGGCCTGTTATAAGCCACACCTTTCACTTTCCCTCTTTTCTCTCTCTTCCACGTGAAGCATCAATTCCAAAGGCCTTCGTTGGAGGGCGTGCGACTCAGAAATGGACTTCGGATTCTATGCCTATTGTATTGACTTGCTCACTTCTGTTTTTAAACATTATCACTATTCATGATTCATGAGTATCCTAAAAAAAAAACATAGTACTATCCTACGTGTCGTTTCTTTTTATAGAAAAACCAGAACTAGAGAAAATTCATATAGCTTTTTCTAATATTATTTAAGAAAATATTGTAAATATATAATTATTAATGGGTATTAATATAGTTGTTAACGGATACTGATTTAGTTATTAAGATATAGTAGTTATTAACTGGCACTGATTAGTTATTAATGTTGTACTGATATAATTGTTAATATTTTCTAAAATAAAACTAGAAAAAACTTTATAGGTTTTTTTTATATTTTACTTTTCTTGGGATCTTTTTAACAGTATTTTAGTTATTTGAACCTTAAGAGGAATTTTTTCCTTTTTTTTAATGCTTCACACGTATCTTTAAATTAAGAAAATAAATTTAAAATTACCTTTTAAAAATAAATTTTCAGAAATTTATCAAAATTAACTAAAATATAGTTAAATCATTAAAATAATTTAAAAATGAAATAATTTTTCAGATTCATCCCTATTTGAAAGAATGAATTAAAAAGCAAATTCTTTCAAGTTCTTCCTTCTCTAATCCTATCCTATTTATAAAATAATAAGATAAAATTGTTTATCCCATTTATACGTCATATGAATAAATTTTTTCACTTGAGCTTATGATTTTTTTTCATTTATTTATTATTATATAATTTTTCTATTATTGGTTGGAGTCTATATTAAATAAAGGTGAAGTTGAAATTTTATTAAATTTTAAGATAGAATTACTGAAATTAAATTTTTCGTCTGAATGAAATATGTTAAAAGTAACTTAAAAATGAAACTAAAAAAAGGGTACTTGGTCTTAAATGTATGAGCTGAATAATTAATTTGTAGGCATTTTGATAAAATTAATTTAAGTTAGTTATTTGTTTAAAAAAAGTGTTCTAGTTTTGTCAAAGTACTCCTTTCGATTATTTACATAGGATAGTCCCTTGGTATAAAACCCTCTTCATTCTTCTAATCAGTAGGAAGAGTTTAGGGGTGGAAAGTTTTACATTTGAGAGACAAACTAAATTGAGACATTATTTTTGGATGAAAATAAACCCCTTTACTAGTTTATATATTTAGGATAAGAGGAAATATATGATAAGAGTAATTTAGGGGAAAAAAAATAATTAATACTTTTCTTTTTTTATATAAAGAGACTAATATATAGGATCGCCAAATTGTGTCTAGAAAGAGACTAATATATTTCAAAAAAAGAGGGAGAGAGAGAGAGAAAAGAAAGAGACTAATAAAATTTTAAACATCGGTTATATTTTTAAATTGGGTTAACTAGTAAATCCGATCCAGAAGTACACATTTAAGAGTAATGTTGCTATGGAAGTTTTTTTAGGCTCAATATCACTTTGGAAGTTTAAAAGTGGAGCAATGTTGTCATTTTCCGTTAAAAAATTAACATTGACCGTTAATATTACTCTTCGATGTATACTTCCAGGACGGATTTGTTAATTAACCTTTTTAAATTTGATAAAACAATCCAATGATAATCTGGATCGTCCATGAATGGTCCCCCAAAGAAGCTAATGCCAAAAACGAAACCTAGAATAAAAAAAAGTAGTAGCATCATGTCCATTGTACAAGTTGGGAATGATAAGGTCGTTACAATCTAGATGAGGGGTTCCGACATATTCTCAGCTCCCATTATATAAGTTACAAATAAGATAATTATATTGATTAAAAAATTATTAAAATCGGTTGAAGACAATAAATGGATAGTAAGTTTGAGAGAGAACGAATGAAAAAAAAAACATAATTAATTAAGTGTAGATAAAAAAAAAGTGAATTAAATTATTCAGGTATATTGTTATTAAGTAATTCGCCAGTTTATTCCTCAACAAAGTCTATTCGCACGTTAAAAAAGAAAAAGAAAGTTTTAAGTCTTGTGTGAGTAGAAAATTGCTGTGGATAATGTTTGAATAAGATTTTTTGTGGCTTCATGTATATCTCTTGTAAACAAAAATTAAAACCTTAGTTTATCGAGACCAGCTCTTTTTGTTAGATTTCTTTTTAATCTTTTATTCATCCCTATGAGAAATTTGTTGGTCTGAGAATTTTCCTTGTATGAGATTCGGCCCAAGTTTAATCATGATCAGTTAAGACTCAATATTATATTACTTCTGGAAAACCATCAGCATCACAGAAAAATTTAACAAAAAATTCATTTACCAAATAAATCAAGTTTGGAGGAGAGTCATTTAAAAATAAAAATGGGTTAAAGGTTATCAATTAAGGTTGGGTTTAACGAAAGATGACAAACTTAAATCCGAGCATTCATTAAAAGATTTAACCACATTTAATTCGATGCATTTGGAGAAATCACCCATTCTCACTTGTTCTTTAAAAGTTGTAAGTATAAGAACCAAATAGATTGGGATTTTATATTTAAAAGTAAAGGAAAATTTTTTATGTAACTCTTATATCAAACACTATTATGGCTAAGACCACCAAGTTGGGAAATATGGCAAGCAATCACACTTGGAAATACCTTTATATATATATATATATATATATATATATATATATATATATATATATATAGGGATTAATGTTTCTCATGTTGTAGGAAAAAAATTATTTTATGTCACACATACATAAAATGGTGGGACCCACATATACATAATTATCTATATGTGGGTCCCACCATTCACTACTAGAAAATACGGAATTTGCAACGGAATGTTTTCCTTGGCAAAAATATGAATATTTGCGACGGAAATATTTCCGTCGCAAAAATATGGAATTTTGCGACGAAATTAACAGTTCGTCGCAACAAAAATGATGAAATTGGAAAAAAAAACTTATCTCAAAGAAAACTAGCGACGGAATCAAAATTTCGTCGCTAAATAGCGACGAAAAATCAATCCGTGGGGCCTGCGACAGAAAACCCATCCGTCGCAGGCCCCAAAAGGGGCCTACGACGGAATTGGAGTCCATCGCAGTCCCCATTTGGGGCTTGCGACGGACAGCACAATCCGTTGCAGGCCCTGCGATAGATGGCTTTTTCGTCGCAGGCCCCACATGGGGCCTACGATGGACTCCTAATCCGTCGCAGGCCCCAAGTGGGGCCTGCGACGGACGCCATATCTGTCGCTAGTTGGCAGCATATTTGCCGCCAACTGCAAGCCTCCCTTCAAAGGGAGGCTTGCCTTCACGAATCCTCCTTGCGCGCAAAGTTCTTCCCCACCCCCTCCAGCGATTTTCATCCTCCGTGGCTCACCCCACCGGTGACTCTCCTCGTTCCAGCTTCTCCAGGCCTCAAATTCTTCTGCCATCGGGTCTCCTTCACTGAGGTATGTTTGGTTATTTTTTTTTTAAGTATGTGGTTAATTTTATTTATTGGTAGTATGGATTATATTGATGTTAAACTGCTCCCTTTATCAAATCGCAGATGTATGTTTCTTTTTTTTTTTTTAATTTTTTTCTGCTATATTATCTTACAAAATGAAATATATATGTGTCTGTTTGTATGATTTTTTTGATACAATTAGATTGTATGATTTAATTTTATAAAAAGATTATTTTTTTATCTTCAATATTTAGGAGAAAATATATAAAATAAATAAAAAATGAAAACGGTACCGTAATGGACAATAAATCAAAAAATCGTAAGAATGGCGTCAATAAAATTTTCTCAATAGTTTGAGGATAAGAAATACATAATTTGGTGAGAGTTCAAATTTTGTGAGAAAATTCCAATACATTTTGCTTATTCTTATTTTATAGGGTTTATATATTGTTTCTGTAATCTAAATTAAAAAAATTGAACTTATGCTTTTGAATAATTTTTTTTCCAAAAAAAATTATACTTGTTTTAGAGGACTCTTCATAGATCGATTAGGCTAAATCATTGAATTTTCATATTTACTTATGTTGGTCAAAAGGCTAAATCAACAAATTTATATATCAATTATTGTTATTTTGAAATTTGAATTACTGTTTGTTATTTTGATTTTTGAATTATTGTTAGTTTTTAGATTTCTTAGGCATTTCAAATAATTAGCTGATTAATAGGTTGTTACCCATTTTTATGCTAATAGTTGTTACCTATTTATTCTATCAAGTAGTATAAACAATTTAATTTAATATAAGGAAAGTACCAGGAAAATTCTCAAGAGTAGGACCCCTAAAACATTCACTCGGGCAAGTGAAAATCATTTGTTCTACCCCAAATGCAATTGTCAATTTCTTCCCATGTAAGAGTTATTTAAAAAAAAAAGACTATGGTCAAAATAATTAAAGAGTATGAAGTGAATTTATGAGAAGTGATATTTAAGAAAAAAAAAAAAGGTTGAAGTTATTATTATTATAATACACACACACACAAAATGATACCAACAAAAAAAAAATGTGTAAGTGATATATCTTCATAAAAAGAGAGATTGAATATATATAATTTTTATTTTAAAAAATGATTATTTTATTTCAGATCTATAATGTTCCTTCATTCGTTTATTATGTATTTTTACATTATTTATTCATTCATTATTCTTAGGATTACTTGTTATGTTTTTAAATATATCATTCTCTAAATAATATTATGTTAAACTCAATCTTTTATAGAAATTTATATCCAAACATAAATACCACTGTAATAATATTTTTACCTCACCTTCAATTGTCAAAATATATATAATTAGAATAAAAGTCACTTCTCTACCAACACGTTAATCCACGCATTAGTATTATATTTACTCTTAGCTATGTGCATTATCTCAAAGCTCATGACAAAACAAACAAAGGAAAAGACTGAAAACCTACATGTATATATTTATGAAACTCATTTGTTTTTTTTTACTCTTAATTATTAGAATTAAGCAATAGAAAAAGGTTGTTGCATCATAATCTACAAACAAATATTAAAGTAACTAGAAAATATAAGACCTTGTTAACAAGGTATACAATAAATATAGATAATTTGAAAAAACAAATTATAATTATTGTTTACATTAAAATATAATTATAAATAGAAAAGATAGAATTGTAATGGCTTTTAATATGACCCTCATTCATAAAATTGTCTTAAATAATTTCATGGATTGGGGCATCTCCCCACTCTATATATTTGTGTAAGGTTATAGGTTGTAGAAGTATGGACGACTATCGTGATAGGAGTTGGATGTACAATCGTTTAACTCAGAAAAGAGAAATAACTCGAGCATTCCTGGACGATATGGAAGAGTTTATTCAATTTGCTTTGGCGCACTCACCTAATTCAAGTAGACACATCGTATGTCCCTGTGCCACATGCCAGTGTTTCAAATTTCTAGAGTATAACACGGTCAAAATCCATTTGTGTAAAAAAGGATTTATGGACGATTATGAATGCTGGGTATATCATGGCGAAGTCCGACAGACATCGGGTGGATATTACGGGAGCAGTAGTCATCGAGGCAACCTTAATCAATACGGACAGTTGGTGATGGATGCCGCAGGACCGTCGATTGGGCAATATTTTGATCCCTTTACTCATGTTAAACCATCACACACGCAAGGGGAGACCGATACGCAGAATCAACCATGTTATATGGGAGAGGATCCTAATCCGGAAGCCGATAGGTTCTACAAAATGCTTCAAGATGCACAACGACCATTATGGGAAGGTTCCGAACACATTGAAAGTAGTGAGCACTCATCGCTGTCGGCTACCTTAACAACACTAAGTTTGAAGACTGATCACCATATGAGTGAGAGGAATTATAACGAAATGATGTAGATCATGAGCAAGATTGCTCCGAAAGACAATAATTTGAAAGATTTCTACCAAGAAAAAAGAAATGTTAAAGAGCTTGGGCTTAGTTCTGAAAAAATCCATTATTGCCCCAATGGATGTATGTTGTACTACAAAGATGATGCTGAGCTGACCAAATGCAAATTCTGTGAACATAACAGATACAAACCTGTGACTAAAAAGAGGAAAACAGACTGTCAACCATTTAGCAAGATGTGGTACTTTCCCCTCTTGCCCAGGCTTCAGAGATTGTATTTGTTAGAGCAAACAGCCGCTCACATGAGATGGCACCGGGAGCATCGCAGGGACAAAAAAATTTTGACGGATCCATCCGATGCCGAAGTCTGGCTTAAATTTGATGAGGTGAATCCTTTCTTTGCTTCAGATCCTCGTAATGTCCATCTTGGATTATGTTCGGATGGGTTTGCTCTTTTCAACCAGATGGGCAGGAGGTATTCATGTTGGCCAGTGATTGTGACCTCGTATAACCTTCCACCTTCTATGTGTATGAGAAGAGAGTTCTTATTTCTCAATGTGTTAATCCCTGGGCCATCCAGCCCAAAAAAGAATATAGATGTGTACCTCAGACCTTTGATAGATGAGTTGAAGATGTTGTGAAGTGACGGAGTTCTCATGTACGACGTATCATTGAGCCAGAATTGTATCATGTGGGCTGCTTTAATGTGGACGATAAATGATTTCTCTGCCTATGGGATGTTGAGTGGCTGGCAAATGTCGGGAAAGCTTGCATGTCTAGTTTGTCTTGAGCAGAACATGGGCTTTAGCTTGCAAAACAGTTGCAAGGTTTGTTGGTTTGACAAGCACCGACGATTCCTACCCCCTGATCATTCGCTTAGAAGAAATAGAAAAGACTTTGTACGGAATGTTGTCGAATGGGCAAATCAACCCCGTCGATTAAGTGGTCAAGAAATATGGGACAGGGTCAGACACATTGCAAGTGTTGAAGAGGGGGTTGCATTCAACGAACCTGAGGGATATGGGGTTGATCATCATTGGATGAAACGGAGCATCTTTTGGGAACTGACATATTGGAAAGATCACCTGTTGAGACACAACCTCGATGTCATGCATATTGAGAGGAATGTGTTCTGCAATATTTTGTACACCGTAATGGACACCAAAGGTTTGACGAAGGACACAGTCTACGCAAGAAAGGACATAGAAGCAATTTGCAGAAGGCTTGACTTGCATCTGGTGGTGGATGCTAGGGGACGGACTTCTAAACCTCGAGCGTCATACACACTCAACAAAGAGCAAAATTTGGAAATGTTAAAATGGGTTTCAAATATGAAACTCCCGGATGGTTTATGCATCAAATATGGCTAGATGTGTTAAAATAGATGAGGTGAAGATATCTGATATGAAGACTCATGATTGTCACGTTTTTTTTCTAGAGATTGTTACCATGGGCCTTCAAAGCACCACTGAAACATAGATGGAGTATTCTGACATAATTTTGCATATTCTTTAGAGAAATTTGTGCTTCTGAACTTAACGTTGACAAGTTACGACAGCTGGAGGAGAGCATGCCATTGACACTATGCAAGTTAGAGATGGTGTTTCCTCCGACCTTATTCAACTCAATGGAGCATTTGCCTGTTCACTTGGCCTATGAGGCAAGGGTTGAAGGTCCGCAACAATATAGGTGGATGTATCCATTTGAGAGGTAATATATATATATATATATATCTTTCTTGTTGTTATTATTTCACTCTCATGATGGTAACGTTTTAAATACCCTGATAGTGTCCATTATAGGTTTTTTACGCACTCTCAAGTACAAGATAAAAAATCAAAGGTACGTTGAAGGATCTATTGCTAAAGCGTATCTAGTGGAAGAGGCCACTAAATTCGCGTCATAGTATTATCCCTCTGAAAATATATCAAGATGGAGAGGAGTGGCTCGCAACAACGATGGAGGCAGTACAAGCGAACATATATCTATATTTAATTTTCCAGGTCGAGTCGTGGGAAAACGTGAGAGGTCAACTATGGAAGGAAGAGACAAGCAAGTGGCGGAGTGGTACATTATAAACAACTGTGAAGAGGCCACCCTGTACTTAACGTAAGACTTCCTGTATTTTTACTGTTACAGTTAGTATTAAAGTATATTAATGAGATTTTTTTGTTACAGTTTTTTCTCCGATTGGGTTCGATCTAGAAATCCATTAAGATCGGATTCTGAACTTGAACAATTCAAGATTGCTGAGTTTCCTCAATGGTTCGAATACTTCTTCGTGGAAAATCCATCAACTCCACATGATGTTGCGTGGAGTTTATCTTACGGAGCTACAATAGTTGTTACCCGGTGTGCGAAATATATAATCAGTGGGTATTGTTTTGCAACAGTACAAGCGAACAAGAATACACTAAATTGCAATTATGACGTATGTTGCTGAGGTGGCCTGGTTGATGGAGTTGAGGTCGACTAGTACGAGATGTTAACTGACATAATTCAGCTGAATTATAAGTGGGACAAGTCCGTGACTATCTTTAAATGTAAGTGGTTTGATAACTCTCCTAGTGGGACAAAAGTTGATAAATATGGGAATGTTGAGGTCCAGGGGTCGAGGAGGTACACGATTGGTTATGACCCATTCATACTTGCTCAACAGGTGGAACAAGTTTATTATACGTTGTATCCCATATCCCGTCAAGGGTGGATGGGAGTTATTAGAACCAAAGCACGCAATATCATACCCAACTTGAAAGAGTAAGAATCAAATGACTCTATGAATGAACCGTTTCAAGCTGATGTGGAACAGGTACAACCTGTACTTGTTGTCGATGATAAAGTACCAAGCAATCTATTTGACGAGCCGCATGGGGAGTTAGAACTGATTCCTATCCATATTGTCGATGAGGAATCAGACGATAAGGAGGAAGATAATTACTCTGATAGTGAGTCTGAATTTGATGACTATGAGACTGACGAGGAAGGGGAGCAAGGAGAGGTGGAGGAAACGAAATCTTCCGGCTGACTTATGTTAGTCCACTATTTATAACCGTTCGTTCTAGCAGATATAATCACCTATTTATAACCGTCCGTTCTAGTAGATATAATCCATTACTTTGATAGTGACATTAAGTGTTTCTTTTTGACATTTTGACATAATGTTTGCGGGTGTTCATAGGTCGATCGTTTAGGAGGGCGTTCTGACAGTGGTCGAAGTAGTGGTAGAGGCCGGGCCCATCCTATCAGAGGTGGTAGGGTGATGACATCGGACCCGTCTTACGGCAGAGGGTACGGCTCTACTCCAGAGCTTTCACCTTTTCATCTGTCGTCTTCACCGACCACTATCGACTCTATTATGGGAGGTGCAGGTATGCCTTTCAATCCCCTTGATCCACAGCAAGGGGCATAGCAGGTATAGTTTACGAAATTTGATTGATTTATATCTTTTGTTTTATTTAAGCAACTGTGTAGTAAAATGTTGCAATATCATTTCGTCCTTCAGCACACCGCGTCTCCTCACAGTCAGTTCGGGAAGCTAGTTCCTCCTCGACCGCACCGGTGTGAGGAAGTGTTGATCCTGAGACAGGACTGAAGAGGAAGGAAATCACCAAGAGGGGGTGAATTGGGGATTGCAAAACTTTTTTTTGTTAGCTTTTGAAAAAAAACATCTAGTAGCATGAGTAACAGAGAAGGGAAGAGGAAGCTTGACACAGATGATTTATACTGGTTTGGTCTTAACTCTTGACCTACGTCCAATCTCCAGACTCTCTGGGATTTCTCACTATCTCTTTGATCAATTACACACTCTGTAACTCAGGATGATCCTCTCACAATAGGACTCACTCCCCCTTACAAGTTGTAATCTGATCCCACACTCAAGGTCCCACTACCTTGAGTTTACACAACAAGTTTAATTCGAATTTCACAAGGACTCTCTCTAAGAGTAAGATGAAATAATCACTGAAGCTCAATGTGTTTGAATAACACTAATAAAATGAACACAAGATGAAAGCTTAATAACTCTTGATATTTCATTGACTGTGTTTTCTATGTATTTCTGCGTATCTCTTCCAGTTGCTGAAGCTTTCTATATATGTAGTTGAAGATTGAAGACCGTTGGGCACTTTGAAGCTCCTGCTGGAAAGAGAGACGTTTGGAGAGTTCAAATTGAGACATTAGGCTCCTCTCCATTGCTTGCCCACGTCTGGTTGTCTGCCATAGTGTATGACTATTCTCTTTGTCTGATTATAAGGTCCTTTTGGCAGTTCAGTGGACGTCTTAGCTGTAAAGCTGATTTCCTGAATATTTTATTCATTTTTTGAGCGTTTCAGCGAAAATGAGAATCTAAAGCTTGAAATGTGTTAATGGAATCTGTAACTCATGAACAAACTTATCAAACATATATATAATGATTCGTAATTCCATTTAAGTGTAAAACAATGCATAAGATTGAATCAGAGAGGTGAAAAGCGCGCCATTTAAAACAGAGATCTGTTAGGCTCGAGTTTAAGACCAATAGGCTCGAGTCTGTTCATGAACACTCAAGCATAACAAGAGTAAGCTCGAGTCTGCCCTTTGTATAACAGAGTTCATCGTGATTAATCTTTGAAAATATTTTGAGGTAGTGCATAGGCTCGAGTCTATTAGTGACAGGCTCGAGTCTGGCCAGGCTCTGTCACTTGGATAGCTCCTGCCTGAGGCAGGCTCGTGTCTATTAAGTTAGGCTCGAGTTTGCCCAAGATGAAAACCTTGAAATATGTCCTCTATCATGCGCAGGCTCGAGTCTATCAAGATAGGCTCGAGTTTGCTTATGTTTAAAATGCTTATTTGCTTTCTTGTTAAGCATAAACTTGAGTCTATCAAGCCTGAACTCGAGTTTAACATATATTATAAGATTTAAATCAATTTTAACAACCTTTAAGCGTGTTTAAACTTTAGCAACAAGTTTACAATGTTCTGTTATCATCAAAACACATAGAGAACTAACATTCTCCCCCTTTTTTATGATGACAACATTTGTAAACTTAATTTGACAGAGATTTTGATATTTTCAAAAAAATTGAGCAGGATAGCTTAGATTTATTTGAGCAAAAAAAAAACGATTATAAGAACTTATAATTCATTGCATATTGCTCAAGATATGTGAAAGACATTGATCAGCCGTGGGCCAATTGGAAAGACATTCCTCAGAATCATCGGGATACTTGGTTTGAGGAGTTCTTGGTAAGTTTTGTAAATTTTGTTATGCAAATGCAAACTAATAAGGTACATTATAATTTGGAGCACTAATTGTCCGTAATTGATTTTCAGGGTCATTTTAGGTGGTTGCCTGAGCATCGAGATACGTTGAAAAAATCTTACAATCACAAAGCAAGTAGATGGTTGTCTGATAGGTTTTATAAATTGCGACAGGGTCTAGGCAAGACTGATTGGATTCATCCTGAGGCTTTAGATCAATTACTTCAAAAATGGAACACCAATCCCAAATTTCAAGAGAAGAGTGGAAAAAATAAATCAAATAGGGCCCATATGAGTGGACCATCTTATACTGGGGGTTCCATCCCATACAGCGAACATCGACAAAAAATTGTGAGCACAGTCATTTTCAATTTCAGTATTTGATATCTTGTACTTTGAATTAATTAACTGGCGGTCATAATTTGTGATTGCAGGCAACATCTGGGGAAGTTCCTGCAGAAGATGTTGAGTGGGCTACCTTTGAGCGGACCCATAAACAAGAGTCTACCAATGGTAGTGGGCGCCGCTGGATCAACGCCAGGTTGCAGCAATTTACGGTGAGATATTTATTACTTTTGTTTTTCATGTCAGGCAGCGACATATTTATTTCATTTCACGTGCGTCATCTGTGATCTTTTTTTTTCCTGCAGGAGACCTATCAGAAGCTGACGCAGGAGAGAGACACCTAGAGTCAGGGCGAGCACGCATCCTCTTAGTCTGATAACGAGAGTTTATTCATTCAAGCTGCAGGAGGATTTGACAAGAAAGGGAGACTCTTCGGGATGGATGCATCTGCTAGCCGACTGAAGCCTACGCAGCAGTCCTTATCGCGCAGTGAAGGTGCTGATCCAGATAAACATAATAACATTGTTCTACATTGTTACGTTTCCATTCCCTCTTCCTTTTAAATGAAATTAGAGAAAAATAACTCACTCTGCAATTTTTTTTTTTTTAGATGAGCTTAGGAGGTTGAAGGCGTTGGTGGAGGCACAAGATGAGATGATACGACAGCAACGAAAAGAGCAGCAGTGGACAAATGACGTGGTGAGGCAGCTGCAGCTTGTACTTCAGTCTAAGGGTATTTTGCCGGCGCCTGGTGATGACGACCATTCTGGTGGTGATGATGACCATCCTGGTGACGATGATAATGATCATGCTGCTTCTTTATAGATTATGTTTCAGTATTTGTTGTTCGCAACTTTAGAACATATATATTTTGACTTTGATATTGTAAAAAATTCTGTATGATTTTTATTTTATTATATACAAAATTTAACTTGAAATTTGGATTTTTATAATTTTTATGCAATTTCCTATATATTTTTAATAATTTTATTTTTTTTTATAAATATGTTTTACATTTTTTTTAAATTTAATTTTTTTATTAAAATTATTTTTTAATATTTTATTTTATTTTATAATTTTTTTATTATTTGCGACGGAATTCGTTCCATTGCAATTGCAACGGAATCCATTCCGTCGCAATTGGCCGTGGCAATTACGACGGAATAGCTTCCGTCGCAATTGCGACGGAAATTCAGATTTCCGTCGCAATTGCACAGCCTTTTTTGCGACAGACAAATTCCGTCGCAAATTGCGATGGAAATTCAGATTTCCATCGCAATTGCGCAGCCTTTTTTGCGACGGACAAATTCCGTCGCAATTTCATTTTGCAACGGAAAATTGCCATTTTGCGATGGAATTTTTCCATCGCAAAAATCGAATTTTTTTGTAGTGATTTCATGTGTATGTAGAAAGTTTAGTTTTCTCATGCAACATGAGAAAACTAAAACCCATATATATATATATAGAGAGAGAGAGGGGGGGTTCAATAGGTACAAAGGGAGGAATTAATTAGAAATAGATATAGTTAGCTAGCCCGCATGCAATTAGGGGTCGACCTAAGATTTTTATTAAGGACGGTTTTTTTTAATAATAAAAGTATATTAAAATAAAAATAGTTATAATACCATCCCTCTAAGTCTTTTTTTTTTTTTTGAATTCCGTCATGATTGTTTTACTATTAATGCTATTAAATACATCTTTTTTAATATAAGACACTAAACAATCATTGAACTATTCATCTCCCATCCGATTTTGAAGTGCAGTTTTAATGTGTTTTATAACTGAAAATGCTATTTCCACAGATACAGTTCCTACATAAGAAGGCGCTAAACAAGGGTTTAAGGGTAGGGTAAAAGCAAAAAAAAAAAAAAAACATTGAAATTCAGGGAGGGGGGTGGAATCAATCCTCAACGTGGGTCTGCCTATGCATGCAACTATGATCTTATTCCAAGGGACTACTTAGAACTGTCTTCATCACGAAGGAATGATAAAAAAGGGAGACTGAGCAAGAGCTGATATGCTAGTTTAAGTTCTTCTTAAAAGTTTTGATATTAAAAGCTTGTTTGGATTAATGTTGGTAAAAATGATTTTTAACCCAACTGACTTTTATAAATCATGAGTAAAAATCAATTACTTTGATATAATTTATGTTTGAATAGAATTTTATAAAAATAAGTTGGGTGAAAAGTCATCTCCCTCCAAAAAAAAAAAAAAAAACAAAAAAAGCCATGCTAGACATATTAATTAGTATTAGTGTTTGAAACAGTACGTCATGATCAACAAGTATCCAATGAATGCGAGACTGTCGAATGAAGCCTGTTGAAGTTGAGGATCAACAAGTGTGTATAAAAGGACAGAGCAAACAATGAAATATCAAGAAAAGGTTGTAAATTATATTATTCTTGGAAAGTTGTCAAAGGCCAGAAAATACAACAAATTCACGAGATACAATCTGAAGACGAACATTGAGTTTCCTCATAAATTGCTCCTGTACGGAAAGAATGCAAGCAGGTATGGTCATATTCTGCAGGATAGAAGATATAATTAGGAGTTAAAAGGTCAATATTCTAATACATTAATTACAATTGTAAAAGCGTCTTCCATATACAATGTACACAATCAAGCGACCTGACATTTTAATTTTGTTCTCATAATGTATATTATAAGAGAATGAGATTCAACCTCATATGGCTCTCATCAAGCATACATGACAAGTTCAAGCCACCCATAAGTACTTTATTTAGGTCGGTAAGTTCTAAATAAGAAAGAATAGCTTTTTCTTTTGAACACCAACATTCCTAAAAAGAATTATAAGCTAGACTAATCTGGAATGGGTCATGGTAGGCTCCATTCAGGTGGCAACCCTATCACCTAAGCTGCTGCATTCCTAAAGGATTGAATATGTGACATTTGGTTACATTAAAACAACTTCTACCAATTAGTCCTAATTGACTATTTGTTGAAGTAACCAGTTGACTATATAAATGACCATAATGAATTGTTTAAATTCACATCAATTCTATTGTCAAAAAACTCCTACATAGAAGGACAAAAAATCTTCATGCAGAGTGGGTAACTAAAGCATGTTTATGATAAATCCAAACTGCAGAAATATCACAACCATACACCTAGTGGCCTAGAGAATATATGATAATTTCATACAGATTCAAGGCCTGAGAATACTCCAACGGACTTCTCTAGTTCAAAGGCCAATTGTAGAGCAGATGTGAGAAATCTCATCTGCCTACCATTTCCAGTACAGCCTAGCTGATAGACAACATGGCCATTGCCCATTGACAATAACATTGGTTCGTCCAAAGCAAAGTTTAGAGTGTTTTTTTTTTTTTTTTTTTTGTTCTTGTGTTCTGAAAAGAGTACTTTTCAATCGGACCATAAAACTTCGAGAGAAAAAAAATGGGACCATAAAAAAACAAACAAATAAAAGGAACCCAAACTCCAACACGTCATCTGTTTCAAAAGGTAAGAGGTAATGGTTGATTTGTACTTGTGAATTGACTCCTATTTCGGAATGAACCAGATCTCTTCAAAGCCACTTGCTGCTAATTAGTAATGACTATCTTAAGGGGAATTTAGTTTCACCAAAAAGAGAGTATATTGATTTCCTCGGCGAGGCAATGGTTTTGGACACCAATTTGCTATAAGAAGTTCTGGTAAGAAACAACACTTCTATTGTTGCAACACTCTTTTGATGACATATATAAGATCTAGCGATTCATTTTATGATATCTCAGTAGGTTTGTTCTCTTCTTGGTACGTAATATAATGTAATCAAATTCTAGGAAATCCCTAGAAACATTGTTTGCGAAGATTACTGTTTTGTTCCTCAATGTCTCTTCCTAGTCTCCTGTTAAAAAAACCTTCTCAAACATATTTTTTTATGCCAAGCTTGTTAACACATTAAACCTATTGACACAAGCATAAGCTATCCATGTCTAAGTTTGTTCTAAACCTTTTGAGCCCTAATCAATTTTGTGTGCCACTTTGCTGTATAGGGCACCATTTTGTGTGCAAAACTTCCTAACCTTGAACCTAAACCAACATATGTTATGACCCTCTATTTAAAAAGCACAAACACAAGAGGTCATGCAATAAAATGGGTATAGACCAAGTACAATGAGAAGTGGAATCAGACATGCATCATATATAATACAATTCCTACAAAACAAGTGAGTAAGTGATCGAGAGCAACTCAGGAATTGATATTCTCTGCAATAATTAATGCCAACAAATCAAATCAGCATACAAAAATTCTTTAGAGATAGAGCAGTGGTGACAGTTATTCAGTTTACCAGCTAGTTTTTTAAAATGAAAAAAAAAAAAAAATCCTTAAGAGATAGAAGTACAACTTGATGGAGGTAGGGTATCCTATAGGCAGAAAACAAAGCTGTCCAATCCTCCAAAGCATTATAGCATTATGTACCAAAGTCTTTACTGAGAAGAAAAAAGGCAGGGAAGTGACACCATTCAAGAAAAGAGGCATACATATAAATTGTTTGTGAACCAAACCATGTTAGGGATGATTGTTACAAGGAACTTTTTGTTATTCCTTATTGTAAGACACAAACTAATAATTTATAAATTTATTGATAATTATATTTTTGAGCAAAAACAAAACCAATTATATTGATAAAAAAATTTATTAAAATTGGTTGAAGACAATAAATGGATAGGAAATATATATTTTTTGGATTAAACCCTTATTTATGAAGAGTGTAAGTTGGATTGAGAACGAGTGTAGATAAACAAAGTGAATTAAATTATTCAGGTATTGTTTTAAAGTAATTCGACAGAATCTATTCGCATGTCAAAAAAGAAAAAGAAAGTTTAAGTCTTGTGTCAGTAGAAAATTGCCGTGGACAATGTTTGAATAAGATATTTTTAAGGTGAGGTACATGTATCTTCCGTCTTATTCTTATTGAAGATAATTCTGTTTAAAGTATTACCGAACTTTCTTTAAATGGAAATTCAAATTTTAATTTATCTTATGAGAGACCAACTCTTTGATCAGAATCTTTTTACTCTTTTATTCACCTATGAGAAATTTGTTGGTGAGAGAAATTTCCTTGTATGAGATTCGGCCCAAGTCAATCATGATCAGTTGAGATCCAATATTATATTACTTCCGGAAAACCATCAGCAGCACAGAAAAAATTTAACAAAAAATTCATTTACCAAATAAATTAAGGGGTTTAGTTTTCTCATGTTGCATAAGAAAACTAAGATTCTCATACACACATGAAATGATGGGACCCTCATATATACATATATGAATTGCTATATATATATATGGATCCCACCATTTCATGTGTGTGTGACATGAGAAAACACTTCTCCTACAACATGAGAAGTGTTTTTTCCATAAATTAAGTTTGAAGGAGAGTCCTTTAAGAAAACGGAAAATGCAATTTTACGGATATTAAGAAGGGTTTAATGTTTTTGCCTCTAAGGCAGAAACATTTTATCTGCCCCACTTGGGTCCCATCATTATTTTCTCTTTCTTCTCTTAATAATGGGATCCACTCACTTTTATGTTAGTGAAGTAAATAACATATTTCTGCCTTAATGGTAGAAATATTAAACCCTATTAAAAAAACGCTAAGAATCTTACTTTGCAGTTTAAACTTGAAATAACCTTCGGCCAAAACTCATTCATGAAATAACTCAACTGATATATGACGAATAATCATAAATTACTGCCTTAGTTCTTAGGAAAAGACACTTTAACTAATTTATTAGAGATTATATAAATTAGTTAGATTAGTTAATATGACTTATATTTTTTAAAATATATTAGTCATTTTCTTTAATTTCCTTCTTCATTCTTTTTTTATTAATATTAATAGGGATAAATTAAAAATAAATAAATAAATATTAAAACTATGCCTTATATTTAAGATAAAATTCAATTCTCTTACTGTATATTATATTAAATACGGGGGGAACAATTAATTATATATAGATATAGCCAGCCAGCCATGCACCTATGATCTTATTCCAAGGGACTAGTTAGAACTGTCTTCATCAGTAAGGAATGATTAAAAAGAAGACAGAGCAAGAGCTAATATGCTAATTTAAGTTCTTAAAATTTTTTATATTAAAGGCTTGTTTGGATTAATGTTGGTAAAACTGGCTTTTAACCAAATTGTGAGTAAAAATCAATTACTTTAATTAGTACTATTAGTTTTTGAAACAACACGTTAACAAGTATCCAATGAATGCGAGACTGTCGAATGAAGCCTGTTGAAGTTGAGGATCAACAAGTGTGTATAAAAGGACAGAGCAAACAATGAAATATCAAGAAAAGGTTGTAAATTATATTATTCTTGGAAAGTTGTCAAAGGCCAGAAAATACAACAAATTCACGAGATACAATCTGAAGACGAACATTGAGTTTCCTCATAAATTGCTCCTGTACGGAAAGAATGCAAGCAGGTATGGTCATATTCTGCAGGATAGAAGATATAATTAGGAGTTAAAAGGTCAATATTCTAATAAATTAATTACAAATTGTAAAAGCGTCTTCCATATACAATTTCCACAATCAAGCGACCTGAAATTTTAATCTTGTTCTCATAATGTATATTATAAGAGAATGAGACTCAACCTCATATGGCTCTCACCAAGCATACATGACAAGTTCAAGCCACCGATAAGGACTTTACTCGGGTTAGTAAGCTCGAAACAAGAAAGAACAATTTTTTTTAGCACGTCGCATTCCTAAAAGGAATTATAAGCCAGACTAATCTGGATCCATCATGGTAAAACCCATTTAGGTGGCAACCTTACCATCTAGGCTGCTGCATTCCCAAAGGATTGAACGTGTAACATTTGGTTAAACTGAAACAACTTCTACCAATTAGTCCAAGTTGACTATTTGTTGAAGTAACCAGTTGACTTAATAAATGACTATATAATGAATCGTTTAAATTCGCATCAATTCTATCGTCAAAAAACTCCTACATAAAAGGACAAAAAATCTTCATGCAGAGTGGGTGACTAAAGCATGTTTATGATAAATCCAAACAGAAATATCACAACCATACACCTATTGACCTAGAGAATATATGATAATTTCATACAGATTCAAGGCCTGAGAATACTTCAACGGACTTCTCTAGTTCAAAGGCCACTTGTAGAGCAGATGTGAAAATTACATTGGTTTGTCCATTGACAACATGGCCATTGCCCATTCACAATTACATTGGTTTGTCCGAAGCAAAGTTTAGAGTTTTTTTTTCTTTTTCTTTTTTTTTTTGGGGGGGTCTGAAAAGAGTACCTTTCAACCGGACCATAAAAAAAAAAACAAATAAAAGGAACCCAATCTCCAACGCGTCATCTGTTAGAAGTTCTAATAAGAACATATGCAGAGCAATCTCCATACGTTGTTGTATCAAAAGGTAAGAGTTTATGGTTGATTTGTACGTGTGAATTGACTCCTATTTCAGAATCAACCAGATCTTTTCATAGCCACTTGCTGCTAATTAGTAATGACTATCTTAAGGGGAATTTAGTTTCACCAAAAAGAGAGTATATTGATTTCCTCGGCGAGGCAATGGTTTTGGACACCAATTTGCTATAAGAAGTTCTGGTAAGAAACAACACTTCTATTGCTACAACACTCTTTTGATGACATATATAAGATCTAGCGATTCATTTTATGATATCTCAGTAGTTTTGTTCTCTTCTTGGTAATATAATGTAATCAAATTTTAGGAAGTCCCTTAAAACATTGTTTGCGAAGATTACTGTTTTGTTCCTCAATGTCTCTTCCTACTCTCTTCTGATATAAAAAAAAAAAAATAAAAAAAAAATAAAAAAAAAAAACCTTATCAAACATCCTTTTTATGCCAATTGCCAAGCTTGTTAACACATCAAACCTATTGAAACAAGCACAGGCTATCCAAGTCTAAGTTTGTTCTAAATCTTTTGAGCCCTAATCAACTTTGTGTGCCACTTTGCTGTATAGGGCACCATTTTGTGTGCAAAACTTCCTACCTTGAACCTAAACCAACATATGTTATTACCCTTTATTTAAAAAGCATAAACACAAATGTGTATAGACCAAGTACAATAAGAAGTGGAATCAGACATGCATCATATATAATACAATTCCTACAAAACATGTTATCAAAAAAAAAATTCCTACAAAACAAGTGACTAAGGGAGAGCAACTCAAAAATTGATATTCTCTTAAATAACTAATGCCAACAAATCAAACCAGCATGCAAAAATTCTTAAGAGATAGAACAGTACCGACATTTATTCAGTTTACCAGCTAGTTTTTTAAAATGGAAAAAAAAAAAACTTGAGAGATAGAAGGACAACTAGATGGAGGATAGGGTATCCTATTGGCAGAAAACAAATTAAATCAGTCCAATCCTCCATAGCATTGTGTACCAAAGTCTTTCCTATGGTGCACTAGGGACTAACAATACTATTGTTAGTAACCACACTAAGAAGAAGAAAGGTAGGTAAGTGACACCCTTCAAGAAAAGAGGCGTACAAATAAACTGTTTGTGAACCACATGATTTAGAGATGGCTGTTCAACACAAACAATGAGGAACTTTGCTACTCTTTTAGTTTTTATTATAAGAAACAAACTAATAATTCTCATAGATAAGTAAAAACAGTTAAAGCAATTAAATTTGTATTAAATTTTAAGTAATTTTCAATATTATCCCCTACTAATTGAACTAGACTCCAATATCATATTAATTATTACCCTTGTTAGTTATTGGTATACATAGGAAAAAAAAAACATATTTAACACTCTTTGAAAATAAGCAAGTGCCTTGAATGTATTCCCATTATGAAACATGCTACATGGGGCTGTGTAGGCCAACATTTCAGATGCTAGCAAGTAGCAAGCAAGCATCAATAAAATTATGACACAAAGTGGATTGAGGTTTTAAACTTAGAGGTGGGGAAAAAGAAGTAAACCTCTTATCTCTTATATTAGGAACACAACCAAGTTGGAAAATAATGGGTCTGGTTAGGTTTACGGTGGAGCGGTAGCTTAAAAGCTATTTGACTCTTGTAAAAGCTTGATAAGAAAAAAAATCAAGTTGTAAATGTAATTTGTGTTTGAATTGCCTGTTTGGTTTTCACAAAAATGACTTTTTTCTAAACTGATGAGTATTTAGATTATTATTTGAAAAGTCAGTTAAGATGGAAAACGACTGAAAATAGCATGAATCATATTGGATAATACATATACATATTAGTTGTATATATTGAGCTAATGAAAATTTTAATTTTTTAAAAAAATTTAAATGATTATTACAAAAAATAATAAACAATACATTCTCTTTAGTGAGTATATAGTCTCTTTAGTGATGATTCCAATATTAGAGAGACCCACCAATATCAATATGCTTTGTCAGACATGCGAGCATCACTTTAATGAATGTCAACTCAGTCACGCTCATACAGGCCAGTGTGTCTCTCTCAGATACACGACGTTCATTGACGCTCAAACATTGGCTTGGTGCGTCAAAGATTAAGCTCCAATTTGGAGCTTCCAATTAAGCCTAGCAACGTCAAGCTTTTTTAATAAGCCCAATGGACACAACAAGCTACCCAAACAGGCTTGATCAAGCTTTATTTCCATTGACCTTTTTTTCTAGCTTTTTTCCACTTAAAGCTAACTTAAAGTTGATTCCAAACAAGCCCAATGGCAAGCAAGAAAACTTGGAACAGCCTTAGCCTTTATCAAACCAGAAAAAAAGAATATTAATAAGATCTTATTCTAAGGGACTAGTTCGCACTGTCTTCATCCCCAAGGAATGATAAAGAAAGGCAGACAAGAGCAAGAGCTGATATGCTAATTCAAGTTCTTTCGTATCAGTTTTGCCCAATGCTATAGAATTATGTTGCTTCAGTTTAAAGGCTTGTTTGAATTAATGTTGGTAAAAGTAACTTTATCCCAATTGACTTTTACAAAATGAAATTTGAGGTGAGAGAAAATTAGTGTAATATAATTTATACTTGGATAAATTTTTATTAAAAAAAGCAAGTTTGGCAAAAACTTATTTGCATGATATATTAGAAAATTAGTTTCAGAATATTCAGTTATTAAAAAAAGAAAATCAAAGCTAAAGACCACAAGTTGCTTTAGCTTTTAAGCGATTTTTGACAAAAAGTCAGTAGCCCCTAAAGTTTTGCCAAACTTTTTTTTCCCAATAGATTTTTGAGGCTTCCCAACACTATCCCAATTCCCAAACCAGCAGTCTTGATATGTAGTTTTAAGTAACAGATATAAAAACCATGATATCCATCCCTCACTTACCTACAGAATGCCCCTGCATCTCCAAGCTAAGGGTAAAGCTTGTTGCCTTATGGGGTGGGGGTGATATTGAATGCAGCTAGATTCATCAATACATTAGTATTAGATTTTGAAACAACACATTAATAAGGTACATAAGAATGCAAAATAGAATTATAATAAAGCAGAAAAGCACACAAAGCTCTCACTATATTGGGTAATGTTTCCAAGATTTGAACCAATGATCTCCATGTCACATGGTAATAACCTTATATCATTGTTCTAAAGTTCAACCTCAATAAAAACATCAACGTCGGACAAAATAACATTTACACCAACCCTAACCAGCAATGTTACATCTACGGTCGTCTCAACATAAGTAACCCAGCAGAGGATCAAAAAGGAAGAAAGAAGTTTTCCTAAGCAAAGAACAGAACTACAAAATGACCTGATGGATAGCTAATACTGCAATTGACAACAACTTACTGAGGAAGAAAGCATATACCATGAGGATGATGAAAACCACCGCCATTGCCTTCATACATGATGGTTCATAAACGTGATGTATGGTTTGGAAAAAAAAAAAAAAAAAACGTGATGAAAGGCGTTTTATGTAGTAGTGACAATGAATATAAAATACTTCGCCTAAGTATTTTATTAAAACTAAATATGAAGCAAAATAAAAAAGAAGCTATTTTTATTTTTCATTAAGAAATTGATAACTAGTCATGTTGACACGCGTTTAAAGAAATACTTTTAAGTTGTGCCCAAAACAATAATATATACTCCCTCTAAATCTTAATATAAAACATATTTAGAGAGCTGATTTTGATTTTAAATAAAATACATATTTTTTATATTTATCAAATTTTTTTCTAATTAACCTAATTGATGCCTCCTCAATAATAATTAAGGAGGAGAGGGAAAAAGGGAACTAAGAAAAATAACTAAGACGTTTTAGAAGATACATATTAATTTAATTAAGTTAGATAAATATATTTTATATTAAAAATAGGATGACAGAAATTATTTTTAAGTTTTTATGAGTTCTATCTTTCGAATATATGGCTGACAAAGCAGAAGTAGAAAAGACATTTTAATTCCTTAGACCTTGAATATTCCTTACTTTTTCAATCACATTTCATTCCTTAATAATAAAATGATTCTTTTTAATTGATAGGCCTAACATGACTGTCGCGACTTCATCTAGTTCCTTACGTTGAGGGAAAAAAATCAGACTATGATTGATTTCTATTCAGGAAAAAAAAAATGATTTGAAATATAATTTACATATGACATCTATTTCTTTTCTTCTATAGAGTATTTACTATTCGAAATTACTAGATCACGCTTGAGTATGTTTGTGTTAAGGCATTCTCAAAGATGTTCTTTACGTTATTTAATCTCAAAACCTCGTATTAAAATGAATATAGTTTTCTGTTAGAACCAATACTTGGTAATATGAGAGCTTTTTTACAACAAAAAAGAAAGAATATACTTTTTTTTTTAATTGAAAATTGAAAAGCAAAGATATTTGAGCAGATTCAGTTAGCTCCTTAGCTTTCCTTTTAAAATTGATCTAACCGTGTTTATTAACTCTTTTAAAATAATTAATATTTGAAAAACAATTATCATGAATTTTACTGAATAATATATGTAAGTTGAAAGTTGTTAAATATTACCAAAACGATGTATATAATTGTGTGTGGGGTTGTTGTCATCTTAAAAAAAAAAAAAAAATGTTTCTTATAGCATATCAAAAATATATATTATATCTTGATATAACAAGCATTTACACCACAATCATTACGTGAGATGAATATAATTAGAGGTAGAAATAGGATAAACTAGGTTTTAACTAAGTAGGCCTAGGCCTGCAACAGAAATCTAAAGCCTGAACCTGAACCTAAACCTGTGTATAAGCTTTTTTTTAATCTTGAGTCTGGGCCTTCAAAAAGCCTAGCAAGATCTGAAGCTTAGTTAAAGACCTATTTAAAATATAAGTTTTCATATATTCTTAAAGCATAAGCATTTAAGTTCATATATAATTTATCAAGTCTATTT
This sequence comes from Acacia confusa, assembly GCA_037074495.1. Taxonomy (NCBI): domain Eukaryota; kingdom Viridiplantae; phylum Streptophyta; class Magnoliopsida; order Fabales; family Fabaceae; genus Acacia; species Acacia confusa. The sequence continues at coordinate 17,143,324 of CM073511.1, forward strand.
AAATGTCTTCGTTTTGTCTAAAAAATTTAAGCATTCATTCTCACATCAAATAAAGAAGTTAGTAAGTGAAAGAAAAGAACACATAGTGGCAACAATTATTTGAGTAAGTAAAAATAAGAAAAATCAATCATTTATTGATTGAGGAAATATACTTCTTAAAATCAACCAAGCACGGACAAGTGGCATGTAAAACTATATTTTACCTCTTATATTTCTTGCAAAAAATGAGACAAACTCCTCCTATTTGGATAATTTTCATTTGGACATCACTAAAAGAAACTACAATTTTTATGTTAAATGACATAAATCAAGGAAGAAGTAGTGAGCTAGTGTTGCCACTTTGAGAGATCAAAAAGAAGAGAAGTAGATATAATTAATTGACGAATGAAAGGGTTAAGCTCATTGATAAATGGAGAAATGTGAAATTTAGGGTTAAGAATAACTTATTAATTTTATAAATAATCTATGAAATTAATTTAAATCAAATTATATATAACTATGCATAATAAAACATTTAGGGAAAAAAAAAACACTAAATAGGCTTAACCAGTAGGCCTAAAAGCTAGGCCTTATAAAAATAAGTCTGACATGTTTACTTAAATAGGTATGGCAATAGGCCTAAACCTGTGCCTGACCTATTTACTAAATAGGCTAAACTATGCTTAATGTAGGTTAGGCCGTAGGCCTGTAGGCTTATGATAGGGATTTGGCCTATTTCCGCCCCTAAATTAATTCAATGCAAAATTGAAAGAAACTTTTATAAATTCCCTCCAAGAGAAAATCATAAAAAGAGAATAATGCAGATAAATATAGAAATAAACTACATTACCCTAAATTAAGGGATGCGTTGCTGGAGGTAGGATTTCTCCATATGTACGTGCATGAAATAAGGATCTAGTCAATATTACATTGTGTTCTGTGTTTTTCTATAGAATTAAGCGACTCATCCCCTGTGGCGCGATTTCTTATCTTATTCTTGATTCTTGATGCCTTCTTAACTCAATCATGTTATATTAATCAGCTGGCAGATTAAATATGACAATATTTTAGCCATGATGGGTTACTAAGTTGAGGGTTAAGCTTCTGCTTCTTGATCTGTCTTTCTCTTTTTCTTAGCCATCGGAGGTAATTTTCAGATACATCCCTAGGGAGCTAAACCGTGTTGCATGTTGCTGGCTTTAGCAGATGTGAGTATTTCTAAGCCTATCATTTTAGGTGCTTGTCCTATTCACTTAAGGACACGGGTTCAGCAAGAGAGTTTGGGATTGATTTCCCCCCTATATGTAATTTCTTTTGTATTGCAGGCTTTTTAGCCTCCTCTTTTATATATATATAAAAAATAAATAAATAAAATAAAAATAAAAATTTCCTTTCAGCTCCCAAACATACTTCTGAAAATCAGATGTATCTTTAAGAAAACGTCTAAGAATCTCACTTTACAGTTTAAACTTGAAAGAACCTTTGGCAAGAAACTCATTCCCGAAATAACTCAACTGATGTATGATGAATATTAAAGTAATCAATTAGATACAGATATATCTAGCTAGCCAGCATGCAATATGAAGCCTGTTGAAGTTGAGGATCAACATGTGTGTGTGTGTTGAGCAAACAATCAGATGTTAAGAGAAGGTGGTAATTATATTATTCTACTAAAGTTATCAAAGGCAAAAAATACAATAAACTCAGGAGATAAAATTTGAAGATGAACCTAGAGTTCCTCATAAAGTGCTAGTGAACGGCAAGAACTCAAGCAAGTGTGATCATTTTTGGCAAGATAGATAATATGATTAGAAGTTAAAAGGTCAATTTTAATACATTACATAGTAAAAACATCTTCCATATACAATATACATAAACAAATAAAGTTTTAATAAGTGCATATCCTCTTATTGGATGTAATCCTATTTGAGGCATGAACGGACTTTAAATATGGGCACTACTTCCAGCAGAGACTTGACCTTTGGCCACCTTGTGAGGAACTAATTCCTTCTGTCAGACTCAAACCCATTGCTACACATAATCCATTGCCACACATAATCAGATAATGTTGCCAATAAATAATTCATTACGGTAAATAGAATGAGTAGCATGCATATTTTATTGGACATGTTCTGGTGGACAATGACACTGATTCCAAGGTTCATTAAAAGTATTTGGGCCCTGGAAATGTAACTTATGTACAAGATTTTGGGATCCATCATTTCCATGTTTCCATCCACTGACATTTTTATAAGTAACAACAGGATATTCCTACAACACAATTTACTTAGAGTGCAAGCAACCAAGTTAAAGCAACTCAGGAATTGATATTCTCCATCTCAACTAAAGAAATGCAGGTTCTGACAAAAATCATACTATCACAATGCACAACAGTAGTCAATTACAAAGGAGAGCTAAGAGAATGAGATTTTAATCTGATGCTCATAATGCATATTATAAGAGAATGAGATTCAACCTCACAAGATTTGGATGTCCTCGTCCAGTGATGGCTCCATTTTTTTCCCAGGAAGATCCCATATCCTCCCCTGAATCAGAAATAGAGACTCAGAAACAGAATAACCTCAGCAGGTCAGAGGTTAGAAACATGAACACAAATCTGCCTACATTAGGTTAAAAATGTTGGAGAAAATAATGGGCTGAAAGGGAAGGGAAGAGAGAAGTAGCAGTAATGTGCTCACGTAGTTTCAGTCTTGAACTTCATTCATTACAGGAAACATCTGTTACTTTTAAACCATAATGAAAAAGAACATTAACTAAGCTCCATCTAATTCTCCTACTGTGCAACCTATTCAATCATACATGAGAAGTTCAGGGCTCCTATAAGTACCTTACTTGGGTCAGTTAGTTCTAAACAAGAAAGAATTGCTTTAGTTGGTTAGTTGTTGAAGTAACCAGCTTGCTTAATTAATGACCACAAGCCATAATGAATGACATTTAAATTCATATCAATTCTAGCGTCATAAAACTCCTTCCTAGAAGGACAAAAAATTTAAATTCATATCAATTCTAGCGTCATAAAACTCCTACTTCCTAGAAGGCCAAAAAATCTTCATGCAAAGTGGGTGATTAAAGCACCTTTATGACCAATCCAACCGGAAATATCACAACCATACACCTACAAAATATATGATAACTTCATACAGATTCAAGGCCTGAGAATACTTCAACGGAATTCTCAACTTGAAAGGCCGCTTGTAGAGCAGATGTGAAAAATCTCATCTGCCTGCCATTTTCATTATGGCCCCTGCCATAGCCTATAGCTGATAGACACCATCTAGAGAATTCTATAGCAAGCATCCCAAAAACTACAACACCTTTCCACCACAGCAGCTGCCATTGACAACAACAATGATTTGTCCAGAGCAAATTTTAGACTTTTTTTGTCTGAAAAGAGTGCATGAAGTCCTGAAAATTCAACTGGACCATAAAAACAAAAAAATAAAAGGAATTCAAACTCCAATGCATCTGTGGAATCACCATACGTTGTTGTATCAAAGGGTAAGAGGTGATAGCCAAGATAAAATTTGTGAATTTGTACATGTTAACTGACTCCTACTTCAGCATCAACCGGATCTCTTCATAGCAACTTGCTGCTAATTAGCAATCACTATTTTAAGGGGAATTTAGTTTCACCAAAAAGATGATATATTGATTAACTTGGCAAGGCAACGGTTTTTGGACACCAATTTGCTATAAAAATTTCTAATAAGAAACAACACTTTTATTGTTACAACACTCTATTAAAGACATAAGATCTAGCGATTAATTTTATGATATCTCGGTAAGTTTGTTCACTTCTAGGTAATATAATGTAATCAAATTCTAGGAAAACCCTAGAAACATTGTTTGCCAAGATTATATCATTTCTCCTCTGTTCTGTCCCTCAATTTCTCTTCCTACTCTCTTCTGTTAAATTACCCTCTCAAACATATTTTTTATGCCAAACATGATAACACATCCAACCTATTGACACAAGCATAACCTATTCATGTCTAAGTTAGTTCTAAACCAGTTGAGCCCTAATCAATTTAGTGTGCTACTTTGCAGTATAGGGCACCATTTTGGGTGCAAAACTTCCTACCTTAAACCAAAACCACCATATGCTTTTATCCTTTATCTAAAAAGAACAAACACAAGAGGCGATGCAATAAAATGTGTATAGACCAAGTGCAATGAGAAGTGGAATCAGACACGTATCATATATAATACAATTCCTACAACACACTTTCCTTAGTTAGAATGCAAGCAACCATGTGAGAGCAACTCAGGGATTGATCTTCTCTGCAATAATTAATGCCAGCAAATAAAACCCCCATACAGAGGAAAAGGGGGGGGGGGCAGTAGTGACAGGTATTCAGTTTATCAACTGGTTGTTTAAATTGCGAAAAAAAATATTCATAAGGGATAGAAGTACAGCTAGATGAAGGATAGGATATCCTCTAAGCAGAAAACAAAGCTGTCCAATCCTCCATAGCATTATGCACCAAAGTCTTCACTAAAGAAAAAAGGCAGGTATTTTGAGGATCAGTTATTTCCACCGCAGTTGCACAAGAAATGCAGCTCCTTCATAAAACCTATTAAGTGACACCCTTCAAGAAAAGAGGCATGTATATAAACTTTTTGTGAAAACCCTGCTGTTAGAGATGGTTGTTCATTACAAACATCAAGGAACTTTGCTACATTGGCATGAAAATTCCTTGAATGCATTCCCATCATGAAACATGCTACATGGAGCCGTGTAGGCCTGCATTTCAGATGCGCATTCTGCAGACCAATGTGCAGATATTCATTACACAGTTCACTCATCTATGGGCGGCAAAATAATGCTCCAAATAATGTATTTTACAAAAGGACTGCACCCGTTGGAAAATCAAATCCACGTTTGCACATTAGTCCCAGTATTTTCCCAACCTTGGATCTTTGATCACAGCTTACATAAGCATTATATAAAATACACAATGTTTTCTTTGTCGAACTCATGTTGACACTTTCCATCTCATTCAGGACATTTTCCATCTCCTCAAAGCGCTGTTGTGATCCATACATGACCATCTTACAATGGTATAAGGAGCGGCATATTCTCCAGTCAGAACGTTCAGCACGCCTCACAAAATTTTCTAACCTGTCCACTAAATTTTTCCTAAAATAAGTCGCGATGATGCATCGCATTATACCACATGTTCTTATTGAGACTTTGTGCTCAAATGCATCATTTATTGAGTTCTCCATTTCCTCTAGGGAGTTTTCTTGTGCATAAAGCCTAATTAACAACACATTTAGCCATGGCCTGAACTCCTTTTTCGGAATCAACTTCAGCAATTCCTCTATCTTCTTCACTCTATCAGGCTCAGAACTTTTACAATATGCACATATCATACACCTGATCAAAGGAATTTCATTCTCATTTACATAATCCATCACTAACTGATATGTTTCTTCCATCTTCTTCAGATTACCTGAATAAGCATACCCACGTAGCATCAGCAGGTATGTGTCAGTGTCGGGCATCAAAGGGCCTGACTTTAGAATTTGAAAAGTTTGTTCCATTTTATCCCACCTCCAGGCTGTGACATACCCAGCAATCAAATAATTATAAGTGCTTATATTTGGGGAGAGGCCTGAATTAAGTATCTCCTCAAATATTGCTTCCACGCGATCTATTAGTGTCAAGCGACCAAAAACAGAAATAAGAATATTGTAGGTTATGATGTTAGGGGTACAAGTTCTATCCATCTTCAACCGCACAAACAATGACTTGCATTTCCCAGGAAGACCATTGAACATATAAGCAGCCAACAGCGAATTATAAATAGCTGTTGTTTTTATTTGCTTGTTTGCAGCATCATTAAATAGGTCAACTGCAAGATCAATATTTTTAGATCTACCAGCAACTTTGATACCCTTAGAGTACTCTGCAGGAGACATGGGACCGCCAGCAAGAGACCCTTTTCTTCTCCAATTTAAAACCTGAATGTTAAAAGAGATAACAGAGGAAAATGTCAGAAGCATTTTAAATTTTTATTTGCAATAGGCTTTAAAAACACCACTATGCACCATAGTACTCAATTATCACTTATCAATGTCCTGACACACTAAAAGATGTTAAATTATCTCGCCAAATATCTGAGTCAATTTAACGGGTCTAAATGATATTAATGGGTAGAACTGAAAACAGGTAATAAGAAACGAACAAAGGTTCATAATATAGTCAAATAGCCCTAATAACTTAACAATCGGATCCTATTGTTTCTCGAGTCTCCAGATATACCAAGAGTATTCATTCATGAACATGCAAGTGAAAACACGTATTCCTCATACAAATGCCATACAATACTCCAGCTATGTGTCCAAACATTCAAGAGATACATATGAATTAAATTGTGAGACACACAATAATTCAACCCATTAAACGCATCTGTTCAAATGTACCATTAGAGACAATTGAGGCCATGATTCCAACAGATCCAAAAGATCAACAAGGGCTGTTCCATCAGGACAACTCCAAAACCAAGAGTGAGAATTCTCCTCCAAAACATTAATAACAGCATCAGAGTCGTCGGCTACCCGAACCAATTCACATCCCAAGTTGGCAACTGCCTTTTTAAAATCTTCTCGGGCTATCCAATTGTAGTAATACGGGTTGCAGGAGAATAAGCCAACCATCCCTCGGAGCACGGAATGTACGGAGAATTGAGTGTGAGTATTGACATGGGGGGTGCATGCGTAATTCGCAGAGCTTAGGAGGAATATAGGACACGGGTTACGGGGTTTTGGTTTTGCTGAGGTTCTGTGGAAGCAGAACAACTCTGCTTGTGCTGCGTCGGAGAGTTTCCACGCTCGCTTCATTTTCAAGTGAGAAAGGTGCCTGGGAGATACGGTGACCACCGCAAACAGCGAAGGAGGAGCTTCTCAGATTCGGATTCAGATTGAGCTTCAACTGATGGGAGACGGCTGTTATGCTCAGAAGTATGAAAAATTATCAAACTAGCGCCTTTGCTGCTTTAGGCTTCTCTATTATCGTCTCGTAAGTCATTAATCACTGGTCGGACTCCGATTCTATTGGTATGGAGTTATAATAATATCACCTTCTATTATCTCATGTAAAGCGGATTGCTGATCGCAACGCTGATGGAATGGCCAAACTGAGCGTGGGATTGAGTCGGCAATGGGCACGGCGGCTCTCCATGGAAGTTTATCCGGCGGCAGATCTGGCATTTAGGGCAGACAAGTGCCTCCATAGACAGGAGGTTCGTATTTTTGAGGGAAAATGAAAATTTTAAGATTTCAAAATATATATAAAATTATTTTAATGTCTTTTCCTTCTTTTCTCTCCCCTTAGGAATTTTATTACTCTATTGATCTATATATCAATTTTTTTTTTTTGGTATAATCTATATATCAATATTAATTAACATATAATTAAATAAAACATGAGTTGCTCAAACAAAATATTTTTTATATTCTAAAAGGGTCATCAAGAATAATTTAAGCAAAAAAAGAAAAAAAGCCTAACATATGGCATGATAGTATCATTGATATGATATCAACAAAATGATTTAGTTGAAAAATCAATAAATTGATACTAATGATATAAAACAAAAAGAAAAAAATTAAACATGAATTTTTTTCCAAAAAAATAATATATTCGTTTTTGTCAAATGAGAGGAAAAAAAGGGAAGCCCAACACCTCCCAAATTCAGCTTTCAAAAATCCACTGAAATAAAAATTACTTTTACTAATGTTAATCTAAACAAACCTGAATCATTTTCCCTAAATGTGTGCTTTTCAAAAATAATATAGTTAAGATTTCAATTTTTTGACTTTTTGATTCTTTAGTATAAAGTATTAACATAATTTATTTTTATTTTTAATCAAAGGCTTGTAAATCCACGTAAATTCGATATACTTTTAAGATATGTTAAAAAGATGTTAAATGTACTTAAAATTTCATAAAATGCTTTACATATTGAAATATATAACTTTTAAAAAAAAATTATATATCAAACAAAAAAATTTATACTTGGATTAATTTAAAAAATATTTTTTAAATTGACATATTTTATAATTTGTTTAAAAAAAAGTTCATGTGAATAAAATGAACGATGAATTATTATTATTTATTAAATACTAATGTTGATATACATACACATGTATCAAAAAACATAAGTTACAAGAAAATGAATTTTTTTCAAAGAGGAGAGATGAGAAGGTGTTAGAGTCCTTTTACTCACTTTTCAAAATGGGTTCATGACTTAATTAGATATTTTTTGAATTTACCGACCAGATTTAAAAATTTCTCCTTTCATGTAGTTTTATATAAAATTTTCCCTATTTTAAATTTTCATCTCTTAACACTCTTAATAATTAATTTTTGCCATATTTCCGGTAGGACCTTAAACTTAATGTGATTATGCTTTTAACCATAATTTTTAATTATGTTTAGTAATGGAAATATAGAAGATAAGTACATTTAGACAAAGGATTTTTTGAGAGTTAACAAGGAGGCTAAATTGCTCATAAAAAATATTTTAAGACCAAAATTGAATTACAAAATACTTTAATATATTAGTTTAATATTTCTATTTTTACTGCATAAATCTTGTTTTGCCACAATCATATAAAAGTATGTGAGTCCTATTTAAGAATTAGAGAGAGAAAATATTAATAGGATTTACTCACTTTTATATGAGTGTGACAGAAAAATATTTTTTGCAGCAAAAGCAGAAACGTTGAATCTTTAATATATTAGGCGTATTTAAAAAAAATAATGTAGATATTATATGCACTTGAATAAATACTTTAAGGTACTAGAAGATCCACAAAAACTCATGAAAAATACTTCACAATAATGGAAAAATCTAAACCCTAAAGTAAGACAAAATTTCTTTTAAGAATCGACAAATTTTATTGAAATCCATTTTTTAGGAGTGACAAATTTTTCCTTATATGCTTATCACTTTTGTTTTTTTAACCAATTTCCTATCATAATTTGGAAAAGGGTTAAGGAGTAAAGATACCTATAAATTTTTCTCAAAAGTGTATATGATATCAGAACTTTTTTTAGGTACAAAATTACAAAATAAAGCAAAAATATCATCTTTGTGAACTTTTATAAATGGTAGTTACTTTTAAATTGTATATTACACCAAGTGCCACATGCCAATAACACATTGAGTCCCCTTGTCTTTTATCTCTATCAACTCTCCCTTTCTTTCTCTCTCCTCTCTCTCTTATAGCTGAAGGAGTGTCATTTACCTGGCAAGATGAGAAGGGGATGAAGATGGTGAGGTGGCAATGAGTAGGAAATTGAATGTAACATAATAGTGCCATGTGGAAGCTCTAGTAAAAAAAAATCAAAACAAACACTTTCAATGTTAGGGCGAAATCGCTACATTTTATTAATTTATGGGCAATTTGGCTCCCCAAAAAACTTCCTGGTACCCAATACTTCTCTTCCAAAACTTTGGAAGCAAAAATAATACTTAAGCCTTGTTTTATATTGATTTATATAATACTTTACAACAAAAACAAAAACAAATCATTATCCCACTAGGTAGGGTTATCTATATCGATTAAATAGGGATAGGAACCTCTTCACTTTCTTTATCGTCCCCTTTTCACACTTCTTTATTCTCACCATTAGATCAACTTTGAGATGCTTAGATTTTTTTTTTTTTTAGAAAACCCCAAAACTAAAAGTTGCTTTCATCATCCCCACCTTCAATCTGTGCTGAGCAATTTTGAGTTTCTCTCATGGTTCTTTTTCTCATTTTTCCCCTCATAATCTCATATATGCCTTTAGATTAAAATAGGGTTAAAGAGCAATTTGGCCAACAAACTATTGGCTTAGGAGCATCTAGCATAATAAACTCTTAATTGAACCTTAAATACCAAAAAACTGTAAAAAAGGTTAACACAGCACAAAACCGTTAGCCTCTCATCAACGTCTGTTAGCTGATTTAAATTGGGGGAAATAAATTGACCTCAAATGCACAAGTGGTAGGGTGAGTCAGCGTCGACCTCAAAAATACATGCATAACCATCCTTCAAGCAGCATCAATCTTCCTTCTCCAGCTACTACCCGTGCCGTCGTGTGTGTAGGCTTTCTCTCTCCCTCAGATTCCAACACCAACTCAACGAACTCATATTCAAAAAACTCCGCAAGACACGCAATCTTAAGAAAAACTCAGTTTCATCTCTCTCCCTCAGATCCCAACGCACGATTCAAGCTTCTTTGGTTTAATGGTTGACATATCGTCAGATTTGACTCGTCAGCGACACGATCTCATATGGTTGTGAAAATTTGAGTTACGACGACTGGTTTTTAAAAACCAGTCATCCTAAGTTTTGACGACTGTTTTTCGAGTTTCCAAGAGTCATCGAAACTTAAGACGACTGGTTTTTAAAAACCAGTCGTCGTAACTCAAATTTTCACAACCATATGAGATCGTGTCGCTGACGAGTCAAATCTGACGATATGTCAACCATTAAACCAAAGAAGCTTGAATCGTGCGTTGGGGTCTGAGGGAGAGAGATGAAACCGAGTTTTTCTTAAGATTGCGCATCCCACAGAGTTTTTCGAATATGAGTCCATTGAGTTGGTGTTGGGATCTGAGGGAGAGAGAAAGCCTGCACACACGACGACACAGGTAGTAGCCGGAGAAGGAAGATTAATGCTGCTTGAAGGATGGTTATGAATGTATTTTGAGGTCGACGCTAACTCACCTTGCCATATGTGCATTTGAGGTCAATTTATTTCCCCTAATTTAAATCAGCTAACATACGTTAATGAGAGGTTAACGGTTTTGTGTTGTGCTAACCTTTTGTACAGTTTTTTGGTATTTAAGGTCCAATTAAGAGTTTATTGTGTTGGGTGTTCCTGAGTCAATAGTTTGTTAGCCAAATTGCTCCTTAACCTATTAAAATAATATACGATTTAGATTCAATCTTTTATAAATTTGTTTTTATAAATAAAAATAAATAAATTTAAACTTTTAAAATCTGATAAGTATAATTTATATCTAGAATTCATTAAAAATAAATAAATTTTAATTTATAAAATATTATAATAATAATTTTATATATTATGAAATTTAAATTATCTAATTTATGATTAAGGGTGGAGATAAGATTAGGGAAAGATAACAAAAATGAGCACTCATCCTCCCAACCGTAGCATAGATAACAAAAATGAGCACTCATCCTCCCAACCATAGCATACATGCTTCCTGCAACGCTAATTACTTAGGGTATGTTTGGGTTAGCGGTGGAAGTAGTGGATTAAAAGCTATCTGATTTTTGTAAAAGCTCGGTGAGAAAAAAGTCAGATTGTAAATGTGATTTGTATTTAAATTGTCCATTTGACTTTTGTAGAAGTGATTTTTTTCTAAATTGATGAGTGTTTGGATTCTTATTTAAAAAGTTAGTTGACATGGAAAATGACATGAATTTTATATATATTAATATTAGTTGTATATATTACGATAATCGAAGATAAAAAATTAAATTTAAATTTGAAAAAAATTTAATATAGCAAACATAATAATTGTAAATTAGGAGATTACTTTCTAATAAATGTAAATTATTGACCGTGCTAAATTGGTTATATGATCAAGGAATCCCAAAAAAAAAAAATTTGTTGAAGATTAATTCCATATTAATTACAAAAAATTAAAATGTAATGGTATCCATTTCCTTCTAAAGGACGCGTAATTTTATGGATGAGAGAAGGAAAGGAGAATTTGAGCCATTTGTTGTTTGGCAGCCATTAAATTAACATTTATTGGAGGAAATGGAATTGAAACAATTTTCCAATTGTGTTAATAATTGGATAAGAGCTATCAAAATTTCTTAAAACACAAGAGGAGGGGCTCGACTGAAACCAGCTGAGGAAAAGTCTGTAAAGTCTCTATCTCATCGCATCCACACTCTCAAGGTTATAGGTGGAAGGTTTCCGATTTCATTAGGATCTCTTCCTCTTTGTCGGCTAATCTATTTCACTGCCTTTATTCAATGCATCCAGGTGTGAGTAAGCCGAGCCTTGCCTCTTCTACTTCCTTTCTTGCTAAACATTTTTCTCCTCTGCTTCGATTTGAGGCTCTCTTCTTCTTCCTTCTTGTTTGTCTTGGTGTGGGTGGTGGGTTGGGTGCCATTCAATTTAGCCTTCTTATACCTTTTGATTTTTCTGTATGAATGGTTGTGTGAGATGACTATTATTTGTTCTTTTTCTTCTTCAATGATTTATGCCTCTCTTCCTAATATCTTTCGCATTATCTGCTTGTGAGGCTATGATATTGTTGTCCTATTCTGGCGTCTTCTTGTTTGGTGGATGGCTCTTTGGTATAACTTATTGTGGGTGCCTCTTGGAAGAGGACGATGAACAGTAGCCTCCCTCTCCCTCTGATTTGGCTTTTTCTCTCTCCACTATGAACACGTCGCTCCAAACGCTGTTGAGTTTTTTTTTTCCAACTCTCTGAAAGCTGAAAGCTAGCTTCTTAGCCAATGAGCTTTTCTGGGAAAAGCCTAGTCATCTAAATGCTCCAAACACTAAGTTATCGGTGTTACCAAACAGGCTCTTAATCAGTTCATGTTGGGAGTTGGTTTTCCTTCTTTTCCTTTACTCTCGTTTCCCTCATTTTTTCTTTTTTCACTCTTAGATTAAGATCTATATTTAATATATTATAATATTATATGTTAAATTTGAATAGTGGAGATTTTAATCCAACCATGAAAAAGAAAAAACATGATGAAAAGAAGAGGAAGGGAAAAAGAGGAAAGCCAATGAACACCGATCACTAGTCGAATCGAAATAGCATACAAGACAACCCGGCGCTGCATTCTCGCCGTTTTCTGCTGCTCGCCGGCCGCTCATCTCAGCTGGTGGAGTTGGGCCTCTTGGCGGTGAGCCGTAGAGGTAATTTTCGAATCCCCCGGGAAACTCTTCTCTTTTCTGCCATGTGGGTTGGCTTCTATTTTAGAGGGAATATTCTAGTTGTAGCATGGCTTGAGTTCTCGGTTTGCTGTGAATATACTAGCTTCTTATTTTGTTCCATAAACCGTTGATTTTGAGTGGATTGTCTGTCATTATTCTGAATTCGATTGGAACCTGTTAAATAGCATAACAATGTCGATGAGAATCCTTTGTTTGCCACCATTATCGAACTAAAAGGAAAACAAAGGATGAAGGAAGCTCTGATGCAATGATGTATTTAGACTGAAAATGGTTTAGAAGATGCAGGTATTCTTCCTGCATCTGTTAGGGCTTTAGCGAGTTGCAGTTTGCCTTCATACTTACCAGTGACTCTGCGTAGGAGCCCAAGCTCATTCGGTTCTTCAATTTACACTTCATTATTTTCACGCATATTTGACTGCACTCAACTTCCCAATCGAATATTCTCTTTATCCATAGTACATCTCTGTAACTCGAAATAAAAATTGATCATGGTATCAATTCGTATGGAACAAATGTACAATGTATTTTTTTTTTTAATTTATTATTATCTGTTTCTGTGTTTTCAAATTTGTTTACATTTTGGTACCGTGCATTGAACTAGTTTGATAGGATCTATTATGCCTTTATTCATTATAAGATAGTGCTTCATGCCTTTGTTTAAGCTAGGCTTGCCATCATGGCATGATGCTCTGTAGCTGTCTTGACAAAATGCTTGAAAAATGGGGAACAGGATTTCTTTGTACGGGTACCCTGGCCTTGGGTTTTATAGACCTCTTTTTGCGTGTGAGACTTCTAGAAAATGGGAAATTTTGTTCTAAGAATAGACAATAGTTCATATGAAACCAATTTACCAAGCACATAAAGTATTCATTAGCATTGCTATACGCAAAGTTACAGTTACCCATCAATATTTGATCGCATCGACTTTTACTCTACTCACCTAAAAAATTGAGCTGATGCATTTTACTTGTGTTGCCGTCTTTTAAGAATTTGACTTTTCTTTTAAAGCCAAATTTCACTGAAGTTACATTTTCACTTACTGATCATTGAGGTGTTCAATAAGAAAGTTGAGACAACCAAAACTAATTCTGCTTCTTGGTATTTCAATATTATCTTGTACTGTCAAAGCCTTTTGTACTTAATTATCATATTGAGCTAAAACCTGAGATTAGACAATTAATACTTTAGCAATTAGCATATATTCAAATATGATATTTGTGTTGCAGGAACCATATAATTGAATCTGCTGTATGACCTTATCCTGTGCAATGGCTGATTCATCATCTGATTCATCATTTTTTGATCCTATGATCAGTCAGCTTCGTATAACATGCAAGTATGACTTCCGATATCTGATGCTTAATTAAAACTGTTCTCACTGCAACTGCCAATGTTTCTTTGTTATAAAGTTGTGTCACTTCACTGACTGACTGACTGCCTTTTATTAATTTTCACTGCTACAACTTTTTCTGTCTAGTATGTTTCTGTCTCTAAAAAGCACCAACTTGCCAATTCTCTTAGACGTTTCCCCCATATGTCCCTCTTTCTTTGGTGAAAGTTTAAAATTTATTCTCTTGTGTTGATCATAGGTATTATACTGGCTATCCAAAAGATCTTGGACCATCCAGGGTTATTCATTTTACCTTAGAGCGTGAGTTTATCAGGCTCCTCAATGAAGGTTATCCTGTTGTTGTTGCATTTACTATCAGGTAGAATTACCCTGATTATTTTGTTGTTTGCTTAATTTGCAGTGGGATTTTGATCCAAAACTGTTTAGAAAATGAGAGAAAGAAAATAGATTTTGGAATAACCACAAGCTAATTATAATGCAGGGGTAACTACACGAAACATCTTGACAAAGTATTTGAGGAAGCTGCTGCTGAGTTTTATCCACATGTTAAATTCATGCGTGTAAGTTGTCATTAATGGCCAATTGTAAGTCCTGAAACTTAATTCAACGACATAACACTTTATAAAGCATATTATTCACTCTTCTATTGATAGAAACACAAAAACATTTGTAGAAGAGGCATTGAAGTGGTTATTAGCATCTGATGACTTGTAATTTTACTATCAAGGAGTTTAGGCGCTAAGAAAATCAATGTCTCAAGTCAAATGCTCTTTGTATAGCTTACTGCTGTTGATTCTTATTTGCTTCGGTGTTTGCCAATGGAACCTATTTTCCCATGTACTAGTTTTTATTTTTGCCAAAATTTGCCCATTTACTACACTTCTCTGTGCAGTCTGGATTTTCGTTATGCATTGATGAAATGATTATGTTCTTCTATTTTCCAGGTTGAGTGTCCAAAATATCCTGGGTTTTGCATTTCACGGCTGAGAAAGGATTACCCGTTTATCGAAATATATCACAACCCGATACAAGTATAGCACACCTCTCATTGTTCACTACAATCTTCCTGCTGTGTCTCAAATTTCATGGGAAGAGATTGTAATAGTCTAATAGACGCATTCCATGGCTTGATTAACTGGAAAGCATGTTCTATCATATGTTCTCTTTTCCATAGTCTAATCCTTGTAGTGATTAACTGTCCATTAAAACCCTTACTGACTTAGTTTTTTAATACAGGCAGCTAACCAGGGAAGGATGGCTGATCCAAATGTTATTAAGTACAGTGTGCCGGTTTTTCCTGTAAGTTTTGGAGCTTGATTATAAATCCCCTCTTCATAATTTCCAAATTGGATCTCCTACATTCATATATCTATGCATTTGGAGAATGTTAGAATATTATAATATTATGATTTATTTAGATTTAATTTTTATCTTATTAAATTTGATATTTATCATATTTTAGGATTAGATAAAGATATATTATATCTCAAGATATTATTTCTTAATTATTTTGATTTATTTTGATTGAATAGATTATATTAGATTCTAGGGTTAGCTCTAAGTTTGTCTATATAAAGGCTCATATGTACTTTCTTTGATTAATGAGATTAATAGAGTGTGATTTATGTAATACCCTAATTTTTATAATGCACTTAAAAAATATATTTAGATAAATAATACCTATTGAGAATAGGTGAATATGAGGTCTCAAAATGTAATATAATTAGTCTATTGTCAAAGGAGAATTGTGAAAAATTCTAAAAGGCATGAAATAATTATTAAAAATTTAGAAAACATATTATCCTCAATTTAGACAATTAAATAAATTATTTCCATTGAAAATAAAAGAAGGAAAACTAAAAAGTATTCTAGAATGGAAATTGATTCCATAATTTCCAATATTTTACTTAAAGGGTGAATTAACAATGTTAACAAAATTGTTGTGAGGAAATAATTAATTTTAATTAAGAACATTATTAGGAATTATTAAAGGAGTAATTAAGTAATTTTTGGAAATTTTACAAGGTCTAAATCCATGTGATTGATTAGGAACCAATAGGAAATTTTGGGAGAAATAAATATAAGATAAATAAGATATTAAGATTAATGGAAAAATTATAATTTTATATATATGTGTGTGTGTGGCCGAAAATTAGGCCAAAAAGAAAAAAAATAAAATAAAATAATAAAAAATAAATAGAAAATGGGAGGATGAATATGAAAGAAGATCTTAAATAAAATAGTAATATAATTAAAACATGTGTTAATTAGATAATAATATAATAATCAGAGGAAAAATGAATAGGATAAATGATCACGGATAGAAAGTAATTCCGTTGTGAGATTCTGGGAATGAGTTAGGAAAAACCAGAATATATTATTGGTCAGTGGATTTTTATCCAGAAGTTAGTACCGACCGAAGTTATTTCTGAAACCGGTTGCGAATACCGAGGATTTTCGGCAGACAACGGAATGTCCTTACTGGGTATATAAGGGTAGAAGAACCCAGTATTCTTAAAGAGGAAGAAAAGACCTTCAGCGTATTGTTCTCGGAATTTTAAGGTGCTACGGAATCTCGTGATCGGGGCACCGAACCGGGATTTCATCAGATAAAGCAAGATGACATAAGACTTGATGATGCAGCAGGGATGACATCATCCTTGAGAGGTGTAAGGCCAAGATCTTACCACCTAGCAAAAGTGCGATCCAACGGTCGGAATTCAACCAGATAAAGTTCAACGAAATTACGAAAATGCCATCGGGTTTTCCTATAAATACCTCTCCATTCTTTCACAAATCTCACACCAAACTCTCTTGAGGATTTCGAAAATTTGGAGAGAAAGGAAGAAGGAGGAGTCCAGAGAAAAATCCCAGCGAAGCTCTGAGTAAGTCTACGGTCCCTAGTCTTTAGTTCGGTAATTCTTTCGGTAGTTATAATAGGAATGCTAGAATAGTCTTTAATCTTCATATTTTAAGAATAAATATGATATTTATTTTAGAAATATGATAGAGGAAAGGCTATAGCAAAAATTTTGAGAAATTAAAGTCAAAACAGCGAAGCTCTGGCGAAATTCTGCCGAACAGTCAAACCAGGGGCAAAATGGTAATTTGTACCTAAAATGCCCGTTTTGGTTCTAAATACTCATATTAGTGATATTAACCTTATAGGATACTTGGAACACCGAACCGCTGTTTTCGCTGTCATCGCAGTTGAGCCGCTGTCAAACGTGCCGTAATTTGACGGAAGTGTCAAAAATCGTCAACGAAGGTACGGATGCGTATTGTAACCTTAACACTTATGCTGCCTATATACATATATATGATAGACATGCTTAGATACTGAAACTCTGCTTAGGGTTGTCAGTTATACTTACAGCTTGATACGGATTATAGTCTTGATAATGCCGTTGGGTTTGCCTAGCGCTGAGGACACGATGGGCCGTCGTGGCACTGGATATGTGCAACCATTATGTGGGGCTTTACATACTGCTTTGTGCTTATGTTCTGCCAATATGTGATCATGCATCTGCTTTGTGCTTATATAGTGATATACTGCTGTTATGTGAATATGTTCATGCTGTTATCAATATACTGTTATATCTGAGCATAAGGTTAACCGTTACCTGAGATCCAATTGGAAATTGGATCTCAGCTGTAGCTTCAGGGTCAGGAGTACAAAGGGGATGACAATAGAGGCAGGTGTCCGGTGTAGGAGGGCGGAAGAAGTTTATCAGTTTATCTTTGTATATTCTGTTTAACACTGTCTTCTTTTGGGATGACTGTATAAGGAAAAAAAAAATTACACTATGGTTATGCATCTTTGGATTCAGATACTCAGTTTATGAAAATGCTCAAACTCTGATTACCGTGTTTGTTTGTTTTAAAAAAAAAATCCGCTATTTTAAGTGGGATGTTACAATTTAATCCCTCTAAATTCAACATGGTATCAAAGGTAGGTCAACTTGTGACCTACAATAAATAAAAAACAAGTTCTGCCTCCCAGACCTTCAAAGCCTCCCCTGACCCTCGATATCCCAATGTTACACTGAGGAGACACAAAAGCTACCTCTAATCTTCGACTGAGCTCGTTCTGTACAAAGGAGATGTGAGCTTGAGAGGCGAGAGAGGGGAGGAGACGCGAGGCTAAGAGAGAGGCGAGAGAGAGGGAGAGAGACTGTAATAGAGAGCGACGGAGAGCACACAAAAAGGTCAGATACTCGACTTTTAGATCTGCGGTGAAGGGGCGTGCGTTTAGGTACACCGCCACCACAGACAGAACCAGAGGCTGCCGATCGGTAAAACCAGAAGAACTCCGGCATTCTGCTCGACGCGTGATCACCACACGCCACCAACTCGCCGGCATGTGACAGCCACGCGCCGACGTGAACAGTAAGCTCGCCTTCCAAAAAAAAGGGTACAGTACTATGGATCCTCCTCTATTTGGTTCAGTACCTCAAAATTTCAGTCTAACTGGAGTCCATCCCATGGCCTTTATGTCAAGTACAAGTTCTGAAACTCGAGAACCACAAACCCAAACAGAGCCACCAAACCAAACAGTACCTTACAGAGCCACAGAGATGGTACCAGATTTCTCAGAAAATCACAGTATGGTCATTAACCATAGGTTTAATGGTAAAAACTATCTCCAATGGTCACAAAGTGTGCTGAGGTATATTCGTGACAAGAGAAAAGAGAAATATATTAATGGGGCAGCCCCTCAACCAGCTCCTAATGACCCGAATTTCGACACATGGTTTGCTGAAAATAACCAGGTTATAACTTGGTTATGTAACTCGATGACTGTTGAGATTAGTGAAGGCTATCTCCTTGCACACACAGCAAAGGAAATTTGGGATGCAGTTTGAAGGACCTACTCCTCGCTTGATAACACCACTGCCTTGATTCACCTAAAGCGACAACTCCGTGATTTAAGACAAGGTAACATGTCGGTGACTGAATATTATAATTCTCTGCTAAAATTGTGGCAACAACAGGATATGTTTGAAGTACATCCTTGGAGCAACATCGGTGATGCTCAATTGTACAAGAGGATCATGGAAGAAGGAAGGATACATGATTTCCTCCTAGGCCTGAATGACTCTTTCGAAGAGATAAGGGGCAGAATCATGAGGTTGAAGCCACTACTGCAGCTCTTTGATGTTGTTAACTACGTACAGTTCGAGGAAAGTAGAAAACTCCTAAACCAAAGTGGCCTAAGCCAAATTGAAAGCTCAGCACTTACAGTTAAGGGACCACCCGGGGAACAAAAGACTACCAAATGGTGCAACTATTGCAAGAAGAATGGTCATAATAGAGAGGAGTGCTAGAAACTCCATGGATAACCTTCCAATGGAAACTTGAACTTTCAAAGTCACATTATCCCAGCTGAACCAACGGTTGAGAATGATGATCGCCTGAGCCAGGAAGAATTACAAATACTTCGCAGGATACTTGAGAAAGAGAATAAGTCAAACTCTATTACTCCCAGTGTGAATCTGGTACAATCCGGATTTAAACACGACGAGGACGATTGGGACTTCTAGAAAATGTTACAAAATAAATGGGCTCCTGAGACTCGCAAAGAAGTACAAGCCCAAGCCTTAAAAAAAAAGGGACCTCTGAAACTAAAAAATGAGTACAAGCCCAAGCAAAATATGGGACCTTTGAGACTCAAAAAAGAGTACAAGCCCAAACAAGAATATGAAACCGCTGAGACTCAAGAAGTACAAGTCTCAAGATTTTGAAGCCTGAAGAATGTCGAGGCAAGCTAGAAGTCGTCGACATATACTCTCCAGCTTGAGGGGGAGTGTTAGAATATTATAATATTATGAATCATTTAGATTTAATTTTTATCTTATTAAATTTAATATTTATCATATTTTAGGATTAGATAAAGATATATTATATCTCAAGATATTATATCTTAATTATTTTGATTTATTCTGATTAAATAGATTATATTAGATTCTAGGGTTAGCTCTAAGTTTGCCTATATAAAAGCTCATATGTACTCTCTTTGATTAATGAGATTAATAGAGTGTGATTTAATCCCTATAAATTCAACAGAGAAAAAGCAATAAAAAATACTATGATTACGTGTGAGGTTCACATTTATAATCTATTTTCGCATAATCTCTCTTCAAATACACTAAATGCACCAATGGCTTTGTGGCTTTGTGATATGAAAGCTCCCCTCAGCGGATAGCTTCGTGTTCGATCCCATTTGTAAACCTAGCCCCATTGTGCTGCCCCTCTAATTCCAAAAGAAAAAAAAAAAACAGTACATGCATTTAGTATTTTGAAGGTAGAAGATCTAAGAGGACGTGTGTGCCTGAAATAACTTGATGAAAGTTTGTTAGATTTATCTATATCTATGGAATACTTATGTCAAACTTTTTATTTAAATATGCAGTTTAATTACGGCCTCAGTGCGTATGGATTTAGAGAATATTTTAAGCGCCGTGGAATACAAGCATCAAGCCCCAAGTAAAGATATCTGTGAAAGGTTTGAGTTTAGCACAACCATCAATTAATGGAATAATGTTCCTACTTGCATATTTCTGTTTGGTCCTTTGAAGGATTTGCCTTCTTAATTTTCTTTTCTGTTTTAAGGAATGCAGTGAACTCACGCAAAAAGGAAAAATGATATGTAGTGGATTTCTTCGACTGTCAAAGCAGTAGATGGCTCTTTACTAGGAAGAAAACACCTTATATACTTTCCCTTTGAATTGGGAAAATGGGATCAAGATCCCAATTAAGAAAAAGAATATCAGATATATTTTGTTAATGATGGTTCTTTCACTTGTCATTGGCAAGCTATAAAACTTTTCTGATATTATTTTCCTTAGTTGGGGTGAAGGTATGATTTTTCCTTTTGAATTTGATTTTACATAGTTTCAAGTATGTCTTAAAGATATTGGCAAAAATAGTTATTTCTCATGAATTCTATATAATAATATTGAGAAGGGAGAGAGAAGCCTTCTGTAAGGAATATATGTTGTGGGTTTGTTCGAATTAAGTTAATGAAAGATAAAACTAAAAAATGGAGAGTTTTATGCGTTCAGTAACTTAAAAAAAAAAAAGGGATAAGTACCAATTTTACAACGGAAGTTTTTCTCAGGAAGCACTGGCAAGGACGGAGCTTGCGAGAAATATTTGGGGGGGGCTATAGGCCAATTTGTTTATGTCTCTGCAAATTCATGCGCATGAATTCTAAATCATGCAAACCCAAAATCAACCAACTCATGAGGATAGAAACTTGAAGCGAACTCACCAATTTTCCCATGGGAGTAAAAGCCATTATTGACAAGGTCAAAGTGATAAGCACCAAACCCAAAATTCATCAACACTTGGGTTGCTTCGTCCCTAGCATGATCCGAAAGCGACACACATAATTTGTTCTCTGTTGCCGTCAAAGATGAATCCGAAATGCTTGAACCTTCCTGAGACAAGGGCGAGATCATGCTTGAGCTTGCGTTGATTTCTGACACATCCATGAACCCTGGACTGTATAATTGAGACGGGTCAAAACTGATCATGGTGTTGAGTGTTAATGTGGTGGTGAAACCCCCCAGAATTGGCGTCGGTCAGAATTTGCAGAGTTGGTGAGGAAGATGAAGTGTGGTTTTTTTGGGGAGCAAAATTTTTGTGGGGCCATGGCTCCCCTGTCATAATGAAGCTCCGTCTCTGAGCACTGTTAAGATGGAAGTTTTTTTAAAAAAAATCTCTTTTTTGTCATGAAAGTATGAAACACGTAGCAAAAATGTCCTACCGTAACGGAATTGCCACGTTGAATGTCAATGGCTTGACAACTTGAGTTGGTGGGACTACAACTCTAGTTTAGAACTCGAATTCTTATGTTGCTCTTCAAAAAATACAAATCATAGCACAAGTGTAAAAGGTTACTACATTAATAAGACCAAGCCATCACAAGGAAAAAGTCAACGAGTTAGAGACTACAAATATCTATAGAATGAGAATAGAGACGACTGAAATATGTAATTTTGCATATGAACTAACTAATATTGCCCCAGTCAAAATTGTTACTGTCACCTCAACTAAAAATCTTGGAAAGAGACTAACTAGAGTCTTAATGTCAAGAGAGGGAATCAAAATCTAAGCGTTTTTGGATTAAAGACTTATAGTTAGTTTGGTTTGAGGGAGGGGGAGGGAGGGAGAAGGGAGGGAGAGGGGAGGGAGAGATCTTTTAGCCACTCTTTACCAAAAAGCCCATGTAAACTTTTTAATATTCATAAAATATACTCTTAATAAAAAAGAATATTCCCTTCATTAATGACAATTTGGTCAATTCTCTATATTCCACTTCCTTCCCTCCCATTCCCTCCCCTCAAACCAAACACACCCTTATGCTTCAAATATCAAGATAAAGGAAAGAGGGAAGAAGACCTTGAACCACACCTATCTCCTTCTCAACCTTGGCTTGCATTTCACAAAGAGTTGCGGCTTCCTCTTCTATTTCCTTTAATCTCTTCTTCATCTCATCAAGCTCCTGCAGATAGTGAGGGAAGAAAAATTTAAATACAATCAAAGTCCTATCAACGTTAAATTATCAATTCCAAAGCGAACATTATCTGATAATTGCAAATTCACGATGTAAGGATTGGATCAGATAACAAGAAATAAAGTGAAAGAGAGAGAACAAGACCTTAACAGCATCCTCGTCAACCGCAGACATCTCGACATCGGCAGGGTGTGAATCCAAATTTCCTTCCACCTTGCCCACGTCTAGGATATTGCCTTCATACATCTCATGCTCTTCTCTTCTATTACTCTGGAATTATCTCTCTATAAGAAGTCGAATTTACTACCAGAGCAGGAGAAGATTAGACGATATTCAACCTCGTTTGAAGAGAACATAAGAACTCGAGTTTTTAACCAAGAACTTGAATTCTAAACTAGAGTTGTTGCCCACCAACTTGAGTTCTATGAATTTTTGCCAACGAAATAGGAAGAGCAACATAAGAACTCGAGTTCTTAACCAAGAACTCAAGTTCTAAACTAGAGTTGTAGTCCCACCAACTTGAGTTGTCAAGCCATTAATATTCGACGTGGCAATTTCGTGACGGTAAAGCATTTTTGCTACGTTTTTCATACTTCCATGGCAAAAATGAGACAAAAAAAACTTTCATCTTACCAGTGCTCCCTGGGAAAAACTTCTGTGGCAAAATTGGTACTTATGTCATTAAAAAAAAAATCAAATCTCAAGAAATATTAGAATATAATACTCCCTTTGGTGCTTAATATAATATTTATTTACTTAATTTTATTAGATTAAGGATATTAGTTAAGTTAGTTAATATGACATTTTTTCTAAAACACTCTAATCATCTTCCTTATTTCCCTTCACCTCTCTCTTATTTGAATATTGTTAATGGAGCATTAATAGAGGTTAAGTAGAAAAAAATTGACAAATATAGATAAAAGGCCTTATATTTAAGATTAAAATTAATTCTCTGATTAAGTCCTAAATTGAGGACCCAAGGGGGTATTAAATTCAATAATATAATACATCTTTTAAGAAATCAAAAGGATTACCTACCCCTCCAACTCCAAGCATGCCGTCACAAGTCTCAACACTGAAGATAACTTTTTTTTTTGGAAACATTTTTTTTTTTTACCAGCTAAGAAGAAAGCAAAAACATTGTCTCAGGCTCACGCCTCAGAAACAAGTCATTTACTTTGCGTTCACAATAATTTGCTAGATTTGGAAAACAAGATTAAAATTGGCTCAACATGAAGGGCCTAATCAGTTCAATCCCACGTAATTAATGCTCTACCACAGCTAATGATTGAGGCACATTGAGATTACTTAAAGGGCAGTGTATGATTGATAGGCCAGTAAATTGTGTGCGATTAAGTAGGCGTTTTGTTCTGCTCTTAGTCTGTGAGTGAACTTTGAATTCAACTCCTTATCTAAAGTTTGTGTTATAAAACGACTGAATTTTATGTGGCATGAAAAATGTCCAACATGACTAGAGGTGACACATAGGACCCTATCTCTATCAATCTATTAATGGCTGAGTTTTGGATGCTAACTAATAAACACAAGGCTAACGTAAGGAAAGGGTAACAAAACCAGTTGACAGCAACCTGCGTTGTGAATTCCGTGACACAAAAAAAAAAAGAAGGTAGAATGCTTTCCGTTATGTAATGTGACAGAAATTAATGCTGAAAGAGCATTCAGGTTTCAGAAATGAAGAACATGTTTTGAGCCTATGATCTCACTGTGCCTCGTTTGGTTCACAGAAAAGTGAATAAAACCAGTGATTTTATATATGTAATTTGTCCTTTATGTCCCTAAGGTTAATGAGAGACAAAGTACTGTTGAGTAGTTATAAAAAGAATGTAACAAATAATGCATAGGTTTCATATTATACGGTATTTTGGAGAGTTTTTAAGGTAATTAACTTTTTTACATGAAATGCCTTGTAAAATATATCAAAACTATTTCCTTGGAAAGAAAGTAATTATCAGAAACAGATAATCAATAATTAATATTAAAAAAAAAGGCAAAGTTGAAGGGAAAAAGCTCTTAACTTATTAATTTTTTCCCTTGATGTGTATGGATTAAATATAAAAGCTTTATACATGTGGGTCATAATAGAAGGGGCTCTGACCATTTAAGTATTGGCTGATTGCAAAAAAATGTATGTGGGAGATTTACCTCTAATTAGGCTCAATAATATTTAAATATGATTTACTTAGATAGCCGTATAAAAAATATAAATGCTTTATAATATCAAATATGGGGGGTATTACCTATGTCAACGTGATACTTAAACAGGTACTACTTGCGTTTCTAATTATAAGATAAAGTTGATTTTTTTTAGAGGGATTAAGGAAGCTAAATAAGTTATTTACTCATTTTATATATTATATATTCTTAAATTATATATTAGTTTATTAGTCAAACTAATTGTTTGAAGAAAAAAATAAAAATAAAAATACTCTAAAGTAACTTAATTAGTTTCCTTAATTTCTTTAAAAAAGTCAACTATATTTTATAATTAGGATCGGAGGGAGTATACTATTTCATAGTTTAAACGAAACTTAATACTCCTCATGCTAGAAAAAAGATGTTTATGTCCTTTCGGTGCCATAGATTATGAATTGAATTAGGGATATCAAGTAATCAAACGGCTTGCTTTAGTAAATTAAGCCTTGCATTGATTGGAGCAATGTTAAAAAAAACTGAGATATTTAAATTTATATATTCAAGTACTTTATTCTTGTCAAGTTAGGATGACCAAAATTTTTATGCATTATTTATTATTTAATTAGATTTTATTATTATTGTGATATTTTTTTTTGTTGCCTATCCGATATCTAGAGTTTCGCCCTGACTAATCCAAATTCTATCCAGGTCGCACATCTAACTATGGTGGGTGAGTCACCCAGTGTGGCTTTTTTTGCATTTACAAGGTATTATCATGATAATTTAATTTTTAGTTAAGTATACAAATTTGAACAAAAATTATATTAAATTTATAATTTTAAATACTACATTTGGGGGGGGGGGGCAATTGGATGGTTGTTAAAAAATTATACATTAAATTGGAATAGGATAAAATTTAAAATCAAATTAAGTGATCAGATTCGGATTAAAGAAATTTGATACAAAATCACATTCGAATAATAAATTAAAATGAAATGATATGAAGGGAATAACGCAAAGGAAAAAAAATTAGGTCAAGTTCCTTTTATATATATATATATATATATATATATTTGTCAAAAAAAGTTTCTTTATAAATAATTTCACCTAAGTATTCTCCCAAAATACGAGGCAAAACAGAAAAGAAGTTTTTTCTTAGGGCAAAGGTGCAAAAATACCCTTGAACTTTGCTCTAAGGAGCGTCCAATACCATGTGTTTTTTTTGGAGCAAAAGTACCTACGTGGTTACATTTTAGGAGAAAAAATACCCTTCTCCGTTAGTTGACCGTTTGTTGAGCTTCAGTTGACCGTTAACTTAGTGAAATTACCATTTTGCCCTTAGTTTAAAATAATTAAAAACAAAAAAACAAAAAACCCCACCCCCACCTCCCCTTGCCGGTGGGCCCCACCACCGGTCGCCCCCCGCCGGCGACCACCTCCGGTGACCGGCCGCCATAGATTTTTTTTTTATAACTATTTTTAAAATAATTAAAAATAATTAAAAAAACACAAAAGTACCCCACCCCCACCTCCCCTTGCTGGTGGGCCCCACCACCGGCCCCCCACTCCGGAGGCCGCCCACCTTCGGCGACCGGCCGCTGGAGAATTTTTTTTATAACTATTTTTAAAAGAATTTAAAAAAAAACAAAAATACCCCACCCCCACCTCCCCTTGCCAGTGGGCCCCACCGCCGGCCCCCCCACGCCGGCGGCCGCCGCCCGCCGGCGACCATCTCCGGTGACCGGCCGCGGCCCCCCCACTCCATAGGCCGCCCACCTCCGGCGACCGGCCACTGAAGAATTTTTTTTTATAACTATTTTTAAAAGAATTTTTTTAAAAAAAACAAAAATACCCCACCCCTAACCTCCCCTTGCCGGTGGGCCCCACCGCCGGCCCCCCTACTCTGGCGGCCGCCCACCTCCAGAGAATGGTCGCCGATGACCACCTCTGGCGACCGGCCGCCGGAAATTTTTTTTTAATAACTATTTTTAAAATAATTAAGAATAATTAACAAAACAAAAATACCCCACCCCCCCCCCACCTCCCCTTGCCGGTGGGCCCTACAGCGGGCCTCCCCACACTGGCGGCCGCCGGAGATTTTTTTTTTAATAAAATAATTAAAAAAATAAAAATAAGCTTTGAACCCAAACAAAAATAAGCTGTTCAAGAGATGAATTGTTTTTTATCACACTTTGAACCCAAACAAAAATAATTATTTTAAAAATAATTAAGACAAAAATAATTTTTCTTTTATTAAAAAAAAAAAGTCACCGGCGACAAGCGGCCGCCAGCATGGGGGGCCAGCGGTGGGGCCCATCGGCAAGGGGAGGTAGGGTATTTTTGTTTTTTTTATTATTTTTAATTATTTTAAAAATAGTTATAAAAAAAATCTCCGGCGGTCGGGCGCCGGAGTGGGGGGACCGGCGGTGGGGCCCACCGGCAAGGGGAGGTGGGGGTGGGGTATTTTTGTTTTTTTAAAATTATTTTAAAAATAGTTATAAAAAAAAAAATCTTTGGCGGCCGGTCGCCTGAGGTGGTCGCCGGAGGTGGGTGGCCGCCGGAGTGGGGGGGCCGGCAAGGGGAGGTGGGGTGGGGTATTTTTGTTTTTATTATTATTATTTTTAATTATTTTAAAAATAGTTATAAAAAAAAATCTTCGGCTGCCGGTCACTGGAGGTGGGCGGCTGCCGAAGTGGGGGGCCCGGCAGTGGGGCCCACCGGCAAGGGGAGGTAGGGTGGGGTATTTTTGTTTTTTTTTAATTATTTTTAGTTATTTTAAAAATAGTTATAAAAAGAAAAATCTCCCGGGGCCGGTCGCCGGAGGTGGTAGCCTGCGATCGGTCGCTGGCGGTGGGCGGTCGCCGACGTGGGGGGTCTGTTGGTGGGGCCATCGGCAAGGGGAGTTGGGGGTGGGGTTTTTTGTTTTTATTGTTTTTAATTATTTTAAACTAAGGGCAAAATGGTAATTTCACTAGGTTAACGGTCAACTAACGGAGAAGGGTATTTTTGCTCCTAAAATGTAATCGTGTAGGTACTTTTGCTAAAAAAAAAACACATGGTGCTAGACGCTCCTGAGGGCAAAGTTTAAGGGTATTTTTGCACCTTTACCCTTTTTCTTATTGAAAAAAATTGATAACTTGTCATGTTGTTGCGTTTAAAGTAGCTTCAAAATATCAAAAATCCATGCCTAATAAAGTAATTGGTTTGTTTAGACTTGAAAAGAAACTATGGGATGAATACGATAAAGTAGCTACTCAAGAGGAAATCACATGGTTTCAAAGATTAAGGAGTAAATGGTTACAGGAGGGAGATAGACATACAAGGTTCTTCCATGCCTCTACCATGATAAAAAGAAGGAAACAAAGAATTGGAGCCATTCGTAATGACGCAGGTCAGTGGGTTGAGGACCATGACTCAACGAAAAAGATGGCTTATGAATTCTTTTTAAATCTCTACACTAAATATGCTTCTGTTAGAAATCCTAATGAATTCACCGCCAATTTCCTCATCATCGATGAGGATTCTTTGCGAATGTTATCGAATAAAATAACTAGAGTGGAAATCAAAAATGCTATTTTTGCTATGGGAGCTTTCAAAGCACCAGGACCAGATGGCCTCAATGCTCACTTTTTCCAAACGCAGTGGGATGTTGTGGGAGACAAAGTTTGTCAGTTTGTGGAAGAATGTTTTGATAGCCCCGCTAACATGACCCTCATCAATAAGGCCAAGGTTGTTCTCATACCCAAGGTTGATAACCCCTCTTTGCTAAGAGTGCTTCGTCCCATATCCTTATGCAATGTGAGTTTTAAAATTATCACTAAGGTTTTGGTGAACAGATTTAGAGGCATTATGGGACATCTTATAGGCTTTGAGCAATGCGGTTTTATTGCTGATAGATCCATATGTGATAACATTTTAGTTGCTCAGGAAATTATTCACTCTATGAGAATGAAGAGTAGGAAGAAAGGATTTGTTGCCATCAAGGTTGATATGGAGAAAGCTTATGATAGACTTGATTGGGGATTTATTGAAAATATGCTGGTATGCTTGAATTTGGAAAGGAATTTGATTGATCTAATTATGGCATGCATATCCACAGACTCTATGTCTATTCTGTGGAATGGGGATGAAACTCCGGTCTTCACCCCCACTAGGGGTGTTAGACAAGGAGATTCTTTAAGCCCATATATCTTTGTCCTATGCATGGAGCGTTTGGGCCATCTTATTAAAGCTGAATGCCAAGCTCGGCGATGGAAACCTTTTATCTTCAAAAGAGGAGTCCCTCAGATATCCCATCTTTTCTTCACTGATGACCTCATCTTGTTTGCAGAAGCTTCTATAAATCAAGTAACAGAGATTCGCAACGTAATGCAAACTTTCTGTGCAGTCTCTGGGCATAGAATTAACTTGGAGAAATCAAAGATGTTTTGTTTTGCAAATGTC
Source organism: Acacia confusa (assembly GCA_037074495.1). NCBI lineage: Eukaryota > Viridiplantae > Streptophyta > Magnoliopsida > Fabales > Fabaceae > Acacia > Acacia confusa. The sequence continues at coordinate 17,172,745 of CM073511.1, forward strand.
AATTTCAATAGAGCACTTGAGCTTAGTCAGACGCTTGGAATTGGAATTACTTCAGACTTGGGAAAATATTTGAGAGTGCTGATGAAAAGAATCGCAAAAGCCACCTATCACCCAATTGTGCAAAAGGCGAGATCTAAGCTATCTATGTAGAAAAGCAAATTTCTCACTATCGCTGGTTGATTGGTTTTGATTAAAGCTGTGCTTTTGTCTCTTCCTAGTTACTACATGCAATCAACTCTTCTTCCCATTTGTACCAAAAATGAAATAGACAAGATTTTGAGGAAGTTCCTTTGGTCTTAGGATGAGGATGTCAGGAAAATGCATCTTATTGCCTGAGATAAAATTACCCAAGCAAAGAAGCAGGGGGGCTTGGATTTAAAGATCTAAGATGCCAGAATAGAGCGTTCATTATGAAATTATGTTGAAGTCTTCTGACTAAAAGACATGTTTTATGGGTTCAAAGCGTATGGGCCAAATATAATTGCGGTAGTGCAGCGGTTCCCAGAATATCAAAGAAAAGAAGTTCATCGCTAGTTTGGAGAGCGATTGTTGAGGTTTGGGACAAATTCATAGGTGGAGTTGGGAGAAAAATTAATAATGGGGCCGATACTAAGTTCTGGTGTGATCTTTGGCTTCCCTTGGGGCAATCTCTCCTAACATTTGTCTACAATCCAGCCTTGATAAATGAAGAGGAATATGTGAGAGATCATCTATTGATGAGTGGGCAATAGGACACGAGTAGGTGGCAAAGAATTCTTCCGAGCGAAATAATTAGTATCATCACTAGAATGCACCCTCCTAGTAACAATTCTCCTAATTGCTTTACGTGGAGAGTTGCAAAGGACGGAGGTTTTTCGGTTAAATCAGCTTATCACTACCTTTCTAGGGAGAGGGTTGGTACTAATAGCCAATTCCGGTCCTTAATGTGGAAATGGAAAGTCCATGAAAAAGTAAAATATTTCATGTGGCAAGTTGGACATGAGAGACTTGCCACTAATTCATTCAGAGCCAAGATAAGTCTTACAAATGATAGCCTTTGCCCTTTTCATTGCAATAGGGAAGATAGTGTGCTTCATGTGATTAGGGATTGCGAGAGAGCCAGAAACTTATGGAAATAAATTTTAATCCCTGATTACTTTTCTTAATTTTTTGCAGGAAATTTGCAGGGTTGGCTTAATTGGAATACCAAACACAAGCCAGGAAAAGGAAAGTTTAACAGCTTTCCTTGGTCAAGAGTATTTAGCTTGGGATGTTGGATCCTATGGACTTCTAGATGCAAATCCTTATTTCAGGGTGGAAACATGAATACCAGGGAGATGCTTCATTTGTGTATGTACCTTTTGATGGAAAGTAGTGATAATTATAATTTATCTCACCAAATCTTTCAACTTGACAGGTTCGAGGAAAAGTCGTGGACTCCACCTACTGGTAGTGAGGTTCGCATAGATGTTGATGGATCAGTCCGACAACAGCTTCAAGCGGCATGTAGAGGGGTGATAAGGGATTCATGAGGACACTGGCTGATGGGGTTCTACAAGTCCTTAAGTCTTAAAACGGTTATTGAGGCGGAGCTGCATGCCATCTTGTTAGGGTTGAGAATGGCTCGTCAGTTGGGTTTCCAACAAATCTTGCTTTACTCAGGTTTTATTGATGCGGTTAATATCATCATGAGAAACTGTTGTTATGGTGATGATCCGCTGAGAGACATTATTGGAGACATTAGAGATTTGTTGTTCCAAGGTTGGAGTGTGAAGATATACCATACATCGAGAGACAACATCGTTTGTGCTGACTATCTGGCTAAGGAAGGACATAATGCTCCTGCGGATGAGGACGTCATTCTTATCCCGGCAGTTCCGGTGGGGTGTAGTGATATTGTGATGAAGGACCAGTTAGCTTGTCGGTTGTAGGTTTTCATCTTTGTTTTGTATTTAGAGCTAGCTATTCATTTACATTCCATTTTGTTTTATAGTGCAAACTAAACGCATCTAGAGAAAATTTTTTTTGTTCCATTCCATTCTTTTCATTTACATTCTTACATTTTCTTCCATCCAAACGGGCCCTAAGTCAAATAAAATTAGCAAGCAAACAAAATTCAATTTGTGCTTGTGTGTGTGTGTGTGTTTTTGGACAAAACTCAAACTTCAGATTTTATTAAAGGAAATGTAAATTTTATATTTTTCAAATTAATATATATTTGTTAATAGTTAATACAATGTTTCAAAGTGGCCCTCAAGGTAAATATTTGCTTATAAAAATTGTTGGGGTAAAAGGAATGATCAACCTTTCCAATGCTTGGATAGGTCGAGCCCCATTGGGTCGGTAGTTGTGTTATTTTATATTTTGCATTAATTTTATGCCTATAAAATAAAATAATAGGAAAATATCATATAAAGATGGCCAAATTTATCCAAATTCTAATTTAAGTCACTGAATTTAATTATAATGCATAACCTAATATATAATTTATTAATTTCGGTAACTCAACTATCTTTACATGGGATTTTCTAAATACTCCCTCCGGTTTTAATTGTAGGACATATTTAACCGATTTTGGAGGGATTAAATATAGGAGTTAAATTAGTTAAATTTATTTATTTTCCTAAAATGCCCTTACATAAATTTACTCCTAAAATCATGTATTAAGACACTTCTTTTTCCCTCGCGAACCTTCACAATGAATTATCTAAATCTATATTTTGATCGCCATCTTATATATATATAGCGTTGCCAGATGCGTCAATGTGTGTCAATTTTCTATTTTCTTTCTAATTAATTTTTTTAGCATAGTGGCTTAATTGACTTTAATAATCACTGTCATTAGGCATTAATTTCATATCATTTTTATTTTATCTTATTTTTTAAAAAATAAAAATAAAAAAATAGGCAAGGCCTGAGTTTCTTTTACCTTTTCTTTTTCTTGTTTTTCTTTTAATTGAAATGTTTTCTTATATTCCGTGATTGCATGGGTTTTCTTTAATCTCTGAATATGCCTCTCGACAGCCTCGCTATTTCTATTTTGATTTGGTATGTTTTGAATTTAAGCAAAACGATGGTAACTAAAAAAACATTTTTTTTTCATGACTGCGTTTCAATACTTTAAATACTCTGTATAAATGAAAAATACTCCTTGCAATTTTTCTTTTTCATGTGGTGTTGTATTAATTGAGGTGTATTATTGAAGGGGTATTTTAGGAAAAAATTGAAAAAAATTAGAATGTTGTCCTATAATTAGGAGCAAAACTAACTCTCAAATATTATCCTATAATTAGGACCGGAGTGAGTAATAAAAATGAGATTTATACAGCATACTCATGTCATCATAGCGACAGTAGGGGTAAGCAAATTAGAACTAAAACCGGAAACTGAATAGAATCCTATGCGGTTTATTCTGTTTTCATTTAAGGATTCAATTTTTATTTTTGAAAATTTTGGTTTTTTGGATTCATTTGGTTATAAAAATATTAATTTCGTTAAACCTCACTCACACACACACATTTTTAATATATCATATTAGGATAGATAAAGCTAAACCCTTAATGCTTTTAACTATCATCTTTTTGTTGTTAAATTTGTGAGTTGACTCTCCAAATTTATTATTTTTATGTCTTCAACTTGCAAAATCAAGTTGAGTTACTGGTAAGCTCGTGACCATATATTGTAAATTCGATTAAATTCACGACGAGTTAATATATTAAATTTTGTCTTTTTACACTTCTATCTTAAAAAGTTATGTTAAGTCACTATTAAACTTATGTTAACTTTTTTTAATTAATCATGTTCAACGGCTTTATATATAAATTTTATTGAATTTTCTATGTTAAATATGATAAATTATTAATGTTAAATAATTTAATTTCAATTATTTAGATTTAAAATATATTTAAACTAAATTGTTGTTATTTTTTATATTTTAATTATTTGATTATACATTGTTAATACATATTTAATAATAAAAATAAACTCTTACGAATTCCCTAATTATATTATTATTATTAAACTTGTTAGGGAACAACTCTGGTCATCGGTGTCTCTATCACCTGCTCTATCATTCGTTTGGGATCGCTTTCTCTGTTGATGTTATCAGTAGCCATTGTTTTCTATCTCTCCTTCCTGCCTCCTCTTCTTCTGGTTCTCCTCTGATAAATTCGTCCTCGGGGCCTCTCCACCATTTTCTTATATATATATATATTTTTTTGGGAAATTCCCATTTGTCAGGAACGATCTTCTACAAAAATGTAAAGCATAGTTCAAAAACGTTGCATTTATCTCTAATTTTGGTTGCTAATACTTTTTCTGAGTTCTTTTGCTGACAAAAAATTACTAATTTAGCCCATTGGTTTTTAAAATTACTTCAATCTTCGGTTTTCATTCAACTCACCTCTAATTATAGAGCCACACGATATTATGGTTAAATAGTAAATCTACTCTGAAAATTTACGCCTAGAGCTCTTGAAAGTTTTTTCAACTTAAATATAAGTTTTAAAATAAAGCAATTTAAAAAACTCATATTGACCATTAAAAAATTGATGTTTATTGTTAATTTCTTAATAAAAAAAAGTAATATTACTATATTATAAAATTTCGGATATGCTATTGAATTTGAAAAAACTTCCAAAATAATATTGTTTTAAGACGTATGTTTTTAAGGTGGGATGGATTTGATACTTAACTCTATCATAATATTGATATTCTTGAAATAAAAAAGATTCCGAGTACACACATCAATAAAGTGGATTCAGATTAAAATAATTACATAAATAAAATAAGATAAAGCTAGATTCAGATCAAAATATCCCAAGTATAATAAAATAGTAGTGGTTTGGCCTAGCCCAAAAAAAAAAAAAAAAGTTAGACTTTTATAAAGTGCACAATAAACATAGGTGAGGGCCTCACCTACGAATGAGCATTATTATGCGGCTTGTGGGATTGCCTTTTCCTTCTGCGCAATAAATGATATGATAAAGACAAAATGGGATGCGTGAATGTGTCCGCGTCTGTAACCGGGATTTGCGTGCATTACCAATCTGATTCAGCAAAGCTATAAAAATTTCGTTCTTTCTCGGTTCGCTGAGTCACTCCGTCATCATCGGCTTCTTTCTTTCGCACCAAATTGCGCTCTCTCTTACCGCCATTTCTTTTGTATGTGAAGAAATTTTATATCTATATATATGCAGATACCTTTATACGTGTAGTATCATATTCAATTCTTTAGTCAAATACTCAGACAAGACTTTTTGGCGACGATCCTTCTGTTCAATTCAAACGTCCGCGTTTTCTAGTCGTTGCTATAGGCAGCAGCCGTACGAGTTTTTGAAATCTTCGCCAAATTCTTTCTACTTTTTGTCTCACTCGTTTCTGGCTCGCCCCTCTTTCGCCGGCATTCGGTTTATTTTGCTTATCTTTGAGTTTTGCCCATCTCAGTTTGCTTAAATGGAGTAGAAGATCAGATCTGTTTGCGTGAATCTTAATTCTGATTAGGTATGGGGTTTTTTTAATTTCGCATCTGAGTTTCTATTTCTGGTTCCCTCCTTCTGCTTATGTCTGAATTTGACTTTGATGCTACTGGTTTTTTTGTTGTTCCCCTATAAGCTTTTGGGTTTGGGGAATACTGACTGACTGTGCTCATTTTTTCCTATTATTTTAATGCAGAAATTTCTTGTGGAGCATCAATTGGATGGACATATAAAAAATGCGTGGTATCTATAGATGATGTTTTTGAAATGATGTTAGTGGGGTGAATGGGATTTTAGTTACAAGCTGTTGTGGATTGCAGAAGTGGGTTGTGTTGACTTTTGTGTATTCATAAGTCTTTATAAGAATAATCAAATATTTTAAGAATGATAGTGAAGAAAAGCATGGGGCGTGCAAAGTCAGGACTTATGCTGATTATGGCTCTTGGGTTTTTCTTTGCCGCTTATAATTTGCTATCTATAATTGTGCGCAACAAAGAATCGAATTATGGAAGTTGGGTGGCTGATGGGTTGGAATTGTTTGATCCTGTTTTAAGGATGCCTGGAAAGGTGATAGGATCAGCTGAATCTAATTCAAAATTTCATGTTGCCTTGACTGCAACTGATGCTGCTTACAGCCAATGGCAATGTCGGATTATGTACTATTGGTATAAGAAGGTAAAGGATATGCCTGGATCAGACATGGGAAAGTTTACCCGAATTTTGCATTCAGGCAGGGCAGATCAGTTGATGGATGAGATTCCAACTTTCGTGGTTGATCCACTTCCTGAGGGCTTGGATCGGGTAGGGAATTTCTTCTTCTGTTGTGTGATTATGATATTTGCATATAATTTGGAAGAGAGAAAGGAAAAGACAGAGAGAAAGAGAGGCTCTAGAAGGTAAAGGAGAGAAGAACAGAGAGGGTTTGAGAGGATTTAGAACTGAACAGTGAAATTTATTCATTCACAGCATAAGTTAGAAGTAGGTGATTAAGTTTATTTATAGGCAGCACAATGACTCTGTCAGCTAATTACCAACTAACTCCTGTAACTACCCCTTATTCTGCTATGCTAACCAACGTTCAAGACCGCTTACAACTTCCTGTGTCTTATTCTGTTACTAATATTATTATTATACTACAGAGTTCAGTGTGTTTAGAACCTTATTATTTAGTCCAATTAAATTTTGAGTACAGAGTACCTGGGAATTCGAAAAGATTTGATGTCTTGACATATAGAATTGGTTTCACTTATTTCACAACTCGCTGAAGGATTAAACAAGGGGAAGAATCTAAAAAAGGCAAAGGAAAGTTCTGATTATTGAATATGGTCAGGAAGCCCAATGCATCTACTGAGTCTCATCCTTGTAATCTACAAAACTTCGTGATCTAGGCTTTTTTGGTACATGTTTGGGAAAGGAATAGAAAGAGAAAGGGGATGATAAAAGCAGTTTTGAAACTGAGAAATAACACGCATATTCCTATTTTTCAAATAGTAAAAATGGCCAGGTTCTGTCGTATAATGATAGTGATGACATGATAAACATTGTAAAAAGCATTACAACCTCCTCCACCTCTACCTCACCATACCAAACAAGCATAAAAATTAATAGCCATCTCTACATCACTGGAAGAGTTTGAATCTGTAGGGGAATTCTATAGGATTGATATATATTTATGCAAAGAGATTTAAAGGACGAAGTAGTAGTTCTCATTGATGATAGTTTTTTTATAATAACTTCAACATCTCTTAAAAATTATAGCACTCAACATTTCATCCTCCTAACGGAATTGCTAAACAGATTTTGTATGGGTGGGTACAGTGAAATTCTAAACTAATTACCTCTCCACTTCCCATTTCCATTTCATTGACCATTTAAATAAGGGTGGAAGGGATGCTAGTTCCTTTCTATTCCATCGCATTTATTTCTTCTCTTTCCATACTGGATGAGATGGCGTTTTTGTACCAACTTGATGCATTTTCTGAGTCAAGTTTTGGTTGTATCCCAAGATTTTGCACATCTTGGTGGTGAATTTGTTGACATGAGTGCCAGTGTGCTGATACTTGTTAGATTTATCATACACTCCTTTGCTCATGATTACTTTCTGTCATCCTCACTATTGATTGTATCGAAACTCAAGTCTATTTTTGGTGCAGGGTTATATTGTCCTAAATAGACCATGGGCTTTTGTTCAGTGGCTGGAGAAAGCACTCATTGAGGAAGAGTGAGTTTATTTTGGTTTTCCATATTTCTATACTTCCTCTAAGAACAAAGTCTAATAACAATGCAATTTTATGATTGATATTGCCATCGCAATACAATTTGTGATTGCTCGTGCAGGTATTCTAATAACAATGCAATTTTATGATTGATATTGCCATCGCAATACAATTTGTGATTGCTCGTGCAGGTATATTTTAATGGCAGAGCCTGACCACATATTCTTAAGACCCTTGCCTAATCTGGCTCATGGAACCAAACCAGCAGGTTATCCATTCTTCTACATAAAACCAGCTGAAAACAAAAAAATAATTAAGAAATTCTATCCTGAGGAGAAGGGTCCCGTTACTGATGTTGATCCCATTGGCAATTCTCCCGTAATCATTCATAAGGTGAGCTCACCTATAGCTCACATGAGTTGCCTGATTGGTTACTATCTATATGTTTTTGAGAAAAAGCTTGAGGAAAAAACAGTTATTATTACTTTTAGAAGAGAAACTTGACATACAAATTATATAGGAAAACAAGTTTAGTGGTCTCACTTTAATATGCTTTATAGCTACTACTATTACAATACAGCTAATATATTACAATTACCTATTTGTGTTTAAGCGAAATAGTTTCATCTGAAAGCACTGATTCTTCTTTATCTTGATCGTCAGTCCTTGCTGGAGGACATTGCTCCTACGTGGGTGAATATTTCCTTGCGAATGAAAGATGATCCAAAGACTGATAAGGCCTTTGGATGGGTGCTTGAAATGTGAGTAGTACTTAAGAAACACTGGAGCATTTTTTTTTCATAGCATAGATTTTTGATTGATCTTCATTTAATATTGAAAATAACCATGGCCACTGACTGACCATATCTGAAACCATTAAATTTTCTGATGTTGCTCTAATTTGACTCATGAAGGTATGCATATGCTGTGGCATCTGCATTGCATAATGTACGACATATTCTCCGAAAAGACTTTATGCTTCAGGTGTGCTTCACACTATTTCTGTCAACCACTGATTTTCTTCTTCCTGTATCTCTCCTTTGCTAGATATTATTTTGTTACTCAAAATAGCAAATCAGCTATCAACACGCGTTTTTGTACTGTTTCAGCCGCCTTGGGACCTAAATATTGGAAATAAGTATATACTCCATTATACATATGGATGTGACTACAATCGAGAAGTAAGCTGGTCCTTCCTCCCTCTTTTCTATATCATGTTAAATTAAACTTATTCTTAAGATTCTCGTCTCACATTTGTCCATATTAAAAATCCTGGTCTCGCATGCTTACTGGTTGGTGCTTAAGCTATGTTTTTCCTGTTATTTCTCCATCCAGGGGCAACTAACATATGGAAAGATTGGAGAATGGCGTTTTGACAAGAGATCATATCTTATGGGTCCTCCACCAAAAAATATTTCCTTACCTCCGCCTGGGGTTCCAGAAAGTGTGGTAAGCTGTTCAATTTTATTGGCCTGCTTGAAATGGATTAATCAGATCCATCTCGATCTGGAGTTGAGCTTTTCTGAATATGCTCTTTCCTGATTATTCCAAATTGTATTTTTCCTTAATATTGATGTCTCTAAAAATGATGTCAACTTCTTATGAGGATCAAGTGACAGGAGTCTTGATCTTAATTACAAAAATAAATGTGGTCTTGCTCACTATTGTCTTGTCAAATTCTGAATTTGATCTGTTCCCATAGTTCTGAAAACCAGGCCAGCTTGTTTTGTGACTTTGTTAACCTTCAATATCCAAACTGTACATAGATTTGTTGGAAGTTTATCAAATTAGCTAGTTAACTGATAAACTTGGCTGACTCAACACATTAAGTTATCTTCGAATTGCACCTACCCTTCATCAATAGAGCCTGCTGGGTTGGCAATCACCCAATGCAGACCCTTTTATCTTGGAATAACTGAAAGCTCAGATTTAACTGTAGCTGTATGAGGATGCTAGCTAACCTGATGAGCAACAAGTCAGCTTTACATGTTCATATCTGATAAGCAACAAAAGATTCGTAGACCAATGAAGTCTCTTTTTTCAGTCCAAAAGCCAAAAAAAAAAAATGTTAGGTGCTTGTTTGATTATTTATACAGAAAATAAATTCTATGTTTCAAATGCTGACCGGTAAATAAACCGTAAAGCTTACTAGAGAACATTCATCTAATACTGTACTGTTGAGTTTTGTGATTGGCTTATTGCTTTGGTTTTGGTGATTACTAGATACTGTAATTTTTTATTTGCAGGTGAGACTTGTAAAGATGGTTAATGAGGCTACTGCGAACATACCTAAATGGGAAACACTGAACAGAAGCTGATCAAAAGGATAACAAAAAAGACCATTGAGTCTTATTTGTGTCACTGATGCAGAGTGGCTGCAATGAGATATACCAAAGTACCAAACCCAAGACACATGTGATGAGGATGATGATAATAGAAGAGATTAGTTTTAGCATAGGGGAAATGTGATAGATACAAAGAATGCTTTTGTACTTTCTTTTTTCTATGCAAATAGAGTTTGGTTATAGCCGCTTGCTTCATTGCTTTCAACTTGTAAAAAAACTCCCACCTCGTTACGTACATAGTTTTTATTTGCCTTTGCTCGGGTCTGAATTTAACCAAAGCAAATGCAGAACAATTCTTTGATAGCCTCAATTTATATATAAAAAAGGGGGAAAATGGAACTATCTACAAATAGGTATTTAAATGTGTAAATTAAAATGTTCTTTAAGGCCTATGATATTCTTACCGTTCTCAATCTTTCTTTTGTGAATCCATATAGCTAAAAAAAAGATATCATAAAAAATAGGGATCCGGCTTTCCTCCGATGCATAGGAGGATCTGCCGCAATCTTTACTCTGAATTTTTTTTTTGTCATGTTATTTTTTTTATTTTTTATTTTTGTAAAGTAAAACATTTCAACTGAAAAATTGCAGCGTATCCTCCTATGCATCTGAGGAAAGCCGCTCCCAAAAAAATAGCCTTTGATAAAGCTTGTTAGATAAAATCACAAGTTTCATTGCCCAAGTCCAATCAAAGGAAATTTCTAAGCCCAATAAGAGGATCCCCTCCTATTTTCTAAATTGTACATGCATCTTTTACCTTGCCAGCCAACGACAAAATTAAGCAAATAAATTGTTTGTTATTAATAATAAAGGTCATTTAGGACTGAGGTGTTTTAATTTTTATTTTTAAATACTCAATGAAATTAATGAACAAGATTTTTAACTAACAATCTATCTAAAAACTTAGTTGTTGATAGATCACATTAGCGTTATGCGATTCATATAGTTGAATCCAATTAGTGGGATAAAGCCTTATTGTTGCTGAAAAAGGCTCTGATCCCTAAAGAATGATGATGCTTTCTTTAAGGGGCAACAATGGAATAGGTGGTTCATAGTTGTCACTCTTATATTACTAGTTTTTATTATGGTGTTGTTTAATAAAGGGTTAAAGTGTAAAAATACACATGAGTTTTTTCCCCAAGATAAAAAATACACATATGCTTTTTTGAGGAGCAAAAATACATATGTGGTTACCATTTTGGTGCAAAAGTCACATCCCACCGTTAAGTCATTGTTCACCACCGTTAAGTTACCGTTCACCTCATATCTTTCTCTCTCATTACGGTTAACAGTGACTTAACGGTGGGATGTGACTTTTGCACCAAAATGGTAACCACATGTGTATTTTTGCTCCTCAAAAAAACATATGTATATTTTTGCTCCTGGGAAAAAAGCTCATGTGCATTTTTTGCACCTTAACCCTTTAATAAAGTTCAACTTTGTATACTTTGTGGTCTCTCTAGATTTGCTTTCTCTTGTAGTTTTTAGGCTTGTTTGAGTTGGTATTGGACAAACATGTTTACATAAGTTAAGACAAAACTCATGTCATAAACTTACCTCGTATATCATAGATGACGTTGAAAAAACAACTTTTACTAATAATCCAAAGAAGCTCTTTATATGCTGGACAAGGTATTAAGGTGTGAAGATTCATGAGTCTCTTTCTAGATCTCACGATTTGGCCTTATAGCTCTGAAACTTTCTAGCATCCTGGGATACTCTTTCCTTGGGTGTTAATCATGAATGGTTTGTGCTTAGCACTACATTTTTTTTTTTTTTTACAATAAAAGTTTAGGTGAGTTGATCTTGGAGATTGGGTCTATGATTGGACGAAGTTGTATTGTTTGATGTGAGTGATTGACGATAATTTAAGGTTCGAGTACCACCAAAAGGGATTCCAGCAAAGCCACCTCCCCTGACATTGCATTTTCAATCTTGGGATTGCAAATTTTAGAGACAAAAATATCCCTATTTATAACATTTTCCGGACAAAAATACCCTCAATCAATTTTAACTTAAATCAGTATAATTCAGTATCGCTCTGCCTCTCGCTTTCCATACCGTGGATCATGGTTGGTCTAGTTGGGCTAAAACACAACTTCTACCACTCATGAAAAGGAAATCACCATACTTTACCTTACAAGAATCGTGATTTCTTTTCTTGGTCATGCGTTGAAACAATGTCTGGGAAGATTTCGTCTTGGGGATCGAGGATTCAAATGTCTAGAAGGAATTAGTTTAGATTGACTTCAAATGCAAAATTAATTAAATATGGGTTCAACTGCAAAAATATAGATGTGGTTTTTCCAAAAGAATGTTCAACATTAAATGTTTTTAGGTACAAAAATAACTATGTAATTTTAAAAATGAAGTAAACATCACATATTCCGTTATTTTATATTGGTGGGGACCCATAATCACTTTAACGGAATATATGACTTTTACTCTACTTTTATAGCTACATAGTTAATTTTACACCAAAAAATACATTTGGTGTTGAGCGAACTTTTGAAAAAACTACATGTATATTTTTACATCTTAACCTATTAAAGATTCAATAGAGTTGTTTAATTTATACATATTTAGTCATATTATCATTGGGTCAGTTAATCTTTGACAAGAGCGTGAAAGAAGTAGGGATGGAGAGGTAAAGGAGTTTAAATTTAATTATTATTTTTTATTTATAAGGGCATGACAATCTTCTTTTTTTAATTTGTGACTATTTATGAAATAAAATTGATTAAAGCAATACTTCCAAATATTACTCCATACCAAACATGATATAAAGCCTCAATCTCAATCTCAGTCCATCAAAATTCAGTACTTCATATCAAAAAGAGTTTTAAAAATACTTACAGAGGTGTTTAAAGATTGCCTCCAACAAGGTCCTTATGGTTTGTACTTAGCAATATTTTAAGTGCAAGGGAAGAAGTTTGCCATTCACCTTCTCTGCTTCATCCTTCATTCATGCAGGGTCTTTCTAGTGCATGTTTTTACTTTTCTCTGAATAAAATTGTCTTATAATAACGAGCAGGATATCTATAACGTGATAAATTAAGGTTCAAATCTCTATTGGAAGATGTGTCTATATTTAGTGCCCAACAATGTGTCCAATAGGAGGATACCTATACTTTGCCCAAAAAAATTCTTATAATAAAAAAAATTAAATTTCATTGAAGATTCACTAGAAGACAAACTCATCTAATTAAGAGGATATGCACATAATGAAGTATTGGCAATTGTTTCTAAAGAATTTTGGATCCTATGGAACACAAGGCACCTTTGATGAGGCCACGGTGGTGTGTGAATTACCTGAGCATTAAGTCACCTAATATATTAAACCTTCTTGTTTTTAATATAAAATATATTTAAAAAGTTGATATTAGTCATAAATACAAGAAATATTTTTTTATATTTATCAATCTTTTTTTAATTTACCCTTATTAATACTCTCTTAATAATACTCAAAGAGAAAAAGGAATGAGGGAATTAAGGAAGATGACTAAAGTGTTTTAAAAAATACGTTTTATATTAGCTAATTTAAGTAACTTCTTTGATTGAGTTAAATCAGATAAATATGTCTTATATTAAAGATCGAGCTAGTAAATTAATTTTCACAAAGTTCGAGTGTGCCTCATTTGGCATTTATTTGATTAGGAGATTCTCACAAGTCGTATTGTCAAAAAAATCAAACAAAGCTAAAAGGCTCTAGGTTTGTGATAAGAAAGATGAAATTGTGAACATGATGGCTATTTGTAACCTTGTTGAGAAAATTGTATCTATGACTCAAGTTGGATCAAATACCTACACAATGCATCTTAAATGAAAGAGTTAACTGAGGAGTTTATTGTGATCTTAAACGTAACATCTCAATTAATCTGATCGCTCAAATTTATAATTTTTCTCTCAAACTATCCCTTATATATTGCATATATTAAAAGGGCTTCTATCTATAGAGGTAATGATTAAACATGGTATCTTAAAAAAAAAAAAAAAACCAATATAAATTTGTGACACATAAACTTAACTAGTTTGTAAATATTTATAAATTAGTTATTTACCGACATTTATTAATTGTTAACTATGTTAGGGATAAAGAACCAAAATGAAACATTTCATAAGATTAAAAGACTAAATGTATAATTTTACGTAATTGAATTAATAGAGTGATCAATAAAAGAATTAAAAATAACTCCAATTTGGTTTGCATTTTGAGAATATTATTATCATGATTAATCTCCCCAAAATTGATTAAATATGTCCTATAATTAAGACCGGAGAGAGTATCACCAATCATGTGATCATAGAATAATAATATTCACCATGAAACCCAATGCTCAAAACATATATTCTCCCTCCCTCAATACAATCATGTTTAATGTAGTAAACCACATAAAATTAAATTAAATCTTAGACACGCATTTTAGAATGCATCAGTTCATTTCAAAATATTTTAACATTTATCGAATAATATATGTATCTTCAGTACAAATATTAGAATACGATGTGCACATATAGTTTCGGATGTAGTTCCCCAGCCCCAAAAGAAAAAAAAAAAAAAAAATCATTTCAGTGATACAACTAGCGTGCACTTCTTTCTTTTTTTTTTGAGGCATGGTATTTTCTGATAAATCTTCATTTTTGCCCCTTTTTGTGTTGTACTTTTTTTCCATACACCTTGATCTGTTAACAGGGTTTATGAAAAGTAAAAAAATAAGTAGAGATTTCTTATAAAATATTAGAGGTGATGCATAATGAACAAATGAAGGAATAGTTTTGATTTGTGGTAGTAGTTGTAGTAGTGTTACAATGCACCATGCATGTAAGAAAGTGAAACCTACTGATAAAGTAACAATAGAGGGATATTTGGAGAGGAAGGGATAAAAGAGTAATGTTGAGGGAAAGTCTTCTCTTTCTTTGTATTTATTGTTTTCTTTTTTGCATTTTGTAGTCTCACATATGTATTTAATACATCTGATCTTGATCTGTAATATAAAAGTCAACTGACTTTTTTTTTTGGAGAGATTATATTGAAAAAACTAAATAATCATAACATATATTCGATTTATTAGATTATAAGTTGGGAAAATTAATTTTAAAAAAATGATAAATATTATACTTTATTATAACTTATTTAACTTCCTTAATCTCTATAAAAAAACAGAAGTAAATTGGCTTTTATATGAGAATGTAATATTCACATGATGGTGGAACATTTTTATTGGTGTATTTTTGAATAATTATAGAATTAATTCTAACAATTATTGGTACCTCTCCAAACAAAAATTCCAGCTTCTTCTACTAGACCCACCTCCCAAATGAAAATTGTTAAGGTATATAATTAAATTTCATCGAGGATTAAATTTCTCAAAAGGAATTTTGCGGTAACAATATTTGAATTTTTAAAGAAATTATCTTGCAAAAATAGATTAAGGCTGTCTGTTTTTATGTCCCCGGGCAAGGCTGTTCACTTAACTTGAAACAAAATCTTGAATTTCGGGAAATTTTAATTAATGTAAAATATAATTGTTAAATAAATAACCTTTGGTTATGTACTTGTTTGAAGAATAACAACTAAAGGTTTATAATTCCATCATTTCGCTATTTATATGGTTTTTTCAGTTTTACCACACTCAACAATATAAATAGCTATCTGTATAATGGGGTTTCACCATCTTATACAACTCTAGCAAACATTGTTTATTCGAACCTACCAGAAAGTAAAAAAAAAAAAATGCACACGCCGATTAATTACCATATACCTCTTTTTTTTTTTTATAAAAAACATTTAGAGAATGTCTTATTTTTTATTTTTTACTCTCTTGTTTTGCCCTTATTTAATTACCTTATTTAATGTCAACATAATTAAATTTCACAACCCCATAATCCTATTAATTCTACCATATTTATTTTCTTATTGTCTCATTTTTACAATCCTCTTTATTGTAATGATTTCCTTATTCTCTCTCTTATTCCTTATCTCCTCACAAATAAGGGTATTTTAGTAAAAAAAGGATTACAGTTTTGGCATAGTTTTTGTTCTTCACCGACATTTGGTTAAGTGTTCCTTATAAAAAGGGAGGGATGGAGACTAAATTAGTGGAATTTTCTTCAATAACATTAGAGGAGCATTAAGAACAAATGGAAGAACAATTTTGATTAGTAGTGGTGGTGGTGTACCATGTGAGAAAGTGAAACTTACAAATAATGAAGGGAGAAATGTTGAGGGTAAATGTTATGAGATGAACATTTACAATTGCATTCCTTATTAACATCAATAAGCCAAACCAAACAAGTCATTTATAATAATGGCGTAAAGATTATCATTGCAAGGCTGCAATTTATTTAACCCTCGTCCTTAGACTCAACTAGCAAAGGGTTGAATACTCTCACCAAAGGGAGAGGGTACGATCCTGGAGTTGGTCAAGGCGCTGGGGGAGGCATTCTAATTTCTGGGTGCCTAGGTAAACGCCTGAGGGCAATAGACGACTCGTCATACCCAACATTGGTCTCACCTAGGAGTAAGGGAGATTTCACCCTGCCCTTGGATTGTGGATAAACCCAACCCCTTTCCTAAAATTTTAGTATATATAAAAAAAAGGCTGCAATTTATTTGAACCAAACAGGCCATTAGTTTTTATTTGAGTCATTGAATAAAAATTCAATAAGCCATTTTCAATTTGCAATCTTGTGGTTGGAAAATTGATCATGTGTGAGCATCACGCCACAAGGAGATGACTACCTAATTCAATTTTGTCAAATTAACAATTCTCAGAACAACCAAGCAAGAAATGCCATATAGCAAATAAAATAGAGTGGATGGAAACATTAATAGGAGGCTAAAATACGCTAACTTCCCTTATATTTTTACATTAATCATAGATACCTCCGGTAATTTTAAGAAATTACAAAAAAATTTATTCTAATTTCATTCATCAATCCGTTAATGTATATAATTTAACTTAATTAAATATTCTTAATTAACTTAAATATTCATTTAGTAATATTTTTACCATATTTATGAACATCTTATCCTTTGACCAGTTATTAGTTCATTTGTAACCAAATGATGCCATTTTTCCATGCTGAATTTTGTACTGTACAAACAGGGCTAAACCACTGTCTGACCAAAGTGAAGTACAAACCGATGAAGCATTCAATTAATTATCACCATCTATTTCATCTTCAGATCGTGATTATAATCTACTTGATTTTCATAATGGTGAATGAGTTAACAAAATCTATTTGATCATCACATAAGATTTTTTTTTATTTGATCGAGGATAGATCCCCTTGAAGGTTTAAATGGCAATGGGTTTTTGTCACTATACACAAATGTAATTCATGAAATTCAAACTTGTTCTTCATCTTACGAAGATAAACCGCTTACAGGCCCAACCCAGTCCCAACTTGTTCTTCAAATTCATATAATTATTACATTAGGTTTTTTTGCATTAAACTAGTAGCATGTATTTCATCCCAAAGGAAAAAAAAAAACAAGTATGCAAATGTATTGAAGATTCCAAATCCCACCATACATGCCTGATTGTACTAATGATGAACGACAGTGAGGATAAAAGATGACTGAAATGTCTAGAGCAAACCTCACCAATAGCATTTCTAGTTTTGATCCAATACCAAAAAATAACGATGTGACCCACCCAACAAGTCATTCCAATTCACTGGTTAGCTAAAACTGCTTCATTAAATCCTCGGTAAAATAAGGCAGTCATTTACTATATTTTTCAGGGAAGTCGAATTCAACAGGCCAAGTAGCTCCAAACTTGCAATGATTGCACCCCAAAAGTGAAATAAACTCGAGCATATAAAACCTTTCCTTCGACAGCATACACAAGAAATCAATAGGTAAAATAAATAACGCAACCATAAATGCAAATAAGACATTTATATTCATATGGTCCAAGATGGAAATAAATCCACCACCCACTAGGGATTTATTTATTTGGAAGTTCGAGTTGAAATCAAACCCGACTTAGAAAAAAGAGAAAAAAAGCGTGCCATGTATCATATTGTCTCGCAGAATTAAAGCAGAAGGACCTTAAGAAAGACGCAACCACTCAAGTGTGTCCCACAATGTCATTTATTAACACACATCCCGATACCAAACTTTTGACACCCACTTCGTACCTAGCAGCAACCTTCCCAACTATAAGCCTGATGTTTTGCGGCAGAATAAAGGGCTGGCACCCTCTCTCATTGGCAGCGAGTTGATGGAGTGACAATGATTCTTATAGATGTGCCATTATGACACCTCCATTAGAGCAGTGAACAAAACCATTGTCATGACATCAACAATCCCCTGAAGATACAAGCCCCGAGACGACTGGATATAATCTTTTACTTAACACCTATCCTCCCCAACCAGATAAGGAACTTATTTCTTAAGAACGTTGAACTGTAAATGATGATTGCATGTCCTCCTTCCACTGGGCTGGAAAGCTCAGCAAAAACTGCAGTAAAGAGCGAAATTTGCTCAAAGGAAGTAAATTTGGCAGAAAACTGACCAAGAAGCAATCATGAATAGAAGTAACCATGATGTACAAGACAGGGAACTGAGATTGTTTAAAAACCTGGTCAAGGGTCTAGGTTCAAACAACAAAAAGATGCTTAATTTCTTGAATCCTTTCAATAAAGTTACTATCAGAACATAACATATATGAAACAAAACTTGCAAGATGCAGGTTTCATATTTTAAATTTTACCATGCCAATGTTTTTCCAAGTTATTTAAATTAAACAGTTCACCAATTAAAATTAGAAGGAAAAAAATTAGTATACACGGTACTAACCTTCTTAGTGGCAAGTGCCCGCAACAAGTCAAGGCCAAAAGACTCCAACATTACATTCAAAGACAATGCAATAGAGTCGGAGCTTGAATGGGTAGGCAAAGGGACGCAGCACATTCACCATAATCCTTCAAGAAATCCAATAGACAGAAATGTTAGAGAAATAGTCAAACACGACAATCAATTTTTTATAGAGTGAGAAGTCCAAAATGGAAGCATACCGTCTACAACCTCATACCAACATTCACACAAAGTGGCGACCTGTCCAGATTGACTGTCCGTGAACCTGCTCTGGCAGTGGTGTCAAATGCTGATTTACATTTGTGAGCTGTTGTGGCTGCAGCTGTTGATCTTGTACTTTAGCAAGCCCATATGTCTGATGATCTAACCAGCCATTCTGCTTCTCCACCTGAGAAGGCACTGAAGGAATTTGTTTTCCAGGAAAGGGAAAGCTAACTGTCCCACTGAAACCAATGTTGTCAATGACTTGGTGAGAATTTGATTGAGAATAAGTAACACGACCATTGGGAACTAGAGCTTTGGCTGATGTGGGCAACTGATATCCATCCAACCAACTATAATCATCCAAAATTGGATTTGCACTTATTGGATCTGTAGCAGAGGGTTCATCAGCTTGTTTAGGAGGAACAGAGCCAAAACCAGGAGGAGGTCCCAGATGCCTAGCAGGGCGACCAACTGGATTTTTCCTCAAACCAGCCGGCAAGGCCGCTGATGTCTTCGCAGACAAGTTATCAGTAATTGCTCCAGAAGAAGTAATAGTACCAACTTTAGACGGTATCAAAGGTTCTACTGCTTTTGAGAGGCCATGGAACATATTAGCAGCACTGGCACTCACTGATTGTTGGATGGGAACTGTAAGTGCAGCATGGCTGGAGATGCCCAGAGCTTGTGACATCGTAGGTTTCAAGGCATGTCCATTCTCCATAAACCTAAGACCTTTCAAACTGTTAGAAAGAGAAATTTCCTCCTCTAACCACCTTGAAGTATGTGGTTGAACTTGCTGTAGATGTTGAGGCACCACACTGCCAACAGAAACAGGCATGAGTAAATTTGAATCTAAGCCTGTTTGCTGGTTCAGATTAATGGGGTTCGATGAATGATTGATATGAAATTTCATATCCCCTCCAGAAGCTTTTTGAACAGGTTCTAAGCCCTCATGAGGTGCCCATGCTGAGACAACGACATCAGCTCTCTTGTCAGCAACCATAGGCGGCTTAAAAACAATAACTTCATCATCGTCCTCTCCTTCCACATATTGGTGTTTATTTGACTGGACCATTCCCACCTTCAATTTGTCTGCTGGATTATCTTTTGTTGACTCTTCTGCGTCAGGAAAAACTGAATAAGTGGGAAGAGCATACTCTTCTGAGGTTTGAGGCTCAACACCAACAACAAACTTCTTCCCCTTAGAGTCAAAATATATAATTTTCTGGTCAATCCTAACAACATTTGCCAAAGCCTTTCCTGCAGCTAAAATCCTTTTGACCCGGGCTTTTCTTTCCTTGTCACCATCACTTCCGAGGGAATGCTTCCTTGAAAAATCCAAGATGGTTTGTGCAGGGACGAGGGGAATGAATCCTCTTAACTCAAAGTCTTCCCACAAAGCAAGCCGATTTTCAGTTTCTCCTTCTTCATACTTACTCATGTTATTAAAGCAAGTATCTTCCTCATCTTCATCAATGGCCATAGACCCAACTGAAAGAAGTTTATTTAACAATGATATGCAATTATTCCAGAACTTTGGTCTCACTACGGCCTGATTCTCATCCACATCATTGCCTGCGGCAAGATCCGGATAACATGCCAACCATTCCAGAAAAACCAAAATGGCTGGTAAAAGGTAACTAGAAAAGGGTTCATGCAGCTGTATGCATCTCTCTATCATGTAAGCCATTAATTCAAAAGCTGCAGTAAATGCATTCTTAAGTAGAACAGCACGTTGAACAATTTCTGCATATGTCTGCCCTTCAGATTCCCTATGCACATTATAAACTGAGAACACAATAATAGAGACAATTCTGACAATGGTAAGTGCATTTTCACGAGTATCTACTCCGAAGTTCAGCTCCTCATCCTGTCCGGAAGAAAGAAGCTCACGAAAACTAGTGCTAACTAAGGAGAGAACTTCAGGAAACGTCTCAAAGCTGCCCCCATGAAAATAATGAAAAACAATGTAAAAGTCAGCCAAAAAAAAAAAAAAAAAACAAACTAGAGCAAGGTATGTAGAGACATCCAGGAGAGCATTAATATACCTAGTACGGGTAAATAATATTCCATTCAGACGGACAAAACGAATGCAGAAGGACTTGTATTTCTCTTGTATTGAGGATGCTCCTTCCTTTATAGGAGTGGTATCCACGCCAGTACCTCTTGTTGCAAGCTTAGTTTCAGTTTTTCCTCTTCCCTTGCCAGTCACACGTCCAGAAGCTTCCCTGGCTTGAGCTTTCACATCGCCAGAAAGCTGAGAATAACTCAGTCGATTCTATGTAAGTAGACAAAAAAGTAGTTTGTTAGGAAACAACAAAATTATACCAAAAAATAACAAGAAAAAGAATAGCCAAATTCACACACCACATTAAAAAGACTTCACAAGTTATGGCTACAAATAAACCCCCTTTCTTTTTCCCCATTACTTCTCCACAATATCAACTGTGTACACATGCATAAATACCGCACTCGCACAAAATTCATCACAGCAGTGTATAAATGAAAACTCACTGAAAACAAATTTCCTCCTCATTATTAAGTTAGCTTTAGTATCAAATGCAAGTAGTAGTTGAGAAATGTGTGGATTTGAACCTCAATAATAGCGCAGGCAATCATTAGGATACTATAGAACAGACCACCAAATACAACAAGCATCATCAAATAACATCGAGAATAAAAAGCTGCAAGATCAATTCTATGCTCACTTTTAATAAATACTTTTGTGATCACCTTACCTTCTCAAATGCAAGAATCAAATTCTCTCTTGCAGTTGAAAATGGGCTATCCACAGCCAAACTTCGAAAATATCGATAAATAGCCAACAACTCATCCCCAGAATATGAAGCCAATAAAGCAAGCTGGAAATAAAAAGTTCAAGGGGTTAGAATATGATAACCATGATCAAGAATTGAGAACAAGTAAAATATCAACAATTCAGAATAGGGAAATGGCAAACACCTGATGATGGGGATTCCCGCTAGAAGGCCAAATAGATGCAGCTTGTAAATAATAACTAGAAGCTGCAGCAAACTCACGGTTTATCGAGTCCCCTTCACCATACAATCTTTTGTAACGAGCAAGATCTCCCAAATATATTAAACACCGGTGACAAGAAACTAAACCCTTCTTCATGTCAGCAGATTTTTTTATATCTTTCTCCATCACAATTCGATTCTCTGAATCCTCAAAATAACCAAGAGGAAGCCCATATTTTGCTCTGATTTTCATAATAAGATCATGGTAAAATCCAGTCGCTTCTGAAAGGAATGTCTTAAACTGCAGCCTTATTTTAGCAATCCGATCAGGTCGTGAGGAGCCTTTCACTCCCTGCGTAGATTTAGAGCTTGCAGAAGAATGTGCAGCACTTAGGTATGCCCTCAACTCCTCAATCCGTTTATAGTGCAATTGCCACAGGGCAACCTCAATATTGTGCTGCTCAGAGAATCCATGATCCTCAAGAATTATTGCTTCATAATTCTCACGCATTTGTTGCCAAGCATTTGGATCTGACGGGACCCTTGCCTGAGCTGATCTCCGACGCTTACTCTCCAATTCAAGGTTCTAAATATCAGATAAAGTAAGAAATTACCACCAAAATTCATCCTGATGAAATTTTTTCTCACAAAAAAATTAGAAAAACGTGGGAACCACTTGGAGTAGACAATTTGACATACTTTGCATATGGCTAGACAATTTGAATTCACTCATTTACCTAGAAGAACTCAAGTTATAGAGTAGACTTATTTTATCAGAACTCAGGAAGTTTGATTGAGTAGTTCCGGATTATTGTCATTTTATTAAATATTGTCAATATATTATGGTCTTGAGAAATGTGCTTTTCAAGAATAAAAGTTTTCCTCCCACAGTTCTATAGAGCGTTTATATAGTATAACTAATTCTTCCTCCAACGTCTCTATTCACAGCATCTTGTTTAATCTTTATGATAACAAGAGTACAAAATCTAACCCTCCAGATTCCAAAGTAAAGGACACAACAATTTAGAGATTGTAAATAATTCAAAGTATTCACGAAGGAAAGAAATGGATGGCGGCAAGACAAAAACAGACGACAAATGTGCCATAAGGAAGCAGGAGCTTTTAAGACACAATAAACTAGACAAACAATTTTAAAACAGGTACAGTAAGTGGTTGACTCTGAACCTAGAACCCTAACACAGGACAGGCATTTGACAAAATTACATACAAAACAGATGGCTCAAAATAGAAAACCAGAGTCTTCCGCCCATTATAAAGGGGAAGACACTAATCATTGGGAATCTTCCCTTAATAAACCATAATACAAAGAGATCACGATATGTAACAGTACATTAACTAGTTCCTATTAAAAGTGTCTTAGCAGAAGATAATATTTGCACAAATAAGTCCTCATTTCAGGCTCACATTAGCAATGTTTACAGCTTGGTGCCTAACTAAAAGAGCAAATACAGTGTATACCTTATCAAAAAGGCAGTGTGCACGCTCCCTTGATGAAGGAGCGGACATTTTATCCATCTCTTCTATCATCATCGATAACACATTCTTCAGAAAAAAAGAAATCAAGCTACATCAACCCTACAAATGAACAAGAAAACATTAGACAAAAGCTCAGGTCAACAAAAACAAAAGAAATTCAGATTACAATAAATCACAATTAGTTGAGATCCATATCTAGGAATGGGCTTCAAAGATCACTGTTTTTCACTACAGAATACTACTTGTTTTGATATTGACGAACAAACAGCCCCCCTCATATTCATTCACATTGAAAGTATTCTATATCCCTTGAAAGTGAAATTCCACCATAAATTTCGGTGATAAACACACAGACCACTTGGCCCCCAAATTATTTTCCCCAAAACCAAAAACTTCGGAATGAAAAATTGATAACATTCAAATGAATCAGGCCATATCAATTACAAGAAACCGATGTAGCTGAACCAAAAAATGCCGTAAAAAACAAAGACAACTCAACTGCGGCTCAGATATCAAAATTTCAACATAAGATTTCAAAAAAAAAAAAACCAAGAAATCTTAAAAGAAGAAAGAAGTCAATTTTCATAGCATACCAATTAGAGAAGACATCAATCTTCAAAAAAATTTCGATAGCCCATGATTGGATTGATTAATAGGATTATAAGGGAAAACAAAATGTGACCGTCGAACCCAAGGCCAAAACCATCCAAAAGCCTCATTCTAATTGATTAAAATAAAAAATTAAAATTGATTCAGAAATAAAAGATTTAAATAGTGCGTTCGTCCCAGCCGTGAAATAATCAAATGAAATAGGGTTTGTATAAGAAAACAGATTCACAGAATAACGCATTGCGCAAGAGAATGAATCTACAAGGAGAAATTGATTCCAGATCCGTCTAATCCATCAATGATTACTCATCTACAAAACAACCAGCTTCAAAACTTCCCCAGAAAGGTAGTAGATTGAAAATCACGAAATTAACTTTCGAAAGCAGAAAAAGGAAAGGGGAAAAAATAAACCAAAACTTACATATATTATTGGATCTACAACGAAGCCTGGATCAAAGCGTCGGGTTGAAATTTCGAGAGAATCACGAAGAGGAGGGAAGGAGGAAGGTCTTCGCTAGGTTTCGTTTGCTCGAGAGAAAGAAAGAGAGGTTGTTGTGTTTTTGGTCCGCATAGGATGAGGCTCATCGAGGTTTTCATAATTTCCTTCCAGGCGGCGAACACTAGGACGACGCCGTTTGAATGAATTTTTTTTTCCTTGAAATATATATATATATATATATATATATATATATATATATATATATATATATATTTTAATTTAATCAAAATAAAATATTTGCAATATTCTGATTTCATCCCATGCCATTATCTAATAAATTTTTCATAAACAAATTTTAAGATGAATCTAATATTTTTTTTATTCATGAAGTATGCTAAACCTGCAAATTATAATACTTTGAGCATTTTGAAGATGTGTATAATCTATTCAAATAATTTAATATAAAAGTTTTTATAGGTGTAGATATACATAAGTTGATTTTACGTTATTATTATGTATTCTTTTGCTTATGATATTATTCAAATTTATTATAACACCCACTAGTTAGTTTTTATAATTTTATAAAACGTTATCACAAAAAAAAATTAAGTAATAAGGCATATTTTGAAATTTTAATCAAATAAAATATTTAAAACATTTCGTTTTAATCACATACCATTTATATTCCAGTTCTTAGTTTTTTTTTTTTATATAAATTAAAGTTTTCATCAATTATATATCATCTTGAAAATTTTGGAGATATATGTAATTCAAACTAATCTGCTTAAGAAAAATACCTTTTTTACCTGTAATCTGTTCAAATAATTATCTGTATCGTATCAGTGTATCGCATATCATATCAGTATATATCACTGATGTAGTTTGAAGATAGGTAGGATTACATTATTTCAACTAATCCAATGGATGATAATATCTTATTATTTAATTATTCAATCATATTATTAATATTAAGAATATTTTTATTTCCTTAACATTTTTAGATAGATTTCATTATATTTTAAAGACCACGCACACTTCAAGTTCAAAGTTATCAACTCAAAATGAGTCTAGATTGTCAATGATTTTGTAATATTGTGGTATGAATATTCTCTTATAAACTGGGAGCAAGTATTTACATATCACTTAAGGGTTAGCAGGATTTTATTTAATTTGTTATAGTATAATTAAAAAATCAACAAGTGAAGCTAGAAAGTGAATTATTTTTTCCTGAGAGAGTGAATAATTTTGGTACATATTTAAAAAAAAATACTTTTAGACTTGGAATTCTCAGCTCCTTGGAAATGAAACATTGAAAATCAATAACTTGAATTGAAAGTCGTCCTCTGTTATTATGGCAACTAGTCATAGTCAAGGCTCATGTGAATAGATATTTATTAATGTATTGTTATATAAAAAATCACTTTCTCTATTATCCCTCTTCAATGACCACTTTAGGAATAATCAAAATAATAAATTAAATATTTACTAAATATTCTGCACCTACCACCTATCAGTATACAAAATATTATGTAATTACTTTCTCTATTATCCCTCTTCAATGACCACTTTGCTTTTTATTTTTTATTTAGATTTATAAGGGAATAATGAAAATATTAAATTAAATATTTACTAAATATTTTGTACCTATAATCCCCATTATTAATTGATAAAATAATTGAACTACTTTCATACCATAATCTTAAAATATTGTGTAACTACCTTCCTCATTATTCATCTTCCATGTTTTCCGTCTTTCATAACCGCCTTACTTTCAATTATTAATTTACAAAATATTGTGTAACTACTTTCTCCATTATTTATATTTCATAACTGCGTATGGCCCTTACGTAAAGATTGTATCTGTAACACCTCGGATTTCTAAAGTTCAAATAACATAAATATTCCAATGTTTTTCATAAATAATAATAGAAATCCAAAATAATCAACATCCGGAAGGTGTCACCGCCGCACTTGTATGGAACAAGTGCAAAGCTTCTTATTATATGAAATAATTCTAAACTTAAACATTATTCGAAAAATAAAATTAATGAAAATAACTGAAAGTAGATAACTAGAGTTTATTGTCCGTCATCCTCACTTCTCACGGCTAGCCCCAATTTTTGAAACATGTTCACTGAAACTTGCTCCCCCGAAGGATCATCGCAGCCCAAGAATACACACATCAGCGTAATCCTAATTAATTAAGGGTAAAATGAAATAAAATAGAACAGAAATAAGTAGATAGATAAATAAATTTGATATGAATTAAAATAAAATAAAATAAATTATAAAATAAAATAAATTAATCATAAAATAATTTAATTTAATTGCAATATAAAATAATTATAAAATAAGATAAATTAATTACGAAATAAAATTAAATAATTGTAAAATAAATCAATTCCAACATAAAATAAAATAATAAAAATAAATTAATTGCAAAATAAAATAGCATAAAGGCATCATATGTGTATATGTATAGACTAAAAAGGTGTCATGGTTTTTAGAGTTTTCTAGTGGGAAGAGAACCATGGTAGACCCGGGAAACCCTATCAGTCTACCCTGTGACCCGGGAAACCCTGCCAGTCACAAATCATCAAAATTGGCCATATCGTAATCTTCTTTCTAGTGTGCACACCTCTTCTCAAAGTTGCTACTAGTGTCCCGGGAAACCCTGCCAGACACCACTTTGGGAAGAACGGACATATCGGTTCACATCAAAAAAATTCTCGAAGGCATAAGTCTTAAAAGTGTGTTCATCACTTTAGGAGGCACCATCCTAAAGTTATCCTCCCACTATTAATTTATTTTAAATAATTTAAACTCATATGATTTCCTAATTATATTTTTTTTTCTTTTCAATATTCGGTCAAGTGAATCAAGAAACATATGTATCCGTAAACCAATTGTGTGAATAATTCCTTTTTTTCATGACAAGTGGGTTCCTAAATCGAGACAAAAGTAAGCCTTTAGGTGTTACACAATCTTGATTCACAAAAAAAAAATTATGAAGCAATCAGGTCACAAGAAAATTCACAAAAGACAACGTTTATATATAATTTCCAATTAAACATAAAAGAAACGTACGGACAAAACCAAAAGCATATAGGGCAGATCTTTATTCACGCACACAGTTCGAGAAGGAAAGCATATATACATGGGTTATATATAATCCCGCGCATATGTGTGTTGTTCAGGGAAGGAAGGCAAAACGAGAAAGTCAATATTTATATATCTATAAGGATTCAATATCCATTGCAATTTGTTAACAAGATCATGCGTACAGGCATAAGGAAAAGGTACCTCGAGAGACGTGCATGACTTCAATATTTTAATCATTGAATAAAAGAAAAAGGAAAGCAGATGGAAATAATGACCCCACAACAAAAGTAGAACCCTAAAATATATCTAAGGAGAGGCAGTAGGAAGGGAAGTACGGAAGGAACAACAGGGATTCACGATAATTGATGCGAATAGGAAAGACGAAGGAAAAAGTGTTCTAAGGTTTAGGATTACCTGGCCTCCGTGGTTGCAGGGCTCCTAGAAGAGAATTTCTGCCGCAAAAATTTTTTAGAGAGGGAACTGATAGGTGATGGCTAGGGTTAGATGACTAGTCCTAAGTTTATAATTGAAATTAGGGTTTCCTATGGGTTGAGCTCTGTGGGTTGAGTTTTAACTATTACTAGTTTAATAAATAATGGCAAATCACCTATTAGATTCTTATTTAAATTTTTATCTTTACCTATCCATTTATCATTATTATTATGACACACACACACACACACACACACACACACACACACACACACATATATATATATATATATATATATATATATATATATCTATATCTACACACACATTACTTTATTATAAATTATAAATTTTAATATTAGTATTATTAGTATTTATTATCATTATTATTATTATAAAAAAAGATAAAGAAAAAATCTAGGGTATTACAGTATCACTCCCAATTTTTATGAAATACAAGATGCTCATCAAATGTAAATGATAAAAATAAAAAACTAATCCACGCGACTTCTACAACACTAGATTTTCCTTGAATAGTTGTACTTTATAGATCGGACAAAGTAATTGAAGTTAAATCAGACAAATTAAAATAATTGAGGTCTTATTCATATTATTATGGATGGGTTTAATAAAAAATGTAAGGAATAAAAAAAAATTCAAGTTGGGTTTCATTTCATGCTTCTATAGTAGCATATTATTTTATGGAGCTAAGGTCTAAAATATGGAAGAAACTGACGTTTCCATAACTCTACCACTCAATCAATTCTGTTTCACTTAATCTTTATTTTATGGTCACGTATCTTTTTGGTTAAGAAATGAGAAACCCTTCTTTTGTTACACGAATCCTATTTTCATTTCATAAGTCTCTCATTTAAACATTTTCACTTAAAGGTTAGCAGGATTTTATTTTATTTGTTATATCATAATTAAAAAATCAACTAGTGAAACTAGAAAGTGAATTATTTTTCCTGAGAGAAAGTGAAAATTTTGGTACATATTTAAAAAAATGCTTATAGACTTGGAATTCTCAGCTCCTTGGAAATGAACATTGAAAATCAATAATTTGAATTGAAAGTCATCCTCTGCTATTATGGCAATGGGTCCGATTCCTCTGAAAATTAATACTCCTCTTTTGAATTAATTTGTTTGCCTGAGTTGACTTGACTTGACTTCTTCAATCAAGTAAATAAAATCATATATATATATATATATATATATATATATATATATATATATATATATATATATATATTTTGTTTTTTTGCTTGTGCTGTATAAATATTTTTTGTTTGCCTGAGTTGACCTGACTTGACTTCTTCAATCAATTAATTGTAAATAAAATCATATATATATATATATATATATATATATATATATATATATATATATATTTTGCTTGTGCTGTATAAACATTATTTTTGCTTCACATTTTTTTTACTTCATTCATTTTTATGTGAGTGTGGTTTTATGCAGCAAAAACAGAACATTAAGCCATATATATATATATTGACCCAAAAATCAATTATATTATGCCTTAACCTAACTTGCTTTAACTTATGAGTTTTTGTTTCATTACAATAAATTTAAACACTCGCACGCCAACATGTCAATTTCAAGTTTAAGTCCTGAATCTCATTAAATATCAATAGGACCACTTGCCCCGTATGTTTTTATAATGATTTTTTTTTCTATCTACTTCATAAGTTATACCAACAAAGGGCAATATTGAAATTGTTTTTAAAAAGATTAATACTTAGATAACTTTAATTAATTTACTTAATTTTAGGAATAACTAACAGGATGTTATAAAATGATGGAGGAAGGTATAGATTAAGATGTGTATAAATAAGTAAAATAGGTCTCATAGGCTATTTTTGTCATATTTTCTTTGACAATATCGCAGCACTACTATGATCCAAATTACAAGAATTGTTGGTATATGAACTATTTATTAATGAAGTGCTATTTTAGCCCACTTTATCAATATCAGACAAAACCGTTCCTTTAATGCAAAATCCACCAACCTTTTTAACTTGAAAGAATGACATTATGATCCAAACAAATAATTTAATGACAATTAAGTCTTAATAATTGCAACAACAACAAAAAAAAGAGTGAAAAATATTGATTCAAGCACTTATAAAAAGTGCCAATTACAAATTATTTAGCAATCACCTACAAAACGTAAACGCCTGGTTTACAAATGACACAGTCATATTCAAATTCTCTGAGTCAATATTTGTATTTCAGTAACATATTTTATGACATAACTATTATATAATCCATATTTAGGGACTTAGTTATTTCATCTTTCAATTTGACCAATTTTTTTTTTAAAAAAATTAGGAACTAATTGTTATAGATTATGTGCATTACACAAAATCTAAAATAAACTATTCAGAACTAAAAATAGTGATGATCTGTAGAATTTTGATGTTATATAAATTATTTTGGTCTAATTGGAATGAGTGATGCTTTGTGACAAATATAGTAGATTTAGTCAAGTTTTGGAAATTAAAAAGAAGGTAAATGATAGGAATATTAAAGAAATTGTATATGGATTGTGACCTGACCTAACCAAACCCTAAGCCATAAGTTCTCAAAAAGAGTGCAATGACATAAAAATCGGTTGGCTAGCATATGACAATTTTTCCCATTTGAATGATAGTTGGTTAGCTATATGTGGAATATCAATACAAGTGACTTTCATTAAGTCTCCATTTAAAAAATTTTAATTAAATTATGTCCCGTCAAAATTAAAAAAAAAAAGGAGAAAATCCCAAAAAAAATGGGTTGAAATAGGAAAATGGCCAAATTAGATAGTCTAATATGACAAATCCTAAGTCAGACTTTATATGAGGAATTTGAGATTTGTAAATATTTTCAAATGATCAATTTGCCCTGACAATATTTGGGGAGTTAAAGGTGTCCATATATGTACTAAAGTTGATTATTAAGTTACTATATGAATAAGTTCTGGAAATTTACTAAAATACTAAAATGTTGTAAAGTCCCAATTTTCTTTAATTCTTTGTCATCTTTTATGCATGCAAAAAGACTAAACTATCCCTTCTTCAAATATATTATGAGTTAAGGGAGTAATTTTGTTTTATAAGTTTTTTGGGACAATTTTGTCAAAATCATTGTCCCAATTAATTTTGATTATTAGTTGATCAAATATGCTGAGCCGATAGTTTACATGTTATCTATGTTATTTTTATTAAGGTGTAAATTTGTTTTATAAATATATATGTCATCTACTTCATTTTTTTTCTAATACAAATTTACACTTTAACAAAAATGACATAAATAATATGTGAACTTTTAGCTTATTATATTTGATCAACTAATAATTGAAATTAATTGGGATAATGAACTGGACAAAATTGCTTTCTTTTTTATACTTTTGAGGCAAAATTTCCATTCAAGGAAAACTTTTGAGATAAAATCGCATCTTAACCTTATATTATAGATACATTTATAACTCAAGTTTCTATATCTACAATTCAAATACTTAGATTTACAAGTAAATTGTTCATAAGTTTTTCATTAATATTCAAACTTTATATATGTATTTACAAGTGAACCTTTTTCATTCACAAGTCGGTGGCCTCTTAATTCGGTAAAAGAACAATTTGGTCTTTCTATGTGCTTGTGTAAAACAAAAACACTTAGAGCTTGCCTTTGGTTGGGAGTTTTTCCGAGGCAACTCGAGTTAAGGTTCAAAGAGAAATCTTAATTTTAATAAAATAATTTATGACAATAAAAGATTAAAATTACAAAAAATATTTGAGAAATGTTAAAAAAAACTTTTTTTTTTTGCTCTGTTAAAAAAAAAAAGATATATTGCTATGTATCATTGATATTCCTAAAATTAATGTACAATTTTTTCTTGAATCAACAAAAAAAATCCTGAATAAACACATTTACAATAATGAAGCAAATGAAAAAAGAAAAAGAAATGATAAAAAAGATCAAAGTCTAATTTAATTTATTTCTATTATAGAAAAATCAATTTGTAATATTAGTAATACAAATTCAAAGGTAATTTGCAAAAAAAATCAATTTGTGACATATCCTCTTTGTCACAAGCATATCTATTTTTTAAATTGTCACAAACTCTTGTTATTAACTTAGATATTATAAGTACATAAATTAAGATCACATTTTGAATATCATGGAACACCTTTTTCTCTTAAGAATGAAATACATTATTATTTTTTTTTGAAATACAAGGAATATCTCAATCCAAATTAAAAGAGTTTCACTTCCATGCAAGTTGCTTCTCTCCCAAGGCAGCGACCAGGAAGAAGAAGAACTAGAGGTGCACTTGATGACGACAAAGAAGAAAAAGGCACCAGGGGCAAACTTGTCCTAGAGAATTTTCCACCGCCATAGAAAATCGAATCCCACCCAAAAATGGAGGGAATGGTGCTTTCCAGGTACAAGGGAAGACCCGATGACGTCGGAAACTACTCTCCTAAAAAGTTTGCCAGCTAAACATGCGCAACCGACAAGAAATTTTTTCTCTGGCCAGATTTTTAGTGTACAAAATGAAAAACTAAATATACATGATTCAGTTTTTTTTTTCTTTAATATTTTAAGGAAGTGACAAGTATTAAAAAAATATTTTAAGATATTAATCAATACTAAAAAATATTTCATGATCTTAAAAAAATTATTTTAAAACCTTAAAACAATTTTTTAGTATATAGTTTAAGTATCATTTAGATCTTAAAAAGTTTTTTCAAGGTTCTAAAATAATTTTTCAAGATTATAAGTGTTTTTTCAGTACTAGACTACCAGTCACTATCCTGAAATATCCTTTCAATATCATTTAGTACTTTGAAATATTTTTTTAAGATCCTAAAATAATTTTTTATGATCATGAATTATTTTTTCAGTATCAGTTAATATCATAAAAATGCTGAGACCTTTTTCTTTTAATATTTCAAGGTGTTGATAGATACTTCAAAAATGCTAAAACTTTTTTTTTATATATTCTTAAATATTTTTTTAGTGCCAATTAGTATCTTGAAATATTTGTTTTCAAAATCCTAAAATAAATTTTCAAAAATCATGAAATATTTTTTCAATACCTGAAATATGTTCTTAGTACAAGTTAGTACCCTAAAGTATTTTAGTTTCGTACACAAATTTATTTAATTTTTGGTATTTATTATGAGATTTAATGTTAAAAACATTTAAAATAAACCTGATCCTTTATATGCAATTGTCACAAAAGATAATGCCCTTTTTGGTAATTTGAGCATGAAAAAGCTATTTTGATAATAATATCTAAATACTATCATTTTATCAAAATCACTTTTTTCAATAATATATTATGCAAAAAACTGTTTGGAAAAGGTCACTTTATCTCGTAAATCCCAAATGTTATTTTTCAAAAGTTAAATTCAAATTGGCTCATAGTATATGAAACTAAATTATGATATGAATTTTATCTCAATTTACATAAAATCACTTTCAAAAAGTTAAAATAAATAGTTGCTAGCATCTTGAATAAGACCTCCAATAGACATGGCTCTAATTGATCAATAAAAGTCATTTTGGGTTAGTGGGGAAAGCGATAACTTATTTTCAATCTAACTTTTGTAAAAGTAAGATAGGAAAAATTTTAGGTTGTAAATGTGATGCGTTTGAATTACCCTTTGACTTTTATAGAAATGACTTTTTTTTTTTAAACCAATGACTGTTTGTATGGGGCATGAATCTTATTGAATACTATATATATTAATATTATTTTTCTGAAAAAAAATCAAGTTTAGATGAAAAAATTACTGAAAAGGATTTGAATTTTATTAAATAATACATATATTTGTAATATTTTTAAGAAAAATATTATAATTATAATTATTAAATATTATTGAAAAAAACTTAAAACTACTAAAATACTTACTTATAATAAATATGAAATAATGAATATATCGAAAATATAGGCATAAAAAATATATGTTATAAAGCATAAAAATATTATAATTATAGTATTTTCAAGAAAAATATTATAATTATAATTATAAAAAATAAAAAATATTTAATTATTATTGAAAAAAACTTAAAACTACTAAAATACTTAGTTATAATAAATATTAAATATGAATATATTGAAAATATAAGCATAAAAAATATATGTTATAAAGCATAAAAATATTAAATTTTGAACTAAATAATATTCCCAAACAGAAAGGATCACCTTCAGTTTTGGGTGTGATGGACAATTTGGAAATGTTTGTGCGACCAAGGAAAATTTATGCCTACTGCATAGCTCACCGTCAGAACTTTGCTGGAAGCTTCGGCCAGTGGCTTTTAATAAAAGACCACTTTTTAGGGAAAAGTAAGATGGAAAAAAGCTTTCACGAAAAAAATTAACTCCATTGGGCTTTTACGTATTTGGGTTCGCAACGCTTTGTTAACACATTTCACTGGGCTCTCCAAATAGGCTGAATAATCGTTTACTTTGAGTCAGTTAGATTATTTAGCCTAAACACCATCCGTCTTTGGATTCAACTGGCGTGGCGTGGGTCGGTCTTTCTCACCTTTAAGGAGGGGGTTAGATTTCTACTTTGGTCAAGGTGCTGGGGGAGGTATCTTAGGGGTCTAGAAAACAGTGGTAATGCTAGTAGAGATAGAGATATGTGTACTTTTTAGCCAATATCCCTTGTGGACTAAGCTTCAAGCGCCCTGCTCTTAGATTGTGAGTGATCCCGATCCCTTTCTTAAAATTTATATATAAAAAAAATTAGCCTAAACACATTTCACTGGACCCAAAGAATATCAATTAATTAGATGGATCACAAACCTCAGGAGATGGCTTACCATTGATTTCGGTTTTGAGCCTACTTTTGGCCAACAAGGAATTTCGTTGCATAATGGAAATAGCACATAACTTGTTTGAGATATTGATAAGAAAAATAACTTATGGAAAAGTCATAATTGATAAAAGTTAAATTATGAAATATGATTTAGGTTTGGATTGAGGGTTGCATAAGTGGCTTTTACGGATTTGGATTCTCTCAGTATCTTTCCCTCCTTTTCTCTCAGTATCCTTCCATCCAGCCGTTCATTCTCCTCTCCTCTTCCATCTCAGATTAACTTTTAGTTGAGATCAATGGTGTAGATAAGGGATACTGGGGGATAAGAAGGGAAAGGATACTGAGGAAATCTGCTCTCTGGCTTTTACTCTATAAACCAAGTTCAACTAAAGAGCTTTTACTCATAAGTCATGAAAGCTAGCTTTTCAAATAAACTGCTTTTACCCTATAAGCTCGATTCGGGAAATTTTTCATCCAAAAAAAAAAAGAAAAAAACTCATAATTCTAATTGAAATGGTAAATAAGCCTAATTGCCCCTCTTAAAAACTATATCAAACATGCTCTATAGTTTGATACAAAAAACCAAAAAATACAAATACAGAGAAGATAAATGAAAATACAACTAAAGGTGCATTGTGACAGGAGCAATATTTTAGTCAATTCCTTCCCCGGTAGCCATTTGAGCACGCTTGGACATATTATCAATGTCTTCATTCTGGGACTCACAAAGAATGATAGAAGCTAAAGGAGGTGGAGGTTCAAGAATCAGACCCGAAGGTCCCAACTCACTTAAAGCTAGAGGTGTTCATGATACCCATGGTTAGGTACGCTTGCCCGTACTTATAGAAAAATCAACTTGCTTAGCCTAAAAAAAAGCAGCCCAGAAAAAATAAGTCATAATTGGATTTGACATTTTTGCAGGCAGGGTTGGGTATCGGGCAAGGTACACCGCCTTGGCCAATAGTATATATAATATTATATATTTTTTATTTGTTTTGATACAATAATATTATATATTTTTTATTTTCACTTATGGGTATTTGACTATTTGTTAAGACACGTGGTTGTATTTTTAATTTCAAGATTTAAGTTGTAGACTTATTTTGGAATATTCCAAAGTTCAGAATTATAGATTTCATTTGAAATTTGCAATATTGTTTATTAATTATAATTGAAGTTGTTTTTTTTTTACATAGGGTATAGCAGGGTATCGCCATGCCGCCCTTGCCCCAACCCATTATTTCTCAAGCCCAAAAATATTAGGTCTTCTATCGGGCAGGGCCAAGTAGTGGGCTGCATTTTATTGCCCAATGATCTTTCAGGCAAAGGTCTTACCCTGCCCATGAACAACGGCAGGCATATAGTCAGCTATGTGTGTATATATACCAATAGTTGAAGGTTCAGCCATGTAAGACAAAAACTAAAGGAAAAATCCTTTTTAGGGCCCAAATAACTAAAATATTAAAAAAAAAGGCCTAAAGAAAAGTTACATGTCAAAAAAAGACCGAGGGCATTTTTTGATATTATTTCGGAAAATGTTAACAATTAAATTAGTACCCATTAACAACTATATCAGTATATATTAATAATTATATCAGTATCCGTTAACAACAATATTTTCTGAAATAATACTAAAGAAGGCCTTAAGGCCTTTTTTGATATGTAACTTTTTTTTAAGTTTTTTTTTTACAATGTTTTAGTAACTTAGGTCTTGAGGGGAATTTTCCCAAAACTAAATGAGGAATTACATTTGAACCTTAAACATCGAATTAGTAATAGTTAAATCCAATTTTTTTCTTACAAAAATAGATTGCAAATATCTATTCAAATATTATAAGCCAAAATTTTAATTGTAAGTTAAGATTTATACTTGAAATCCAAATTTAAATATCTTATTTATATGTGAGACAATTGAATTTGCAATTATTGAAAATATATTTACAAATATTTTTTTTTAAAAAAATATTCAAAGTTTGCTTTCATTTTTTTTTTTTTTGCCAGGAATTATAACTTAACTGTCATAAATCATGTTTTTGGCACTTCAGTGTTTGTCCAAAACCGAATCGGTCTCCTAGAAGCTTGCTTCTGAGAACGACGAACATTTTCTTGTGCGGTTCCTAATAAATTTCCGCAATAGTCACCACTACTTCCGGCGTCGATCTCCACTGCATTCCGTCGACTCTGCCCACCGGCAACCGGTTAGTAGTCATTGTGGCATGTCCTCGCATTCTCTTCTTGAATCGTAAAATTTGAGATACAGTTGTTTGCATGACCTTCACACCGGTTTTATACTTTTCAGTTTCCAAATGTATTTAAACCATGAAATATTCAGTTCGATTTGGCATTCAATTATGGAGGAAATTTTTATCCTTCTTACTCTGAGCCTTCTGTTCTGCTCGTTTGCGATTCGGAAGTGCGGGCTTTGGTCATTGAAAATACATTTTTCTCCAAGAGTAGAATACTTGGCAGCCACTGGGAACATGATGCTTTACACACAAGGCATCCGGTCCCTTGATAATAACCGGATGCTACTTTTGCAGAAGCATTACATTAATGTAACAGTTATAGCATAGTTTGTCCACACTCCCTTTTGGTGTTGATTATATCAGATTTCTAGTTTTGTGATTTTTTTATTTTATTTTTTTATTTTGTTATTTCTGTCTGGAAATGCCGTCCTATATTTTGGAATGTTGTGACAGATCTACTTACTTACTGGTGTCAATGGTTGCCTCATATAAGATCCTTTGGGGGACGAGTGAATGAAAGGAAGAGGAACGACTGTCAATCCTTAGTGAAAGCATTCGAGTATTGGGATTCTGTTGTTTTCATGGTTCGTCTTCTTTTCTTTCATCTATTGTAATTTATATAGTTCATATAGGTACGAGTTGATGCTTGTTAAACTTATAAATATATCATTATTAGTTGTCAATCGGCCTCTAAAATATGGAAAAACTTGACACAATTCTAATATTCTTTCAAGCTGGGTGCTATATTCAAGTTGACCACTTGATTGGGATTTGCCTGTGAACTGATAATCTTTGAAATTTTTATTTAGTAATTTATTGTTTTAGTTATTGCACCATATGTTAAGATTCAAACGACTCGGCTATTATATTTTGAAGACGCAAGCTGGAGGGAATTTTATATGCTTAAATTTTCTTGTTTTTTTGAAGAAAAAAACTTTATAAGATGGCGTTTATATGTTTGTCTTCTGCTTCCAGGATTATAAATTATTTCATAGATTTCTATGTTTCAGTGAGGCAAGAAACTTGAGCATCTGCATTGTTGGTAAAAATGGGTTCCTTTGAGATGAATGACAGAAAGAGTAAGTGGAGTTTGTTACTTTTGTTGTATCTATAGGTAATAATGACATTATGCAAAGCAATGTGCTTATTTCAGTACTTAACGTCTAAGGATAGATGATTGTACAATTTGCTACATTATTTTCAGATTACTTCTATTATCCGGTGGAAGGGTTCTGGATTCTAAGTTTCATTTATAGTGGGCGCTTGCAATTTTTCTTGATCACTAGTTCTTGTTTTGTCCGCGTATGTATCTCGGGTTCTTTTGTGGGACCACAAGATTATTTGAGCTGGAAACTTTGAGGAATATTGATTACTGATTATAGTCTCATACAAATACTATTATTGTTCTATTGAAATGAAGCTCCAGTTTTCCGAGTTATTCACACCAAATGCTGCTATTTATTTCCAAAATGACCATAGTTAGTAAAGGTGGTGAGCACCTGTTCGGCCCCTCCCTGCATTTCCATGGAAGTGCCACCTTGTTGTAGGCAAGGTTACTGCTGCCACAACTGGTAGACCCTGTTTTGAATTATAGTCAGGGAAACAAGAATATAAGATAAGATAATTTCTAAATCTTCAAGGGAGAGATTGCAGCGTTTGTAACCAGTCTAACAGCTCCATAGTAATTGACTAATTGTCCAATTCTGTGGCCAAAATCTAAGAATAACACAAGGAAAAATAACGACATACCAAAATTTGTTCACGAAGCTGATAATTTGAAATAACAGCACCACTGGATTGATCTAATTAGTTCTGGAAAGTGATATCAGATGCATTGTGTTGGTTTTCCATAGGTTGATGGAGGCAAACAACCTGTTTGAGAGATATGTGTGTGTGTGTGTATTTATATGCTGTTAATTGGATTAATAATGCCATGAATTGTGTTTTAGATATATGTGACGTCTAAGTTGGTTTCTTTTGTCATCTTGGCGGTAGAGGGAAAAACATGAAAAAACTGTGTATTAGTTAAGATTTTACACTCCGGGGTTGATAAATTTCTATTTTGAATTCCTATTACATCTAATGTATGCAACTGGCATACTGAATAGAGATTGGGTTAGTTTATCTGGGTTTGGTATCTTTGTTCACAGTCTGTGATTATATGGAGCCTTTGTTTCTGCTATCACCTTGGCCATGGAAGAATACGATAAGACAAATCTGTGTAGTAATTAAATTTTATTATTATAAAAAAAGTAATTAAATTTTATTAGTTGATATTGACCTCACTTGAATGTGTAAGTTTTTTGGCACATTTAACAGAAATTGGGTTGGGCTTAACTGGCTTTGGTATATTTTTCACATTCCTTGGGATGATCTTCTTCTTTGAGAAGGGGTTGCTAGCCATTGGAAATGTAAGTTTCTTGCTTAACTTTTAAATCTTTTTACTTGATGACATTTTTCTAAATGCCTTTTGTTTCATGGTGTCACCTAATTCAGATCCTCTTCATTTCTGGAGTGTCCTTAACCATCGGACTGAAATCCACGATGCAATTCTTCATGAAGAAGAGTAATTTAAAGGTATATTTTTACGGTTCTTACTCTCTCTGTTTTTTCTAAAAATTCTTTTGATGTCTTTATCTTGTCTAGTTTTCTCCCTCTCACCTGAGTTTTATGTTGCTGGTTGTGCAGGGAACAGTTTCATTTGGAATTGGATTCTTCATTCTTGTAATAGGATGGCCGATTTTGGGCATGATTCTCGAGACTTACGGGTTCATCTTATTGTTCAGGTCCAGGAAAATCTGATACACAATTATGCTGTAGTTAGTTTGTTTAAATGATAAAAGCTAATAATTTATTATATTGTGCAGTGGATTCTGGCCTACACTGGCTGTTTTTATGCAGAAGATTCCTATTCTTGGCTGGTTGCTTCAACAGCCTTTTATTCGCTCGGTATGTAATTGTGCTGAAACGTTTCTTTTTATCTGTCAGAGCATTCCCATTCTTGGTTGGTTGTTTAGGCTAGGAACGTTTTCAGTTATGCAATAAGAATAGACTAGCTGCTCTGTTAGTTCCATTTGCCTCATCATAAAAAGGTGTTAAGTTACAGATTATACGGTTAAATCTGAAACTTAAGAAGATCACTAATACTCTAATACTCTGTTTTAAAGAGAAGTAAGTATCTCACAACTTTCTAAGAACAGCTCAAGAGAATCTTCAAGCTTAAGTTACTCTCTGAATATTCGATGCCCTTTATTGATAGGCTAATAGCCAATAAATAGGAGTAGGTTTACAGAGAGAGACTCTAATATGAAATTTAAATAGATAACCAATAATTTAAGTCCTAACAACTAAATCTATCTAGTTGTAATAATCCAAGATAATAATAAAAGATAATCAAAACATACTCAATTAATAAATTAATTCCTAATTTATTTTAAGACGCTTATTTTTCCTAGAATAAGTTAATCCGATCCATAGCGATTTGGATCGCTATCATAAGGTTACAACCACCTAATATCTGCTATGGACTGGGCGTTCACATGAACATTTAATGCCGTCAAAGGATATGATTACCTACCGACTGCACATTGTGATGGATTGAAATAATGCGATAGCATGCAATAGATCTAATACATTATTCTTCAGTCACTGCTGATCCTCAAGGTTAGGGTTGTCTTCATGTCCTCAGTTTAGTACACGGAGAAGGGATTTGAGGAAATGAAAAAGTGAGGAAAATAATTTTTATGGTGTTTGGTAGCTGGCAAAGTCACTTTTTTTAGAACGAAAACTTTTCA
Source organism: Acacia confusa (assembly GCA_037074495.1). Lineage (NCBI taxonomy): Eukaryota > Viridiplantae > Streptophyta > Magnoliopsida > Fabales > Fabaceae > Acacia > Acacia confusa. The sequence goes on from CM073511.1 coordinate 17,213,720, forward strand.
TTGTTAATGGAATGGGACTTCCCCTTTCCACATTTCTTTTCCTAATACCATTTTGTACCAATCAAACCCTCTATTGATATCAAATTTCCAGTGATTTGCTGGGAGGAGGAAGTCATGTTTTGCAAATGTTCTAATGCAACCCTTGATTATAGATTGTAGAATGATTACTTACATGCTAGAGACTTCTGCATTTTTTTTTTCCCTTTAACTGGATTGCTGGGTCCTGTGTACATGAACGACGCTTTTTGCCATACATTTTATCAACACTTATGGATATGCCATGTTATTCAAGCTGAGCTCCCTTTTATTTATGAACTTGCAGATTTTTGACAGCTATAGAGGCAGACGTGTGCCAGTGTAACACAGCCGATACGTGGGACAGAGAAATAAAGATGATAGCAATCTCTTGTGTAAGTTGATGTATAGAAAATGATCGTCATTTTGTGATGAAGAGACATTTTATTGGAAAGAAAACTGGAACATGAAAATCATGGGGGGTTGTCAGCTCTGCAGCTTCATGGTTTTCATCAAGACATCTATAGGAAGCATCACTTGGGAGGATCATATCACATCCTGACCCTGAGGAATACAATGACTCCTCTTTGTGATCTAAAAATTGTGATCCCTTTTTAATTCTCCCTGCAACTAGTTTAGGTCCCATGAATTACTTAGAGTACAAGAAATGAGTCGAATTATTCATGATTTACAGTTAGTATGATTTGTTAGAATTTTTATGTTTTATGTAGAATCTTTTTGTGAAACTGATATGCAGATATAATTTTTCCAGTTTAAACTGGAAGGTTAGCACCTTTATATGATGTCTATGATGATTTTGAGTCATGGCATAGAGAAACAATATTGCTTACCAATTAATAGGGCATATATTTATTACTTGTTGGTTTATCATGTCACGCCCTGAAAACTAAGGGGTGACCGGCACAGAATATGACCAGACTCATGTTTTTTAAATCTTAAACTTATATATAAACATTAAATAATACTCCTAATAACATTTGAAGCTATGCTCCACTATAGCATATATATATATATACATATATTCCAATTTACAATGGAAGACAAGGATCCTACCTATAGACTACGTGGAGCATCCAAGCTACAAATGATAGTATATAAATGAAAACTCAACTTTACATCCACTAACAGTTGTTCCAAAATATATTGACAAGCTTGGTCAACAAGGACAGTCTTCATTGTTCAACCGAAGGTGCGAGGTTTGCAATGCTATCTGAGGCCAAAGAATTTCCGGTGAGTAACGTCCCAATTATAAAATTTAATAATATACTAATAAAAGTAACTTAAACATATTTAACTTTGAATCATAATAGTATGACAATCATAAACATAAGTGAAACTATATATAAAATATCGTTAGTCAAATAAATCCAAGTACATAGTAAAATCTTTGATTTAAGAAAATCAATTTAAAACATAGTTTTCAAACCTCATCTTTTCGTAGGACCACAACAAAACAAAATAACAAGCATGGACACACAGTCTATGAGGGAAAATAACCGAGCACGGCATAGAGGCTATGAAAACAAGCGTGGACATATAGTCCACGAGGGTAAGTAACCAAACGCGGCTCGAAGCCACAGAACAAGTGCAGCACGGGACTATGAAGCAAGCGTAGGTATAAGACCCACAGATAACAAGCGTGAGAACAAATCCCACGAATATCAAACGAACTTGAGGTTAACCATGGTGTACCAAGGACTAACAGTACTGCTGTTAGTAACCAGTGTTTTGTATTCAGTCCTCTCAAATTCTTTTTCAAGCATGCTTGGGACCAATTTATCAAAGCAATGAAAAGATTTTTTTTTTTTTTTCAATACCAAGTTAATTCACATAGAATAAAGCATAATAAAATGTCCCAGCATGAAAGTTCACAGATAATATTTCAAAACTTTCCATCAAATTTAATCCGTCGACAAAATCCTTGCCAAATAACAAACTTGCATACAAGTATTCTAAAATTCAAGACTATCTTATTATGAAAATTTCTATGAGAAAATCAAAAGTTTCACTAGCATTTTTTTTGTAGATGATAAAACCATCAATTTATACTCAGTTAAATATCAATAAGAGCATGAAACCAATCCGATAAACTTTCATTAGCAAAAGCATACTTGTAAAGATGGTAATTAACATGAAAATATGGTAAATAGGAAAAACATCATCAATAAAAATTATAATGAGATGCTATTCATTTACCTGCTACGCTTTCAAATTCATAACTTACTCCATTCTCTAAATTATGATTCCTCCTCAATTCCCTTGAGAGGAGGAGGAAGTCTGGGACGGTGGTTCTTGGTGATCACACCAGGGAAAAACCAAAGAGCACGGAGGAGAACTGCAAAAAGAGAGAAAGTAGGAATGAGATTTCCATATGCCCCCTCTCTTGACAATGATGTTTGACTTTCTGTTTTCTTTTGTACTCTGCTGACCTTTTCGTCTTATGGGAGCAATGAGATGGTTTTTGTCTTGATCCCATATTTACAATATTTCAATTCCAACTCCTCTCCAATTATTAATTTAATGTTCTCTTATTATCTTGTGGCCAAAATTTCTTCTTCCACCCTCCCATCCTTAAAGATCACGCCACATAGGTAATTCATGAGGTCATGGATTGTACTTTCCAAAGATAAATTATGATAGTCAATTTTAATTTCCCAATTTGTATAAGATTAATCTTCTACAATTATTATTTTTTTACGTAACAAAAGTTTCTTATTTAAAATTTCTGGGTCATTACATATCCTTCCATGTTACTTCAAATCAACGAATCATTGTTTATTGGGAAAACATTTTCTTATGTTGTAGGAAAATAGTTTTCTCATGTTACACACACATGAAATAGTAGGACCTACATTTACATATATTAATTCATATATGTATACGTGGGTCCCCCATTTCATGTGTGTGTAGGAAACTTTTTTTTCTCATATAACATGAGAAAACCAAAGCCCTTGTTTATATTGGTCAGTGCACCCAACAAAAATAAAATAATGTTGTGTTTGGATTTGGGACAAGTCCATTATTTGGGTAGATAAAAATTCATGAATTTTGATTTGATCCAAGTCCAAATAGAATTTATTATTGTAATGATCTTTAGAATTTCAAATGCTCACTTTAACCTAGCTATTTCAAATATTCTTTCTAAAAAATGTGAACCATAACAAAGAATTTCATTATGTTACCCAAATAAGGAATTTTAAAAACATATATCGTAAATGTGAGCCTTTAAAACTAAAATTTAATCGAATTTCACCTATTCAAATGAATTCTAAAGGAACTTAAAATTTTGATTGACTTGCTATGCATCTAATTAAAAAAAAAGGTTCGTTTTGCTTTTGGCATAAAAATGTTCATAATCCATCTATCGAACTTTCTTTCACGTGAGATAACCGATTTCGTAGATATTAGCTATTTCCACTAAAATGTTATGAATTAATTTGCTTTCGCAACTCTATGATTTTGGTTTAATCATTGATCTGCCTATATTATTAGGTTGACATTATTATTAAGACTTTGTTGTCAGGGTTACAAAAACCTAGAATTCCAATATCAAAAATATCAAAAAAGTCCCCTTGTTAAATGATATTTCTAATTGGTAAAATGACATTTTTTGTTATTAAAATTTCTATAATTATTATAAAAAAAAAAGTCTCTTTTTTCACTTCCTTAGGACCAATTCTCCCAATTAAAAATGTCTGAAACATTACAAAATTTTAAGATATAAATATTAAATTAAAAGTTTTTTTTTTATATAAAAAAGTTTTGGAGGGGTTCAACATCAATCTCCCACCAAAGCCAGAGCACGGCCCCGGGGTCTTTGAGCACTTACTGGGAACTTACGAAATCATCTAACAAAGAAGTCCCAGCGACGATAATGGAGATCGAACACACATCCCTTTGGGACTTGATCAAATCCCTTACCATCTATGCCAACTTCCTTCGCCATATTAAATTAAAAGTTGAATAACATTGGAGGGAATAAAGATATAACTTCCCATTAAAAAAAAATTATAATTATGCAGGACTGATCTCATTGGATTATTCATCCAAAACTCGTGTTGACAAAAGGAAAAAGTTAAGTGTTCTTGGTACCTTATAGTCATGCAAAATATTTTTCAAAAAAAAAAAAAAAATCACAATCAAATTATCAAAATAAATTTTTGGTCAAAATTATCAGGATTAGTTCTTTATTCTCAAAACACTGAACCCAAATTGACCATTGATCATTAGTAATAAAGATAACATGATAATCACGAGATCTAAATAACATCCCAGAACCCCCTCCCCCCCAAACAACAAAAAAAAAAAACCCTATTTTCTCCATAGCTTACTATTCAATTTGAACTTTTGTTTTTGCCATTTTTTGTATATAGTCGTCTTTAGTGATGAAGGAACTTTACAAGACAAACTGCCAATTTATAATAACTACCCAAACTTCAAATGTATTGACTCAAGCACACAGACACTAACAATTATGCACATTATTTGTGTGTGTGTGTAAACAGACCATGGCGTATCAATAGGGTCATTTCAGTCTGGTATCTGCCTAGTGATTTGTGCAAATGCTCTAGCTTCTCCATCTCAAATTGCTCAGCCATCCAAACTGGACCAAAGGTTGCCCAGCCTGTAGGCTTAAAATATTCCTTCTGTACGGTATTAATACGTTCTTAAGACCTGTCATTCACGTAGCAAAATTGTCAGCTATGTTGCACAGAAACAAGTTCAGGATATGATAATTTTTGAGAAACATAACGTGCAGATGCATTAATGTATGTACTATGTAAATAATGTTTTATATGCATGAAAGTTCTTGTGACAAGAAAAATAAATTATGAACATTATAAATAACATAATCAACCTTAAAAAATCAGGTTCAAAATTCTTATCGTGTTCTCAAAGTTCATATAACTTAATGTTAAATAAAGTAAATCAATTTATGATATTCACCTTGTTGGAGAATAAGGCATCCTCGAACCAGAGATTACGAAGTTAAAGATAGAATACGACAGAAAAACCCCAATCAAACTTGAGTTTGTGAAAAAGCGGTGCTGCCTTTTTGAACATCTAATGTAATGATTTCCTTAAAGATCTCATGATCACGTGCATCGAACCAAAACAGAATGATATACACAATTCTATCAAAACCCTTCTAAAGTGTGGAAATTCAGCAAGGTATAACATATTAAACATGAATCAAAGGTTTTCAAAATGTCAGAAAAGAAAAGTACTTAGCACAAGATATTTGGAAAATCCAAACAGTACTAATTCAGTAGTATCTAATAAGTACTCTATGGGTATGGTTTGAAAATTTCCAGACAAAGCATCACTGATTGTCACTATATCACTGAAGAAAAAATTATCTGGTACAGCAGAGCGCTATAACAGTTTTAACGGGAAGAATAGTATTTTCATAGAAGGCTTACCGTTGATGCACATTGTCTTGTAAAGAAGAGCAACATGGGGGTCTCCTTTTGTACTCATATTTCGACTCTCCAAGCACTCAACGAATGCTAAATCAGCCTTCAGCAGCTCGGCCTGATCATGAGTATCATACCCTATATCATGACAATAACAGCAAAAATCCAACCAATCTATTGGCCGCCTGTCCCAAACGGGAGATCCATGGTCTTTTCCACTAGACCAGTTAGGCCCACAGTAATTACCATATCTAGGGAAGAGCTGAGAAAGGAATCCCCTGGCCCCAGTATGCCACGGAACCTTGGAAACATATGGCCTAAAGCGCAATGGAGTAACCTCCATGCCATTCTCAACATTTACACGAGTTTGTGCACGCCTCTTCAACCCTCTATTGATGGTTGTCGGTCTTTGAATTCTGTCTCCAGCATTACCTGACCAAGGGAAAAATCGAAGGACGGAAAAAAACCATCCAAATAATCTAATATCATTATGGGACACTTCCCTTGGTTGTTCTCTTAAAGCTATCTTAGACTTGGAATCTGCCCATGAATCAATCTTCAACTGAGAGTTGGACCATGGGGCATTACCAAGAAACCCAAAGTTCATGGTGGACAGACAGTCAAGGCATAGCCAATCTAGCACGAATATTCTATTCACCTAGCCAAAGAAAAGTAACTTCATCAAGAAATATCCATCATATATCATAAAATCTGGTCCAGGTTTAGTGAAGTATGCAATTAAGTGCCTATTTGGCCATGGTGAAGAAGGGAATAGCAGTTATTTCTCTTAATTTTTCAGTCAGTTTGCTCCACAGAAGAAACACTTCTAAATGGGAGCATATATCTGTTTTTCTACTATGAGCAAATGATTAAAGCAGCCCCTAAAAGCATATAGAAATGTTAAAAACTATAAATTTATTGGGAAAATAGGTAAAAAGTCCGTGTTTGAAAATTTTATAAGCCAGGAGAGACCTAATACTCCCCACAGGATTCCTGTAAAACTACTTTTAATTCGGGACAGATATTCCATAAATTTATTCAAAATAGTGACAGTTAACAATAATGAAAAAAGCGTTAGCAGACAATTTGTGCAAAGCGCAAGAACATCGTTAAAGAGCTAACAGAAAAATATGGTGTTTGAAAAAGCCATCCTAAGAGCAGCAGAAATTTTTCAGTATCGTCAAAGAAATCCTTTTGCATCAGAATCACAATTTGATTGAATGGATATATATGTGCCCAAGCTGCCAAACACAGTATTTCAGGACTTACATATCCCAATTTGGAAATTTAAGTTTATACCATAACTTCATAATAAGTTCAAAATCCACAAAAATATATCCTCCATCTTCGACACCCTACACCATTAACCACTCTCACGCACGCTCAAAACAACCATTGTAGGGTTACAACATGCGAAATCGAAGAACCAGAGAAGTTCAATGTTCAATGAACTTACCTGTTAATGGATATGGTAACTGTACACAGTGGTCGCTGAAGAACGCATCAAAAGAGAAGGTCGAAAACGGAGGAGCAGAGGGAGAATTTCCTCGACAAAAATTTTCCAACAAGGATTTTGCTTCTATTTAAAAAATAATAATTTTATGTGATCTTGTGTGGATCTAATCACTTGCGTATCGCGCAGACTCCGCTAACCACTAATTTTGGCTAACCTAGAGAATTCAGGCGTGCGTTTCTCTAATTATCTTCGTTTCCTTCTCATAATTTTATATCTACCCGTTGGATTATAATGATAAATAGTTTAGATTCAATCTTTTATAAGATTTTTTTAATAAGCGTCAATAAGTAAATTTAAATTTGTCAAATCTAATCCATACCATTCATAATTTGTATTTCAAAATAAATAAATAAATTTTAGTTTATAAAATAATAAATCTAAACTATCCATTTTATGATTTAAGGGTGTAAATGAGATCATAAGGAAAAAAAACCTCATGAGTATCTTCTCGCAATCAATATAAAACACTAAACCTCTAAGAGACTTAATCATTGGTCCACGGCTAACCTCTGTGGCATTATCTCCCTCTTCGATTGGCCATGAGTTGCAACTTCACATATGGATTCATGTAAACATCCTACATGGTGATTTAAGCAATAGCTATTGGTCCATCTAAACATGCCAACAATAAATGATTATACACAATAGATGGATTCCAATGACGTAAAAGTTTTCTGTATGTGGATTCTCATTGGTCTACAAATTTCATTTGCCAAGTTGCAATTACTAGTCACTTGACTATTTTCCACCCATCACCATTAATTGAAAAGTTCATTCCCCATGCATATTCTTTCATTGCTTCCCCCATTCACACGTCTTCCATCCTCCAATTTTTCAAATTCAAATTTTAAATTCAAAATTTGAATGTTTCAATATAAAATCAACTAACCCATAACCCATGTATCAGCAACTAGTCCTTTCAAACCCATGTTAATTGAAGAAGCTCGCAAGAAATTGGCGCAATTCTCAACAGAACAAGCTCTCTCTCCCTACTCACGACGATCCTACTTTAGACAACTATCGTCCCATGGATACACAAGGTCTCTCTCAAATCTATTTTTTCTCCGATGCAATTTAACTTCCACTATTTTTTTATTGAATCTTCATTCCGATAGTGGTGAAATGAATAAAAATATCATATTATAATTAGTTATCTTTTCACTGGTTTTATATGGTAATTGGGGCTCGATGATTTCGCGAGCTTTATGAGCGAATTCACTCCCTGCTCTTCAAAGATTAAAGGATATCTTTTCCCCTAGAGTTCACGGGAAGATTTTCTTCCTTATAAGAATTTGACTTGACCATTAAAATCTGCTATTTTATCTATGATCATGTTACAGAACAAGAAGAGTTGTTTCGGTCGTTGGAAAGGAGTCTAGCTCAGCAGAGTCGCTTATGGAGGGTATGGTTTTGGTTTACTTCCTTATATATCATACTATCTTTTGTTTATTCCTGTCTTTGAAAAGCTGATACAACTTGATTGAAGTTTGGTTTTAAGCTGACTTGAGAGATTTCATTTTCATGTAGATGGTGTTTGCGGCTCTTCTCTGCTGTTACATTCTCTTTCTTTTGTACTCCATCTTTCAGTAGGCTTCATCACCATGGGAGCTGGTATGTCTCTTCCAGTCCCTTTTGGACATTTGAAACTCAGAATTCACGCTTTTGTGCTATTTCTTATGGTAATATCAGAGTGTGAATCTATAGTGTTGTAGTATTCTGTCCTTTTCATCTGTTGAACTATTATCTCTTTTAACGCCTTCTGTATTTTGATGAAACAACTGGCAGCATCCTGCCTTCCTATGCGTCCAGAAGACAACTGTTTATGTAAACACTCTTGCCAATATGAATAACTTTTGTTGCTTTTTCTTATTTTTCTATCTTCTTAGGATCAAAGTATCTTTCTAGCTAATGAAAGGATCCGATGAAGTTGATACATGAGGCTATTTGTTGTATTATTTCAACAGTTTCATTTGATGAATATTGAATATTTCATTATCATTCGTTGTCCTTTGGTGAACAGAAATACCATGCTTACTTCATGGAGGAGCTTTACCCTTGGATGAGTATATAAGCAGGTTCGTTTCTCCTTGTATCTAGAGCATTCTTCATTTAAGTGACTTATTTATTACAAGCACTATCATGATCAATTATATTGGTATTCTCTATGTAATGATCCACACATAGTCTGTGTATTCAATTTCTATTGCATTCCTTGGCCACTTGTACTGATTTATAATTGAGAGTGGGATGTGATGTACCATGCTCTTAAACGAGCCTTAGGCATACATGTGTAAATTTTACTGATCCTCGAACTTTTACAGATTGGGTTGCTATTCTAGCCTACTTATTTGCAATAAATGGGATTCTCCATGAGTCAATGCATCACAGGCGATGGATCTAGTACTCATGGTTTACTGGACTTGTCATATTTTTTTGTCTATGAGTCAATGATATCAAAATACATTGGAGACTTGTCATATTTTTTTGTTCAATACAACATCAATTATTTTTGCTTTAAATTATTGTGATATCATGGGAATTTAGTTGAGTCATGTGACTTATGTATAATTATTTATTTATTCATTCATTTGTATAATTAAGATTAAGGTAATAATATGGTATTAAAAAATGAGAGCAAACATAAAGAAATAGATTAGCTTATTTAGTTGAATCATGTGACTATATTTTAGTATTTGTTGTAAAAAGAAAAAATTACACAATAAAATAATATATTTTTTAGATATTTTTTTAAAATATGAAATGTTGGAATTTTGGTTAAAATTTATTACAATGTATTATTTTACACAATTGATGAAATCTGTAAACAAAAAATAAAGAAATAGATTTGTGTTGTATTAGGTAATTTTAATTCTCGGGAGAAAAATAAAATGGGTTAACAAACATAATTTTGATTTTCGAAATGAAAAAAAATTGTGTTAACAAACGTAATTCTGATTCTTAGAGTAAAAATTAAATATGTTAACAAACATAATTTTGATTCTCAAAACTCTTTCAAGACATAGAATTATAAAAAACTGTTTCATTTCAGAAACAGTGATGAGGAACAGAATGGTTGCCATGCACACCCCTTGTGGTCAGAATTCTCTTCCTCCATCGTCTGCCTTAAGCCTTCTCCAAACATCTATTTTTGTCCTTTCTGCAATATGAGTATCAGCTTTTGTCGCCGGTTCCCTTCATTTCTATTCATTTAATGTATTTAGTGATTTGTTCACAAGAATCTCTATGCTAGAGAGCAATTCTCGAGAGAGATAGAGCATGAAGAAGAGGACTTCTACCCTCCGTCCCCACTCACCGATAGGAGCTCAGAGACCTTCAAAGCACACATGAAGAGCTTTGACATACTTGAGTTTGAGAATGGACGGAGAGAGAGCTTGAGAGGGAAGGGAAGAAGAGGATGATTACTGATTATTGTCCACAGTGTCATCATCCCATTTGGCAATTTCATCACAAGGTATTGGTTATTATATTGCATGTCATACATGGCACCACGTGTAAGAATTAATCTGTTTAAATTAGCGAACTTGCGTCCTCATTAATATCGAGCAAAGATGGCCAACCTCCTAATATATCCTATTGGGTAAAAAAGGCGGATTCCGCATTCCCATTTAGTATACAAATAGTTCTAATGACAATAGTCTATTCCCCATGCACCACTTTTTTTTCCTAAACGTAGATAAATGATCTCATTTGATGATCTATTCGGACATAGTGATTAATGTCCCATAATGGTCTTTTATCATTTTCCAACGAGTGGTGCAACATATGTACTTTTATTTAAGGTATATTGATGGGATAACCTCACTAAGTTGAAAAACTCCAGAAAATATCAATATAGAAATCATATTTGCCATTCAAAATGTCATCTTCAAAAATTATTTCCTTCATTCAAGTCGACTATAGCAAAAACAATTGGTGTATCTGTGTGAAGGTCGTCTCAAATTTCTGGGACATTCCTCTGACAAGGATACATCGCCAAATAACTTACAATGCAGTGCTGTCAAATTCTAAGTTTTTTTTTTTTGGTAAAAAAAATCTTTACATACCATTGGTAGTCTTTTATTTACCATCATTTGCTACATGGTTACACTGCTTTGGTTGTCATGTCAGGCTATATAATGACTTTTATATTTATCATATATTTTCGAGTAATAACCAGGAATGCACTATAATTAGATTTTTGATGTTGTAAGTGTTCAGCTTTCCACCATTTTGGGTGCAACTCGTGTTTACATATATCCAGATTTTCTAGATGTTGTTGACGCGAATAGAATAGTTTTGGGGAGTTAAATGAGATTTTTTGTTTCTTTTCTTTTTTACTGTTTTAATCAGTTTAGTTCGTGCTTGCCTTTTTTTAAAAAAATTATATTTGGCAAACAATATATCCTTTTTTTTTTATTGATGTATATTCACTTCATCAGACTAAATATGACAACATATCAGATACTTTTGTCATATGTTTCCCTAGTAATTACTAAAGGTAACAAAGTTTATTTGTAAATGAATTAGGTCCAAAATTAATAAATGTTTCCAACTTCACCTCTATTTTAATAATGTAGATTTAAATGAGTTAGTTAAACATGAGGGCATAATGGGAAAATAGCAATAAATGGGTTAGTTAAAGTAAGTTTGTGCCTTATAATAAGGACCAGAGGGAGAAAGTGTGTGTGTGTGTGTGTCCAGAATAGTTACAATTAAGTAATATAACATGGGATAATGCATTCACTTCTCGAGTAAGATAACCCTTTGCCCAAATAAAAAAATTCCACGCATTTACTTCTCGACTAAATAAAGAGTATAGCTATGTACATATATTTGCTTGAAATTAACCAATAATAAATGGTTCATTGATATTGATAAGGAAATTCTTTCATAATGCTATTAGAATTATTATTTCAAATCATAAAATAATAATTCTAATAGCACTATGAATGAATATGTTGGACCTGACTATCACCCAAGAGGGGAGGTGAATTGAGTGTTTGATAAGACTTTGTATAATTTCAAAAAAACTTTTCGAAATACCCAAGTTTTTGATCGAAAACAGAGTATAACAAAGCAAGGGAAGAAAAGCTAAACACCAAAAGATTTATACTGGTTCGGTCATAACCTTGACCTACGTCCAGTCCCCAGATACCTTATGGGTTTTTCAACTATCTCAACATTCTTTAATTACAACAATGTAACTCTTAAGCAATCCTAATCACCAAGGACTTGCTCCCCTTTACACTTTGTAATTAAATAACCCAAGTCATAGGTTCCACAACCTTGAGTTCTTTCAAATAAGTAATCAAATGATTTTCAAAACAAGACTCTCAAAAAGAGTAGATATGAATAAACAATGAAGTTCGCATACTGAAGTATGCACAATGAAGTGTCTAAATAAAAATGCAATCTGTTGTAATTGTTTGTGTTGTTGCTATGAGTCTTTCTGGGTATTTATAGTTTAATCAGAGGAACTAGCCGTTGCATTTTCTTCTCTTTTATTCTTCAATGTTCAGCTTTATTTATGGAATATGACAGTTGCATATTTTTCTCTATTTCTTCAATACTTGGCTGTAATCCTGGATTTATCCGTTGCAGATGATCTTCTAGTATTCTTGTTATTCCATGATCTGTTTTTGACCGTTGGAGAGTGATTTGGACGATCTGTAACGTCTTGAGCTGAACCATTGGGATAGAGGAGAAGTTTCAGGCTTGTTCTTGGCTCTTCATTTAATGCATTTGACCCAGATCTAATTTCATCTTGATCCCCACTAAATTCATCTGAAACTAATGAGTATATCGATCAAGAAAATATATATGATGATTCGAAACCTAAAAAATGATTAAATTAGTTTATAAGTTTGAATCAGATAGATGGAAGACGTCATTTGTAAAACAGAGATTCGTTAGGCTTGAGTTTAAGCTATATAGGCTCAAGTCTAATCGTGTTGGAAATCTTCGATAGCTTTCTGTCTGAGCTAAACTCGAGTTTATTAGTTTTAGGCTCGAGTTTATCGAATATTATATCACGACTAGCTCCCTGTCTGAGTCAAATTCGAGTTTATAAGTGATAGGCTCGAGTTTGTAATATCCTGAATTTTCTGTCAACTTCCGAAGGCCATATCTCCCTAGTCTGAGCTTCGTTTTGGCTCATTTAACTCTTGACGGAAATCCTTATGAGTCTACTTTCATATGCCACCAATTTCAGCTCATTCTGATTTGTAGATTGTGAGTTACACTCAAAACATTAAAGCTTGGTCTGTTGTGTGGAGTGAACTTCTGATCCAACTTTCAAAATTCATAGATCTCTCATCTGATCTTCTTTGGGCATGAAACTTTGTCAAGATGACGCATTGGGAGTTTAGTTTCATACAAAATTGGTTTCACCTCAATCCAATTCCTGGTTTGGGAGATATCATTGAATTACCAGAGGTCGCTCGTGCTGAACGTGAAACAGAGGTGGACAAAGTTGCTGGAAATCAGTTAGGTTCGAGTTTGTAAGTGACAGGCTCGAGTTTGCTCGTACCAAAGGAGAACTAAGTTGCTGGAAATCAGCCAGACTCGCCTTTATAAGTATAGGCTCGAGTTTGCTCGTACCAGAGGAGCCAGAACTGCTAGAAATCATCCAAACTCGAGTTTATAAGTATAGGCTCGAGTTTGCTCGTACCAGAGGAGCTAGAGTTGTTGGAAATCAGCCAGACTCGAGTTTATAAGTGACAGGCTCGAGTTTAATTATCCAGAAACTAATATTTGCTTGTTCTAACTCCGAATCGAGTCATTCCAACTTCCATTTGATTGTGGAAATTTCAAGAATCAATCTAAAAACTTGTATAATGATTTCCTCAGGCTATTCATCAAGTTCTTCTTTCGTTCTTCTCTTTTCTTGATTATTTTCCATGAATGAATTCTTCCTTTCTTCTCTTCTCTTGTTCTTTCTCCACATGAACAAATCTACATTAAATGTAGCAATTAGACAATGTATATTATATAAACTTTTTGCTCTTTACTAATGACATTTATATAAGACATCATCAAAACTAATCATAACCAACAGAATAAAGTTATGTTTTTAAAGTTATGTTTTAAATAATAATTCTTACTTTTAAACTTTTGGGGCGAAATTGAGTCTGAAAAAAATTACAGGGCAATATTGCTCCTTAATGTATACTTCCTGGGCAGATTTGCTACTTAACTCATTATTCTAATGTCAATTGTCAAGAATGTTATATCCTGTTCTTATCCATGGCGTTACATTTCTTACAGCAGACGCTCATTACAAATATATGAAGGATTTGACTTACAAGTAGATAGCAGTGAAGCAAATAAACTTTTATGTGGGAGAAATTTGTGTCCTTGTAAATCTATGGAACATGAATTAAAGGAGAGTGATCAATGATAAAAACAGGAATAGAAGTCTAACAGTTAAAAAATATCATCACCGATTCTAAATATAAAATAGAGTTAATATTTTTAAAGAAAGTTAAGAAAACTAATTAAATTACTTTAAAAAATATATATTTATCATTTTTTCTCTAAATTGTATTGCCTAACTTATAAAATGATATATAATATAATGATATACAACATATGATGTCATTAAAAAACTCATAGAGTTTTTTTAATCTCTTCAAAAAAAAAAGTTTATATCTATAAATAAAAAGAAATATATATACACTGAACTTGTACCTAGTCATTTTTGGTGTATCTCATGTTGCACATCATATGGTTTAAAACAACACAAAGAAATGTTTTTTTTAATGGATACATCTAGCATAGATAATTATTGATGTTTCCCAAGAAGGGTTTAAATGGTTCACATTAGACCTGTCGCATTTATTTATTTTGGGAACCCCATTTTTCCCCTTGAAAACCTAAGTCATCAATGTTGCAATTATATATTCATCTCTACAAGATTAAATCTTAAATTCTAATAGGAAATTCATTCATACATTTGCTTGAAACTAAACAATAATAAATGGTTCATTGATATTGATGAGGAAATTCATTCATAATGCTATTAGAATTATTATTTCAATTCATTCATAATGCAATGAATAAAGTTATGTTTTGTTTTCCTGATTACAATATTAGAATTATTGTCATTCATTGAACTAATAAAGTTATGTTTTTAAAGTTCTGTGAGGTATTAAATATTTACAACTCATGTATACTTTACGAATTGGATTTTTAAAATAATGCATGCTTTTACTTTATTACACAACTTAAATCTTATTATTTCTCACTTTGCTTTAATTTGATGTTTAGTTTCTTCTTTATATTTTTTAATCATTCCTATTAGAGTTGTTACTTTGTAGTTGATGGGGTATTAATATTAAAAACACATTTTCTGAAGAAAAAAAAATGAAAAATTAGCAACCATTTATGAACCATCACCGTTAACGCTTTTATGAACACATAATGAATAATTTTGTTAGACGTGTGTTTATTTTTCATTTACTGTCCAGACTGTATTACATATCCCACCATAATAATTCTATATATATGACTCCTCTACACTTGATACACCAAAATCTAAGAACAAAGGATAACACAACACTGGTCTCGAAGATATCTCTGATATCCCGATCTTTAACCAATACTAGAGTAAGCCAATACTCTTTTTGTGTTAGGCGATGAGTAAGACTTTTTTCTTTGAGGTGAACGATAGCAAAGACACTTGGTCAGTTGTCACAAAAGTTTTGCGGAAGTGGGTTGTTAAAAGAAAGGCTCCTCCATACGCTGTAGGAAAGTAGGCATGCTATTGGTTGATGAAAAGGTACATATGTAGATATCTTGCAACTATAATTAATAAGTAGGGGCGGATACGGGGGGCTAGGGTGGGGGAAATAGGAGTCGATGCACAAACAATTAATTACAGTAAATGAAAATGAAAATAAGTGATTTTATATATTTTCATAAGTGATATCTTGCAAATATCTTGCAACTATATTTAATAAGTGATTTTATATATTTTCATTTGCATTCATTGCATTTTTCACTAATGAGTGCAAATGAAAATATATAAAATCAAAATCCAAGTGTTACAACTCAATTCTAATTACAGTAATCCAACTAACAGTGATTTAAAACTTAATATATTTTAAGACGTGCTACGAAACTTAAAATGATTTGATGGTAAGTAGGGTGTTGGTATTGAAGTGATTTGATTTCTTAAATTTTGGAATTAAAGTATCTAAAATATTAAATGCAACCCAATGAATGGTCATCTAACAATTGTCATACTTCTAATGTTTGAATAATTTTTCAGGAGCTCAACAATATTTTTCCATCTCAATAGTTGAATTTAGATTAGTTGGTAATTTTTTAATGCATGTAATAAGTAAGTTGCACATGATTTAAACCGCAGGTTATACTAAAATTTCTTTTTGAATCAATTGGTTTAGATTTTTTTTTTTTATACATCTTTATGTTAACAATAACGATGATGCTCTCTATCCACGCAACTGGCGGGTAATTAAGGCAGAGGCCTTGAATTGCATATAAGCATTGATGAAGAGATTTTGATATACATAATAGATATAAACCCATCTGAATCTATATTGCCTTTCAATATGACAAGGAGGCAATTTTCCACTATAATTTAATTTGCAATAACGATAATCAAAAGCCAAGGTCAATTGATGTCAAATGTAGGTCTATACCTATCAAGCCTGATTTTCTCACATGGGCAACTAAATGTTTGTACTATTGAAGATCAAGAGTTTCAATAGGTTAAAATTACTTATATTGAATGAGTTTAATAAATGTAGTTTATAGATAAGTTTTTCAAAACCTTTTGTTGCAATAATAGCATGAAGATAATCTTCCTTATCACTATAGGATTTTGTGAAATGTATGATGATTATAATGCAATGAATTGGTTGATTAATAACATTGTAGCAATTGTTGATCATTTTAGCCCATTCCAAGCCCAGTCTTTACCTTCTAAGGCATTCAAGATGACAAGAAGGCAATTTCTAATAAATATTTCATTTGCAATGACAATTAATAAGAGCCAAGGACAATCAATGTCAAATGTAGGTCTTTACTTTCGAAGCCCGGTTTTCTCACATGGACAACTTAATGTTGCTCTATCAAAAGTAAAGAGTTTAAATGGTTTAAAAATATTTATATTGAATGAGTTTAATAAGTGCAATGACACTACAGTTAATGTTGTATCTAGAAAAGTTTTCCAAAACCTTTTATCATTTTTGTAATTGAAAATATTAACTTTAATTTGAACTAATTTGTTACTGTTGTTGTTTGGATTTAATATTTTATTAAATTAAATATTTGCCTACTTACTTTTCCGTTTTTGTTATTTAGATTAAAAATACGTAGTATTCTGTGCTTCATGCAATGCACGGGTCAATAGTCTTGTTCAGCCGATGGAACTTGGAGCTGAATGGACCCACATAAACAAAGAACAAGTACTCTGAACTCTAAAGCTCCACATATGGAGTGCATTGACTTACCTTATGTTTGGGTTGAGGGGAGAGGAGGGGAAGGAAAGATGAGAGAGAAATTGTTTCTCTCATCTTTATAAAATAATCCATGAAATTTTTTTCATATTCCCAAAATATGCTCTCAACAAAAGAAATGTTTTTCTCATCAATGGCAAGTTGGTCAATTTCCTTCCTAGAGATTGTTCCCCTCTCACCTTCTCCCCTCAAACCAAACACACCACACGTCCACGCCCTTAATGCATGCGTAGAAGCTACTTTTCAAACTCGATTTATGGTCTATGAGGTAAATTTATCGAAAGAATTTTGTCTTAACTTATGTAAACGCATTTTTTTAACGTCAACTCAAACAAACTTTAGAACCTCATTCGAGTTTGCATTTTTGTGGTTTAACTTGTTCTTTACAAAAATGTAATGAAATGTTTGGCATGTAACTTCGAGTTTTCATTTCTTCTACAATAGGTGAAATGTTGGAATGAATTAGGAATTAAATTTAAGTTTAATGGGTAAAACTAATATAAAATAGGCTACAAACTCTTTGAAGACCTTATTTAATTGAGGAGGAATGGGAGGTGGAATTATTTGCTTGATTTTAGGGCAAAATGAAACACTTCAAACTAAGATTTATGGTCTCCAAGTTCTTATCCCAATTATATTAAACATGTGAGACTTGAACAATCAAAGAAAAAGAAGGGGATAGAAGAGGAACATGCTAGGGTTCGACTTCAATTTTCAACCCATAAAGAGCATTTCCAAATTTCCAACTAATTAGGCAAGCGATTATATATTTTTCCTCATTCTTTGTTCTTGGAGTTTTGAACTTCTGAATGGGTATGAGTTAGAGTTGTGTAGATTTTGAATTCTAGAGTTTATATGAATCGAAATAGGTTTAGAATTATTGAATCACCTAGTGTTGATGATAATAAAACTAGTAGAAAATTTGTTTTGCATGTTTAATATAAATTACATGATAAAATAATAGCTAAAATACACTTTTAGTCCTTTAAATTTACATGATATATATTTTTAGTTTCTTAAATTTATAAAGAATACTTTTAGTTCTATAATTCTAACATCATTGATATTACTAATAGAAAATGTTGACCCAACAAACTCAACTGAAGGCTATGAAAGGTTAAGTATTGATTGTGTAATTAAAATCTATTAATTTAAAATTTAAAATATGCATAAATTGAAAAATATATAAATCCCTCAAGAATCCATCATTATCAAAACCCCGATTATATTTTAAAAAATTAGTTTAATGATCTAAATATAAAAATTTTAGTTTAATAATCTAAATATATTAATTTAATAATCTACATATAAAAATTTTGATTTCATTTGCAAATTGCAATGATATGTCGATTTATTTTAATTTAATAATCTAAATATATAATATTAAAAAATTAAAACTTAAATATGTTCTGTCAGCTGCACTGTCATTAGTTAAGTTTACAGCGTTAACATTTTCTATTAGCAACATTAACGATGTTAAAAATATAAGACCAAAAGTATTCCTCATGTGAGACTAAAAAGATTAAAAGGCCTAAAATAATCAAGTTGAATCACCTTGTTTTTGATATTTTGATGATAACAAAACTGAGATACCTTCAAGAAAACATGATCTTCAACTTCAAATTCTAGAGGTCTCCTTCTTTTATTCGCATAACTTTTCTATCAACTTTGTGCTGCTATGAACCTCTTCCTGATCAATCTGAAGTCTGGTCAATTAAATCTGGCCCGTACAACATTCTCTCAGACAATTCCATCCAGCATAATGGAGATTGACATTTCCTTCCATACAAAGCTTCATATGGAGCCATTTGAATGCTCACATGATAGCTGTTGTTGTAAGCGAATTCTGCAAGTAGAAGGTAACGATCCCAATTTCCTTTAAAATCCAATACACATGCCCTCAACATATCTTCCAGCGTCTATATCATCCTTTCAGATTGCCCATCTGTTTGTGGATGATAAGCCGTACTAAATTTCAATTTTGTACCCAGAGCTTCTTGCAAAGCTTTCTTGAATCATGAAGTAAACCGAGGATCTCTATTTGAGATAATACTCTTTGGTGTACCATGAAGCCGCACGATCTCTTTTATATAAACTTCTGCTAACTTCTCAGGAGAATGACTAGTACTAATGGGAATGAAGTATGCCGACTTAGTTAAATGGTAAACAATCACCCATATCGCATCATAATTTCCGATCTTGGGCAATCCTACTACCAAATACATAGCAATGCTCTCTCATTTCCAATCAGGAATTTCTATTCCCTGTAAAAGTCCTGCTAGTTGTTGATGTTCAACCTTTACCTTCTGACAAGTTAGACATCTAGCAACATATTCAGTCACATCGCACTTCATTCCAGGCCACCAAAACTCATATTTCAGATTCTGGCACATTTTAACTACTCCTCGATGAATAGTGTACTTGCTTTTGTGTGCTTCATCGAGAATCATCCTCCTTAACTCAGCCTTTGGAGGCACATAGATACGCCTTTTATATCTAACCAATCCGCTTAGTGACATATCATACTCTTGAGTTTCACCTCGCAAAATTAGTTCTCGAATAGATTTGGCTTGCTTATCCTGCATTTGAGCTTCTTTTATTTCAAGCCTCAAATCATTCTCTTCTTGACTAACACCGAGGTTAGCAAGATATATTTCATTGGGCGCTTTCATATTCAGGAGGATTTGATTCGATAAATTTAGACCTAGAAAATCTTCCAATGATCTTTGTTCCTAAATCATCTTGTATGCCACCTGCACTGTTTTTTTACTCAAAGCATCTGCAACTACATTTGCTTTTCCTAGATGGTATTTAATTTCCAGGTTGTAGTCTTTCAGTAACTCCATCCATCTACGTTGCCTTATATTGAGTTCTTTTTTATCATACAAATATTTGAGACTTTTGTGGTCGCAGTATAATTCAACAATAGTTCCATACATATAATGCCGCTAAATCTTCAAGGCAAACACAATTGCCACAAGCTCCAGATCATGGGTGGGGTAATTCAATTCATGAGGCTTCAGCTGCCAAGAGGCATACGCCGCCACTCTGCCTTGCTGCATTAGGACACACCCCAATCCTTGCTTACTAGCATCACTGTAAACCACATAGGTCAAACTAGGATATGGGATAATCAATACCGGTGTGGATGTCAACTTCTCCTTTAGCTATTGAAAGCACTCTTCACATCTTTCAACCCACACAAATGGTTGATTCTTTCTAGTGAGCTGTTGAATACGGCTTGTAGTGAACAGAGGTAGAGGAAGAGCTCACAGGTAAGAACAAAACATACTTAAGCAAAATATGCCTGAGCAAAACCACTTGAACAGAACATACATGCACAGAACATGCCTGAACAGAATCAGATGAGTCAGTTACTATGACTGATTAATGAACTTAGAGTTGAAATCCGTGAGGCGTGGGCTAGATAAGATGAAGATAGAGAGCGCACCCAGCAGAATGAAGAGGAACAGGGTGAAGCATCCTCTAAACCTGAGATCTAAGATCGTGAACTCGGGAATAGAAGAGTTGAAGAAACAACATAGTACTAGGTGTCAAAATTTTGCAAACACCAACCTCTTGTATTCCTTGGGGGTCATGATTCACAAGCAGCAGAAGATTGGATGCTGAGAATAGAGAAGATCTTTCAAGTTATGGAATGTCTAGCTGAGAAGAAGGCATCCATGGTCATCTACAAGCTAGAAGGTGATGCAAATCGATGGTGGAAAAATATAGGGATTGCCTTACGAGCTCGGAATATTCCTATCACCTAGGAAGTATTTCAGGAAAAATTTAACGACAAATATTTTCCCCCATCTCTTAAGGTCAAAAAGGAGATGGAATTCATGAAAATCAAGCATTTTGGGGTGGGTCTAGAGAAGTTAAATCTTAATTATGTCATTAAGATTAAATTGGTTAATGACTCATTCTCTATATAAATGTTAATTATAGGAAGTGATATTTGCCCAAACTTGAAGGACATCTAGATTAGAAAGACTTGTACGGAAGGGGTTTTTGTCGCTAAAACTAACAGGTAGTAACGCTAATATCACATTCTCTGCATATCTTTATATGTTTGTGTATTTCATATTTGTATGTCCTGCCTGTATGAGGCCATCACTACTTGTGGCTCGATTGAGCGAAATGGCTGACTATGGGGCTAGCTTCCCAGTGGCTAAGTAAGGCCTAGTGCATATGGTATTGAATTACCTGAAATGAATTTCCTTGCGCTAAGGTATTTAAAATCTTTTAATGATTACTTGTAGTACAAGCTGTATATGGAATGTAATACTTATTATTTGAAATCTGTTTGCTTTATATGTTGTGTGGACTACTTTGTTTGGTTGATTTACATGTATTGCATATGCTAGAATTTGATATTAACTTGTTACTCTGGGATTCATTCATTTGAATCTCAGAGCCTTCCAATAATTCAAGGCATGAGCAATCTGGTAAGCAGGGAGGAAGAGGAAAAGGCATTGTTATCACTTGAGACCAAGAAGGTGGTGGAGCTGATAGTACAACTTACTTTATTTTGTTTCACCTTCTGTATATATTACTTTTTGGTTTAGTTAATATTTTGAGATAGCTGCATGTGGCTATTGAGATGTATATATATGTAGATACTATGACCTGATAGTAGTAGAATGTGTATGTATTGTATTGCTATAGGGACGGGCACCAACAAATGTAACACCCCACTGTTCAGTACCCAGAACAGAGTGGCATCTTCCTATCTTGGTTCAATGTATTATTTTATAAAGATTTTAAACCACCAAGCTCAGGTTTGATCCTAAAAAGTAAAAACTTTTTCCTTTAAAAAATATATAAAAAATTTAACCCATTCATACATTTCAAAGCTATAGTTCGAATGGGCTTTTCTGAAAATTTAAAACTTTCAAAAAACATTAAATAAGTGGTTCAAACTCTTATTAACAAATACATCTACTGTTAGACATGGTTAGATATCATCAGAGTGTTTCTTATATATTATATCTAACCTAGTGCTCTACCATTCACTCATGCATCCGTTTCATTTATGGGCTTATGATATACATACCCGTCTGTGCAACAATACAATACATACACATTCTACTATTATCATATCATAGTATCTACATAAATATACATCTCAGTGGTCACATGCAGCTATCTCAAATACTGACTAAAATAAAAAGTAATACATACAGAAGGTGAAACAAAATAAAGTAGCTGCACTATCAACTATACCACCTTCTTGGCCTCAAGTAATAACTATGCCCTTACCTTTGCCTCCCTGCTTACCAGATTGCCCACGCCCTGAATCGTTGGAAGGCTCTGAGATTCAATTGAATGAATCCCAAAGTAACAAGTTAATTTCAAATTTTAGCATATGCAATACATGTAAATCAACCAAACAAAGTAGTCCACACAGCATATAAAGCAAATAGATTTCATACGACAAGTATTACATTCCAAATGCAACTTGTAATACAAGTAATCATTAAATGATTTCAAATACCTTAGTGCGAGGAAATTCACTTCAGGTAATTCAATACCAAAAATACTGAATGCACTAGGCCCTGCCTAGCCACCGAGAAGCTAGCCCCATAGTCGGCCATTTCGCTCAATCGAGCCACAAGTAGTGATGGCCTCATACAGGCGGGACATACAAATATGTCATACACAAACATATAAAGCTATGCAGAGAATGTGATATTAGACTTACTACCTGTTAGTCTTACCGACAAAAGCTCCTTCCGTACAAGTCTTTTAATCTAGATGTCCTTCATGTTTGGGCAAATATCACTACCTATAATTAACATTTATATGGAGAATGGGTCATTAACCAATATAATCTTAATGACATAATTAAGATTTAGCTTCTCTAAACCCACCCCAAAATGTTTGTCCTTTAGTATCCTTATGACTAGAAATATATACTTATTAGGACTTATTTAATTAGATACTATATACTATAGAATAAATGTTATCTCAGCCATTTCATCCATAAAAACCTTCACTTTGAAGGTTTAACACAATTAGTCTAAGACTTAACAACTTATTTAATTAGCAATTTATGTGACTATTTTAAGACTTAACAGAAATTGACTTTTAATTTCCACGGATTTTTGGAAAATTCATAACTTAATCTATAGAACTCCGAATAGAGTGATTCCAACTTCTATTTATTCCTTGATAAGTCTATTTTCATAAATTAAAATCACAAAGTTGATTTATGGTTGAAAAAAATTTCCAAATTCCAAAAACTTAAGCTCTACCCAGAATTTTTCAGAAATTGTGACTTATCTTTTAAAATCCATAACTTGTCATGCAAAGCTCAGAAAAAGCTCATTATACATCAAATTAAAGCTCTGAAAGTCCTCTATCTAACACATTTTAATCTTACTTGAGTCATTCCTAGTTTTCAAAAATGTAAGCACATGAACTCTTCCAAAATAATTCCAACAGCAACACTATCTTAAATTCTGAAAATTCCCAAGCTTCTATTTTAACCATCGACTTGAAATATTTAGGCATTCTTTAACCATCTAAACATCACCCTTAGTACATAAAATATCAAACTAAGATTTATCACCAATCCCAACTTCCATTCTTCACTCAACACGTCACATACAACATAAATATATAGGTATGTATTTCATTTCTTCAACCAGTGCAACACTACCGCTCCATTAACAATTCAAATCTTTCAAAACTGAACCCAACAGTCCTTGACACTAATTCTCAAAACCAAGGCCACACCAAGTATCCAATGCATGTATTTAAGGTGTGTAAGTGTTTTTCTACAAGGTTATTCTCAAAAAACCAAAACTCATGCATCAGACCTCCTAATCCCCTGATTTAGTACTCCATAAAAGCTTATTAAAACCCCTTCAAATCATACATTCAATTCTAAAAAGTCATACCCACACAGAGGCAGACGACTAACACTAAGTATATATCATCTTTATCAATTAACCCATAAAGAATCAGCAATAATGCCACCCCCATTAAAATTCCAGATTTGAAAAGCACTCATAAGAACTTGACAGCAACATGTTATGCCATACATTAATGCTCTGTTTCGGTGCATTAGAAGTAACTTTACATAACCTTAAAAAAAATTCCAAAATCGACATGCAAAGTGGAAATCACTAGCACAAGCTCTAGCATAACTTCTAAGTGTGATTCCTATGGCTTAAATAATCTGTTCCTTATTTTCTCTCTCCAGATTCAGATTTTCCAACCACAACCGACTCCCAGAACATCCATCAAATACAAAAATTCATATGGGTTTGGATTCTAGACACTCACCTTAGTCTAGATTATACTTGCATGTAAGATAGTACTCCTCCTTGTACCTTATCTTCCTCTTCGTCTGAGCATCCGAGCTCCCTCTCTCAACGTTTCTCAACTATTAATTCACACCCTCTGTTTCTGTTTCTGCTGTTGTCTGGCCGAATGGAAGTAAATTAAATAATGGAGAAGGATAAAAGCTGGATAGGCCAACAGGTACATGGGCCAAATGAAGGTTGATTGCTTGGGCTTCGCTTTGTTGTCCGAATGCATGGTGTGTGTGTGTTTTCGGAAGGGAGAGGAATGAGACGCTGTATGGTTGCTGAAAGGAAATGAGGGAAAGTGTAAGGCTGTGTGTGTGCACATCGGATTTAAGGAGGGAGTGAGTGCGAGTGTTTTTGTTTTTTTTTGTTTTTTTTTTTTATATAAAGAAAGTTTAGGTTGGTTCAGCACCGATTTTACTAAGGCCAAGATATGGCCCTAGGGCTCTTCGAGCACTTAAAAAAAACTTACGAGATCGCCTACTAAAAGAGCCCTCACAACGGTAGGGATTACTAAACTCTCGTCCTTTTGGGACTTAAGCTCGTAACTTACCATTTTTACCAACTCTCATTGATTGTGGGTTCATGTGTATGTTGGGCCAAATGGGGATTAAATGGGCTGAGTGTGTATGTGCATATGTGTGTTGTGTTTGGAGAGAAGATGGAGAACGTGGTTCTTGCAGAAAAAGGGGAAATGTGGTGCTGGTCAATTTTGAATTGATGGATAAATAGAAAGTGTGATAGTATTGTCCTGCGTTTTGTGTTGCTGCCTTTCATTTTTTTCCCCCATCTAATGCTTGTTGGGCCAAAAGATGAGGTGGGATGAGGAATGTAATGAATAATGGGCCTTGTATAAAAAAAAAAAAAGGCCGAAGAAAGTTGGCATAGATGGTAAGGGATTTGGTCAAGTCCCAAAAGGATATGTGTTCAATCCTCGCTGCATCGCTGGAACTCCTTCAATAGGCGATCTCATAAGTCTCCATTAAATGCTCAAAGAGTCCGGAGCCGTGCTCTGGCCTTAGTGGGGAATTGATGTCGAACCCCTTCAAAACTTTTCATTACCAAAAAAAAAATAATAATAATGGGATGAAGGAAATAAATATGAAAATAAGAGTTAGTGGTAGAAAATAATCCTTAATCCTAAATAAGGATTTTTCTTCCTTAAATAATTTATTGAGGCCATTAAATATTATCTCTAAATTATTTAAGCCACAAATCAACCACTAACTAATTATCCTTAATTTCCAGATATTAACTTTAAAATTCATTAAGGCCAATTTTTCACAATTTATCCCATATTATAATGGGAGAATCTTATATAAAGACGGTTGAAATAGGAAAATTCTATATAAGGCTGATAAACTTAACAAATCTTATATTAGGTTAATGACCCAATATAGAATATTTAAATATTAGTTATTTTCCAATAATAGTCCTAACAAATAGTCTAAAGAAAAGAGAATGCCTCGATGAGATTAGCCCTAGTGAAAGATTTTTTGCCATGGTGGAGATGGAGAAGTAGACGATGAGGGTGGTTGAGGAAGAGAATGGTAGCGGTGGGGAGGTCGAGCGGCTTTTGGAGGGTATGGCTATTTTGGATTTCGATATGCTTTGTTCCACGGTGGCCTTGCAAATTAGTGACGGCAAATGGGGAAGCTTGGTGATGTTGGAAATTGTTACGGATTCAAGTAAAAGCCCACTAAGAAATGAGCCTCAATACCAACAGATCATACCTGAATCTATATCAGATCCTAACCGCCCTCAACTCAAGAATCTTATCATTGATATCACATATCTTTAGTAATAAGATAACATAAAGTCCATCAATCTAAGGCCCAGGTAAACATTATAAATAGGGTCTAAACCCAAGAAGACACACTTTCTCTAACCTTTTAATTCCTGACAACACTGTGCACACACCCCACCCCCCAGGCGAAAGCCACCTGTATGCACAGTGAGTTGGTATCTACTCTATAGATATCTAGGAGAGACATTTGATCTAATATTGAATTACTAGTCCAAAAGGACTAGACATTTGTGTTCTGCAATAAAACAGAGACGAAGAAGGATACCTATGAATTAAATGCCTTTGGTTCTTAAGAAGATGATGAAGACAGTAAATCTCTGGTCGGCTCTTCCTCCAACCTAGTGGATAAAGATGATGAACAATCACGGTGGCCAAACAACTCTGCCTCTCTGTGTGAAGTCGTCTGGTTTAGGTCTCCATTAAAATAAAATCAAAACAAAAATTAAAATAAAACAGAATAAATTAAACTAATTGATATTTTAATTTAAGAGTTATAATTCATTGTTATAACATTATAACCAATTTACCATAATCTTCTTTGCAGATTTTCTCAAGGCCTCCAATGAATTTCCTATCATTGGGGTTCTTACGCAAGGCATAAACAATATTATCCTATCTTTAATTTTTCTTTTTTCCCCCTTAATAACTAAGGGATATAGGGATAATTTGGCCCAAATTCTAAATTACTAATGTGTCACATAACCTAATTAATAATTTATTAAATTTAGTAACTCAAATTAGAATTTGAGTAATTCAGCCGTTTTTATATGGAATTCTCCCTATTATAATTTAATTCTCAAATTCCTTTTTTTTTTTTGGATATTACAATTCTTCTCTTGTAAATTACATTTCCAGATACATACCTTAGGGGATAAAATTCAGATATTGATTCTTCAAGTCTTCTTCAGCCTCATAAATTTTTTTTTTTAAAAAAAAAAGTGTTCTTCAGCCTCCCAAGTCACTTCTCCAGGAGATACTTCTCTAGGAGATAGCCCATTCCAGATCACTTTCACAAATGACATACTTCTATGCCTGAGCTGCTTTTCTTGGTAATCAATGATCTGTTCTGGCTCAACCACATAGGTATGGTTAATCCTTTTAATCTTATTATCTCTTATAAAAGAGTTTTAGAAAGCTTATTTCTTCCATGAAAAATATGTTTTGATGGAAAAGTTAACCCAAATTGGTTTTACAAATAGACCTATCACTGTTTGTATTTTTTATTATTATACATTAAATGTATACTAAAGGTTAAATTAATTCAATTAATTATGTATTAAATTTTAATTTTATGCATGTAACCTTTTGGTATTTTACTATATTCAATTTCATCCCTTGAATAATAGAAATTACCCCACTTAGCTAATTTAAAGTCAATAAGTTACCCTAAAGGCAACGCCTCTCACCACACTTAGATGAGCTCACAAGCTCAAATATGAAATTGATATTTGTGTGCGTACGTGTATTTAAATGGCAAAAAATTATAGTAAGAAGCTAGATTTGGCCATATCAACCATAAAACTTAACTAAACCTCACTTCCCATCTAAAGAAATTTTTTTGATAAAACTGCATAAAAAAAGTTGACCATGACTTCCACTCTGAGTACTCAGTTTCATGTTTGCTTCAATGGTTCTAGAGAATACATAAGAATGATATAGTAGTACGTACATCAAATATGCTAAAACACCAACTAAAATTCCCTCATAACAGGTGTCATAATTCAACAAGAAAACTCCCCAGCTATTGACACAACACATAATTACACCAATACGGCCTCTTCCCTAAAGAAAGAAGAGCTTTTTTTTTTAATAAAAAAGGATCATACAACGAAAGATTTTTCTCATCCAAACTCCAATGACTTACCACTGCCAAAAGAGAAAAAAGAAAGGCTTTAAAGAGAAAAGGAGGGTATGAAACAGTACATGAACAACACATGATACATATATGCAACTAAGTGGAAAGGATGTACATGTGAGAGCCAAAATTCTTCAAACTTGATATTAATGAAGCATTGATTTGGCCAGTCAACTCCATGATGGCGATGGGGGTTTATAGATGAAGTCTTGGGAAGCTGATGAGCCGTAATTCAAGTCGAGATTATGGAGCTGTTCCATCAACTGGGAGCGCCGTTCCTTGAAAAAATCGAGACGGGTAGTTAATTCTACTAGGGTTGAAGAAGCTACAGAAGGGTGTCTTGCATATTCCATCACCTGAAACCAATGATGCCAAGTCAGCATCCCAAGAAGAATACGAAGCTAGTACAATCTGTTCATAGTCTTCTACCATATAAACAATCAAACCCATATATGCGTGTTCAATCTATTACCCAAATATGGTAAAGTATCAAGTTCCCTGTGTCATCTAGGTGATATATTGAACATAAATAATTTCATAGGATAGTATTAATGTCAGAGTTAGAGGTTGTCCCTTGACACAAGGCTAACATAGACGTGCTTCAAATTGGTTAAAAACTAGTCAATTTAGGCTTCTGAAACATGGCTGATCATGATTTCCCCACAGAACATTCATGAGTTTCACACAGCAGAACAACTTATGCATGACAACATCAAATTGATGCAAGAATATGAAGCCAACTTAATTCTTACAATCTTACCTCTGGTGCTCTTGAGGTGGAGGTCAATGTGGCAGAATCAACAGCACTAAGGTCATCTACAGACATGCTTGTCGATGCCTCAGTACTTTTAGACTCACTTGGACTTGAATCTATAAACTGCTTCCGAGAAGGCTGCCTATTACCACTACCAGATGCCAATACTTGTCCTTTGATATTTCTCCAATCCGTGCCTAAGAAACTTTCCTGTTTCCATGGAGGAAAAAATTGGAGATGGATTAATCAATTTGGTAATCGTGTACCTTTGCCTTTCTTACTTTCAATATACTGACTATGATACATACCTCAGTCCTTTGCTTCCTTTCATGATTACAAAAGGCAAGGGTTGTATCAAAATCTTGCTGAAGAATCCTCCTGCACAAGTCAGACAAACTTATAGGTACTGAAAAATGTAATAAATTCATAAAGCATTCAATTGAGATTTAGGTTCCCATAGAATTTTAAAAATGATTGCAGCGTGTGAAGATAGTTTCA
This sequence comes from Acacia confusa, assembly GCA_037074495.1. Classification (NCBI taxonomy): domain Eukaryota; kingdom Viridiplantae; phylum Streptophyta; class Magnoliopsida; order Fabales; family Fabaceae; genus Acacia; species Acacia confusa. The sequence goes on from CM073511.1 coordinate 17,243,406, forward strand.
GGCCCATAAATGGCAACTTTAGTTTAAACAAATTATATTGAGTTCATGTGGAACCTCCTAAATAACAGTATCAAACAGTACCCATGACCAGAATTATAAATTTATATGATAATTTTTGTTTGGCAATATGAAGATGGTAAACCTAGATTCCGATGCCATGCAAAACTAATAATTAAGTCGAGCAATCTTTCAACGTTAAAATATGTCCGCATACTCACTGCTGAGGATAATGTGGGACATGTGGATACTGATCACATGCATCAGCAAGTGAACCATAGTGATGCTGTCGCTGCTGATTAAGTTGATGGTGGAGTTCTGCAACTTTCTGCTTCAACCTGGCCACATCAGCTTCAGCGAGTGCAATCTCCTCAAGCTCCGCCCTTGTCTTTAAATAAGTAGATCTTTTAAGATCATGCCTACAGCAAAATAGATAGAAAAAAAAATTGAACTGCAAACTCTACTAAAATCAATAAGAACCTGAGAATCCATGCCACGCGAACTGGAAAATTGTCCTGAAGACATGCTCAAGCCAACTTCCAATGCAGCTCTAAGATCCCTCTCAGCTTGCAACTGCTCTTGTAACCTTGAAACCTATAAAGGTTAAAATGAATTAACTATCACATAAAGAAAGGCAAGCAGCAACCATGCAGTAGTCGACATCCATAAAAACTCTTAATGAAGAACAAGTTTATGAAATTTGACAGCACTGGGGAGGAAGAAGACAATAATTGCAACTAGAGAGGAAATCAGTATATATATAGGAGATGAAAGAACATATATTTGACTCCATATAAAAAATAAGGCATTTTTCATGAAAAAAAAAAAAACAAAACTATATAAAAGACAAGATTTTATCAAAGAGCAAGTAATATTAGAAGGAAGGCATATACCGATTTATTATAAGTATGCAGTTCACTTTAGTAATCTTGTGTATGCAACTAAAACGCATGTTAGTTTGCAGAAGCAGAAGGTCAAAGATTGTAAGAAATAAAGTCATGACCTCCATGTAGTATTTTCAAGGATCCTTCCATCAATTCCCAACTAGTCACAGCAGGGTAATTAACGAGGCATTAGTAGTTCTTTGAGTAGAAAGAGGTATTTATTTTTAGATTGGTCAAACTCCCTCTAATATGAACTTATCCAATTTAGTAATTAACTAATAGGTTTGAGCCTTAAACACCATTGGTAGCATCATAAATAGGCAATAAAAGAGGAAATCAGAACCCAGAAAGCACATTTTAAAAACACCAGAATCCAGACAAATTGTTTTAAGCATAATAGTAAGGTGACATTAGGATTGTCAAATGCATCAGCCAAATAATTACTGCACTCTGAAAGCAAATGGCAAGGCAAAGGAAAAACCAGTGACTAAAATCAAATTATCACAAAGGGTAAAGCCAAAAATTGGCAGGGATAAATAAATTAATTAAGAAAGAATACATCTTGTTCAAGTGCCAAGCGCCGCTCATGCAAAGCTTGCTTCCTTCTCTCTAAGCTTGCTTGTAAAATTGCATTGCCTCTGGCCTAAAATTAAAACAAGGCCATTCCAATTAAAGATTAGACATCCATATGCTATAAAATACTAATTAAATGAGTTCACCAAAAGTAGTTTACCTCTTTTGCAATTCTCTGCTGCAAATCACTTTTTGCAATTTCTAGCCTCTGAATAGCAAGCCTACAAACAATAAAGCACGTTACTATATAGATACAAAAAAAAAGGCTATGTGAAGCAAAATGCAGAGCCTAAAGTGTCTTGTGGACCAATCCACAGAACAAGACCTATATAGAAATCATTCTCTCAATTACTTATAGTGCTTCCACAAAGCATTAATTATCATATTTTTTCCACACAATAAAAACAAAAAAACAAAAATCTAGGTACCAATACAAAGAAGCATGAACCCTACGAAGAATCAAGAATAGCAAACCAATGAAATTTAGATGTAGCTGAGGAACCAGAAATGTAAGAATATTAAGTCAGCAATTTCATAGGCAGTATTGGGACAAATATCTTTTTAGCTAAAAGCCTAAAACAATGTAGAAATATTGCTACACAGAGCATTCTGCAACTCACTCTTCCTCTCCAGAAGAATCGACTGATTCAACTGATGGAGTCTTTCTCACCTGCACAAACCATAAACAATATCAGATGCCTAACATTGAATACAGATATTACTATGGATCAAATTCATAGTGGTGAGCTTATCCTTGGAGTTTTTTGTGCAAGTTATTTTGTTTATCCAGTCATTCCCTCCATCTTTGTCTCTAAAATCTTCCTACCTAATGCCTCTTGAAGTGACGAAATGCATTGATCAGAAGTAATACCAGAAAATAATAACTCACATTGCTCCTTCCCCAGAATGTTGACCGCTTAGAACTGATATTAATGCCACTAGCCTTACTGGTTTGCTTTCCAGGGCCTGGCCCCACCCCAGGAACAGGCAAATCGTTACCATGATCCATGGAAGATAAAATCTCACCCATAGAACGATAAGGTTCAATTACAGGAGACATATTTGAAGCATCCTTCATATCAACTGATCTCTCATTGCCCTTTTTCTGCTTGTTTTGCTCCTCAGAAAGTGGGGTATCAGGATCAGCATTCGATTTTGCATTTTCAGCTTTAACATGGTTGCTGTTAGGGGATCCAACATCAGAGTCATCACCTCCAAAAGGCTGAAAAGGGGGTGAAAAAGAATAGTAACTAAGAGACTGTGAATATGTTAACACAACCGGGCACATCTAACTTGAATTTATGATTAAAAAACATGAAATCTTTACATTACTTTTTCCTCCCCAGCTTGTGTACTGTCAAAGAAGAAGAATAACTAAGAGGGACAATTTGAACATGTAAATGAAGAAATATGATGCAACAATATAGACAAAAGCAATGAATTCGGAGTTCTTTCTAATCCCATTTGCATTTGTCTTCTCCATTCATTTTCCATAGTTAAAGATTCGCATGAGTCTGGGATCTTGATCTTTGTCATTCTTACTCTGACAAGTTCTAGTTCCCACTGACTCTACTAAGAAGAAATGGTTTTTTTCCTGATAAGTAAAATTAGAACACTAAAAGGCCAACAATTTGTTGTTGCAATACTCAAAGGGATTGCTACAAATGAATACTGAAGGTTTACAGGGCCTATACTGATTTGAATTGAAAAGGTTGGAATGTGTTTGATAAAAAAAAAAAGGTTGGAATGTGTAGATTTGATTCGGAATCTATTCAATTTACTTCAAGATTATCCAGCAGCGAATTTCAATATTCTCAGTGCTGAAGTTTTATTGAACCTGTGCTAAATATAAACAGAAACAAAAGCAAAGGGAGCTAGAAGCAATCCTTGAAAACAAGGGCTGAATATTGCTAACTTATAACAACATAACGATCTGAATAAAATAAAAGCAGATAATCTCAATCACGATAAAATAGAAAAATAAAGTGCTAAAATAACGTGACTAACAACACTTACAATCCTATTTGGCGTCACTGGCAAAAGTTGGGTTGTTTAAATCTATTCAAAAGCTATAATGGAATAGTAAGGAGAATTACATTATGGATATATGATGACTATGTGATTCTTTGATTTGTATGGTTGGAAAGGAATTCTCCATCTTCGAGGGCAACTCTTTGTCCTTACATATGTCATGCTACAATTGCTTATATGACTTCCCTTTAACGTTTTGCACATGGATACTTTCTGAATATTCTTAATGTTGATTTACATTTGGTCAGGTATAACGAACATTTTTAGTAATTTGTGCCTAGCATTTGTTTTACTTATTTCAAGATTTCTTGCAGTTTCTCAATTGAAGAAATCCCATCCTTTAAATGTTCTATTCTCAAATAAAAAAAATGAAAGGGGTGAGAAAACCTTGTATTCATAAAGATCACTGCCAGCATAACCACTACTTTCACTCAATTTTCCGCTGAGTACACGGTCAGCATCATCATCCGTCTCTTGATCAACTTCATTCTCTGCATCATGGTACCCATTGTCTTTTACATCTGTGTTATCATCATCAGTAGAATCCTCACTGCCACTGTTCTCAATACGGGAATCTGCTGAAATGGAACATCTTTGCATATTTTCTTCCTGGAAAAGTAGATGAAAACTCTTAGCAGCTTGGTCATTAGCATTGTCTACCATGTATATCTTTACTTTGATTTAAAATCTATATATTCATGTTAGTACGCATTAAGGTTTCTATAACGCCAATGAATAAAACTTAAAAAATGAAAATTCAAGGTCATGTCATCTTAATTAGCCTAATTCCCATTAGGTAAAATAAAACTGAACTACCCAATGAAAGCAAATCCCAGGTTTTAATTCACATACGTTAGTCCAAATGAACTTCCCAATGGAAATTTTCAATCAATTTAAATCAGGTATCAAACTAAATTATACTAACAGAGATACAAGTAGCAAGGTACAGGGCCTTTCTTGGGCTCCTGGCTGCAGGTAACAGGAATTTTGACATAAAATATCTAGAACTTTTAAATGAATACTTGAACAAAAGAGGGATCAAAAGCTGGAAATATTCATAGAAGCAAACATGCAACATATCTGGAATTTATATCAATGTGTAACTCAATCAGTCAAAATTATGGCCAGTGCTCACCATTTATAAATGGCGAGGCACTATAAATAGGATGACAAGAAAAGAAAAGAAAAAAGTGACTGGAGATAATTAAAATACCATAGATAGAATGAGAAAATGCAGCAGAAAAACTTAAATTGCATCCACCATCAATTGAACAGAAACAAACCAAGACCACCAAAGATTGATGAGAAGTAACTTACATCAAATATGTTTTCATACTCCAATAAATTGGTAATAATTGCTTGAGCATTGTTAGCAGCATTAGCAGCAGCAAGAAGCTGAGCAGAACTATCACCATTTACATCAAACTCATCCTCCAATTCACATTCCCCAGCAAGTAGAGGCCGTAAGAGCAAAGGTGCCATGCAAGCAGCAACAGCTGATGGAGTCATTCGATTCTCATTTGAATGTGAAGCAATTGTATGCATCATCTTCAGAATTCTGCAGAGGATGAGACAACCAAAAGTAAAGTTCCCAACTTTCCACCAAATTATTTTCTTCCAAGACAGGGCAATGATCATGATACAGATCATGACATGTAGAAATATTCTTTGATTCCAAACATCAACAGAATAGTGAATTTTTATTATGCTTTTATCTTGAGTTGTGATTCATGACTTGTGTGGTTGCCTGGTTGGTATATGATGAGATTTTTTATAATGTCATGCTTATTTGTGAATGTTAAATAACTAAATTTTTTATCAAAAGCAAAAGGGTTTAAGTGATCCAAAGATTCAACCTTTATCCTCTTGGTTGATTTTATGTAAGATCTTTATCTTGACAACTTTGATCCCAACCCCCTTGTAAATTAGAGATTAGAAAAGTATGATAATATATCATCAATGAATCTACCAAAGAAAGGGGGAAAGCAGGAAGGAAAAGTGAAGATGACCTCTGTAACAAACGTCGATTCGGCTCCGGAAAGGTCTCAAGTATAGCAGAGCGCATTGCGTTGATCCTGGCTTCCTTCTGATCAATTTCTTAAAATAAAGCAGTGAAGAATAACATAAACTTCTGGCTCAGATTTAAATTTAAGAACAAAACTGATTTAAACAATACTATAATATGGTTGAAAGTACGGGGAGAAAAAAAGTTATGGTACTAGAAATATTGAAAGCTCAAATTTGCATTTGACTAGAAGTTTGACAAAGCATAAACCGTAAATTTAACAGGAAAAAGGAACCTCACGTCACTGAGTCACAAGTAAAACTCAGGATCTATAGATGCAAGTGTGCCAAAGATAATAAATATGACAACGACACAGATATGGCAGGCTGTTGAACAGTGAACTTCACAAAAGAAAAAGCAATTCAAGCATTGATTATCAAGAAGTAAATGCATGGGTCACCATTTTCCTACACAAAACAAAACTAAATTCCTTTCCAGTTATATACATAAGTAATGCACAAATTTCTTATCTTCACCAAATTTTGTGAATCAAACCAACCTTGATATAGCAAAATAGCAAAGCTTCAGTCATAATAAAATAACATGGTATAACATAAAAGTGCGTCTACCATGTCTAGCAGTCTGCTGCTACAAAATGCTTCTTAAGCTTAAAAACAATTTTAAAAAAAATCTTTGGAGCGCCAATATGTCTCCCTGCGGTTTCATTACCTTATATGCTAAAATGTCCAATTGTAGTTATATAAAACCATGCATTTAAAGTAGATTGAACTCAGAGCCAAACTTACTATAGGCCTCCAACAAGGCAGTGCAGCATGAAGCTGGAACTGGAGACGAGGGCAGCTCCCTCAGAACATGCTGTAAATAAACTGTATGTGTTAAAAAGATCGTTTAATCTGACCAACAGACACCAATAGAAAATACAGGATTTCATATTTGACCTAGGTAAAAAATAATGGCTACCTCCTGATTAGAGATTTTTAGAACCTTAAAGAAGATGAAAGAGTATATAATTGATTTAGTACCACCAGTCTTCATTATAAGCACAGAAAATAGACCGACAAGCTAGCATCTTAAATCGATGACGCCTATTTTTGTATGGTCCAGAAATCAGAACATTAGAGTACAATTTGTTTGTGATTGGTGAACCTTATTTATCCTCAATTTTCAGAACTTGCAGCAGTTTCTTTGAGTTTTATAAATTTAGGCCTGTGTTAAGAGGGTAAAGATTTATGGCAGGTGCAGCTTATACCGTAATTCAGCGTGTTCAAATGCAGCAATCTGCTCAGATAGCTACTCTATGTTGTCTAGAACAAAATATCTTCCAGCAGTTTCCTTTATACAAAGGGTTGGACAGCATTATGTATCAATGAATTGGTATGATTATGGTTTTCGGGGTTTTTGCTTTGTCTTTTTCTTACTGTGCTTATGCAATATCTTAATCCACTCCTTAATAATCATCTCCATCTAATTAAAGTTCTTTTCATTGAAGGAGGGGGAAAAGTTTATAAAGCTTTTCAAATCACTGATACACACATTTTAGGTTCATTTTTGCTATACAACGCTGAGGGATGTATGCTTGACAATAACCTTCAGGAAATTTCTAGGCATGTTGTACATCAGATTGAGAATTTTCTTCTCCATACAACAGCATGTTCAATGTATAGTTTATCTATATATTTTTATATTGATATTAAACATGTTATTAATAACCAATACATACCTTAACACAGTCACCGACAACATGGGCATCCTCATCAGAGCCAAATTCAGTCTTTCCTGGAAATATAGGTGAGAAGTAAGGCACACAAGGTCCATAAAAATAAATGGATACACAATATGCATATATAAACATAAACATGCATATCTAAGAATCGTGTCACAATATGATCTTTTATGGTCTTTCAATTGAAGAATGGGCTAACTTCAAAAATCAAACGGTCAATGTAAGGACACTTTACTAGTGCGATGGACTAGTGGCAAGCCAGTTTTTCTGCAGTATACTGAATCATTTGTTATGCTGGGCTGAGGTTGGTTTCTAAATAGTTTTAGGTTTTAGGTTTTATTTAAGTATGAACGCCATAAAAGGTGTTGAATTTAACAGTTGCCTGCATTAGAAGATATGCAGGCACAGAGCAATCGCTCAGAAAATGACTTCATGACATATAAATAAGTAAAAGAAAAGAAAGGAAAACAACTGGGAAAAAAAAGCGAATATTTCATTACAAGGGAAAAAATTGCTGGATAGATGCAAGGAAAACTTGTAAGTTGTACAGTTGGTTACACAGTCCTTATGCAGTTATGCCTCTCTCAGTCTCTCTAAGCAAGAAAACCCATGTCAGTTAGATAACGAGCTTTATGAAACTCAGTTTCCGTCCTACTTGAACTTTTTCCTCTTGGCTTGCAAATGGTTTGAAACCGAGGGGACTTTATCAGTTATCTGGATTTCGGGCTGTTTTTAAAAACATATTTCTTGTCATTTATAGAGCCAACAATGGCAAAAGTAAGTTATTAGTACCTTGCTCATATTCCTGAACCCTCCGATCAACTTCCTCAACATCAGCAGACTGCCGCAAAATTCCTTCAACCTTAGTTCCTGCAAATTTCACATGGCAAATTAAACAGCAGCCCCTTACTGAAGAACAGGATAAGCAATACTCAAGCATACAACTTATTCTCTGATTGTAGAATCTCTCATTGTAGAATTAGATAATATGATGAATAGCATCCAATTGCAAAAAGCCTAAAAAACACCATGCCAGAGTTCACATTGTATAGCATGTTGTCAGGGCTCCATTTCAGAAAATACTTTGCATGATGAAAGTTTTAAAGAACACATGGTAGAAGTAAATAAACAGGTGCAACAGAAACCCAGCGTTCCATGAGATGACTATAAGGGCAATTCAGCAGCACCTTACTCCTATTTCTATATCTTAAGAGCAGGAAAACAACAAGCAGAGTCTTCTGGAGTCTCTAACTGGGCTAGGATTAATTTCAAATATAACAAAATGAAGCTGGGCTAAATTTATGCTCCAACTAGAGGGGGAATGTTATGAAAATAAACTAGGTCCATGTTAACCCTATTTAGCATGAATAAAGATCATACAAGACATGAGGAGTAAATCTAATTAGTCATGCTAATGCCTGCCTCCAGAGGGGCATTAAAAAGAGAAATGAAATACAGCTATATTACAGGTTATGGCAGTGAAAGCCTCCTTACATACCATGATGCTCAAGAAACCGAAGAGCTTTCTCAAGGAAGGATGGACCTCCATCAATATCCTCTAATGCTAGAAGAATTGGTCTTCCAACAACCAATGACTTAACAGGCCGCTTATCCCTCCCTGGATGCCCAATACAACAAACAAGTGAATAAACGCATGACAAGAAGCTGGATAAACAAACAAAACAATGATAAAAACTTAAAACAAAATTCTAAGTACATGAAAACATACAACGAAAGATCATATATAATTGAACTATGCTATTAAAATTGAAACAAGCTAAAATGTAACAGTGGTGAAGAACAAACATTGATTAAAGGATCCTTCAAGGGAATCACTCGCATCACTCCTAAAAATCCCATTGTGACCTATGACAAGAGCAGCACTTGGTGCTTGTTCTAGGGCTTGTTCAAGAGCTGTCTTCCACTCAAACAAGTCTTCTGATGTCTCAGCCTAACATTTGAGAAAACAATTAAGAATTAGTAAAGCCACACAATTTCAAATGGCAATTAAAAGTAATGGCCACTGAATTTCCATCCTATCATGTAGAAATTTAGTAGTAAATTAAGAACCTTAAGAGTGAATGCTCTTCCATCACGTCCATCAGGAAACAATACAGTGAGCAGTTTCTTATCTTCTCTAACAACAACACTGAAAAATAAAGCTCACATTGTAAGACAGATCATCAGAATGTTACAAAAAAAAGGATTTCAACAACAAAACTTACCTCCCTGAATTGTTCAAGTCAATACCCCCCAATGTCAGATTTACTTCACCACCTTTCTGTGGAAGGGCACTCTACATTACAAATTAATATAAGCTCTATAAGTGTATACTTCGTAGCCACCTCCTAATCTCTAACCGCAAATGTGAATGAACAAAAAGCCATTGTCATGGATATCAGAATAAACTATCACAATTTTACCACTTGCAAAATCAGTGTTCTGATATCCAAGGCCAATTCATACAGAGAAGCAGAAAAAGAATTGGAAGCAAGGAAAATAATATTCCAAGTAAAGATAGGTTAGATTTGCAAGATACTAACAGGATCATTTTTAAAGAAAACCAATGATATGCGTGTAAGTATAAACCACCGCTTCTTCCAAGACTTCCAGCCTATTCCTACAAAAGTTCAAAACAGAATATCATGAATATTTCCATATCATTTATCATTAATGTATATAAACTACTAAAAGCCACATTATTCACAAGACCATGAACCCTGCAGCTTTTAGCCTCAAATTTCATGCAACAAACTAGGCCCAACAAAAACAATAAAGCCATATCCCACTAGGTGGAATCGGCTACATAAATCGCAACACATCATTTTGCTCTATCAAAAACCAGAACTTTTGATATGTTATTAACCAAAAGAAAGAAAACAAAAAAGGAAAATGGATATAACAACAAACCTTTAGAAGATATGAAAAGTGGGCCACTCTTGAAAACCTACAAATAGTACCATAGGTTAGAAACCAGGACAAACATTATTTTCAAATCATGATTTACTTAGTTCTGATTGAAATAATCTAAAATCAAACACTTAGGGCCACAATAAAAAGAAAACCTTTTTTCAGATTTATTTTTAAGTACAAACCACCAAATCAGTGAAACTATGGCCAAATTTGGTACTATCTTAAGTTCTTAACACTGACCACAAGGGTCTGTTTAGAATCTTCAAGATGCTTGGAAATAAGGAAATTATAAGATGACCAAACAAACCATAGCTGAAATACTACCATCAACTTAGCACAATTCTAAGATAGGAAGTGATCAGTTTGTGCACTGTCACTTTGTTTAGCATATCTAGGTCAAGATAGACAGACTTTTGAATGATCTTGGACATGCTGCTACTTCGGAACTGTAAATCAGAGGGATATAATCTGAATTGTATATTTATTCATGATTAGAAGAGGGATATATACACAAGAGTGAGGAGCCTAGGCATTAATGATAACTAATAGATCATAATGATAATTACCTACACTAATTACCCCCAGATTCTAAGCCTGATTATATTCTATTTACAATAATTACATATTCTAACAGGAGCAATTTATCTTGTTCCAATATAGTGGTTTTAGAAGGAAAAAAAAGAAAGAGCTTGACCCTATAAAGGCCAGGCTTCTTCATAGTAATATGCCTATTTGGTTCGAGCTTAATGCAATAACTTTCCTCAACAAAGAACCCTCCAATTTCTCTGCTAAAGGGTTTCTTTTCCCTTCTTATTCTATTTTCATGTTTCAGCTATGCAGTTCAGCAAATGGGAGTAGTAAAGGTTTTCCTCCGAGAGGCTATTAGAACATTTGCTTTCTTCCCCACTTGCCTTGCCTCTACTTGGTCCCTGCAGTTATCATCCAGCCAGTTAACCTTTGCCTTATTTAATAAATCAGCAAGAGCCTGGCAAATCATGTTCTATGGCAGATCACACACAATCCTTCAAGAGAAAACCAAACATGAAAAAAGAAGGCATAAATACTTGTTTCACTTAAAATCGTTGCTGCTTTCAGGGATTTTCATGGGTTTCTAAGTGTTTACCAGTTCCAATTTCTCGATGTCATGAAAATAATAATCAACTCCATATGTGAAAATAAATATTGCTCCCTCTTGTCCTTAATATAGGACCTATTAGGGGAGTTGACCTTGGTCCTAAATATAAGACCTATTTTCAATATCTATCAATCTTTTCCTAATTTACCCTATTGATGCTCCATCAACAATAATCAAGGAGGAGGGAGGGAGGGAATTAAGAGAGATGACTAGAGTGTTTTAGAAAATACATGTCATATTAACTAACTTCCTTAATCTAATCGAATTAAGTAAATAGATCTTATATGAAAGTCCAGAGAGAGTACTATAAATTAAACACCACATAAAATGTAGGACCTTCTGAATTATATGAAAACAAAAAGATGACACCAAATATTAAATTCTGAACGCAATTCTTTCTATATAAGATCAGTCTAATATATTAGCAGTCTTACTTTTGTCAGATAATTATGTAATCTTCCTCACCTTTTTGTTAGGGTTAGCATCCTCTTAAGTTTTTTTGTCAGACAAAAATATCCTATACTATCTAAAAGCAACCAAGTTGGGTGATCTATACGTTTAGAAAGAAAAATTTAAATTGAAATAAATGTGCCAAATTTATCTTTCCTAGAGATGACAAGAATTCCATCTCTCACATCTCTTCTTCCTTCCTCATCAGCAACAGTTTCTTTCTCTTCATACTACCTAACTTGCAGCCTATGAAATTTGCTTTTTCATTAAATGAGTTGGGGTCCCTTGGTTCAATGAATCATACTTCTTGGGAAGTGAAACTTCTTTCCCAGAAAGTTGATACCACTCTTATCCTATTTATAAGTCCAAATTACTTAATTCTCACATACCAAGCAACCCTCTAATTGCCCATAAGCTTGATCAGCTTTGAAAAGCATAGAGCACTATTTATCCAACTAAAATGGAGGATGCTACCCTCCCTATAAAGGTGAGTATGACTATCTATTTATATCAATATGTCCATTCATGTTTATTTTCTTTTCTAACATGTAATATCCAAATAACAAAGTTAGAGTCCATTAACAGTTCTGATTTTCTATATCACATACCTAGAAAGTTAGAATTAATCAAACTTCAATAGTTTCATACTCAGAGTATAAAGAGAAGAGCCCCCCAAAGCATACAAGAAATTTAGTAACTGCGTCAAAGAACAATGCAGAAAACAGATAAAGTTTCCATGAGATAACAATTGACCAGAGTAAGTCATGCAGACTAAAACATCACTAAAAGACCTTTACAAAACCCATTTAACCAGGCTAGGGCCTTGGTTGATAATTTGTTAGAAACTACATTTCACTATTCTGTTTCACCATTCAACTCTACAGTCTGGCCACATCACTTGTGTCCAATTCTTCCCCATATATCGCCCATGGCCTTCTTCTAATTATAGCAATTTCAACTCACCAATATAGACAAGGACACTTACATCTTTGGAAACACCTCTTGTGGGGTTATGGCCTTTTTCGTGAGGAGGATATCCTATCCCCCCAAAAAAACTATATTTTCCCGTAATAATTTCACATCAAATTATATAGGAACACCAAGAACGTAGTTTCATATCAAATTCAAAGCCTAGTATGGAAGCAAACCAGGAAAGGTTCTCTTAACATATTACTCCTTTATCTACACTATGCTTAATTAACCTGTACCAAATCTAACGAGTCACCGTTCAAGCAGGGGTCAACGTAATTCGCAAATCACAATTCCCTGAACTTTCCACATCGTTAGCCCTCCGGCATTCACTCCCATTCCAGTCATAGAAATTTGAAATATCCAAGATTACATTGATAGACTGTAATTTCAAGCTGATTCATTCCTCAGTACCAAACACCGCAAAAACAAAACTTACAGTGTTCGAAGCCCCAGGCCGAGGGCGCTCGAAAGGAGCTAAAGAAGCCGACATTTCCACAAAGAATCACTGAAGCAACAGCATTGAGTCCGAGTTCAAATCCAAGCAAAACCACAAACCAAAATGCTTAACATTTCAATCCACCAAAATCATTCAAGTCAACACATCAAAGATCGGCTAGTGAGCTCCAACAACAAATCAAAGATCTGACCCCACAAAATGGCAAACTCTAAAAGCTTCGGATTCGATGGAACACGCGAATCGAGGCCACTTCACTTCAATTTCCCAATCTCTTCCTCTGATTTGGGCAAGGAAATAAAAAACGAACTTTAAGAGTCGGTCAGAAAACCGCTTCGGACTAGCCCATTTTCTCTCTCGCTTTCTGGGCGATTTTCCCGGAGTCTCTGATGGGATTAGGTGGGAAAGAGCAGTGAGTCGATGATAATTATATGAAAAAACTGAGGCGCTGCTTTGCTTTTCACTTACTTTATGGGTCTATCTGAATTCTGAAGAGAGGGAGAAATTAATTACGGAGAAGCAATGAGGAGGCCGGAGGGAAGGTTGGGTTCCTCTATATACTCAAAGTTCAAGTCTTTTTCTAGTAAATGTGGACATGTCCAGTAAAACGTGACGCGCCTAACTCTCCCCCGAAGTAGAGTTAAAAATTGAAGAATGTTCGTCTCCACTTACCACCCGGACTCTTTTTTTTCTTTTTTTTTTTTCTTTTTTAGCTCCTTAATAAAATGGATAATATTTCCAATGAAAAAAATAGTACTGTAGTAACTTGCATTATTAGTTGCTCGATACTTTTTAATACGGAATTCAAATAATTGTTGATAAAAATAATAGAAGTTAAATAATTAATTTCTATAGGTTTAAGAAATTAATCAAGTTAGTTTTGAATAAAATACGTGTGTCAGGCTTTTAAATTATCTCACAATTATTTACAATTTTACATATAAAACTCGTTAATGGAAACACTATATTTGAATGGAGAAAAAGGTAAGAAGAAAATATGAGGTTGAGAATATTATTAAAAAATTCATAAAATATGCGAGTTAGGCTTCTAATTATTTACAATTTTCGGTTAAGATGCAAAAATACTCATAAGCTTTTTCCCTGGAACAAAATACACATATGTTTTTTTGAGAAGCAAAAATACACATGTGGTTACCATTTTTGAGCAAAAGTCACATCTCACCGTTAAATCACTGTTCATTGTGATGAGAGAAAAAGAGATGGGGTGAATAGTAACATAACAGCGGTGAACCGTGATTTAACGGTGAGATGTGACTTTTGCTCCAAAATGGTAACCACATATGTATTTTTGCTCCTCAAAAAAGCGTAAGTGTATTTTTGCTTCTGGAGAAAAAGCTCATGTGTATTTTTGCACCTTAACCTATACAATTTTTTTTATGAAACTTGTTGATGGAAACACTTACTTATGTTTGAATGGAGAGAAAAGTCAAAAATAAAAATTTCCTAAAATAATAAAAAATATATATATTATTTTTATAATTTTCCCTTCTAATATTTTGTCCCTGATGTTTTTCCTATCCATAGGATTAATATGTATAATCTATAATGAATTGGCGTAATTTGAAAAAAAAGGAGTATAACAAAAAAAATTCCTAACTAGCTCAGACAATACTCCATAGTCATTAATTAGTCAATACTTACCAAACAGATCTGGGTTTGAAATTTGATTATTATATATTCTCCCCATATACATTAGTAAAAAGGCCACGTCGCACACACACATATATAAATAAATTTACAGATAATTTGTTTTTTGCTAAAAAATTGTGTGAGGTAGCTAGGGTTTGATTAGCCAATATAGCTTTGAGGATGTGCTGAACAATTTGTCCACTTAGTTACCAACAAATTAAGAAAAAAAAGGTAAGGTTGTCGCCTAGTCTTTTGGAATATTACACTTCTTTTAACATTTTATGCCCTCACTCTTTTAGTAGGATCAAGGGACATGAATATCCTATTTTTTTAAAAAAAAAATTGAATTTCATATTAACATTTATTTCATATAAAAAGTTTTATTTGTTTATGTAAAATTTATCATTCAAAGCAGTTTTTGATTTACTTGGCCTAGTTAATTAAGTTGATGTTGTTCAATCAGATCATGTGCAATTGAACTTAATCAATATCAAACTATAAAAGAAAAAATAAATAAATAAAAGAACACTCTGTAGAATTCATTCTAATTTCTTAAAGAAGTTTGAAGCCTTACTTTGCATAACCCAATTTTTGAGTGATATGTATGTATGGAATCTGTAAAAGCTAACGAAGGAGTTTGCTTGTAATAAATATAATATATCAATCTGCTTTATCTTTTAAATTTACATTATTTCAATCCTTAATATATAATCTTGTTAGTAATGTAAATTATACTACAAACAAAATCTTATATTAATGAACAGAGATGTGATTATTTTCTAAAGTTTTCCTATTAAAGACACTTAATTATTTCATAAATTCTCTCAATTATTGACACATGGTAAGAGAGTTTTTATGAAGGGGATAGTTTATAATAAAATGACTGCTTTAAAAAAAACCATACATCTTTTATAAGTAATTAACTTAATTGATTTTTATGATATATGTAAATTAGTTTTTTTACTGCGATTAAAATTAAAAGAAGTTTAAACTATAAATAATTTAGATTCTTGAACGGAGTCAACTAAATTGTACTTTAATGTTCACTATATATATATATCTATCTCCCTAAAAAAATATTTTAAATTATATTCACTTAGTTTACATGAATTAATCGTAGAATATTTGTTCTTCTGAGTCAGTTCTGAGTTCTTAAAGGCCAAAAAAAAAAAAAGTTCTGACTTAAAGTCTACTTTACTTGATCTTTTTGGGTTAAACTAATATTAAACTTAATAAAATAGGACTTGTAGAACAAGCCCGACAGATTTGCCAGGCTTATGGAGCAAGTCAATGACTCAAGGTGGCTTATAAAGCAAACCAAAACCTACGTGTCTTTACTTTTTAAAAAGGGAAAATCTCTAATGAAGAGTTTTATAAATACAATTAGGTGTTTCAAATATTAATAACGGTAGAGAAGTGTTAATACCTTATTTATTTTTAAAAAAATTTAAAAGAAATGATACAAATGCCTTTAATAAATCTCATTTTTACTTTTTTTTTTTTTAAAGCAACAGCGATTGAAACAACCTCCTTCAATAATGATGATAGCGGCCTCAGCCTCCTCTAGCAATGATGAAAGGTAATGGTGGCCTCCTCTAGCAACAAAAAAGAAGAAGAGGCATGAAAAGTTTGGGTGGAGGCAGTACCTTCACTTCTAGAATTCTTTAGGAGGTCTTTTGGTACTTCCAAGCTTGATCAATCTTTGAGGAAGATTTGGATTTTCAAGAAGATGATTCTTTCGACTTGTAATCTCATAAGTTGCAAATTTTCACAAGATTTGATAAAAGTTTCATAAGTTTGAATAAGGTTTTTACAAGTTTTCAAAAGAATTTCACTACTTCCTTAAAAAATTTCACTAGTTGCAAATCAAAATTCATAATCGTTGATAAGAGTTTCACAAGTTATTGTAAAGGTTTCAGAAATTCAAGTAAGGTTTTTACAAGTTCTTAAAAAAATTTCACAACTTCCTTAAAGAATTTCACAAGTTGCAAATTAGAATTTACAAGATTTGATAAGAATTTTACATGTTTTCATAGAAGTTTCATAAGTTTGGATAAAGTTTTCACAAGTTTTGAAAAAGAATTTCACAACCTCCCTAAAGAATTTCACAAGTTGCAAATCAAAATTCACAAAATTTAATAAGGATTTTTCATAAGTTCTGTAGAGGTTTCACAAATTCGAATAAAGTTTTCTCAAGTTCTAGAAAGAATGTCACAAGTTTAGATCAAGTTTTCACAACTTACAAATCAAAATTCAATTCTAATAAAAGTTTCACAGGTTTAGATAAGGTTTACACAAATTCTTATAAAAATTTCACAACTTACAAATCAAAATTCAATTCTAAAAAGGGTTTCATTAATTTAGATAAGGTTTTCGTAAGTTCATGTAAGACTTTCACAAGTTCTTATAAGAATTTTCACCATTGTCCTTCTTCTCTAACGCCTTTCTAACTCTTGTTTCGCTAATTCACTAACAAACTTCCTTCACCATCACCATTGCCAGCACTCCTCTCAATATCCAACACCTTCAATCCACCATTTTCTCCCCTTCCTCTTCCTTTGATATTCACCTTGCTTCTTTTCCCCTTCAAACTCACAAGCCATGGCCTTCCACCCAACATAGAGAATGTAGAGAAACTCCCTCCTTCTTTACTTCCAAATATAGGTCTTGCAACTCTAAGCTTTTAACCCCATCTTCAATCCCTAGTTTCTAGAATCAATGAAGCATAAGCATCCTCCTCTCTGCATCTTCTTCGATGTGTTATTAGGCTAGATTTCTGACGGTGGCAAGAGTTTCATTCACCACTTGTAGTGTCTGTGGAACCATTTCTTGCATGTCTATTTGGATGAACCTCCCTTATCAGTAAACTGACTCCAACAAGTTTTATGTTACAGGGTTCCTGAAAATTACATATTCCACTGCTCTCAGCTTCATCAATTCTTGAGACAAGCCGATAGCACTGATACTTGGTTCTGATTCTTCTAAACCCATATCTCTCTTTCTATGAGATTTGATAGGTGGATTTCCAATACCATTAAGGAAATCGAGCTGTTAGGGTTACAGCTTCTGAGGAAATTCATTGAATCAACGGTATGAACCATTGAACCTTTTTCCCTAAAATTCCAGCATGGATATGAAGCATTGCTCAAGTAAAGAACCCAGAATTCCTCTTGGAAAATGCATCGCGTTGTTGAATATGCATCTTGAACGCTTTGTTCTTTACATTTCTTTCATATCTCAACAGCCAATCAATGAAACCCAAATGATGTCGTTGGCTCTAGCACCGGAGGGTTGGTTGTTGGTAGGGGTAGGATCCTTGGGTGCCCACTTGAATCGCCAAATTGTGGGCAATGTTCGCTCTAGCATTGTCTCCAACAAGGAATATTTTCTTAAAATTGGCGTGACAATTGAGTAGGTCGTTAGAATTGTTCCCGCCAGAGTAGGTAACGACCCATTTGAGCGACGTCTAGGACTCTTCAAAGGTAGTAGGAACATGATGTTCTAGGGCTCTTCTGTAATTAATAGAGACAATGACGACCTTGGTCATCGACATGAGCGAGTTGATGTAGTTGTCGTAGCTTACAGTTAAGGGGGTTTCAACAACAAAGCCTCCGCCATGAAAGTAGAGGAGGAGTGAAGCAAATAGAGGATGAAAATAGGAAAGCAGAAAGAGGAAAAAAAAATAGAAAGTAAGAAACAATGACATAGTGGGAGGTTGAGGTGAAGGCAATGGGCGTGTGAAGAAAGGAAGAAAGGGAAGGGGTAAAGGGTATATAGATGAGGATAATTCTGTAATTTTATTTTAAATTTCAAAAGGACTCATTAGGCACTAACACTAATTTGGGAGTATGCATATTCATTACACCTATTTGTCTTTTCACATTTTTGAAGTTCTTTGTAAGGGATTTTCCCTTTTAAAAATCTGACAATAAAAAAAAAAAAAAAAAAGAGAGAGTGTGGGCAAATTAGTTGTGATTCTCTCTATATTTCTCAAATAGTTTGATTGATTTAGTGGGTGCATTAAAACTTAATTAAGGGAAACTAACTTTGAGGTATATATAGTTTTCTAATGTTTTTTTTTCCTTATCAAATATTTTAATTTTACTCATTTACACAATTAACTTTTTTATAGGGACTAACAATTCTAATAAAAAAAAGTTATAAGTGCTAACAGTATATACGTAACATAATAAAAGTATACATCGGTGCTACGGTTTCATCTGGATTACCTCAGCAAATCAATTGGGTATGCCCAAAATTCTTATAGTATTACAATTTTAAACTTAAAATACTTAATAAGGAGAAAAAAACATTGATACCAAATAAAAAATTGAAAGAAACTATAGGTACCTTAAATATGATTTTTCCTTTCAAATAAATTTTAAAATTTCAATTTTCTCATAAGTGCTGAGATGCCATTAGTAAGAGATTTTTATCTCTTTTTTTAAAAAAAAAAAAATTAAGTTTTCTCTATCAGTGTCAATTTAATCATTCTCCCTATCAACAATTCTATGAATTTTTTCTGTGGTATTTTTTTTATAATTAACAAAATGCATTAAAAAAGGATCAATTTGCTACAAAGGTAAATGAGTGCATAGTTTATATATCATATCAACAGAATACTCGAGGGACACGAGTTCAAAATGTGAGTGAGTCTATGATCTATTGAATATAGAATCATAATCTTATAAAATACCAACTTTGGCCATTAATTCGTTAATAGAAGACCCATATGACTAATTTAGGATATTAAATAAGGTAAATAAATTACTTAATTTTAATTTTAGTATATATTACATGATCTCTCTAAATTACTTATGTGTATCATTAAATTATATATAAGCTTATAAATGAGGCAACCAACAAGTTGTTTGTTGATGTGGTGAACGGCTTCACCCCTAAAAAAAGAAGAATGTAAGTTCGAATCATGGTAAGCACACGTGTTAAGAGAAATAAAAACCCTTTATCATTTAAACCTCGAAAGATGAAACCCTTAACCAAGTTTAAAAAAAACTAATAAATAAAATAAATTAGTTTAAAGAAAAATGATAAATATAAATATTATAAAATAATTTTTTAATCTCTCTAAATTAATCAACTGCCATTTATATTAAAAACAGGAGATGGTACAAAAGACTTTAACCCAAAAATAACAATATATTGATCAATGACATTTGACATCTGAGTAGGCAAGAATTGCTTCTTGAGGAAGAAAATCTTTTGGCATTTCCTTTGCTGAAGCTGAGAAGAGAGGAGAATTAATAACTATGGGCTTAATAATTGAATGCAAGGGATATAGTAAACCATCTTTATGCAATTGCATTAAAGTCTCCTTTTCAGCCAGTGTTTGAAATTTTTGAAGGAAGAAAAATCAAATTAAATAGCACTCCGTAGTACATAAATAGCGAAACCATATTGCCCTTAAGAAAGGACAAGTAATATGGTGTTCCAAATATTCCAAATCAGAACAAACAAAAAGACAATGACCTGTACTATTGGAATGATGTTTCAAAAGGATATCAGAAGAAGTGATTGCTTTATTCAATAATTTGCAGATAAGCAATAAATCTTTTATTTGAAAGACGATTGACCAGAGAAACTTCCAAAATAAGTCTTGAGGAACTGATGCAGAAATTTGTCTACATAATTTAAAACCTCCTTTCATTGTATAGACGCTAGATGCAGCTTTATTCCAATGAACTTGTCAATGAGTATTGGTGAAGGAAAGAGGACTAATAAGAATAGAGTCAGCAATTTACTGGTATGGCTGACTAATTCGGATTAGGTTTTAATATCATCCATTTCTATTGGATTAAATCAATTAACTAGCAAATTTAGATCATGAAACAAGCAAGTGATCAATTGTTTTGTATATGGTACTCCTACATTCCTTAAGGTAGGACCTAATTTAGTTTGTGATAGTTCTAAATGTAGAAACTATGTTACATTTTACATTTTTCTAAATTATCTTTATTGATATTTCTTTAACGATAATTAAGTAGGAGATAAAAGTAAGAAATTAAGGAAAATGATTAAAATAATTCAAAGATAAACATATTGTATTAATTAATTTAATTAATATCCTTAATCTATTCAAAATTGTTCATTAGGCCTTACATTAAAGATTATAGGAATATAATTCGTTTAATTTATTTAGGGAGAATTAGAGAAAAGTCATTCATTAGAATCCCACCAATAATAGATTAAAAACAGTTCATCCCACCAATAAACTTTTTAGGGGGAGGGATGATTATGCCGTTTGAATTTACAAAACCTCAACAGATTTAATAAGAAATGGAAATAATAAAGAGATGATTAGGGAGGAATCTAAGTTTTTAATGTTTAGGAGAAAATGCCTAAATTGTTAATTGATATTCTAAACTTATCATTGCTTATACTCAATTTGTCAACAACACCTAATACCCCTATCAGGTGTCAATGACAACTTGAGTAGAACAATTAGTAACTACTATCTGAATTAGGCATTGTTGACAACTTGAATATAGATATTGACAACTTGAGCTATTCAAGTCGATAATCTCTATACCTAACCTATTAATTATTATACTCAAGTCGTCATTGCATATACTCAAATTGTCAATGAGGTCTAATGGGAAAGTTGCTAATTGTTGTACTCAATTTGTCAACAATGCCTATAAGGTGTCATTGACAAATTAAGTATAAACAATGACAACTTCAAAATAGAGATTGACAACTTAAGCTCCTCTCCGACTTGACCTATCCTCCCTTGTCTGTATCCACCTCTACCACTCACTACCTCCCTCTCTGCCATCCCCCTTTATCTCATCTTCTCTCTTCCTCAAGGGCTACCATCGGTGCCGCAAAACACAAACAAATACTATTAATCACAACCATCATAATTTCAAATCTAAAAATAAGAAATCAAACAAAAAATTGAACCCTCACTAAAATAAAAAATTTGCAAGCCAAGATCAACCACTACAAGCCAAAATTGAACCAAAAAGACAAGAAAGAAATCACACCTAAACGACAACTAAAGTAGCCAAAATTCATTTTTCAAAAGGAAAATCAAAGAACTTGCAATGGTTGGATTATACCGAACTTCGAACTCGCCACAAATGCTAGATTGGACTTCAAACTTGCAATGGAAGCTAGACTAGACTTTGAACTCGTGACAAAAGCTAGATGGCGATGGTGTCCTTGTCAATGATGATGATGAGCATGGAAGGGTATGTTGCGCTCCAACTTCTGCTTCTGCTATGAAAAGCATGGAAGACAAAAGGCTCCTTCTCTGGACTCATCAATTTGGTCATCGGATGCAGGATGGGGATAGAATGAGCAATAGAGGCTAGGGCAGTGGCAAAGGTGGATGCTAGCAAGGAGGAAAATAAAGAGAGAGGAAAGCAAGGTTCTGATAGATGGATTGGCTACTAAACCGGTCTAAGTACTGGTTAAGGGTCAGTGGAGTAGACCAAAGCTAACTCGGAGCCAGACAGGAGAGAAATTGAAAATTTCATGATGATTAATAAAAAATTCTAAAGAAAATTGGGAAAATTAGAATAAAGGACCTACAAGAAAAATATTTATTGAGAAGGACCATAAAAATTGTAATTATTTAGAAGGACCAAATACAAAAATATAAAATTAATAATGCTAAACTACCCTTGAGGAAATCTTCTCAATTCCCTCATATATTCTCTCTCACACTCTAATTTGAAAACCAACACAAAATTTTAAATTTTTATAAATTAAATAAAATTTTTCTCAATTTTCATTTTTTAGAAATTGTATAGATATATCTATGAAAAAAAAAATCACATTCTTCAATTTTTTTAAAAAAATATAATTTGCTAAAATAAACAAATTTTTAATTAAAAATATTATTATATCATTTTAATAAAACTCAAGGTGTTTTATAATTTATTGTATATATTAAATCAAAATATTTTATATGATTTAATTATTTTTATTTTAGAAAAATTTTATGTGGATTAAAAATTTCATTTAATAATAATTAAATTAAAAAAATATAAATAATCTATTATATCCTTAAAAAATGAAATGAATTTAGTTTTTATTTTTATAAAAAGAGCTTAATGGATATCAACGTTAATATTTAACAATATAAATTTGAAAACTTGATGATATGTTTGTTAATTGAATGACATATTAATTATAAGAATATTTAACTTGTTGAAAAAAAAAAGAGTTTCAACTGTAGTTAATTAAAAAATATATTGATTTTACATGAGTCAGAAACTTTTAAAAAAATGTATAATAATATTATATGTGAATGAAGAGCGGTTTAACTTTTAATTTTAGATATATTTTTTTAATTATGAATGCAAGAGATAATATAGGAGGTTTGATTATGGGCAATTTAGTAATTTTTAATTTATATTATAATATTTGGTTTTTCTAAGTAATTACAATTCTTATGGTCTTTCTCATTAATTTTTTTTTTCTCTCCAGGTCCTTTATCCTAATTTTCCCAAGAAAATTTTAAGAAAAACGATTTTCTTTGTTAAAAAAAAAATACCGAACTGGGTTGATGCTCAGATTAGACCGATTTACTAACCGGTTCGTTGGTTTCCAATCCAGTTTGAGTTTCAAAACAATGGAGGAGAGAGAAGAAATAGAGAGGAGGACATTTAAATCTTTAGCCTTAAACTTTGATATTATAAATTCCTATCAAAATACCTATTTGTTTTTTTGCTAATTTAATAGATATTTTGGGATTTTTAAGTTTAATGGTATTGTTGCGTCTTTTTCTTAATTTTTAATCAGGAAGTTTTCCTTGATTTTCTCATTTATTTACTGTACGCATAAGTTCACACCACTGGCTACAAAAGAAAAATGAAACTTCTTCCTTTTACATTCTTGTGATGAATCCATGTATAAACAATATAATCCTGGTGCCCAAAATAAATGAAATGAAATGAAGGGATTGCTTCAATAAGAACTTGAATACTCTGCCCAAAAGAAAATTCAAATATGAGCATCTAAAAACTCGTCTAAATCTCCGGTTATTGCTCCAAGTCTTCCAATATTCCTACTTGCATCCTTCCATCCCTCAATTTTTCTGTGCTTCAACTTCCTCCCAACACTTACAATCGCCAAAGGCAATCCCTTGCATTTTCCCACAATCTCCTCTCCAACAATCTTGAAATCAGAATCATTATCAACGATCTCACCTGTTACGCTCTTAAACAACCTCCATGATTCTTCTTCAGATAGAGCTTGAATCTCTACCTTCTTCACTCCATCTTCCATAGATTTCCTCAAGTTTTCATTCTCAGTAACTATCATTATCTTGCATCCCTTGTTATCTAAGGGAATTCCTATGGCTTCCAAATCAAGCTTTTCTCTCACATCATCAAAGATTATCAATATCTTCTTCTCAATCTTCAGTCTCAAATACAGACGACGAGCTCTTCTAGAGTCGCTCTCTTCCTGAATTTTCAGTCCCAACATGTCTGCAATTTGGTTTTGGATATTTCTAATGTCACTGGTGCTGGACTTAGGATCAGCAACAACCATGACAACTTCATCAAACAAGTTCCTAGCCTTCACTCTTATTCCCACTTCTTTTGCCAATTCAGTCTTCCCAATCCCTCTGATTCCGTGAAGAACAACCTCATTACACTCATCTTCCTCTAAAGCATTCAGAATCTGATCTGCAGGTTCGATTCTCGAGTCAAAGGAAATGAAATTTCTGGAGGATGAGTACTCTATGCCTGGAAGAGGAGCTGGGCGAGAAATTCGATCGAGCTTCCCAGCTTGTTCTTGAAGCTCAGCGATGGATCTCACCTTCTTCGTCGATTTTCTGCTGATACGGTAGCGATTAACGCAATTAGGGCAAAATCCACAGAAACAACTATTGCTAGTCTTGCTCTGTTCTTCGATCTTCACAACTTGTTCGATGATCTGATCCACATTCGCCAGCCACCGTTGAACTTGGGGATCGATGAGATCTCCTCTAATTTTGGCTCCTTGTACTTGTTGGTTCACATGAAGCTGCAGAGTTTTTAGGCTCTCTGCTTGTTCACTGAGATTTCTGACATTTCTGTTGAAATGGAAGAGGTAATCAAACTGACGAAGGACCGGATGCACTGGGTATTCAGCGATCTTCGCTGCAATAGAGATCAGAATGCTGGTCATTGTGGGTGAGATTGAACTCGAATGATTGATAATTTGATACAGAGAAGAACAGATTCAATTTGGACGAATGTTAATATAATCACTGAATCGAACATCGAGATCGCGTCTTGCTTGGTTAAGTTTCGTGGAAAGTGAATTGAAAGTGTGAAGAAAGAGGAAGAAACCGTGTCTTGTCTTGTGGTCTTTACTTCCCAGAAAATTCTTTCCCTTTTTGTGCTCTAGTGCTTGGCGGGATTTATACCTTTGTAGGTAGGAAAGTCAAAAATGAAATTTTGAAAATAAACTTTTTTTCTTAATTTTTTGTTGTTTTCTTTGTTAGATTAATATCTTAAAAAAAAATATCTTGGTATGGAATCTATTTTTCTCACACAATTTAGAATTTATGTTTCTTTTTGTTTGGATGAAAATTTAATCAATTTGACAAAAAAGTTTGTTTAAATGTATTAAAAATCAATTTTAAATTGTTTAAATATAAAAATAAGTTAAAATTCAACTGTCAGACAAAAAATTATTTTAACTTTAAAGTTGTTTTTGAATAAATATATCAATTGTCTCTCTTTTTTTTTTCGGTAAAAATCAATTGTCTCTATAATCATGTTGAACATCATTTTTTCCCCTTATTTAATTAGTCTTTTATTATGGGGTTAAGTAGCAAAAATACACATGGGCTTTCCCCTTGGGAGCGCTTAGCACCACGTACTTTTTTTGAACAAAAAATACACATGTGGTTACATTATAGGAGCAAAAGTCACACACTCAGTCAGAAAAGTGGATGTTGGCCATTAGTCCACCGTTATTGCTGAGGTGGAGGGTGAATTAGAGAGAGAATGTGCCAAATGGGAGGAAAAATAAGCTGAGTAGGATTTAGGTGGAAAATATTGTTTAAAAAAAATTAAAAGACAAATGCTCAAAGTGTCGGACTTCAAGTTCATCGATAGGGAGTAAAGATCAAACTAGAAAAAAAAAACTCTAACTTGCGACCTTCCCTCATTGTTCCTGGAGCTGGAGCAGCGGCTTTCCCTCACCTGAGTTGCCTCTATCGTCTGTCACCAAAGTCGACTTACACCACTCACCACCACCACCACCGTACCTGGCCTCCGTCAACTTGCCACCATCGTCTACCATCATCGAATTTGTGGCTCTTCTGTTCCTGAATTTCCCTCCCCCCATTTCCTGACTAGCTTCCTTGATAAATCGACTAAGGTATTTGAAATATCCTTTATCAATCAAATATTCCCATTGAAAGCAAAGTGTCGGTTCAAATAGTGTCAGTTGTCACAAAATATTAGGGTATCAGTTTTAATAACTACATTTTAGCTTCCGTGCACCAAGATATTTTTCAAACCTTTAGTTCAGACATTCTGATTGCTGATACATGATGTTGCTATACAGGACATTTCTATCGAGTTAGAGCTGAAAATATAGAAAAACCTGAGAGGAGAAGGTGCGAATTTGGAGGTATGAACTTTTTGGATTTCAAGAATTTAGACATAGATATCCGATAATGTTATCTTATTATCTTTGCAAACTATAATTGCAAGTTTTGACAGACAAAAAACTGAAGGGTCAACTTTATGTTAGAGAGGAGTTATATAGTAAATCTGCTAAATTCGCTACAAAGGCGGATAAGGTTAGTTTTTTTACTTTTTTATCTTGAAAGCTCCTCTTTGGTGCCTCGTGAGGCTCTGGGTTGTCAAATTTATAATGTATTCAATGATCTATTTTATACAACAACACGTGAGCATCTCTTTTCCTTTTCCAATTAAAAAAGATTTATACTCTCCAGCCCTTCCTGATGGACTATTATTACCCTTGTTATACAATTGAGTCAAAAGTATGATCTAGACACAATTTATGTTCAACACTTTTTAATAGCTCTTCTAATGTAGGATCAAGACCCCGCATGGCATTGTCAGTTAGATATTTAATTGCAAAAATGAATTTAATTTGAATATATAAACACTAGTTAAAGTATTTTTTGCAAAAATAGCTTCACCCCTTTTTCTGTCTTGTATGCCTTACACATAGACACATCAACCATGTAGTGCTCCCTTGCTGATGCAATTACTTATGCCAACTTTAAGTTTTTGTATGTCTTCATGATGTTAATTATTTTCTTTGAAACCCACCTGTACGAGGCATTATTCCCCTTTATAGACACCCGACATGTGTGTTTAAAGTGTCTTCAACTGATATGTTAGGTCACCACCCCCTCCTTGACTCACAAGTACTTTTGCATTTTTTATGTGCACACTTTACTCTGCACCTCACTTTGTCATTTTTTGTAAACTTCCCTTCATATCCATTGAGCAGGGCATACTCTCTGACTACAGTCTTAAATTGTTGAAGTGAAGTGAACTCCATCCCCAACTCAAATTCAAACTCTTTGCACATCAACTGTGATTCCCAATGTAATTGAAAGTTAATTTCACTTTTTGACCATAAACTTAGGGTTAATTGATCCATATACAGTCAAAAGAGATATCATTATTTACATTGATTTATATATTATGTCTTTTTGTGTGTGTTCCGTTTAATAAAAATTAAGGGCTGTTTGAGTATAGCTTATGGACAATAGCTTATAGGATTTACAATGTAAAAACAAATTATGATAATAAAGTAGTTGGGATCTAAGTTGCTTTTGCAAGCAACAATTTAATTTATTCTGCTCCTTTTATGCTTTTCCTGCTTTTCCTGCTTTTCTATTTCAAATTTCCACCTTCACATGGTTTCCATTTATTATCATAATTTGGTCCTTTGCATATGTGTAGTGGCAATGACATCAAAGGGCAAGGACAAAGTGGTAAATGAAGAAGGAAGTGATAATACGCTGAAAGAGAAGGGTAAAAGTGCAAGACAGGAAACAGTAAATGAAGAGTACACTGTAAGAGGAAATGTGAAAGGGTTCATTGAAGAAGCTGGACCGAGTGATGACTATGATGAAATAGAATACATTGGCGAAGAGTACATTGTTCCAGATGTGGATGAGGAAGAATTAGAACCACTTTTTCTGAATTTTTGTATCGTTATTGGTTTTTGTAAAGGCCAAAGTCATGTAGTAGTTTGAATTTGGTGGGTTGATGAGTGCACACTCCACTATCTACAGTAATGCTCCTGGGTCCCAATCCATCCTTTTGTTATGATAAGTGCACACTCCATATATATGTTTATGTAATCGCATGTACTTTGACCTTTCTCGTGCCGAGTTTGGAGTGATTGGAAGTGGAAGCAGAAATTTATATTTGCGTATGTTAACTTTTGCAAAACATATATTATTTTCATTAGCACTATTAATGATATTGGTGATTCAAAACAATATTGTACCATGTCCATTATAGAAAGCTTGTCATCTAACAAGTTTTCTATTATTGTCATTACTCATCAATATTTTGTATTTTTGCCACTATATGACTATTACTTGATGAATCTTCTGAAATTTAGCATTGAAAGAAATTAATGTTACTTTGGTTCAGTGATTGATCAATCATTTTACAGAAAGTGCGAGTCTAATTCGTCCGAGTCATAAATTACCTTTGTAATAATAAGTTTAAGTAAACCATTTCCTACTATTTTATTTTATTCTTCTGTCTTTTTGCAGACAAAATTTTGCAAGATGAAATTAACAACCAAACACGAGTATTGGCTGCTCTTGTCCTCGGATTAGTCTGAATATATTCAAAAAAGGTTGACTATCTTGTTCAAGATTGGAAGTGGAAGTGGAAGTATAAAAAATTTATATTTTTTGTTGTGGTCATACTTGAGGAGAAACGAAAAGGAATTGAAATAAAACAAACTCTTATAATTCACGAACTTTACTTTGTCCATAAAGATCAGTCAACCAAAAAGTAAATAAAAATTAGCCAAAATACATAACACTAAATTCATGGACAACATATTAACATCAACAAATACTTTACATATCACTGAAACACAGTGTACACTTTGACAACCACAACAAAAGAAAACATCAACCCTTATAAATACATTAACAGTAAAAACATCCAAGTCAGAAACAATGTTGCTAATGCAAGTTTGAACTTGCATTGCACCTTCTTCACTTCAACAACCTTCTCATCCAACAAATCATCCACCTTATAGGTTACAGAACCTAAATGGTCCACTGTATTTACAAGAGCTTTGATAGTGTAGTCTTTTAACGTTCTGCCACTATGATATCATGAGATACAACAAAAAAATATATGTAAGTGCAGATACAAATGGTGCATTAATACCAGCATAGATGCATACAAGCTCCATCTAGTAACTCACTTTTGGTTTTGATCATCATTGGTGCATGAAAGTTTAAAATACTCAGCTGCCAAGTATAATTGAGTTCCGAGATTTTTCAAATCCTAGAAACACATACCAAACAACTAAGAGAATTAGTAAAAAGCTCCTTTTTACTAGAGCACTTAATTAAGTATTATTCATAAGTCTAAACTAGTGCGTTTTGTTTCAATCTTACATAGGACCCACTCCAGTTTTCCATAAAAAAAATAGTGATAAAGTAAGTGCATTGGACCGTGAAGAAGGGTAGCAGATACCTTCAGATTATCATCAAAGAGCAAGCTCTACTGCATGAAAACCTCATCATAATTGGAAGCCTCACTAGATAAATGCTTGGATGAGGAAGTAGTGACCTTACCTAAGTTTTTGCCAGCATTTTTTGGTCTAAGCACAAGTAGTCGACATATAATAGTTTAGAAAAGGAATTCCTCCTAGACTGAGCAATTCTTCACTTAATTTTTTTGTCTTGAACATAACCATGGCTTAAACTTACATTATTTTTCGGAAATTCCTAATAATTATATACTTGGATTGTTTTCCAGAAATTCCTATGACATAAAGAGACACTCCACATGACCACACATTAGATAACTGAACCAATTTATATAGGAAAACATCATTAATCATATCTAAAATAGAAAAAAAAAAAGACCTTCAAACACCTAAAAGCTACGACTTCAATCTTCAGTAGGTAGAAAAGATTAGTTAAATTCAATGCATACATGAAGCATAGGCATAGAAATCAGAAAATTATTGATAAAGGATATTTCAATACCTTAGCTGATTTATCAAGGGAGCTAGTCTGGAATGGGGGGAGGGAAATTCAGGAACAGACGAGCCACGAATTCGGTGATGGTAGACGATGGTAGTGAGTCGACAGAGGCCAAGTACGGTGGTGGTGGTGGTGAGTGGCGCGAGTCAACTTTGGTGACGGACGACGGAGGCAACTCCGGTGAGGGAAGGCCGCTGCTCCAGCTCTAGGAACGGTGAGGGAAGGTCGCAAGTTAGGGTTTTTTTTTTTCCAGTTTGATCTTCACTCCCCATCAATGAACTTGAAGCCCGACACTTTGAGCATTTGTATTTTAATTTTTTTTTAAACAATATTTTCCATTTGGCACATTCTCTCTCCAATTCACCCCCCACCTCAGTAATAACGGTTGACTAACGGTCAACATCCACTTTTCTGACGGAGTGTGTGACTTTTGCTCCTATAATATAACCACATGTGTATTTTTGGTTCAGAAAAAAACACGTGGTGCTGGGTGCTCCCAAGGGGAAAGCCCATGTGTATTTTTGCTACTTAACCTTTTATTGTGCCAACTGACTTCTATTCTTAACAAGCCCTGCATAGTTTTTTTTTTTTTTTTTACTTAAAGTCTTGAACAACTTAGCTCTGTTTGGGTAAGCAATTGGACCCTTAAAGTCCAATTTGGGAAGGAAAAGAGTTCAATTGAAAAAAAAAGAAACAAATTCAGTTGTACTTGTACTAGTATCAAAAGGTAAGTTCCTCATTTATCAAAAAAAAAAAAAAGGGTAAGTTTCTCAATCACTGGATTTCTCTTAAAGCAAGTTACGTATTTCAAAAGATGAAATCTTGAGACTTGGCAGCATTAGGCGATAGTTTTCACACCCTCGTCTTTTCTGCCACTTTGTCATGTCCGTCATATTTACAAAACTGCCATCACCGCCATTCTTTTTTTTTTTTAACATTAAAGCGTAAAAATATATATAAACTTTCTCAGCAAAAATATACATATGGTTTTTTGAGGAGTAAAAATACAGATTTAGTCACTATTTTGGTGTAAAAGTCACATCTCACCGTTAAGTCACTGTTCATCGCCGTTAAGTTACTGTTCACCTCATCTCTTTCTCTCCCATTATAGTGAACAATGACTTAACAGTGAGATGTGATTTTTACACTAAAATAATAACCATATATATATTTTTGTTTCTAAAAAAAGTGTATGTATATTTTTATTCATGGGAAAAAAACTTATCTATATTTTTTCACTTTAACTATTTTTTTTATTTTATTTTTTATCAAAACCATTATCGCTATTCAATGACCTCTTTTCTGACACTTTGTCATATCTATCATATGGTTCCGTGTCTCTTCTTGTCATGTTCTGTCATATTATTTTTTATTATTAAATTATTACATTTAGCTATTGTTTTTAGATAATAAATTTATATATGTTTGTGTTAACTTGAACATGGTAAAATATTCGAGCAAAAAAAAAAAAACATGGTAAAATAACTTGGGGTGTAGGTTGTACATGGATTTTTATCCAAGAATGCATTGAGCAAAATATATAAGAAATAGCGACGAGAATCATCACTTTGTCATATCTAGACTTTAGTGTTTTTTATTTTTTTTAATAATAATTTAACTTTTTTTTATCAAATTTAAATTTTTCTTTTCAATTATCACAATATATACAATTAATATATCCATGCGTGTTGTAGTATTCAATAAGGTTTATATTATTTTTAGTTATTTTCTATCCCAGCTAACTTTTAAAATAATAATTCAAACAAGTTTTAGTTTAAAAAAAAGTCACTTATGTTACTATCAATCCAAACACAAATCGCATTTATAATATTACTTTTGTCATATCTTAAGTTTCTAAAGGTTAAATTAAAAATGAGTCACTTTTGCCTCCTACTAATCCAAATGGGCCAGATAGTTTGGAGGCCGAAATGTAGAAAGATCAAGACTAGAAGATATGAAAGTAGCGGTAGATACCCTTTATCCTTGGATTCGTGGGGATCGATCTTCCTGAC
The DNA here is from genome assembly GCA_037074495.1 of Acacia confusa. NCBI lineage: Eukaryota > Viridiplantae > Streptophyta > Magnoliopsida > Fabales > Fabaceae > Acacia > Acacia confusa. Next base: position 17,275,428 of record CM073511.1, read on the forward strand.
CTTTAAAGAGGGGGTTCGATCTCTGCGTTGGTTAAAGTGTTGGGGGAGACATCCTAAGGGTCTAGGAAATAGTGGTAATACTGGTAGAGGTGGAGACATGTGCACTCTCTGGCTAGTATTCCTTGTGGACTGGGCTCCAAGCGTTCTGCCCTTGGACTGTGGATGAGCCAAACCCCTTTCCAAAAATTTTTATATCAAAAAAAAAAAAGAAAGAAAGTAGCAGCCGATATATTGTGCCTATTAGTACTAATTTTCTCTTTCCTTTGTCCATTTCTCTTCTTTTATATACCTTTAACTTTAAATATAATATTTAGTTGAGATGGATTTTAGTTATAAATATATATATTTTTTTAATTTTATCTTTTATGTTTATCATTTTTCATATTAATTTATCTAGCTTATTAACTAGTAAACATAATCTAATGTTACATAGAAGTATGTTAGAAAATTCTTTATTTATAATTAAATAATTTATTTATATTTCTTAATCTCCCAAAAATCCAAAAATAAATAAATAAATCTTACATTAATTAAGGACAAGAGGACTATATATTTTGCTCTTGTGGCAAGTTTGCTTTGCATTTGTTGTAAGGAAACAATCATTATGTATAGTTAATTTTTCGCTTTAGATTATTGTAACTTGGTTATAGATCAACGGATAATAATTTCTACTTTAAGCTAATTTAATGTTATGTTTGTTGTGTGCGTATTTATTTTAAAGTATGGGGAATCTAATTGAGGCATGTTTTGGTGTTTTAAAAGAGCCAATCAATTGGAAATCTAGCTACGGTACTTGCTGGATAACTTGATTTGTTTGCCGAAAAAGAGTGTATCTAGTTACAAGCTCTTGATAGTTAATAGTCTTGTGGTTTGTTAAGTTAAATAAAGTAATCGTCTAAAAAAATATGTGTTAACATAATTAAAATGCTCTTAGTAGATTGAAAGGTGCTGATAGGGAAATTTGCGAAAATAGACCCCAAAAAAAATTGTCAAAATAGGTCAATAGAAAAACATTTTTCAAAACTAATTTAGTTGGTGGTGACATGTCAGCGAGCGCCACACGTGGCGCTACATGGCGTGGTGCCACTTTGTGCGTGGCACGCCACAAAGTGGGGCCGTCATGTGGGGCGCCACACACAAAAGTGTTGGCGCCTCTTTTAAAAAAAATAAAAAAACAAAAACAAAAATGCAGAGCGTGTCTGCCTCGTGGGCAGCTTTTCTAAAAGCTGCCCCCGAGGCAACTATATATTGTAGGGGCGTTCATGCCCCCTACAGTAATTTTTTTTTTTAAAAAAATGAATTTTACTCCTATTTAAACACCACCCAACACACACACATTCACACCTTTCACAAGAACCGCGGGAGAGACGTTGAGAGCTGAAGAAAGAAGGAAAGAAAAATACATAAGTTGAAAGCTTTTTTAAGATATGTTATTTATTGTATAAGATTATTTACGTAGCTAAATTAGAATCTTTTAACAAATGTTCTTTATAAAATGTTTTGTATCTCTATTTGTCTCTGCAATGATGGTAGTATTTTGTCGGGTAGAAAAAATGTTAGAGTTAGAATTTTTTAGAAGTTATAAGTTCTGACAATAGAAGACTGTATTTATGTAGTAAATTATTAATAATAAATTTAAGATGATTTATATGTATTTTTTGTTTGTTTAAAAAATTTAAAACTAATTTTTAAATTTAAGGAGTTTAAGATTGTTGTATTATAGGATATTTTGCCCGATTAAATGTTGTGCAAATGGTATATTTGGGTTCATAGAGATATTATGGAAATTTTAATCGATTTAGTTTTCAAATTATTTAGTAGTACATTAGAGAAAATACCAAGGTAGGATGAGAAACTTAAATTAAAAATAATTATTTGCACATATTATGAATTTTATTTATTATTTTAATTTGTGTTCTTATTTGTTGATTTTGATTTATTTTACTTAAATGAATTTGTATTTGTTGAATAATTTTCATTATGATAATAAAATATTTATTATTTTTGTTATTATTATATGTTATGAATTTTAATATTTACATTAATTTTTTGTTCTTAGCATTATATTATTTTCGGCATTAATAAATAACTTTGAATAATTTTACTAATTACGAAATTTGATTTTTATTTTACTAATTTTTATGTTACAAATTTCGTTATTTTTTTAAATTATTATATATAATGAATTTTAATTATTTCATTAATTTTCATTAGATTATATTAAATATGTTATTTTGATTATTATTATTATTACATATTATTTGTTTCATTTGTTTATTAATTTTCGTTATTATTAAATAATCTTTTAATAATCTTACATATTATGAATTTTGGTTTTGTCATGAAGTTTTATTATTATTATTATTATTATATAAAATTTTTTATTTTTATTAAAATATACTATGAAGTGTAATGTTTAGATTAATTTTTGTTAGATTATATTATATATGTTATTTTCATTAAAATTGTTATATATTGTGAGTTTTCAATTTTTTTATTATTTTTTGTTGATATTAAATAATTTTTAATAATCTTACGTATTATGAATTTTTATTTTTTTATGAATTTTTATTATGATTATATAAACTTTTTTTTATCTATTATTAAAATATACTATGAATTGTAATGTTTAGATTAATTTTTGTTAGATTATATAATTTTGAATAATTTTACTTATGAAGAATTTTGAATTTTTTCAATTTGTTTTCATTATTGTTACATAAATTTTGCAAATGTTACTATTATTATTAAATATTATGATTTTTATTTTTGTAATTAATTTTCGTTACCTTATAATATATATGTTATTTTGATTATTATTATTATTATTATATTACGAATTTTCATTATTTGATTAAATTATTTACATAGTAAATAATTAGTAACTTAATAATGTGTTATGTGAGGTAAATTTGTGTTAGTCAAATGGTTTATCAACCAGACCCCACAATTCATCCCGGCCCCAAAGAGTGAGGAGTTCTTAATGAGGAGGTGTAGCGGTCACACCGATCACAAGTTGTGTGGAACGAAGGCGATTGTGATGCCTTGAGGGTGAGGCGAGCCGCACAAGGGCCGGGAGATGTCAATGACCCAGATGACATCCCACATGAGTTGCAGTAGCACCTTTGCCAGGCAGGGTTTTGGCATGTGTCTTGCATGAAGAGACTCAATGTATGCTTTATTCTTAATGTAATTAATTATATTCCTCTAGTTGTTTGTACATAAAACGGATAATGAATACGATTACATATTTGATCTCTACTTTTATGTTGGTGCAGATTGACAAAGACCTTATTACTGCTTTGGTTGAGAGGTGGAGGCCGGAGATTCACACCTTCCATATGCCAGTTGGTGAGATGACCATTACTCTACAAGATGTAGAGGCCATTTTAGGTCTGTCCACTGAGGGTCGAGTAGTTTCCGATAGGACGCATGCCAACTGGGGAGCAGTCATGCATGAATACATGGGTCTTACTCCCAGCGAAGAGCACTTGATTGGCGGAAACATCAAGATGAGGTGGTTTGCTGCCCATTGGGGCCGATGGGATGATCACTCAGATACTATACAGGGTCAACTCTTGTACACACGGGCCTACCTCATGCGCCTATTCGGTGGATTTTTGTTGTATGACAAGTCTAGCCACGAGGTACCTTGCTGATATATACAATTACTGGGCGGTGACCTCTCCCACACTGCAGAATACAGCTGGGGGTCTGCGGTACTCACTACACTATTTCGCGAGCTATGCCAGGCCACAACAGCTTCAGCCAAAGATATTGGGGGTTGTTTGTTGTTGTTTCAGATATGGGCTTGGTCCAGATTTCCTCCCATATCATTTCCCATTTCAAGCCTAACATTTTTGTTTTTTATTTTTTTAAAGCGCCTCTTGTGTGGCGTGCCACATGGGCACGCCACAAGTGGCGGCCCACATGGCGGCGCCACTTTGTGGCCTGCCCATGTGGCACGCCACACACAAAGTGGTGCCACGTGTGGCACCCGCTGACGTGGCGCCACCAACTAGGTTAGTTTTGAAAAATATTTTCCTACTGGTTTATTTTGACATTTTTTTGTGGTCTATTTTCGCAAATTTCCCGATGCTGATACGTCATACAAGATTTATATGAGAAAAATATGATTTTAATTGTGAGAAGAGGAGGAAATAGACAATACGAGTAATTGAGGCTATATTAATACTCCAAGACGAATCAATAATCTAAAATCATCATATTCTTTTTTTTTTTAGGGTTAAGGAGCAATTTGGCCAATGAACTTTTATTTTAAGAGCGCCTAGCACAAATAACTTTTAAGTAGACCAAAAATACCAAAAAACTTTTAAAAATGTGCAATCAGCACAACGTTGTTATCTAAGGTGCAGATTGACTAACAAGCTTTTACTCCAGGAGCGTTCAACACAAAAAAATCCATGTGCAATTAGAGGTGGAAACAAGTCGGCTTCACCTTTAACAGGTCAGACTTGTTTTAGAACAAAGTGGCTTGAGCCTAACTTGTAGCCTGTTACATGGACTTTTTAGCCTATTACAAAAAAGTCCATGTGCAATTAGTGCTTTTAAAATTATTATTGACATTTCTCAAAGTGATCAATCACCTCTAGAAATTTACAAATCTAAAATATTCTTGTAACGTCAAATAATTCGAGTTATAACGATTCAATTTAGAAAACACCATAAAAAATGGGTTCAATTTAGAGAGCACCCAACACTTTTTTTTTCGGGAGCGAAAATACACATGAACTTTAAAAAATGGAGCAAAAATGCTATCACTGTTAGATTCCTCTAACTGCTGTTAACTTGCAATGTGAAAATACCAAAATGCCTCTAAACCGAAAAAAAAAACTCAGTTCGATATTTTTGCAGTTCCTGAGTAGAGAACAACTAGAAATGTAGCTCTTTGATTCAATAATTATAGCAAATGACTCAGAAAAGAAACACCAAAACAAAAATTTTCAAACTGCAAGCTTCAAAAATTCTGGAAAAAGAAGAAGAAGAAGCGGTTCACCAGGAGGCAAGAATTATAAAGTGGTTATTATAGTGGTTCCTTCTAATCCTAGAAAACGTCAGCAACGAGCTGGAAAAAAGCTACCGAAAAGCCAGACAACCCAAGCAAAGATAGGACTTCTTTCTTTTCTATTGGGCAAGCAAAGCAAAGACGAACTCCATGGATGAAACTTTGGGAGTAAATTTTACCACATGCGACGAGAGAAAATCAAATAGAAAAAAAAGAGAGTAAAATAAAATGAACAAAAACTCTAAATTATACGAACAAGAAACTTAGCCATTCAACAGACTGAGGTTTTATTCAATCCGCAGCCAAATGAAACACTAACTTTGAACCGAACCTACTAGGCTACTACCAAATACAAATCCTTAATAATGCCTTGAAGTGGAATGCAAAACCAAGATACAGAAATCAGTTATTGTACCTTTATCCTCCTCTTAGAAAACAGGAAGGGGGTAAAATCCTTGAAACAAAAAATAGACAGGAAGAAGAGAGCTGAATCATAGCTTGAAATTATTTATTGAACTATTTTATGATTTATCAAAAATTACTAAATTAGAAAGGATCAAACAGGAGACTTTGTTGGATTGTCAAAAATAAATAGATAAATTTTTTGTTTGGTCTTTTTTCCCTAAATTGTTTCGGACCTAAACTTCTGAAATGCTTTACAAAGTAATCCTCTTTGTTCTGGCTGGAAGAGGTTCTTGAATAACACAATCCCTACTCTGCTGCAATGGAAGCTTGGTCGGTGAGGTTTTGGTTGTGACAATAGGCATTAATGGTTCGGCGCTTGGTGTATTCCTTGATGTTGTAATTGAAGAACTAGCGAGCTGTTCGGAGGAGAGAGCGGATTTGTGCTCTTGACGGCATATTTGATGATAAGTTCACAGAAGCCATGTCCCTGAATGATGAATCTGCAGCAAGAGGAAGGTTTAGGGAAGACGTGATGAAGATAGGTTCGAATGTTAAATCCAGATTAGGGGAAATTTGGGAAATTAACGTTTAAAAAAAATGGGAAAACAAGGTACTGTTCAAACAATTTGGGAAACTAAGGTTGTTTGTGACGCCACTTCATATATGGCGTGACATGTGGCCACGCCACATTTGTGGCGTTAGCCTCACAAAAATAAAAATAAAAAATAAAAAAAGGAAAAAATGCAGGGCGCGTCAGCGCCCTGCAAAAAGCTGCCTTAGGGGTAGCTTTATTTAAAGCTGCCCAGAGGCAGCTGTAATATGTAGGGGGTGTGAAAAATTCATGCCCCTTACAGTAATTTTTTAATTAAAAAAAAATTTCTATATAAGCAAGCCAGATGCACTACTTCGAACACACACACAAATTCACATACACATATATCAGTAGAAGCAGAAAGAGAAACGAGAGAAAATTGCTCCATAATTTTCATCTACATCAACTTCTTGCACTTTCATTTCTTCTTTTAATCACATTTTGTTTTTTCATTTCTTATATACATTGTGTTTCTTCTTATAATTTAGTTGCAATTTGGGTCGCGGTTTGTTTTATCTGTAATTTTTTCTTATTTTTCATTCTAAGGAAAAAAATGAATCAAATTCGTGCAATTGTATATTATAACGGTTTTAAAAATATAGGTGCAAACGGATTGACTTTTGAAGCTGAAAAATGAGCAATATATATTGTCCGAAGCATGTCATTTGTAGATTTAAATGAAAAGATCCGTTAGAACCTAAAGCTGCAACAAGAGCAGGTAATATCTTCAGTGATGGTTAGAGTTCCTATTGGAAACGACAAATATACCAGTATTGAGATAGTCGATGATGAGGATTTGGGAATATTTTTTGAAACATTTGAGGAAAGTCCTACGAACAAATTTGCTGAGTTCTATGTGAATATTTAAACGTCAGAGGAGGGTGTACCAATACCGTTTGCTGGACTCCACCTTGGTAATGAGTCCTCATATATGGCTTATTCCGGTACACGTTATCTAACACAATCTACCACTGCACATAGAGAAGAAAGCGACTATTTGGTAGATGAACTTGACAACGAGGATGAGTAAGAGGAAGAAGATGAAGACACATTATTGGCAAATGACGCTGATCAAAATGATAGTGATACTGATGATGAAGACCATGGTAATGTGATGCCACAACAGGTTAGCCTGTTACAATCATTAGGTTAGTTACGAAGCTGTACTACTTTATATTTTAATTTTTTATTAGTTAACATGTTTTCACATAATCTGTATTATTTGTGAATTTGCAGAGATTACACCATTTTGGAGCCAGATTCCACATTATGAGGCTATTCATGATGATTACCCGTATGAGGATATACTGGATGTTGAAGGCTTGAGCCAGGGACCATGGGCGAGAGGAGATGCATTATATGTGAAATAAGAATTCGAGTCCAAGAGTGATGTCCAGGCCGCAATAAAACATTATTGCATGAAGGTGCATCATGAAGGAACAGTGGTTGAGAGTACTACAACCATATTCTCAATGAAATGTCGGAATCATGAATAAGGTTGCCCTTGGAGAGTAAGAGCAATTAGGCCGAAGAATGACAATGCTTGGAAGGTGACTAGATGGGGTGGGAACCACACTTGTGTAAGCACAACTCTATCCCAGGATCACACACAACTTGATTTTAAAATAATATTTAAGGCTATAACCGGTACGATGCACAATTCCATTTATCCTAAGGTGAATTTATTCTTGTTTGTTAGTGAACATAAATAACATTCCTCCTTTACAATTATTGTGATTTGTTTTGCAGACATGATCAAGGAAACACCTTCGATGCCTGTGGCCCTGATACAATTATTGTAATTATATTTATTGAATTATTATTTGTAATTTAATTTTCTTATCCTACTTTGGTGTTTTTCTCTAATGTACTACTAAATAATTTGAAAACTAGACCGATTAAAATTTTCATAATATCTCTATTAACCCAAATATACTATTTACACTACATTTAATCGGTAAAAATATCCTATAATACAACAATCTTAAACTTCTTAGATTTAAAAATTAGTTTTAAATTTCTCAAACAAACAAAAAATACATCTAAACCGCTTTAAATTTATTATTAATCATTACTACATAAATACAGTCTTCTATTGTTAAAACTTAAAACTTTTAAAAAATTGTAACTCTAACATTTTTTCTAACCAACACAATACTACCATCATTGCAGAGATAAAAATATATACAAAACATTTTATGCAGAAAATTTGTAGAAAATATTCTAGTTTAGCTACATAAATAATCTTATACAATAAATAACATATCTTAAAATAGCTTTCAACCATTGTATTCTCCTTTCCTTCTTCCATCACACTATGCTCTGAATCTCTCCCTGATGAAAATGTGTGTGTGTGTGAAGCTTTGTGTGTATTAGGTGTTTAAATAGAAGTAGGAAGTGATTTTTTTTATTTTAAAATAAAGGCAGGGCGCGCCCGATGCTGCAATTGCAGCATAAAAAAAATAATATTTTTTTTAATTGGCCAACCTTTTTTTAATTTATTTTTTTTTCAGAACAGGAGACGTGAAGCTCTATTATTGCTGACTCTGAGGCAACTTTATTAAAGCTGCCTCAGAGTCAGCTGAAAAAAGTTGTCTCAGCTGAGGCAACTTTTTTTCCTTTATTTTTTTTCACATATGGCGTGGCCACGTGTCATGCCACAAGTGGCGTCCCACGTGGCGACGCCACTTGTGGCGTGACCACGTGTTACGCCACATATGAAGTGGTGCCACGCCATGTGGCGCCACCAACAGCCTTAGTTTCCTAAATTGTTTGAACAGTACTTTGATTTCCCAAATTTTTTTTAATGTTAATTTCCCAAATTTCCCTCCAGAGCAGGGGTTGTGGGTTTTCTTTTTTTTTTTTTTAATCAGGGGCATTTTGAGATTTTCATGAAAATGATGTGGGGCCCACCACAAAAAATAACGTATGTTAATCCAAATTGACGGTGATGGCATTTTTCCTTCATTTTTTAAAGTTGATGTATATTTTCGCTCCCAAAAAAGTATATGGCGCTGGGCGCTCCCGATTGAGAGTAAAACATATGTGTATTTTTGCACCTTAAATTTTTTTTTATATATATAAAAGGCATATCTAGGATCCAAACCTGCTAATATAACCAATTAAAAATGGAAAATTAATTTAATATTGTGGTATGTTAAAATGATTTTACCATTTAAACTAGTTCACAATTATTTTTCTTTAATTTAGAAACTCAATGATAAATTTTCTTTAAAAAAAAAAATATGAAAACAGTAGTAAACACCAAACAAAATCACATAATAGTGAAAAAGGTTCATTCAACAAGCCACCACCAATAATTCATTATATTCTTTATTGAATATTGTTTGACTTCAATTCATTTTCAAAATAAATATAATTAGTGGATTTAATTCAATAAAATAATCCATAAAATAACAGCAAAAAAATATAAAGGAAATAAAAAAGTTGACTAAAATGAATAATGTTACAATGCTCGTGCTTATCTAGTATCTACATTATATTCCCTGCGTCATATGCGAATCTAGCTTTGAAAATGAGACGCTAGCTCCATGTTACTTCTCCCATATTCAAATTCACTTTTTTTTTTTTTTTTTGGTGGTTTTGGCAAATATTATCGGCTGATTAGGGGCAATGTGTCCATATTGGTCGATAAAGGTTAATTGAGCAAGAGATTTGTTTCGTAGACAAGGTTTTTGTTTTTTTGTTTGTTGTTGTTGGTATTTGGTTTAACCGTGTACTATAAGATATATGCTCTCTTTGGTATGTTTTATACGCAATTTTTTCTTTCTTGATGATAATCTTTAGTATAAGCGATATTTTTTTATGTTTCAAAATTTAAACTATATTTTTTATTCCTACCCATATTAAATATATAATTTTATAATTAATTATTTTCCATTTATCACTAATTTTAATTTCTTTCAATTCATCATTTATTACACATTTTTCTCATATTTTCTACTAATTCTCTCTAATATATTTTTGTTCATTATCTTTCCTATACTCTTTTTATAAATAAGGATATATTTAAAAAAATATATATAACATTTTTGACATATTTATTATTTATAACTAATGCAGTTAGGAAAAAATTACTTATAAAGTTGACTTTATAAGTAATTATAAAGTTGACTTTTTTTGGAGAGATTAAGGATGCTAAATAAGTTACTTAATCATTTCATATATTGTGTATTTTTAAATTATATATTAGTTCATTAGTTAAACTGATTAGTTTGAAGAAAAAAAATAAAAATAAAAATACTCTAAAGTAATTTAATTAGCTTATTTAATCTCTTCAAAAAAATCAACTATGTCTTATAATGATGACTAGAGGGAGTCCATAATACTATGAGTTATGTGTTAAAGGATCTCATGCCACATGTCATGCTCCTCACAGGTTTATAAGTTTGGGAAAATAATTACTATGGTTATAAATATAGAATTTAATTTATAGTATAATTTATAATATAAACTATATCGATCTTATATTTAGAATCGGGAGGAGTGAAAAAAATTGTGATCCCTCGCCTAGACTCTTCTGTGATACCTTTGACATAATATCTCCATCAAAAGATGAAAACCTCAAACCCCTCGTGTGTTTTGTTCGATAAAACTATAAAAATTAATAATATAATATTAGTTTCTTTTTAATGATCTATTTTAAACCAATTAGAAACATGGAACTTATTCTTAAGAGTACCTAAAGAAATAATCCTCTTTAAAAGAAAATGATTAAAAGAGGACTTGAATTTGATTTCAAGTTGCGTGGTGGCTGTGTAGTTTTGACTCCATTCAATGAATAAATGTGTTTTTAATTAAGAGTACAACTTCAACTTAGAATGATCTTCTGCCTTTAGAACTTTATTAATAATTCTTTCTATAATAAAATGATTTTTTTTTTTGGGGAGCCAATTGAGCCCATTCATCCGATTTAGACAATATACTTAAACCCTGGAATCATCATTAGTATAGTAATGTATGATAATTCTTGAGATTGTTGCTAGATTTAGTAAAATAAATACTATTTGAAGCCGTGTAATTAAATATTATCTTATCATTACACTTATTCATTTTTTATTTGTTATAAACTAAATCTCACATTTAAGATTGAAAGAATATATTTTTCAAGTGTGGGTATGAAATTAATTTTATGAAATTAAACAATCCGTACTAGCTAGTTAAAATAAAGTGGGGGATGGGTCAATGGGTCCATTGAAGTTGTTGGTGGAAACATACGTATAATTGCCGTCCATTGATCTAATATGGAAGTGCATATTATTATAATCAAACTGCTTTATTTGTTTGGCGGCTTTGCTGCCCTTTCATTAAGATCTATAAATATCCAATCAAGTTGAATAAATAATTCTAACATTATGAATTTTGCAATAAATAATTTTTAATTTATGAAGATTGTGGTGAATTACAATATTATGAAAATATTGTTGTCAAAATAACTTTTCATGTTGTTAAAAAAAGTTTTCCAGGTTTCTAAGTTTCTATATGTCGGAGAAAAAACTCGAAAATTTGTAATAATAAGAAAAGTCATTTTGATAACATGAAAAGTCATTTTGGCAACAATATTTTTATAGGAAAACTTTAAAAAAAAAACCATTTTGACAATATAAAAAACTATTTTAACAATGAAACTTTTTTGATATGAGAATTCTGTAATTAATATAAAAAAAGTTTCTAGGGACTTTTTGAGACTTTTTTTATAAGAGATTTAAGGTTGAGACTTTTTTGATATATATATATATTTTCTTTCTTAGGACCTCAGTGATATTTTTCTATAATTCTAACCTTATGAATTTTGCAATAAATAATTTTTAATTTATGAAAATCATGGCGAATTGCAATATTTATTAACCATCTAAAAGTATTTATTACAGTCAAAAGTATCATGAATTATATATATTATAAAATGTATGTGAGTTATATTTATTTTATAAAAATATGATATATTAACTACTGTCATTTGGTATTTTTTTAGTAATGTCCAATTAAGATAGTTTTTTTTTTCAAGGTAAAAATTTATGATATTTTTAGGACAAATAATTAAGATAGTTTTTTAAAAAGATAAAGATGTAAAGATACACATGTGCTTTGCCCTCAAGATCGCCTAACACCAGATGCTTTTTTTAGGTTCAAAAGTACTCATGAATTCTCAGAATTGGTGCAAAAATATAATCTCCGTTAAAAGTTGCTAACTTCCGTTTATTACCATTTGAAAAATACCAAAATACCCTCAGCTGAACCTCAATGTTCATCCTCTTCCCCTACCAAATTCATCATCAACAGAAATCTCTGCTACACCTAGCTGATGTTTGTCGTCGTCCCATACCTTCATCTGACCACCGTCCTCGCTTAAAACATGGATGCAAATCGAAAGAACCAAAAACAAAATCTAACCATAATCGAAATGAAATCACAGAACAAACAAAGGAACAAATAGAGAAATGAAATCACAAAAAAATCAACTGGAAACTTAAACCAAATGCTAGACGGAAATCAAAATTGCAAATCCAACTTTGGAGAGAAAACAAAATCGCAATCTCAGATGTTGTATGAACAAAACTCGTTACCTTCATTGTGGATTAAAGTTAGTCAAAACTTAAAACTTGTTTTTAAAACATGAATCAAATTCCTCTGCACTTATACTGTGCTTTGACAAATCAAAGCAAATATCTCGACGAAGATGACGCAAGGCTTAGTGTCGGTGGTGAATGAGTTAAATGATAGGGAACGTCGGAGACGAGGAACGACAAAAAATTGAGTCATTGATTTGGGTGCCTTATCCTGGAAATAGCCGACCAAAAAACTATTTAAAAAGGCCTTGATGAAAAGCGCACCTTGAACGACAGAAATCTCGCCACCGCTACTATCATTTTTTGCCATAAGAGCAATCACGATCTCCACCCTCAAATCTAAGCTTCAAATATCTTTTCAGCTATGGATCAGTGCGCCACCGTCAGCTCTAGTAGAGGTTCTCACCGTGGTCTTCTGCATCATCATGGTTGCTGTTGTAGAGAAGGAAGTGAAGGGAAGGGAGAGATTGGCATGACGACAGGGGTAGAGGGGTAGTGAGGGAAATTAAAAAATCTTAACATTTTTTATATTTTTAATATGGTGGCCATGACACAAAACTAATAAAACTAACGGACACTAATGGAGATAATATTTTTACATCAATTTATAAAGTTCATCGACACTTTTGCACAAAAAAAAATATTTAATATAAGATACCCTTGAGAACAAAGCACACATAATTTTTATACCTTTACCGTTTTTAAAAAGCATCTTTATCATATGACTAATTATTAATCAATCAAAATTCAACGTGTCACATCAAACAAAAATCCAGGTTCCAAGAAACATTGTGCAATTTGCATTGTTGTTCTTCATGTTACTGCATATATTTTAAGTTTAATAATATTATATAACGTTCCAGATCCTTTCGAACGGAAGTGGCTTTGTCAGGAGTCGCATTTGGCTCTCCCATTTCATTCCTGTTCTTAACTTCTTCTTCCAAGGCTCTCTCAGTCGTCTAACGGTGAAATCCTCCATGTGAGAGCCTCAATCTCCTTCCTTACTCATCTCGTCTCTAATCCCTATCGTATATTCCGCTATTCCTGCGCCGGCGAAATTAAAGTTATGACATCATTTGCCGGGAGGATGGCGGCTGTCGCCGGCGGTGCTGCCTCGTCGAGCGGTCATGCTCGGCTCCCGCAGCAGCCGATTAGGACCGCTGGTGGTGGTGAGGTTCATTTCAGTCATGCAGTTCAGCGTTCCGGAATCTTGTTGCGATCTTCGAGGAGGCGTTCGAGAATTTGGATTGTGGAGGCGTCGGGGCCAGCTGGCGCATGGGAGAGATCTGATGACGTTAGGGAGCGCGAGAAGGCGGGACCCTGCGGGTACGCGATTGGGGATGTTGCGGCGGAGGGCGGGAGTGACGGTGATCGTATTGTGGCGGTGGCAAATGATCGGAGAAGGATGAATCGGACTGCGGAGGTGGTGTTCGCCGCAGCAATGACGGTGGTGATGGGAGTCGGAAACAGGGTGCTGTATAAGCTCGCTTTGGTACCCCTCAAAAACTATCCATTCTTCCTTGCTCAGCTGGCTACGGTCGGGTACTCGCCATCCCCCAACTCTTTAACCATGAACAATTTTTCTTGGACAGAAGATTATGAACAATTATTAGTGTTTTAAATTTGTAATTCCATACGCTCGCATTAATCATTTAAGCCGAGTTATATATATTTATTTTATTCTAATAGAATAAATTAAATTAACGAACTTGTTATTTGGCCGAAGCAAACACTTGTATTATGACTTTTGAAAAAAAAAAATTATATAAAAAATATAAATAAGGATCAAAGCGTAATTATTCATTTATTTGTTCTACATTATTGATTGAATAGTGGGATAAACAATTAAAACCGTCGGTTTTTTGTAATGATATTTTTTAGGACTCTGGGTCTCCGGGCCGCACTTCATGGGTCCGAGCAGTATCTACATTTTATGGTTCAACTAACTACCCCTCCGGACTTGGTTCAACTGGCGTGGGGTCGGTCTTCCTCACCTTTAAGGAGGGGGTTCGAGTCCTACGTTAGTCAAAACGCTGAGGGAGGCATCCTAGGGGTTTAGGAAGCAGTGGTAACGCTGGCAGAGGTGGAGACATATGTACTCTCTGACTAGTATTCCCTGTGGACTGGGCTCCAAGCGCCACATCCTTGGATTGTGGGTGAGCCCGACCCCTTTCCTAAAATTTTTGTATCCAAAAAAAAACTCCAGCAATGTCAGCTACTTTGTTTTCCTTGGTTCACCTTTAGTCCACTAGATTTCTAGGAACAGTGACATCTACCACCAATATGGGAAACACAATACTCAACAATGTCATTATCTTCTATAAAAAAAAAAAAACAATGTCATTATCTCACTGTAAAATCATGTCACTGTGATGGGGCGCCTTTTTGACCCCAAAAAGAAAAGAAAAATTTCGGTGAATGCAGAAAGAGTACTTCAGGATGATTCCACGACATTTTGTTGCATTTTCTGCCTTCTATAAAGCTGTCCTTTTACTTCGGGGAATAAGCTGCTTGCATTTCGTTTTGCTTTTTTTGAACGTCGAGAATAACATAAAATGTAGACGTTTACAGAGTTAATACAACCAAATCTAATAAGACATTCTTTGTTTCAGATACCTAGTAGTATACTTCTCTATTTTGCTCTTCCGGTACCGTGCCGGCATTGTTACTGATGAAATGCTATCTACGCCAAAAGCACCATTTATTGCTGTTGGTCTCTTGGAGGCTCTAGGTGCTGCCGCCGGAATGGCAGCAGGAAGTAATATTCTTATCCCAATCCCAAATTTTGGAAAATTGATTTTATTTTAATTATTTAGTTTTTTAGAAGTCTGCTTTGATTTTTGGCCATCTCATGTATAAAGCTAGCTTCTGTCATCATCTCAACATGCAGATATTTCTTTATAAGTTTTGTTTTCCGGGTGCCATTAGTCGATCTTGTGTTTGTGGGTTGATCAGACTTGTTTTGTCAACTTAAAACTATTTATAGCACATCCATATGTTTTGAGTAAACAAACTCATATTGTAACTCCCCATGTTATAACATTAGTTAATATAATGATCTTCTAACAGCTTAAATACTGCAATAGCAGACAATGCACATCGTGAAACTTTAAAACATACAACTTTTAAGCCTTTTTTTGAATTTCTTATGGGCGGTGATTGAGTTAATTTCAAATTTCCTGAATCACTTAAGCTTAACTTAATTGTGAATTTAGCAAACTGTAGTTCATTTAATGATTTGTTTTATTACCTTTGCATTTCCTTTTACTCTAATTTAACATGCATTTGTTGGCGGGAAAAAAATATGGTAGGTATCATTATAGTCATGCCTCTCTTTTCTGATAGATATTTAGATAGTAATATCATTGCGCTGTACATCTTTTGCCTTTTCCTTTGAAAAAATTTAATGCGTGAATTTCATATAATCATGTGTTATTCTCTCTGTTGTGGCAGCAATTCTTGCTGGAGCTTCAATTCCAATTTTGTCTCAGGTAAAGAAGCATTGGTAGTCCATTACCTCTCTGGTTTTTACTGTTAATCCAAATCATTGCTGCAATAGAATCGTTGTGGCAGAGTAAGGAGACTTTTGTTTTCGACGACTGATTAAGCTAAAATCTTTCTGATCTGACACTCGTTATTTATTTCCAGATTTTGTATATGAATGAAAACTAAATAAAATTGTTGTTAAGAATGATACTGGATATTTGGCAGATGTTTATTTCTATCTGCATCATAATTAAAGTTAAGTGATAATTATCTAAAATAAAAACTAGATATCTTGGAGGATATAACTATTTGAAAAGAAGAAAAATCAGAATCAGTTGCTCAAGATGTTATTTGTCTTTGTAGAGGAAATATCAGCTGTTTGGCCACCTAATAATTAAAGAAGAAATACGTAAAGACATGTAACCTGCTTAATTACTGATCAGGCTGTTCTATGATTTAAAGGATTCACCCTGTAAAAATTGTGACAGAAAGGATGTATGGTGATCCAATCCAGGATCTGTCTTAGTTGGCCAAAAGTTGAAACTTTGACAGATGAAGAAAAACTGTTTAATCTTTCATTTTAACCAAAACCTGGGTCTTTGCATCTACTATCTCATATTTACATGATGGGCTTAAATTTAATGCAGAAGTTAAAGTGTGTGTAATTTTTTTTTTACTAACTTCCCTTGCAGAGTTTTCTTGTGTGGCAAATTATTCTGTCAAGTATTTTTCTTGGAAGAAGATATAGAGTCAACCAACTACTTGGATGCTTTCTTGTAGCTGTTGGTGTAATTACTTCTGTGGCAAGGTCAGGGAATGGAACATGTTAGATTTCTTTTTAGTAAAGAAGGATAAGGCACTGTTGAATTTTGTAGTTTTAAGGAAAAGAATAATGCGTACAATCATGTCAGCAAACTAAGTCTGAATAACTGTCTCAAACATTTTAAGGTGGTTTTAATATTTTAGAGATTTTTTATGTCAGATTGCTTTGGTGATATTAAAGTTTCTTTATTTTATATGCGAGTTTGAAGAAACTTTATTCTGAAACTCCTGATAACTCTCAAATTTTACTGTTGAATTTCATGCCGAACACTGAAGCAGTTTTCTTTTTGGGGTGTCATGTTATGCTTTTAAATCCTTAGCGACTCCAACTAGTTATTTACATTATTCCTTGATCATGACCAAAATGAAGCCTGAAAAGCTATGGCACAGACTCTTAGGCTGTTACAATTTTATTCAATGATATGCAATTGCTAACAGCTTTTATGTTGCTGTTTTGTCAACTGTTAAATCTGAACTATAAACCAGTGGTTGATTGCATGAATAATGTGACTTTCATGTTTATTATTTCTATGACCTGATCTTTTGACTTTGTTGATTACTTTAGTGGATCTGGTGCTGGAAATTCATTGATGGAAGGTGGTATATTCTGGAGTGCTTTGATGATACTTTCATTTCTATTCCAAGCGGCAGATACTGTCCTGAAGGTTGATGCCTTACTTGATGGCTGTTGGTTTTTGCATTTAGTTTCAAACTTTGTTTCTCTATGATAACAAGGGGCATCTTCATTATTTCTAGGAAATTATCTTTCGGGACGCAGCCCAGAAACTGAAGGTGTGTGCAGTAGATAAGTATTTAATCCTCATATATTTGCAAATTATGATTTTCAAACGCCATAATAACATATGGTATTTGCCTGCTCGAATCAATCAATATCAATTCTGATGCACTAAGACGCATGGGTCACCCTCAAGTTAGTGATCAGAAACTATTGAACGGAGATTAAAGCTTTGAAGTTTCCTTGTGCTCTTAAATTCATTTCAGTTGTCCATTTAAACAGTAGATCACTAGATCGTTTACTCCGAGACTCCAACTAGCTAGCCACACTTTTACATGATATATTAGTTCTATATGTGAACTTGCTAACTATTTCATATTTTCTATTTTCTATGGAGATAATAATTTACTTTTTTTTTCAATTAGAAGACAGTCATATATTAAATAATATCTAATGTTATCTAACAGGGACGCTCCTTGGACCTGTTTGTTGTCAGTTCTTTCGGATCTGTTTTCCAAGTAAGTATCCTACAATATGCCGTACATTAACTCTGTATGCATCTTTCATATTTCCCCTATATACACTATTGGATCCCTAACTGCATAAGCATATAATTAATGCAGACATTGTTTTTATGCCTTCTCCTGCCCTTCTTGTCAAAATTATGGGGTGTTCCCTTCAATCAACTACCAAACTACCTTAAAGATGGTGCAGCCTGCTTTCTCAATGCTGGTACATTAACGAAAGGTAATCTCTTTTTTTTCCTATGGTGCACGCCAGAATTGTCTTTGCAATTGGGAAATGTTGGTTGTCTTGCTTGGTATCAAATGTATTTAATTTACAATCTTTTGATTTTCCATTATATGCTTTCGAGTGATGGGTGAGATTACTTTACACGGGAAACTATGCTGAAAATAAAAGTGTGAGAACTAAATACTGTTTAGTTTTATAACCAAAACCCAACCAAGGAGAGTTAGCATCTTACTGATGGAAAATATTGTTAGTCAATGTTTCTAGCATAATTGAACCTGTGAGTTTTTTATGTAGGTTTTATGATAGTCACAATGGCAGTTAT
Source organism: Acacia confusa (assembly GCA_037074495.1). Lineage (NCBI taxonomy): Eukaryota > Viridiplantae > Streptophyta > Magnoliopsida > Fabales > Fabaceae > Acacia > Acacia confusa. The sequence continues at coordinate 17,294,157 of CM073511.1, forward strand.
AGTTTTAACAACAACAACAAAGCCTTATCCCACTAAATGGAGCCGGATACATGGATTACATGATGTTATTTATAGTGTCATGGTTTTAAAACTTGGGTGCTTATTGTTTCTTTGTTAGTAGTAGGTTATGAAATTCCAGTGTCAGTTGTAAACCTTCTAGAAATAAATTTAGTATTGACTCCTGGATCAGAAGATTTGGAATTATGCCCCCCCCCCTCTCATTTATGCGATTTTTATGATGGAAAAGTTGCAGATTTATTAATTTTGCATGCTGCACTGACATTATCTGGTTTCAGGATGTGATGGTGCCCCGCTGCTTCCCTTGCTGTTTGTTATTGCTAACATTGGTTTTAATATCTCATTGCTTCATCTTCTCAAGATCTCTTCAGCTGTGGTATCTTGCCTTGCTGCCACCCTTTGCGGTACGTGATTTATTTCAACAAGCTATGTTTATGAAGAATTTAGTAATGAGACCTGCTTAGATTGGTGGCCTGATTTTTACTTGATATCTATAATTGGTGTATGGTGAATATTTTGTTGTAATATTTTTGGAGGATTGATGATTAATCTTACGGGAGTGTGTGGGGATTTTCCAGTTAGTAGGAAATTCACCTTTTCCCCCCCTAAAGAATTAAAAAAAGAGAGGACAGAATAGTTCTAGGAAGCAATGGCAATTTGCTGTCTCTCTAGATTCTTGTAAGCAAGAAGTTCCATTTAGGGTTTTAAGGAGGTGAAGGAAGAGTCAGCGCATTCCTGTGTGGAAGTCAAAAGCAACTTATTAAGAAATAGAAAAGCAGCCTTAACCTGAAAATTTGCACATGGCAATATAGTTAGGATTCTATGCAATTATGGCCATTAAGGTTTTTCATATGATCACTGAGTCAGACTACGTGGCTGAAAATTATATCATTAACCATAAACTGAATTATGATTTGTACATGATAATATAGTAGTAAGTTTATTATTATTAAAAAAAGAAGTTACCTCTTTTTCCCCTTTTGTAGAAGGTGCTTAAGCTATAAATATTTACTATAGTTGGATAATCAGCATTTTGAGTATTCATATTAAGATTCTGCTCCTCACGCTAAATGAATGAATTCTTTTGCGTGGGAATTGTGTGAGGAAATAGAAGACCCTTTCATATTTCTGCAGTGGCAACTTAAACAAACTACAAAAGAGAAGCTTTTCATACTTTGTCTTTGTTCAACTGCTTGAAAGTATAAATAAGGTTGGTAAAATTTGATGGTAGGTGGGTTTAGTTTTTACTTTTTAGATGAGTTGGTGATGATATGATGAAACTTAATCTGATTAATTTCAACTTAAAAACTCAGACTCAAAATGTCCTACTCCAACTGGCCTAGTAACTTGATTAAAGGGTCTGACCTAAATAAATGATCCACAAGGAGTAATCTACATTTCTTATGGCTAATAATTTATTTTGCAAACAACAATCTTTTGATTTGTTGCTTGGATTGTCGTTCTGAGTCTTTTTAGAGTATGGATATCAGGGTAGTCTATATGAGCCAGTTTTCTTGTCTTCTGAGTTAGATAAAACTAGAGGATCTGAATGAGGATGCCTTTCTGAATTCTGTAACTTGTGCCCAAAATAAAAATTGCTAATCTTTCTGTATCTGGACTCATGTAAGATCCATTATTTAGTTCAATTAATTTTCATTAGATCCATGATCCAGTCATATGGCAGTAGTAAAAAATTTCCTCGTATATGACCCTCTTAAATGTTAGAATAATCATTGAGAACATATGTCCCTAGTAGGTGATCTACTTTCCTAGCTCTTGAAATGATATACCACAAATTTGTTCATCAAAGCTTTCATTGTAAAAACCAAAAACTGTTGCTTCAGGGGATTGGCACTCATTTCCCTTGAGTGAAGTCTTCTAAGTCTTGTGAATGGAGAAAATTGCTGCATGAGAGCTTTATACCTATATGGTCCGATCCAACTTAACCTAGTTTAGTCAAGACTTAAAGCTTTAAAGTCAAAGTGATTTTTCGACATGGTATTAGGTCTTCTGTGACTGGAATAGTCAGGAGTTCGGTCCTTGTCACATATCTTGAAAAAAAAGGCATGCTAAAGACTACTATAATACAAGATATTGGTAAAAATGCTATATAAGTGCGGTTTGGGCGTGTATATTGATCACACACTTGCTGTATATAATGGGCTTTGAACTCACAACTTTTACTAAGAGTGACACGCCAACCACTGAGGCAGAGGCCTGTTCCCAGATATTTTTAGATGTCAAACTATCTCTTTCAATCTTGGATAGCAAAACATAGAAATTGCACATCAAGCAACTATTCATGAGTGTCCTAACTTGAATTGTCCTTAGGTTTTGCTTTTTTTTTTTTTTCCTGCTATGGAATTGTTCCTGAGACAGACCTAACATATACAATTTGATTGTGTGTGGCAGTTCCAATATCTATCTACATCTTCACCCTGCCATTGCCATACCTTGGTGTTGCCTCCTCTCTTCCAACAGGCTTCATTGCAGGTGCCGTCATTCTGCTTCTGGGCTTGGTGGTTTATTCTTGGATCCCTCCCAATGCTTCCTCTTCTCCCACCGAATCAGCTTCCACCTAGAGCCCAACATGTTAAAAGAATCGAGCCAAAATCATTATGAGGTCCTAAAGAAAAAATGTAATCACTAAAAGTTGTATAATAAGTGAGTAGCATACAATGACAAGTTTTGTTATAAGAATTGGCAAGAAATCTATGCTACGCACTTGTTGTGTGACTTTTTAGTAATTGCATCCCTTTCCCGAGACCTCATAATAGTTTTCCTAAGAATCAAAATGATTCAGCTTTGATTTTTTGTAAGGTCATTTGAGGTGGAAAAGGGAAACTATTATTCTTGTAATGTTTAGTTCAATAGATTCTTGTCTGCATGTTCTATGTAGGGAAATAAATAGGTTAATAGGGGATTGAAGCCCCGTTAGGTTTCACTTTAAAATAGATTTGGCTTTTCTTCTAGAAAAGGCTGGTCCTCTGCGCCGCCCCCCCCCCCCCGGGGGGGTCATTGTCTAATGAAACTTCACTCAAAATCAAAATGAGGTGGAACCAGGTTAGAGAAAAGTCCTAGCTCAATTTTGTGTGAATCAACAAAAGGATTAGGATTCTCTTAACTAAGTAAATTGATAAAGTTTATTTACAGTAAAGAGAGAGTAGTGTGAGATACTGGGAAATAATTCAATGGCTTCCATACTTTATATACACTTTTTATTATTTTTTCGTAGGATTCTCTGTATTTTTACCAAAAGAAGAAAAAGGAAATTGTGGTAGCTAATGGTTAAGCCAATTTCTTGGATCAGCACAATTGTTTTCCAATAGTTAACAACATGATTATTCCAGTAGCAGACTCAGGTGGAGTATTAACCACTGGGGGCGCTCTGATCAATTAGATGAGATTGTTCTACTTAACCAATGTTCCTGAGATGTTAGGCAACTAGGCAGTGTTTGGACACCCTAAAAAGTAATTAATTTTTATACTTTATAAGACAAAACTCTTTTAATGTATTTATTTCATACAACGCTACCTCACTTAAAATAAAGCTAAACTGAACATCATCTAAGAGACTTCACATTTTCCAACGGCAACGTAAGTAACACAATTCTCCAGCTATTTTCGGCTGGGGTGTCAAAAGCAACATGGAATTTTCTAGCTAATCTTGGATCAGCAATGCCTTTGAAAATTCCCATGTAACAATTAAGGAGTAGGTTGTCGTGTTTTTTTTTTTTGGGAAAATTGATTACAGGGCCCAAGGAAGTAAAATAATTACAAAAAAAGTCCAAGAAACATTCACATGCCAGAAAAGGCCTAGGGTCTTTTCTGGCATTTTTTCAAAAAAAGTGTACGGACATAGTTGCTAATTGCTACAGATGTAGTTGTTAATTGCTACAGATGTAATTGTTAAAATGTAGTTGTTAATTAGACTGATTTAGTTGTTAACGGGGACTGATATAGTTGTTAACCGCTACTGATATAGTTGCTAACGTTTTTTGAAAAAATGTCAGAAAAGGCCCTAGCATGTAAATGTTTCTTGGGCCTTTTTTGTAATTATTTTGCTTCCTTGAGCCCTGTAATCAATTTCCCCTTTTTTTTTGGTTAAGGTGCAAAAATACACATATGTTTTTCCTCCAGGAGTGCCCAGCACCATATGTTTTTTTTTTGTGTAAAAATACACACGTTGTTAGGTTTTAGGAGCAAAAATACCACTTCCGTTAGTTGATTGTTAACTGATTGTTAGTTGACCGTTAACCATGGTGAAATTACTCTTTTGCCCTTAACCCTTTTCTTTTTTAATTATTTTAAACTAAGGGCAAAAAGGTAATTTCACCATGGTTAACGGTAAACTAACGGTCAGTTAACGGTCAACTAACGGAAGTGGTATTTTTGCTCCTAAAACCTAACGGCGTGTGTATTTTTGCAAAAAAAAAAAAACATATGGTGCTGGGCGCTCCTGGAGGAAAAACATATGTGTATTTTTGTACCTTAACCATTTTTTTTAATAACATTTTAGGTCATTTGGCATCCAGTGTTTTATTGGATCATATTACTTTCTGGTTTTTATTATAAGGCACTAACTAGAAAATATATTTGATCATTTTCATAAGACATTTGCTTGTTTTCAAGAAGCATTAATTGTTTTTTTTTTTCATATTTTACCATAATTAACAAGGGTAATGTTTGATAGTAATAATTAATATAATATTAGAAAATAATGTAATTAGTAAGGGTAATATTTGAAATTACTTAAATTGTATGACAACTTTATTGATTTTAACTGTTTTTATTCGTTTGTGAGAATGTTAGTTAGTGCCTTATAATAAGAATTGGGTATCATGTATTCAAACAATTGATTAGTCCAAATTGAGATTGTGTTTGTTGTGTCATTTTACCAAAAAAAAAAATAACAATAATCAACTAGTCCAAATTGAGATTTTGTAACCAAGAGACGCACTGGGTCTTCTTTAACAAGGTGGGATCTGAACTTAATTCTCATATCTTGTGAACTAGGTAGTTAGTTCACGCATCTTGTGGTCTAGCCGTGGTTAGCATTCCCCTTCTATTTTTTCTTTTTTTCTTTTTTAAAAAAAACCTTCAATATTCCTCCATTCAAAATTATCAATGTCACTTTTCTTATTTAATTGTGCGGATCATTGAATTCTGCAACGGATGACAATTAATTAGGTTAAATTAATTTTTTTTGGATAATACAATAGATTGGTTTAAAAAATGCCCTTGATAAATGAATTGCAGTTATTTAGTAAATATACTTAGATTTTTTCATGCATCTAATGAACAAAAACACTTGGTTGAATATAATCAAGAGTATCGGTTTGTAAAATTATCTAAATTCCCTCGTGAATCTTCGAGGTTGATGTTGACTTGTAAATATTAAATGATTAATATTGTCAGAGGTTAACTTAAATTTTAAAATATAAATGTTTCAAGTTCAAGGTCTTTCTGTCATTTCACAGGAGAAATTAGTTACACCAAAATTCCATAGAATTTGAGAGTATTTTTACAAATTCAGGGTAAATAAAAGTCTCTTCCTGGCTTACGTAAGACCTGTTTGTAATTTTTGCAAAGATTAATCAGAATGGTAACTTTGTTTCCTTTTTGGGAGAATTACACTAAAGTCCCAAGGACCATAAATATTTATAAAGAGGTCCCGCACCAGATTCCCATTACATTTTGGTCCCAAAAATGTCCCCGGGACTGTTTTGTAATTAAATCAAAATGCAAAATTACTCTTCTGCCCAAATTTCAATCGCCTGAATGAATACTTTGCTTCTCCAACTTACCCGAGCATGGTGACGCGCGAGAGAGGTGAGAGAACGACGGAGAAGCCGAAGGAGTGGGAGACGATGCAACCGACGTAAGACGAGAGGGAGTTAGAGCCCCTTTGGTTTTTGGGAACCATGGGACGATGAAAACGATAGGATCGATCCTCTTGCTGAATTGACTTGCCTTCTTGACTCATTTGATGGGTTTTCGTATCCATCTTGCTTGCAGCCTTAGAGAGCCATTCATTCATTGGTTGAAAGTACTCCCCAAGTATCAAGTTAAGATATTCCTTTTCTTGTTCTCGAAACCGTGAGACGAGAGGAGTAGAGAACGTCGGAGGAGGAGATTACAATGGGTCATTTGGAGGAGAGTGAAGGGTGTTTGGAAGAAGATGTAACAGATGAGGATGAGAGTTGAAACGACGAGATTGCAATTCAAAACCCTGTTGCACGAATTTACTCGAGTAACAACATTTGTACTCGAGTACAAATATATTAACAACAAGAAATGTCATATTTACAACTGAAAATACCATATTTACAACTAAAAATGCCATATTTACAACCAAGTTTACTCGAGTACAAATGACCTATACTCGAGTACAGCTATATTAAAAACCATGTCGCACGAATTGTCACGCCTTTACTCGAGTATGATAAATCAATACTCGAGTACAGATATATTAACAACAAAAAAAGTCATATTCACAACTTGAAATGCCATTTTAACAAAAAAATTTATCAAGACAGGAAAAACCTTATTAACAACAGGAAAAGCTATAATAACAACTCGAAATGTTATTTTTAATAATTTTGTTGTTGTAAATGTGGGGTTTGGGCTATAATAACAACTTGAAATGCTATTTTTAATAAGGCTTTTCTTGTCGTGATAAATTTTGTTGTTAAAATGGCATTTCGAGTTGTGAATATGGCTTTTTTGTTGTTAATATATCTGTACTCGAGTATTGATTTATCATACTCGAGTAAAGGCGCGACAATTCGTGCAACATGGTTTTTAATATAGCTGTACTCGAATATGGGTCATTTGTACTTGAGTAAACTTGATTGTAAATATGACATTTTTAGTTGTAAATATGGCATTTTCAGTTGTAAATATGACATTTCTTGTTTTTAATATATTTGTACTCGAGTACAAATGTTGTTACTCGAGTAAATTCGTGCGACAGGGTTTTAAATTGCAATCTCGTCGTTTCAACTCTCATCCTCATCTGTTACATCTTCTTCCAAACACCCTTCACTCTCCTCCAGATCTCCCATTGTAATCTCCTCCTCCGACGTTCTCTACTCCTCTCATCTCACGGTTTCAAGAATAAGAAAAGGAATATCTTAGCATGATACTTGGGGAGTACTTTCAACCAATGAATGAATGGCTCTTTAAGGCTGCAAGCAATATGGATACGGAAAAAACCCATCAAATGAGTCAAGAAGGCAAGTCAATTCAGCAAGAGGATCGGTCCTATCGTTTTCATCGTCCCATGGTTCCCAAAAACTAAAGGGGCTCTAACTCGCTCTCGTCTTACATCGGTTGCGTCGTCTCCCACACCTTCGGCTTCTCCGTCGTTCTCTCACCTCTCTCTCGCGTCGCCATGCTCGGCTAAGTTGGAGAAGCAAAGTATTCATTCAGGCAATTGAAATTTGGGCAGAAGAGTAATTTTGCATTTTGATTTAATTACAAAACAGTCCTAGGGACATTTTTGGGACCAAACTGTAATGGGAATTTGGTGCGAGACCTCTATGTAAATTTTTTTGGTCCTTGGGACCTTAGTGTAATTCTCCCTTCCTTTTTTTTTTCTTGGCCCTTGTGTTCAAAACCCTCATAGCAATAAGTGATAAAATGTTTCCCCCCGCCAAAATTACAGATGTAGGCACTATTGGTCTAAATTACAATAGGGCGGGATCGAATCCGTGAGTTCCCACTCAATTGGGAGTAGTTATCCCACTACGCCACTAAGGGTGGTGGTAAAATTCTTCCATTTTACACATTCTTAAGTATTAAACCCAACCATAACTTTTTTATGGAAGATGACAACCACCACTGAGGCATATAAATATATTCTTTTAATTACTTTTTTTAAAAAATAAAAATTCTTTTAATTACTTTTGACATTCAAATCCTTTAAAGTTTTTAAATTTAACCATATCTTCCCTTATATATTTTACTCATTCTTGAATAAATATTAAACCCAGTTACACTCAGGTAGTGATTCATCATGGGAAGAAAAATAGCAATTATTCGAATCATATTTTGCGAATGTTTTTAAGTATTGGACAAAATCTAGATCAAATTCATGATATTTATTTGGTAAAGTTCATAGGTAAATTTACAAGTATGCATATGCACTTTAAAACAATTAACAACACCAAAATAATAAGTGTCTATATAAAAATATAAATTTTAATTAACCATTAAAAATAGTAAAATAACAAATCTTCATATAAAAATTTACAAATTTTAACTTGTCCTAGAAAAGTTTATATAAAACTTTGCAAGTGTCCCAGTGGTGAATTTACAAGTGTAGATATTTTAAAACCAAACACAATTGAATAATAAGTGTAATTGAAAATTTTTATTTTTTTTCTGATACAGAAAAAGTTTTGGAGGGGTTCGACACTAGTCCCCCAGCAAGACCAGTGCACGGCCCCGTGCTCTATGAGCACTTACTGGGGACTTACGAGATCACCTACCAAAAGAGTCCCAACGACGGCAGAGGGGATCGAACCTACGACCTAAGGGCCTAGTCCTGAATCCCTTACCATCTATACTAACTCTCATTAGCAAAATTTTGATTTAATAGATATAAGTAACTTAATTTAAGTTTTTGGCCGAAACAAAATCTAATTTTTATATCAAATTAGAAATTCTAACCCACTGCGTCCACTACAAATCCGTTAGTGATACTGATATTTCCCCAATTAGAGGACCCAAATGTCCTCTCAAAAATATCAATGGAGAGGTGAATTAGTTATTCGATAAGTTAATCTCTAGGTCAATGTAATACCCTAAAATTTGACTTAGGGTAAATATCATAAATTGGTAGAATATACCTATTGAAAATAGGTGAATATGAGGTCTTAAACACCTTGTATTGAATTTACTTTATTATTAGAACAATTTCTCCTAAGATTAAATAATGTGCGAAAAGGGTCCCTAAAACATTAGATAATTTGCAAATAAGTCCCTGAAATATTTGTGGGTCATAAAATACCCTGAGAAAATTATGATAAAATCCTAAGAGGCAACTAAATATTTATTAAAAATTAGAAAGTATGCTGTCTCTAATTTAGGTAATTTATGAGATTATTTTCCTTGGGAAATAATGAGGCAAAATTAAATATCATTTTGGGGAACATAAATTGCCCTATGGTTTTTAATATTTTGCATAATGCATAAATTATTAATTTTAGTAAAATAGTTGTGAGAAAATAATTAATCCTAATTAAGAAAATTGTCAACAATTAGTAAGTGATTAAATAAGTAATTAATTGTTGATTGTTTAAACATGAATAAAAGGAGATATCCAAAGTTAATTATATGAAACCCCTAATTTGATATTAATGACCAATGGAGGGTCAAGGTTGGCATAAAGAGTGTTGCTAATTAATTTAGCATAATTAAGAGGTATATTAAGTGAATTACAATTATTCTTAACAAAATAAGTTTGCACTAATTGAGATCAGTTGCATAATTCTTCAAGATGATTAAAGATAAATTAAAAATATCAAATGAGGGCTAATTATATTTGAAAATAATTAAGCCAAAGAGAATGAAATAATATCTCAAGTAATTAAGTTTAAATCTTCATGTAATTGAATTAGCTAATGGCAAAATATAATTAAGGAGTATGTAAACACTTGATTAACATGATAATTAAGAATTGCTAATTAGTATTGAAAAGTCAACAATGACACCTAAGCATTGATTATGTCATCAAGATGATATCACAAGAGCACATGTGAATGAAAAATGAGAGGAGGTGGCATGTTCATATATAGGTGTAGGGATAAGATTTTAATTTCCTTCCTAAGTTAGATCTAAGGGATTAGATCAAGTGAAAGTTGTTAGAAAGTTAACCATTAATTTGCTATAAATAGAGAGCTCTTCTTTCTTCATTCTTCACACCAAACTCATACCAAAGATTGGAGAGTGAAGCAAGAAGGAGGAAGGAGTTCAAGAGTCTTCAAGAGGTAAGTTCTAGTTCTTAAATTTCTAGTTTTTAGTTTTTATAAGTTCTTAGTATAAATGTTAGCTTAATCTATAAAATTAGAGAATAAATTCCTATACTTGTTTTTAGGCCTCATTGCATTGAAAAATGCTTGAAGAGGTAAAAACATAGTAGGAAATAATTTTTGGAAGTCCTTGGATTAAGATTGTGAAAGTTGTAGAATTTTCGGTTCTTAAATCTTAGACAGGCAGCGAAAAAGATGCTATGATTTTATATAACAAATGAAGTTATAAAATCATGAAATTTTTTAGAAAGAAAGTAGACATGTAGGGCTTTCCAAACATATAAAATATGCAACATTTTGATCTCTGGTCAAGGAGATATGAATTTTTGAAGTTAAGCCATTTTTACTGGAATAAAATCTGGGCAACATTGAGAAACGTAAAAACTGGTAATGACTCACTAATTCTGGGTGAAAATGAATATTTTTCCTCAAAAATAGACATCCTAAGGGTTCCAGGGGAATTTTACGGACCCTCATTTTGATTTTTGTAGAATTAGTTATGATTTTTCAAAGTTACCAAAAAATCTGCCAAGAAAACTCTGCACTACGTTTTTAAATAAATGTAAGGGCAAAGTTGTAAATAACAAATCCACCAAGGGTAGATGGGTAAATAGAGGTGGAAGTATATCTTAGGATATTATTCTAAGTGATATGGTGATATATTAAGATATCCGGGAGGTCCAGGGCCGGATCCAAAGGTCAGACGTTTGACAGTTACCCAGTAAAAGGTACGGACACGTACTGTAACTCTAACTCTTATGCTGCTTGTATGCTTTATATGTGATGTGATGATTCATATAGTCATGGACAAGACTGGGTCTTGGGTCATGCACCATGATTAAGACTCTGTCTTAAGTCACTGTTTATACATTCAGCTATTATGTGAAAACGGGTTACAGTCTTGGTAATGCCGTATGGATGTTTTCCTAGCGCTGAGAACACGCTCCGGGGCGTGGCACTGGTTTATGTGCAAACTATGTGGACCTTACATGAGCTGTGTGCTATATAGAGGTATTGTTGTGATATGAACTATGACATGTGCTGTGTGCTATGTATAGTTATATGCTGAATTGTAAATGAATATCTGTCATACATATACTGTTATACTTGAGCATAAGGTTAACCGTTACCTGAGGTCCAATGGGCATTGGACCTCAGTCTTAATGAATAGTATAGGGAAGAAACCGAGATAGAGAAGGTGCTGGTGGAAAGAGCCGTGAAGAGGTAGCGGTCGAAGACAAAGGTCGGTAGAAGTTATTAGGACTTAGTTTCTGGCAGAGTATTCTGACACGGATTTAACAAAGTTATTTCGGACCATTTGGTGATTAAACTAAGGAAGGTTTCATCGGTGGGTTGTCACAAGTCGCCATAGAGTTGGTGAGACTCCCATTAGATTGAACACCGACCTGGCCAAATTGTCTGATTAATTGATGTTAGGTTCCAAGCCATAGGTCTAATTTAAGATTTTCTTTATAAGAGAAATGTATTCAAATCTCTGTAAATTGTATCACATGAATATTCCTTCGGGATATTTAAAATATCAGCTTATGTCGGGGCATCATCATATGTCTGGGCATTTTATATCAGATACTCATTATCCGAATCTTGGCGCACGTTATCCATTTCCGCAGTACTATGAGCTGTAGCATCTCAAGACTGTGATTTTCTTAAAACTAAGTGTCGACCGACACGATTTTCAAATCTGGAATTTGGGATGTTACAGTCAACGCCTTAGAAAATGCCAAACTTGCCTAGGTAAGAATAATTTAGAAGAAATCTACTCTTTGTCATGCCACGCGCCTCAGCAAGTGGCAAACTGGTCGGGGCAAAACTTGTTAAGGTCAATAAAAAAAATTATAGCTGAGGGTTTTGGTTTGGGAATAGCAAAAAGTCATTCCCTTAACTTTTTTTTTTTTGCTCAGAAATATCATATATTGCTAATCAAAGAGATAACAGTTACATAGATGAAAACATAACAGGGACAACAGAAACAACGTGAATCAAACAATACAGACACATAAACCTCGGAATCAGGAAACAGAAAGCCTAGAAAGAAATTACAAAAGTAAGGCAGAAAGCAAAAATAACTAAAAAACCATCCATCAAGAGGAGATAGGAGCTCTGTCATCAGCAACATTAACTGTCTCCAGCAGATCCAAGGTTAGAATTGATGATAAAGAGGGTGTTGGCTGCAAGACCCACCCAATAGGGTACACCCCTTTATAAGAATTAGCTACAAGAAAGTCAGCTACTTGATTACCCCTTCTAGGAGTAAATGACAAAGAGAACCCAACCTTAGAATTATGAAGACAAATAATATCTTGTATCACAGATTTACTTCTCCAATCAATCATATCAGGTGTCTTAGCTTCAACACATTCAATTAGGGAAAGACAATTAGTTTCGAAAATCACTTTATCATGACCCAAATCCACTGCAAGTAACATGGCTCTTTTCAGGGCTAAAGCCTCAGTCATAAAGATGGAAATTGACTTGACTTTGTCCACATAACCCCACCTGAAAAGTCCAGAGAAATCCCTGCATACCACTCCTATGCCAGCATCTCTACCGGGTGCGAAAGAGCCATCACAGTTGACTTTAAGATAACCAGGCGAGGGAGGGGACCAACAAGATACTGGGGTATTTGGTTCTGATGCTAACCTGTAATCACTGTATTGATTCTTCCAGGAATCTAAATATTCAAGATTGCTCTTCACCGCTAACGCAATAACAGACAAGGGATCTGGATTAATATGATCAAAAACTCTGGCATTCCGACCTTTCCATATAAACCATAAAATCCAGCAAATTAAGGAAATATCCTGAGAGATCAGCATGTTCATACCTGTTAAATGTAACCACCAGAATTTAAAATTATGCACGTTAGTCACATCAAATTTGGCTCCAAGTCTACATCTGAACCATACACATCTCGTTCATGGGCAATGGAAGAATAGATGTTCAATGGTTTCCTCCTCTACCTCACAAATAGAGCACTGGGCTGTCTGTGAATGCCGCCTATAGTAGCGGGCTGAATTGGTAGCAAGTGCAATACTAAGGATTCTCCAAATGAATTGTTGAACTCGCGGAATAGTCTTAATTGCCCATATCGATTTCTAGCTTGCATTGGGAATAGTGATAGAGGGCCCTGCTTTGCTTCTTCCTGCTAACAGATTTTTTTTGTTCGCATGATAACCCAATTTCACCAAGTACTCTCCATTTCTAGCTTCTGACCATACTAGCTTGTCTTTTAGGCCATATTGGGAATAAGAATAGCATAAATGGCTGTCTTGACTTCCTGAGGTAGAAAACGAGCAATTGGAGAGAGATCCCACTCACCTGTAATGATAAGGTCACAAACTCTACCATGGTTCACAAAATAATCATCAGAATTTGCTAGTTTCTCAGGAAAGGTAACACTTGGAACCCAGTTATCTCCCCAAATTCTTATATCAGATCCTGTCCCTACATCCCAGTGAAGATCACTTTTAAGGAGATCTCTACCTTCAAGAAGGCTAGACCAACACCAAGACGCCTTGTACCCCTTTTTTGCGTCAATGAAATCTTTGGTAGGGAAATAAACACTTTGAAGCACTTGTGCCCATAGATCAATGGGGTCGCGTCATCAATCGCCAAGCCGTTTTAGCCAGAAGGGCATTATTCATCAAGGTCAAATCCCGAAATCCCATGCCACCAACATCTTTCTCACTAGTTAGAGTCTCCCAAGCTTTCCAATGAGTGCTTCTTCCAAAACCATTTCCACTCCACCAGAAAGGTGGCTATAAGGCTATTTAACTCTTGGCAGGTTTGGGAATTTAAAATAGTTCATAAGAAATATCGGGATAGCTTGGATTACTGCTTTGATCATAACCTCTCGCCCAGCAAATGAAAGAAGGGATGGTCCCCAACTCTGAAGCTTACTTAGAACTCGTTCCCTGATGTATGCCAATGCTTGGGTTTTTATCTTACCCCAAATACTTGGAATACCGAGATACCTGCCAGGATCATCAGCTAAAGGCACACCCAAAATGGTACTCACCATAGTTCTAACATCATCTGGAGAGTTAGTGGAGAAAAAGATGCTGGATTTCTCAGCGTTGATAGATTGTCCAATACAGTATAACCGAAGAATTTCAGCTAATTGGAGGCAATTCTCCCTGCTAGCATGCATGTAGAAGAGTGCATCATCCGCAAAAAAACTATGGGTAAGCATTGGACAACCACGACTTAACTTGATCCCCTTGAGGAGGTTAGCACTTTGGTGTTTTCTAATCATGATAGAGAGGACCTTAGCCACAAGGATAAATAAATACGGCGATAAGGGATCCCCCTGACGCAATCCCCTACCTGAAGAGAAGGAACTAATAGTCTTACCTGAAAGGCATATATTCAAATTCACTGAGCGAACACATTTCATAATCAAAGATACCCACTCACTACAGAAGCCAAAGCGCAATAAGACTTGCTCCAAGAAATCCCATTCAACCCGATCATATGCTTTGCTCATATCAATTTTGAGGGAGAATTCAAATTTACTTCCAGATTTTTTCCGCCGAAGATAGTGATATACCTCATGAGCAATAATGATATTATCATGGATACACCGGCCAGGGACAAAAGCACCCTAATTCTGAGAGATACATTCATTCAGAAGAGGCCGCATTCTATTGGTCATAAGCTTTGAAATGATCTTGTAGGAGAAATTGCACAAACCAATAGGTCAAAACTGGGACACATGCTCAGGCTTGAGCACCTTAGGAATCAACGTAATATTAGTTTCATTAATGGCGTTGAGAACTGAATTACCTTCAACGAAGTCTCGAACCATGGAGCAAATAGAATCACCCACCTCGGGCTAGGATGCTTGATAAAATTTCCCAGAAAATCCATCCGGGCCAGGTTCTTTGGTACTTCCCAAACTGACAACTTCCTCTTTGATTTCTTCCTTAGCTCATATTGATGAGAATTTGACTCCACGAGAAATTGAACAAAAAGCGACAAAATTGAACTATTTCTTGCATGTACCAATTGAAATATTTAAAAAAAAAAGAACTGAAAAATGAATGCTTTCTTAAAAAAGAGGGGAAAAATTCTTGATTTTTTTAAATATTTGATATATATATATATATATATATATATATATATATATATATATATAATTTTGCATCCCTTTGTGCCGAGTTTGTCTATACAAGCAACACTTTGTGTGGCATTGACGACGAACACGAGGTCGATAATATCATGGCCATATATATGTCTCGCTTCTCCTTGGAAAGTTTCAAAAAAGGCGACGATGATGATGGCAGAGAGAGAAGATGATGGTGAAGAAGGAAAAAGACAAAACATAAATGAACCTATCGATGGGGATGAGAGTAGGAGACACAGACTCTTGCCAAAAAATTTTCTGATCAGAGAGATGAGATGATGAGATTTTGCAGATTGTGTCGAGAGAATACAAGAAAAAGATGGGCTTTGATTCAAGTGAGAGGTGATATTTAAGTGTGCACTTCAAATAGAGTGTGCGCT
Organism: Acacia confusa; assembly: GCA_037074495.1. Classification (NCBI taxonomy): domain Eukaryota; kingdom Viridiplantae; phylum Streptophyta; class Magnoliopsida; order Fabales; family Fabaceae; genus Acacia; species Acacia confusa. The sequence continues at coordinate 17,309,738 of CM073511.1, forward strand.
CTAGTGAGTGTGCATTAGAGTGCAACAATGTGCACTCGAGTTGCATTTTTGAGTGTGCATGGTGCGCTACATATGAGAATAGATTAAAATAATATTTTTTAGGGGTAAAATGGTATTTTACTTGATTTTCCTACTTTTTTTCTTCCAACCAAATACAAATTTTCCTATCAACCCATTTTCTTTTCCAATGCAAACCAAACACATCAAAGCAAAATATTTTCCATTCTATTCCATTATTTTCATTTTTATTCATACATTTTCTTCAATTCAAACGAGTCCTAAAGGTTGTTATTTCTCTATGTGTTTTGATAATAACAAACAATTGTAAAATTAAATTGAAGTTTGTTTTAAGTAAGTTGAAAAACTTATTGTCTAAGGCAAACTCGAGTTTTGGAATCAAAATTCGAGTTTTGACTTGACAGATAAAAACTCAGTTTTAATGAACAAAGGAAAACTTGCAGTTTCCATGTGGAAACTTGAATTTTGACCATACAGAAAGATATCCAAGTTATTGACTTAAGAAAACTCCAGTTTTAAAGAGAAACTCCGGTTTCCAGATTTTCAAAGTTTTTTCAAGTTTTGGGAAAACTCGAGTTTCAGTTTGGAAACTCAAGTTTTGACTTGACAGATAGATTTCATGCTAAGACTCAAGTTTTGAATTTGAAAACTCTAGTTTCTCACTTGGCTCCATTTTTCAAAAGTTTTCATAGTTTTAAATGGAAAATTGAGTTTAATCTTGGAAACTCAAGTTTTGGGTCAAGCACAGAGGATCATTATCTTTCAATGTTTTCATAAACTCTAGTTTGGGAAACTCTAGTTTTGAAATAACAGAAGATCTCTCTAAGTTTCAACTTTCAAATGGAAACTCGAGTTTTGGTCATACAGAGAGCATCGATGTTTTTCAGTAATTTCAAGACTTTAGTTTTGATTGAAAACTACAGTTTTGAGGTTTTGGACATATATTCATTAAAAGTCAAAAACTCGAGTTTTGCTTGAAAACTTGAGTTTTGTCTCTAGCTAAAATGGTGTTCCAAAACTCAAATCGCAATTTTCCTCTCCGAAATGAGGAAACTCGAGTTTGTGCATAAGTGCACAATGACAAACTGCAATTTTGGTAAACAAACTTGAGTTTGTGTCGCAACTTTCAAAAATTCAAATATGAGAATCCTTTTGTGTTTGATCTTAATGCTTCCTAATATCATTTATAATCTTCACTAGATATGTTTAACCTATTTGCTAGTGAATTTCAGCTTAGTTAGAGATGATTTAAGAAGATAAAAGTTGTTGTTTCAACACAAGCAAAAAGCATGTCAGAGCATTAAATGCAAAGTATAGCTAACTTGCTATATTCTGATCAAACAAGTTTTGCACGATGCAAAATGGATAAATGCTTCTTAACTAAACAAGTCACTGAATTCCAACGGACAAAAACATAAGGAAGTCAACATTTATCCTCTGAACATAAGGAATGAACAAAAGAGTAGAGAGAGAAGAGACCAAAATGCCTTTAACGGCTAGATTAATGCACCAATGGTCAGAATGAAGTTTGCAATGGTCTTTTATCACTCTCTATGTATAAATAGAGTTGCATTCAATTCTTCTCAACAACTATTGAAGCAGGAAACAGAAAAGCATTCAAGTGTCAACTATTCTTTAAGTTTTCCTATACAAAGTATCTTTTGATACTATTGCTCTTCAATGATTATTTCTATCTACTATTTAAGAGAGTTTATTGATTTGTAAATAATTTATTGCAAACAATCTCAAGTAAGGGGACTTGGAGATTGGGTTTATTGATTGCAACTTGTAAGGGGGTAAGTTCTAGTGAGAAAATTACCCTTGAGTTATAGAGGGTGTAATCAATTGTGATAGTGGAAATCTCAGGGAACCTGAGGACTGGAAGTAGGTCAAAGAGTTGGACCAAACCAGTATAAATCCTTGTGTCTCACTCTTCTTCCTTTCTCTCTGTTTTACCCTGTTTTAGTGTTTCAAAATAGAACCTTCGAAAAGAATTTTAAAATCCCCAATTTACCCCATTCTTGGTAATTTAGCTCTGCTTTCAAAGGTCATGTTGACCTTTATATATAAGGTAAAGGAGTAAAAATACACATGTGCTTTACCCTCGAGAGCGCCCAGCACCATATGCTTTTTTTGAGAGCAAAAATCAGTGTTATTAAGCCCGGACTGGATCGGCCGGTTCGGATCGGAAACCGGCGAACCGGCCATGGCACCGGTCCAGAAAATCAAAGAAACTGGGGTCAACTTCTTCTTCTTCTTCTTTTTTTTTCTTTTAACATCAATTGAAGCTCCCTATTCAACATGGAAAGAGAGAGGGAGAATAAGAGAGAGAGAGAGATGGACAGAACAGAGAAGCAACTAAGTACAGAGGTCGCCGGAATCAGAGCGAACACTAGTTCTTTCCCTTCAGAAGCCGCCGGAGATCGATGAGGAGGGAGGCCATCGGATTCGACGATGGTAGATGTACTGAGGTATTGGTTGACGGCGGACAACTGGTGAGATCGAAGAACAGATAGGCAGAGAGAAGAGGGAGCGAGACCTACGGAGAAGCCATGCTTGAACTCTGGAAGTGTTGAGTGCTGAACCTGAATCATGAGAGGAGATAGAAAGCAAAGGGAAAAACTCAAGAAAGAGAGATACGAAACATCAAAAAAATAGAAAGAGAGGAGATGACTAAAAATTTGAAATTTTGATCAATGACATGATGTGATTGTTAGACTTAAAAGAAGAGAAAAGACAATTCATTGATCACCCCTTTTGTCCAATGGATATCCACTGTCATTCACGTCCTTTTAATCAAAGGTTAATAGCAATTGAACAAAAAAAAAATACAAAGGTAATAGCCATTAATTAAAGGAAATTAATTTTGTTATAATTTTATATTAATAACCCTAAAATCTTCACTTTCTCACCGGTTTGACTCCAGTCTGACCCACTAAACCTTAACCCAGTATCCTGACCGGTTCAATGACCGGTCCGGTTTTAATAACCTTAGCAAAAATACACATATGTTCACCGTAATGAGAGAGAAAGAGATGAAGTGAACAGTAACATAATGGTGAGATGTGACTTTTGCTCCAAAATGATAACCACATGTGTATTTTTGCTCCCAAAAAAAGCATATGCTGCTGGGCGTTCCTGAAGGTAAAGCGCATGTGTATTTTTACTCCTTTACCCTTATATATATAAATACAAAATCCAATTGATGTGACATTTCTACCAAATTCATCAAAAGGAGCATCATAATAGTTGCAGGGAGTTGTAGGGTGTGCTTGGTTTGAGGGGAATGGATGAGAGGGGAGGGAAAGGAGACTAATGTTGAGGCTAATACCAAACACACCATTAATGTTTGGTCGCAGATATGCTAAAGTTGGTTCCCCATTATAACGTGAAAATAAAATGATATTTCATGAAACATAATCTTACAATTTTATTTTGATGCATTTAAATATTTATTAATGTAATTTATCATATAGTAGGAGTTTTGTAAAGTTCCTCTAATTTAGTAGAATCTAGCTAAACCATAGGTAACATCTTTTTGTTGTTATTTGAGGATCTAGATTAAGGTTATTAAAACCGAATTGGTTATTGAACCAGTCTGGGTATTGGGTCAAGGGTGAGTGAATCAGATAGGAGTCAAACCGAAGTTAAACTAGGACAAAACCGGTGAAAATATAAAGATATCAAGTTATTAATATAAAATTATAAAAAAAATTATTTTTTAGATACTACCCCCTAGTCAAAAACATGTGTCACTACACTTAAATATCCATTGAATAATGAGTTAAAGTATCTTGGGTACCCTTCGGTTAAAAACATGTATCACTGCACTTAAATATCCATTGAATAATAAGTTAAAGTGTGTTGGGTACCCTCTAGTCGAAAGCATGTTCTAACTACACTTAAATATCCATTGAATAATGAGATTAAGTATGTTGGTCGGTCATTTTGAATTCTTCACCAGAACAAAACACTGAGATTTTTTCTCTCTGGCTCTCTCTCTCTCGTACAGCCACTTCTCCACCACCTTACACTGTAACGTCATCAAATCAGAGTCTAAATCCTTCACCAGAATGACTTCTATAGTTCTACCTCTAATAATCAAGCTTCTTCACCGTAACATTTCTCATGTTCGATTTGTTGTGTGTATGGTCTGTGCTCGTCATCTTTGGATCTAGGTGGACTGAATCTGTTTGCATCAAAAAGTTTCAAACTCATGACAATGTGTCTTAGTCTGTTACCATTGTTCTCCTCTTTTGGTGTTATCTCTTCTCATTGGATATGTTTACACTAGCTTTGTTTCACTAGATCTATTGTTATCACAGATTGTTTCTCTCCATCTCTCTCTATAAATGTCTTCAATTGACGTTTTTGGGGACAAAAAAAAGACTTTGACCTCGGTTTCTATGACAGACCGGATCGGTTTCACAGCTAATTAGCCGGTTTTTGGTCCAAATCGGTCGGTTCAGGTTTCATAACCATGATCTAGACCACCTCATCTTTGAACCTTTAATTTAATAATAATAATAATCATAAAATAATAATTGTGAAAAATTGAACGAATTGATGATTACTATAAGGGTTAAGTTGTAATTTTAAGAACAAAGTTTTTGCCATAAGCATATGGTACAATTAAATTTTAAAGGTGCAAAAATAGATACAATCTTTTAAAAATGATGCAATTTTAACAATTATATTAAATTGACTTAAATATTCATCTCTTTTTTGATATAGGATCCACTTGTTCTCTCTCATCTTCATAATGGAAGTTTAGGGCAATTTAACGGAATTGTTAAAATTACAAAAATTTTAAAAAGATTGTATCTACTTTTTCAACTTTCAAAATTTAATTGTGTTAGGTGCTTGTGGTGAAAAACTTTTTTGTTAAAATTACACTTTAATCCTTCATAAAGATAAAATTTATACTAAAGTGATTTGGCACTTACCATCCTACCCAATTCTCATTCCAAACAGTAGGAGTTCTAGGATTATTGGGTGTAAATTGGTGAAAATAATAACCTAACCCTTTGATCTGATAAAAGGAATCCATTAATTAGATGTATATCATTACACTAAGATAACTAATTTGAAAGTTTTCTCTTATCTAATATCCTCTCTCGTCCTCAATTCCAACCAACACATCTTCACTTGACAACTTTTCTTCAGTGAACTGCATGGCTTACAACAAAAAAAATATTGAACATATATGAGTAAAATCAGTCAACATTCAGTTTCTCTACTAATTTGTCTGAGGAGTTTGCATCAAGGTTCTATGCCTTACAACTTCTTTTTCAATTCCCTGCAGTTCCTCAACTAGGCAATTCACCTCTGTCATCATAGTTGTACGCTCTATATTTATGCTTTTCAGTCCTAAGGGGATGATTCGAACCTGTTTTAGTTTTGATATCCAACCTTATAAACATATCACTAATGCCAAAAGATTAAGTTAATAACTGAGGCAAACACAATTCCTTTGATCTAAATGGTCTACTAGTCTCTCATGTCCACTCTCAAACCTATTGATGGAATGAGATTAGAACCTTGCTGCCTTGGATGCCAACATGAGATGGAAAAATTTATAAAAATCATGGATCATATGTATACCTCTCAGAGTGCTCCTAAGGTAGTGAATCAAACTAGAAAAAAATAATTGTCAATGAATTTTTCAATCCTCCCACGGATGATTGGACCCAGTAAAAAAAAAAAAAGACTATTAATAAAGAAAAATTATCTAGATAGGATTCTAATCACAAAAGTTCTATGATCTACTTGCAATGACAGGATCTTGGTAAAAAAATGATACTCCTCTGGTACTTAATATAAGACACATTTAGGGAGTCGGTTTTGATCTTAAATATAAGATATAACTTTTTTATTTGTCATTATTTTCCTAATTTGTCTTTCTAGATGTTCCTTCAACAATAATTAAGAAGGAAATAGAAGGAAGTAATTAAGAAAGATGATGGTGATGTTTTAGATAATACATATTTACTAACTAACTTCCTTAATTCATTCAAATTAAATAAATATGTCTTAAATTACACAAATTGGGACTGGAGAAGGAGTAACATAACCATACTTTCGAATCTTGCTGTGATTTTCCATATTGATAATACTTTGGAAGCTCAAGCTGTCATGTCAACTGTGGGAAGAGGATTCTCTCTTAATCTTTTTTCTTATTTTTCCTCATTAGCCCATTTGAGTCATTGATTGGGAAAGAGAGAGAAAGCGTAAAGTAGTATAGTGATTGATTGGATAAATATGATTTAGAAATTATGAGGGATAATAAGAAAAAAATTATGAGAGAAACCCAACCAAGTGTGGTTGCCGACGGATAGAAATGCACATTGAGAAGGACTTTCGGACAAAAAACTTCAAAAATAAGCCTTGAAGAAACTACTTTTAGTTGAGAAGCTCAATTCAACTAACTTATCAACCAAACATGTAAAAATAAACAAAACACCCAAAACTCCTTTTGAGCCCTCAAAAGTTGTACCAAACATATATTTAATTGATATCCACATTGGCGGAACCAGAAAATATTTTTAGCCCGGGCCAAAAAATAAATATGTTGAACTATTTACTGAATAATATCACATAATATTAACAATATAAATAAATAATAACCAACAATTATAAATTAAAATAAGATATAAGATGGTAACATTTTCAGCAGGTATTTCAAATAAAAATTTTACTTTCCTTTTATAACTTAATGAGTAATGAACCAAATATTATCCTAAAGATATCACAAATACAATCCTAATAATAATATGTATAATGAAATTTAATAAAATTAACACTTAAATACATATTCCACCTACCTCAAAACAAAATAATTGGAGAAAATAAAATAAATATAATATGAACCCCAAAAAATATTTTAAAAAACATAAAGATCTAATTAAATTTCAGTTAAACAAATATATAAACTTATAAACTATTTCTTAAAAGAGAAATTCATTATAAAATCATAAGACAACCAAATAATAAATCTAAACTGATTAAAATTAGCCATTAATCATCCTATATATATATATATATATATATATATATATATATATATATATATATATATATATATATATATATTGTAAAAACTCAAAACTATGCCAAAATCATTATCCCAAAATTTTCACTAATCAACACAATATTACCCTCATTAGAAAGAGTAAAATATGTAGAACAAAATACTTAGCTGGGGCCAAATTATTGACTAAAATAAAATATTATATGATACATATATATAAATAGATAAGAAAAGGCCAGCTGGGGCCAAGGCCCCAGTTGGCCATATGGTGGCTCCGCCACTAGATGTCCACTTGGTTTGCCCAACGACCATACATAATTTTATTAAGAGAAATGATCAACCAGATGTTAATTTCATGGAAACTAAAAATGAGAATATATGTAATGTAGATAATATTAGTGTAGATGAAAATCTTTCTTCGACTAATTTTACCGTGTCATCTTCAACTCAAATAAATTTGCCATCTTCAACCCAAATCAGATTTATGACAGAATTAAAGACCAAATTATACGGGACCTGTACTAGTTTCTTATATAATATTATGTGAGTGAGGTAAATAAAATGTTTCTACCTTAAAGGCAGAAACATTAAACCCTTCAAAATAATTATAAAAGAAAAATTAAAATCAAAATTATAAAAAACAAGTAAAAAATGCTAACTTTTAAAATTAAGTAATGTTAAAATATATAATTTGACTTTTATACGAGTGAGACAGATAAAATATTTATGCCTTAAATACAGAAGCATTAAACTGTATTTTGAAAGTCAATTATGTTAGTGTGATTCTAAATAAATTTTAATTTTGATTCTTTACCCAATCTTAGTTTTCATAAATCAAATGCCAAAAAGTCACATTTGACATCGAAACAAACATGTGATTTGAGATCGGTGAATTTTTATTTTATTTTGTTATTATTATTATTATTTTTTTTATTTTTGTCAAAAAGATCGGTGAAATTCAGTCAAACGACCTTGGCTCTGTTGCGCCTTCCACGAGTTGATTCACTCGGTGAAACCATGCTAAGAGCTTCACATTTTCCAATGCCAGCGTCTTCAGCCCTCACTGCTCTGAGGCTATCTCTAATTCCCGCTCTCTCCCTCTCTTGTCCTTCCAATCTTCGCGCCTTCTTCACTTGTTCTCCACCCCGCCGGGTTTCCTCTGATAGATTTCAAACTTCTTCGCTTCCTCTTACTTCCTTCAATTTAAAGCAACTAATTCTTCCGATAGGGTTGTCGCGCCCTCAAGTAGCAGGTATTAATCCTTCTATAACTCTAGAATCACTTCATGATTTCGTTTCCCATTATTGGTCGGATTTGCATATAGGTTTCGTTCGTTCGTTCGTTCGTTTGTTTTTTTTTTCTCCTCCGTTTTCTGCTTGTCGGCACTCATCAATCTGACTGAGCGTAAAATTTTGCGGTTATTTAGTTTTCTGTGAGTAGCATGAAAAGTGGAGCTGTTTGTTTTCTGAGAAGTTTTTATCGTCGTTACGGTGATGCAATTTTTGAGCTGATAATTGGGAATCATATGCTGGTAGAGGGCATACTGAGCGTGAATGTGAAGTGTTTACAGTTTCTCTTTCATATTTTCATGCTGTGGGGTAAATTATGTTGGCCCGATTGTAATTGGCTGTCAGTAAAACTGTATTTTTTTCGGTATTCTGTGAACTTATATTTAAAACTCTTTGTTGTAAATGTTGGGACAATGTTTACATAATATTCATGCTTTCTAATAATGAATTTCCAAATCTACACTCTGTGTCAGCTTTGTGCAGCAGCAGCAGCAATGCTGGAGGTGCTAGGGAGATCCTGGTACAACATTTGCTTGTTAAAGAAGATGACCAGAAGCTACTATTGGATCTTCAGCAGAGAATCTCATCAGGTTAGGATGTATTCTGATATGTCTGTGGAGATCATAATGCAATTAAATTATTTAATGTTTCAGATTGAGTGTGTTATAATATGACAGATGATTGTTTATATGAAACAATATTGTGAACTTTATGTTCAGTCAATGTATTTTATAGGTTATAAATTTGAAAGATATAGTTTGGAAGAAATTTTTCTGCTCTTTAACTTTCCAGTTCTTTGCTGAGATATCTGTACTTCTTCAGGTGAAGACTTGAGTGATCTTGCTGTAGAATACTCGTTATGCCCATCCAAGGAAGAAGGAGGAATGCTAGGGTGGGTGAAAAGAGGGGAAATGGTAAGTTAATCTCATAGCAATTTGTTAAAAATCGAATTAATAGTTACAGGGTCTGAAATATTTGCTAATTAGCTCATTTTACTGGAAGAACCAATAATATGTAGGTCTACCTTTAAAAATTTACACAAAATGCTTATGGAATTTCATTGTGCTCTTTCACTCAGCTTTTCTGCCTTCTCAGTGCCATATTCTTAAATAATATAAAATGAATGTATTGCTTAACATCTGGTCACCTCATCACTTAGATAATGAGCACCGAGAATACTAAATTATGGAACTGATGTTCTTGCATATTTTTGTATAAAATTTAATGAGAAATAGATAAATCCTACTCAGAAGCTGAGCTTAGCATTTCAATTCTGTTTCATTTCATTTGATGGAGTTTGTAGAGGCGAGGCACATAAGTTTTGGTAAATGCTGAACAGTATGCTTATAGGCTGACTTTGGCAGAACTAGTGTGGTCTAGCGCATTGCAAAGAATGTAAGATGAGCCTCAGTATTCATGACTCATGAATAGTACAACTCTATAGATTTTATATATTAATTAGGTTTATAGATATTTATAAGATAATGTACTAATTTTTGCTGACTTTATTATAATTTTTGAAGGAGGGGGAAAGATAAATACTTTGCGACTTCAGAAAGTTTATTCCTGTGCCACTTCGGCAATATTCATTGAAAGGTTGTATTTATTAGCTGCTGAAAATGTTGTACTGCCAATGATGAAACAATGAGGTTTTTTTGGTGGACCTTTGAATTTTAGAGCACCATGACTCCGTGAGGTCACACAGACCTTTCTTAGAACTGAATTTTATGCTTATAAAAATGGATTATTTGTTGTATAAATGTTAGAATTGGTTATCATTTCTTGCTATTTGATTCTTTAATTAACAGACGCTGTTCTGTTCATCTAGTACTCAAATACAAAATTTGTTTTTCTTTTTTTGTCATCGAAGTCTAATATCATTTCTGTTGTGATGGGCATTGAACATATGCATGATGGTCGTATTGTGATAGGTTCCTGAATTTGAGGAAGCTGCATTTAATGCACCTTTAAAAAAAGTTGTTAGGTGTAAAACAAAATTTGGATGGCACCTTCTTCAAGTTTTATCTGAAAGGTATGTTCAACACCGAGCCAGTAGCCAGTATTTCTACATTTGATATGCAACTGGTGAATAAGGCCTGTAGTCTCAGTCAGTATCAAGTATTTACACCTCGTATATTTGCTGATTTTCCTGTAGGGAAGAAACTGTTCTTCAAGACATTCAACCTGACGAGCTTCATGCAAAAATTCAAGATCCCAACTTTATGGAGGAGGCACAATTGATTGATGTTCGAGAGCCTGAGGAAGTGTATGCCTTTATTTTATTCAACTCACTGGCGTTGGGAACCATTAAAATATATGCTTTTTATGATTGCATTTGTTTTCCATATAGAAAAAATTTGAATTGAGTGAATGAGTGATGTTATTAAAGTGATAAGGCGGAGGCAGTAAGTTCCATAAAGAGAAGAAAGTAAAAAGTTGTTCTGCTCAATTAGCGAAACTATTGAGAGCATCCCAACTTTAAAGCTTTTTTAAGTATCCCTTTGAAAACAGGGTGGTTGATCTACTCCTCTGTCTGAGATATTCTTGCAGAGGCTCTTCCACTGAGTTGTTTATTTTTCTTTTTCTTTTGTTTTGTTGATGTCCCTCCTCAGGTTGTTCTATTTACATGAAAAGCTTATTTCTGTTTTTCTTGATACATTCCTTATACAGTGAGAAAGCATCTCTTCCTGGTTTTAAGGTTCTTCCCCTCCGACAATTTGGAAATTGGGGACCTGATATCACTAACACATTTGATCCTAACAAGGATACATATGTTTTGGTGAGTACAACCTACCTATCTTAAGATGATGTGCTTCCCAAGAGGAAGCTGGGAAACCAGCCTTGTAGTTCCTCTTTTTGGTTCTTTAAATTCTATTTCTTATACGTGTTGTCTAAAGTATTGGTTAGAATATGAATTTCTATTGGTTTTTTCCTCCATATATTTATTGCTATTGAATTAGAGGTATCAACACTCTGGGTATATTATTCAAACGAAGAGGTGTTACAATATATAGGCTAAGGAAGAGAAACTAGAGGAGGAAATCAGTAATTACAATTAAGACTAAGAAATCAGAAAGTTTCCTGAACAGAAAATATAATAAAGTTGCTATGATCATGATCCTATAATCAAGGAGCAACATTCTAGGGATCTTGGTTTCCTAATTTCTTTCTCAATTTCTAATAGTTCCAATGTTTTCCCTCAAGCTGGAGAGTAATTCCCAGCTTGCATCGAAACCCTTCAAATTTAACTCTTCCTAGTGGTTTTGTCATTACGTCCTCAATTTGATTTGCAGATCCTATGTAGGACAAGTTCATGATACTTGCTTCAACCTTCTCTTTAATAAAGTGCCTATCTATTTCAACATGTTTCGTTCAATTGTGATAGACAAGATTCTTTGTCATTTCAGTGCTGGCCTTGTTGTCACACCAGAGTTGCATGGGTCCCTTATATGGAATTCCCAATTCTGCAGTAGCTTGATAAACCAGATTCCTTCACATACTCCTTCGTTAACAACTCTCAGCTTGACTTCTGCACTACTTCTTGAAGTTACAGTTTGTTTCTCGTTTCTCCATGCAACTAGATTTCCCCACACATATGTGCAGTATCCTAAGGTTGACCTCCTATTGGCTCTTTCTTAAAGAAGACTCCTCTTCTAGGATTAAGCTTTAAGTAGCTTAGAATTCCGTATACAGCTTCCATGTACTCTTCCTGTGGTTGATACATGAATTGACTTACTATTCCAGCTGCATGGCTGATATTTGGACGTGTGTAGGTTAGCTATATTAGCTTCCCTACAAGTCTTCTATATTGTTCTAAGTTTATTGGGACACCATTTGGTTTGATCTCTAGGTGATAACTTTCTTCCATCAGTTTCCTTCAAGTTGTGCCCCTAACATTTTGGTTTCATGTAATAGACTAAGGGTATACTTCCGTTGGGATACGTTCATGCCCTTTTTGGTTCTTGCCACTTCCATGCCCAAGAAGTATCTTATATGACCAAGATCCTTTGCTTGGAATTCATTTGACAAGTTTCTCTTTAGTTAGGCAATAGAATCTTCATCGTTCCCTGTAATAATTATGCCATCAACATAGGAAATTGAGATAGTGACTCTCTCATTATCATGCTTGATAAACGTGTCATATGCTTGCCCTTTTTTATACTCAAGTTTCTTTTGCTTTGGTGAACCATTCGAACCATACCCTTGGAGATTGCTTTAGACCATACAAAGACTTGTGTTTGCAAACAAAGTTGTTGGGAGCTAGAACTCCCTTTGGGACCTCCACGTAAACCTCTTCCTCTAAGTCACCGTTCCAAAATGCATTTTTAACATCTAAATGATGTAGTGACTAATCCAATTTAGCTGCAATTGACAATCATACTTGGATTGTATTAAATTTAGCTATCAGGGTATAGGTTTCTTGGTAATCAATTCCATAAGTCTGAGTATACCCTTTTGCAACTAGTCTTGCCTTGTATTTGTTGATAGTTCCATCATGAATGAACTTCGGTTTGATGATCTATCTGCATCCTACCGGTTTCTTTCCTATGCGGAGAGTTGAGGTTTCCCATGTTTTATTTTCCTCAAGTGCCTTTAACTCTTCTTCTGCAGCTTGCTTCCACTTCGGATCAGCCATAGCTTGTTGGAATTATAATTTGTGCACTGTTTACTATAAAGTTTTGCATATCTGCAAACAGATTACCATATGAAGCAAATTGTTAAATTGGATGTTGTGTATAGGATCTTACCCCTTTTCTAAGTGCAATAGGCTAGCCCAACTCTTTAGGAACTAATCTGGGTTAGAATCATGGTCCTTCCTTTGAGTGGGGGAGAGATTTCTACCATTGTCTTTCTGTGATTGTTGCTTGGACTCTCCTTTGGATCTACCTTCTATATCCATCTCCAAACTGATCTCAAAATGTGTTTCCAATTTATTAGGTGTAGGTTTTGGTTGAGCTTTAACAAGTTCAGGTTGGTTGGATGGAAGAGTGGTATTAGGAGATGATGATGGTAAGGTATTAGGGACTGGTGGCAAGGTATTAGAGAAGGTTAAGGTATCAGTGGTATCAATGACTTTGGAAGTGGTATCATGTGAAACTAACCATTTTGATATTTTAAAAGAACTAAGTAGAGAGGAAAGTCTGAGGGGTTCATTTGTTGAATTATGTGGGTGTCACGTGTTGGGGCAATGGCGGCGCGTCGGAGTCATGTGCTGGTCAGATGCCATCGGTCTTTTGGGTTCTACCGATTGGTGCCATCCAATCACTCCTAGGCGGGCAGTGTTCTCACACGTGCCCTCCTTGTTGAAATCAAACACCTCTATCATCTCCTGTCTGTCTGTTTGTCTTTCTCTCTCTCTCCTTGCTGTCTCTCACTATATCTCTCGCTCTCTTTGGCTTTGGATCATTGCCCATAGATTTAATACCATATTGAATATGAGGTATTGACAATCCGTTTATATTATTCAGAAGAAGAGAAGTTACAATAGGTTAAGGAAGAGAAACTAGAGGAGGAAATCAAGAATTACAATTAAGACTAAGAAATCAAAGAGTTTCCTAAACAGAAAATATAATGAAGTTGCTATAATCAGGATCCTATAATCAAGGGATATAATCAAGGAGCAACAATCAAGGGATCCTGATTTCCTAAATTATTTCCTAATTTCTAACAGTTTCAACAATTGCAAGCCAGGGTATCAGCCATTTTCCATGTCGTTTGCCAGTTGACAGTTCCTCATCTAATTACGTTGTATATTAATTTGTATCTAGTTCGATTGACTTGAAACTGAATTTTATAGTCTTTTGTTGAATATTTTGACTAAAAGGAATGCTTAGCAATAGCATCCTGCAATCCAAAAGTTTAACAGTATCTAACAAACCTGTGTTTCATTGCAGTGTCATCATGGCATGCGGTCCTTGCAAGTTGCCAAGTGGTTGCTGTCACAGGTACAATGACTATTCTTATAGCCTGGCTTTAAAGGCCGCACCCTGTTTTGGTTTCTTTTAAGGTGTTCCTTATCTTTCGAAACAGGGCAATAGTGTTTTATGTTAATTACTCCCTTCAGTCCCTTTTACAAGTAATAACTACCAAATTATGCAAAACCAAATGTTAATTATAATTAGTTAAAAACAATACATGTGTAAGAGATGTAACATTTTTCCTCGAATATACCCTTTTTTGTGAAAATGATGAGTGTGAGAGAGAATGAGTGAGAAAAAGATGAGAGGACATCTAATTGATTAGGGATAAAAATGAAAAAAAAATGGCATTTAATTTGTACACAGCCAAATTGTTGATTAATATAAGACTAACCTATGTGAGAGAATGTTGTTTATAAATAGGATCAATATCAATTTTCTGTGGCTTTTCGCTATTGCTGTTGGTAATGTCAACTTTTAATGAATGCACTACTGGATTGAGACTCCTATTTCTGATTGTGTTGATTAATATGTGTTTAAGGGATTTAGAAGAGTATACAATATATCTGGGGGAATCCATGCATATGCTGTGAAGGTTGATCCATCAGTCCCTACTTATTAGTGTGTATATATATTTTTCCCTTCTGCCTGCATGATATTCATTGTTTTTATGCTTGATAGTGAGATTTTTGTTGGGAGAGATGGTCATTTAATGTAGGTTATTTTTGGGATTTCATACAAGCATTTGAGGCAAGTAGTGGACTTTGCAATATGAGGCTGTAATTTTCATATATTCTACATTTTTTTTATTCTCAGTTATTGGCCCGGCTGAGTTCTGTTACAGTTGAAATCCAGACATTTTAGAAGTGCATATGAATATTTTAGTTTATTATACTGCTAAGTGCTAGTGAAAGTATCCTATTAGAAAATGGATTTGGAGCTCATCATAATGTGTGCTTATTGTTAAAATGAGATTTGGACCGTATGTATCTAATTTGGATGGTCTATAAATGACGTTTCATTAGGCATAAGTTATTGTGGTTGAACTGGAAAAATTTGATGTAATGTCAAGGAATTGCTATTTTTAATGTCTGTTTTGGATGAAACTTTCGAACAATAAATTTGCGGAAGTTTAATTGTTAACGCAATTTTGGAACCAAACAAAATTGTTACCAAAAAAAAAAAAAAATCAAAGGAAAAGAAAAAATGAAGGGAAAGATTCATCAATATCATGGTGATCCTCAACTCGTCAATGAAATTTAAGTCAATTTATTTTAAAATGGTATGCTTAGATTCATTTGCTAAGACTATATTTCTAATCAAATTCTAAGACGGATTAAAAAAAAAAAACGTTCCATGTTTTTATAACAAATTGTTTATGTTTGAGCCATGGAATATTCTAATTGAGAGAAAACTCAATATAATTTTTTCTAAAAAAAATTTATCACACTCGAATTCAAGATAAAAAAAAGTAACGTTCAAGACTCGAGTGATCTTTGTTCCTACTGGAAGAAAATCATTTCTTGCATTACAAGTAACGACTTGAATTAATCTCTTATTTTCATGCACGATGCCTTATGAGTCATCGAGTTCTATCGATACGTTTTTTTATTAATTTCTTGTCCGAAAAATCCTCTTCACCTTTGTCTCAAACTAAAATTCCCCCCACAATGACTCTTTCAAATGAACATCCTAATTAAAATCTCTCTCTCACTATTATTAGCCCATCTTCTTCCCTAATTCCATTAGCACCCCAAGCTGTAAACAATTCCATTTTTCACACACTTGGACTCAATTGTTTTATTCATCCATTTTTATTATTATTTTTTTTAAAATGAAGAAATTTAATTTCTTCACATTCTTTTTTTTGTTTGTTTTTGACTTTTTGTTTTGTTTAATTTGTTTCTTTGTACAATGTCCAAACTGTATTATAACCTCAAGCCGTTAGCGTCTCTTCTTTTAATAATATTACCAGACCTTAACACCATTTCTTTTACTTTTCCATTATTATATCTCCTCCTCTTTCTCTATCTCTTCCACGCCTGCCTCCCTCTCATCTCCCTCCCTCCCCCGCCATGGGCAATTGTTGCTCTCAGAGCAACAACACCGATGCCCCGGCCGAGGCCACCACCGTCGCCCAAGTATCCAATAACAACCACTCCCGTGGAGGCAGCAACAATATCACCGGAGGAGGGGGAGGAGTAGGCGGCGGTTTGCCAAAATCATCCCCTCTCCCTAATCCACCTCCGACCAAGGCCTCTAAACCCTCCCCGATGGGCCCCGTCCTCCAACGTCCGATGGAGGACATTAAAGCCACATACTCCATGGGAAAAGAGCTAGGAAGAGGCCAGTTCGGAGTCACACATCTATGCACGCACAAAGCCACCGGACAACAATACGCGTGCAAGACGATCGCGAAGAGAAAGCTCTCTCACAAAGAAGACATCGAAGATGTGAGGAGGGAGGTTCAGATCATGCACCATATGGTCGGACAGAAGAACGTGGTGGAGCTGAAGGGAGTGTATGAGGATAAACATTCTGTGCATTTGGTGATGGAGCTGTGTGCCGGCGGCGAGCTGTTTGATCGGATTATCGAGAAGGGACATTATACGGAGAGAGCGGCGGCGTCGTTGATGAGAACAATAGTGCAGATCGTTCATACTTGTCATTCCATGGGTGTTATTCATAGAGATCTTAAGCCTGAGAATTTCTTGCTCTTGAATAAGAAGGAGGATTCGCCTGTTAAAGCCACCGATTTCGGTTTATCCGTTTTCTTCAAAGAAGGTTTTTCATCTTTCTCTACTTTTCCATTGTCTCTCTGTTCCTCAACCCAGTTTTTTTCTTCTTCTTCTTCTTCTTCTTCTTTTTATGTTGTTTGATATTATTATCTGTTATCGGATTGGGGATTTATGGTTTCACCTCCCTCCCAAGTCTCAACATAAATGTCTCAATTTAGACTTGAATTTGAAACCAAAAAATGAGTTCTTACACGGTTAAGACCAACTCTATATTTGTTTTAGCCAGTTTCATGATCATGATATTTAACAAGAAAACGGAAGAAAACAGCATATTTTAATTCATGAAAGAAATAGCGAAACGGTAACGTTTGTTTCTATAGTTTCTGCGATGGGAAGAAATACGTGAATTTTAGATTTTCTGTATAAGCTTTAATTATATGATACGAGAGTTTCATTCATAAAGGAGTTGATATTATTTCTCAAACATAATTTTAAATTCTTGGTTTTTGTAAATAAAAAAGAAGGCAAAAGTGCGTACCATCAAATTACAAGTTCTTATACCTATCATTGTTATTTTTTAAAATTAAGCTTAATATATATCAGTATTTGAGAGTGCTTTTTTAACATTGAAAATCTTAAATATTAACGTATTTTGTTAACAATATTAGGGTTAGAAGATTAAAATGATACTATTTTATAAAATCAAAGCATCAAAATGAAACCTCCAGTGAAATGGAAGAACTAAAAATGCATTTTTTCCGAGAGAGCTTCCAGTTGTTTGATCTCCAATAATATTATTTAAATTTCAATCAGTTGGAAATATCAAATGATGCATGATTTATATGTATACAATAAGTCTTTTTTCCCCTTAATTAAATTTTACATGAGCAATTATTTAATTTAAAAAAAAATTGTTGATACAGGGGAGACATTTAAGGATATTGTTGGGAGTGCATATTATATAGCTCCAGAGGTATTGAAGAGGAAATATGGGCCAGAAGTTGATATTTGGAGTATTGGTGCCATGCTCTACATTCTTCTTTGTGGCACTCCTCCTTTTTGGGCAGGTTTGTTTAATACATACTTTCATTATATTATTATTTAATTCTCAATATATATATATATATCCCCATGCATGCATGATTACTTTAAAAACTTAATTAGCATGAATCATAAGTGAGTCAATGGGTACTCTTGTGATTGGGGTACTAATAATACAAAATTGAATAAGAGTGAAAAAATAAAAAATGTTAAAATTGTAAAAATTGAATTGCAAGTTTCAAATGACCAAAATCAAATTAAAATATTTGATGGAACTTTTCTTTTGATGGAAAAAGAAGATGAGAAATGAGCTACATTATTCAATGCTGCTGCTTGATTGGGAATTAAGAATTCGATTTTTTAGAGACATTATATTTATATTGATTGATAACATATTTTGTTTTCTCCTGAAATGGGTTGGTTGATTATATATTATGACAGAATCTGAGCAAGGAATCTTCAATGCCATATTAAGAGGACACGTAGATTTTTCAGAGGATCCATGGCCATCCATATCACCTTCAGCTAAAGATCTTGTTAAGAAAATGTTGACTTCTGATCCCAAGGCCAGGCTCACTGCCTACCAAGTTCTAAGTGAGTTTTTTTTTTTTTTTTTATTGTATATATCCCCTCTTATTTTAAATATATAAGGTAAAGTTGTTTTTTTTTAAAGATATTAAGGAAACTAAACAAGTTACATAATTATATTATATTATATGTTGTTTATCTTTAGATTATATATTAGTGTATAAGTTAGGAAAAATATTTTAGAGAAAAAATGATAAATATAAATATTTTAATATAATTTAATTAACTTTCTTAATATCTTCAAAAAAGTTCAACTCTATTTCATATTTAGAATGGGAGGGATACTTTATACACACTGGCGGAACCAGAAAAAAAATTTTAGCCCAGGCTAAAAAATAAATATGATGAACTATTTACAGAGTAATATCGCATAATATTAAAAATATAAATAAATAATAACCAACAATTATAAATCAAAACAAGATATAAAATGATAACATTTTCAGTAGGTATTTGAAACAAAAATTTTACTTTCCTCTTACAACTTAATGAGTAATGAACCAAATATTATCCTAAAGATATCACAAACACAATCATAATAATAATATATATAATGATATTTAATAAAATTAACACTTAAATACACATTCCACCTACCTCAAAACAAAATAATTGGAGAAAATAAAATAAATATAATATGAACCCCAAAAAATATTTTAAAAAAACATAAAGATCTAATTAAATTTCAACTAAGCAAGTAACCTATTATAATCTATTTCTTGAAAGAGAAATTCATTATAAAATCATAAGACAACCAAATAATAAATTTAAACTGATTAAAATTAGTCACTAATCATCCTCTACACATATATAGTTATCTATTATAAAAATTCAAAACTCCGCCAAAATCATAATCCTAAAATTTTCACTAATCAACACAATATTACCCTTATTAGAAAGAGTAAAATATGTAGAATAAAATACTTAGCTGGGGCTAAATTATATACTGGCCAAAATAAAATATTATATGATACATATATATAAATACATAAGTTAGGAAAAGACTAGCTAGGGCCAAGGCCCCAGCTGGCCAGAATGTGGCCCCGCCACTGTTTATACATATATATGAACTATACTACATCAGACTTTTCATAATTAATTAGGGTTTCAAGTGCTCATGATGAACTGGTGTTGTTGAACAGATCATCCATGGATTAAGGAGGATGGTGAAGCACCTGATACTCCTCTGGACAATGCTGTGCTTAACAGACTCAAACAGTTCAGAGCAATGAACCAATTCAAGAAAGCTGCTTTAAGGGTATATTATATTAAATATTCATATGATTATGTTTGAATATTTTATTTTCCCTAATTAATTAAGATTAATTAAAAATATGAAAATGAGTAGGTGATAGCTGGGTGCCTATCAAAGGAAGAAATAATGGGATTGAAGGAAATGTTCAAGAACATGGACACTGATGGCAGTGGAACCATTACTATTGAAGAGCTCAAGCAAGGCCTTGCTAAACAAGGAACCAAGCTTTCTGAACAAGAAGTTAAGCAACTCATGGAAGCTGTAAGTTCTTTTTCTTTTTTTAATATTTTCATCACAATTCTTTTTAATTATAAAAACCCATTATTTTAAGCAAAATGGACCCTGGAGAGGGTTGTATTCACTTTTGAAAAGTGTAGCTTCTTTTCTTTTCTACTATTTTTGTTTTTTTTTTAAATACTGAATATATGTTTTTGGTGTGTACAAAATTACTCACACAGGCGGATGCAGATGGAAATGGAACTATCGATTATGATGAGTTCATAACAGCAACAATGCAGATGAACCGAATGAACAAAGAAGAACATCTCTACACTGCCTTCCAATACTTTGATAAAGATAACAGCGGGTAAAATTCCCATTATTAATATTATTAATTAAATTCGTTATATATATATATATATATATATATATATAGGTTGTTTTATACAAAGTCTAATTGGTGTTAAAAATCAGGTACATTACGATTGAAGAGATGGAACAAGCTCTGAAGGACTTTAACATGCATGACGGCAGGGACATCAAAGAAATCATCTCAGAAGTTGACTCAGATAATGTAAGTCCTTCATTTGATAATAAACACCCAATTAATTATTCATTTTATTTACATAAAATTTTGTTATTGCTTGACTGTCATTAATGTGATCCAAAAATAAGTTGCATTTTAGTAAATTTTATCACTTAAAATGTCTCTAATAATATTTTATCCAAGTTATAACAAATAATCAAGTCAATATATATTATATTTAGATGTTATCTCTAATTAAAATCTTTAAACATATATAGCCCTAGCTTGCTATAAGATGAAACTACTCTAGCTAGGTATATATAAGAGAGCTTTAATGTAAGAGGGAGGTTGCGGATTTGATCCTGTTTATAACTTCATGCCGTTATTAGTGCTTATCCCTTTAAATAAAAAAAAGTACTGATTAACATTTTTCATGGCATAGGAACAGTGTACTTTGTTATAAATTTTATGAATAAATAGATAGATAATGTTTACATATTGGTTTTAGTGAGAAGATGAAATTAATCAATAATTATGTGTCCAAATTAAATACAGGATGGAAGGATAAACTATGAAGAGTTTGTAGCAATGATGAGAAAAGGAAACCCAGAAGCTATGACCAGGAAGAGGCGTGATTCATTTGTTTGATCTTATCATCATCATCATCACTACACACATATGTTTCTTTTATAAGGTTCTAGTTGGGGAGAGACTTCCATTCAGGGAAAGCTATCTATATGTCAAGAAAGCATCATCATCATCATCAATTCACTATCATCTTTATATTCAACATTAATATTATCATCTGGGATGATACATGTTTCATCAATGGAACTTTTCTCCTAACGAAGGTGAGTATTTTGTCAACTTTCTAAGGGACTTGAATTGTTATTACTTTTCAGTACTCTTGGACTTGCAGTTGCAGAGACTGTTTTCCAATCATGTCATGTGATTGAGACAAAAGGTGATGTATATGCAATGTGTGACGAATGAAAATTCGAATCATCAATTATGGTGAATTGTAGAGAGAGAGAGAGAGAGAGAGACAAAATAGTGATACCATGTTTGTACACGTATAAATATACATTAAGTATCTCTCTCTCCTTCGTTCGGTGAAATACCTTAAGGTATCTGAATTTGATAGATCATCAATGACGTGACATGTACATAACAATGGACAATCAATTTTGTCTAAGCAATCCAAGAGTAAAAAAAATTACTACGCAGTCCTTAATATAAGATCCGTCTGTGGTTGTAGAGATGTTATATTAAGAACTGGAGAGATAGTATTATTCAATTAACTCTACATATATCTCTTTCTTGAAGGGATTCTGATTGAACTGGCAGGTAAATCAAAGAAGGGTCTTTGATTTTTCATTCGTTCATGCTATATGGAAAGGAGCAGTCTGTGAAGATGATGAGAAAAGAACAAACAAGTCAAATATATTGGATAAGAAGGCGAGAAGAAATGAGAAAACTGTGTCTACATTGATGTTTGTTTATTTTGGTTGGTTGGTTGGTTTTTTTTAATCTTTTCTGTGAATTATTGTAACAAGTCCCATGTTGTTATTAATGTTGTTTCTCCCGTAGGAATGAATTGAAAGTGTTAGAAAAATTCTTGAGCAAAGCCGTTCTTCAAATGATAGGTAAATCAATTCCATTGCTGTAAATTTGTTATTTATTTTTTAACGAAGTCAATGAGTCAAATTCTTCCCATAAAAAAGCATGTATGAGAAAATATGTACGTATACTATATATATATCATGATTGGTTTGATTTAATTATTTGTCGTTAGTGTGATTTGAATTTGAGAATTTTTTTATTTGTTTATATATACTTTAGATTCATCTGTCATTTGTAGATCTTGGGACATTTTGACAATATTCAAAGAATACAATTGATACACATATATTGGATCTATTTAGGTGAAATCAACCCATTGGAGTGAAATATAAATTGAAGTATCCAGGTCTCCAGAAATATAAGTTAATTCGTTTATGTTTCTAATTAAACGCATAATTTTTTGTCGTAAATAAATTTATTTTAGTTGTTTCCATAGACCACAATACTTCAATTTGTTTGATTTTTTTTCACCAAATAATTAAAATACTTGAATGGCTTGGTGGGAATATTTATTGGAAAAATTATATTTGAGTCCCAAGAACCAGAATTAATTACAAAAAAGTCCCCCATCAGAATCCTATTACAAAAAAGTCCATCGGGACTTTTTTGTAATTAATTGAAAAATTTTCAATCCATATTTATAATTGGAAATGTTATATTGACAACTGAAAATGCTATATTAACAACAAAAATTCTTAATTGTTAATATGGTATTTTAAGTTGTTAATATAGTATTTCCAGTTGTCAATACAGATTGAGAATTTTTATTATTAATATAGCATTTCCAGTTATAAATACGGATTGAGAATTTTTCAATTAATTACAAAAAAGTCTCAAGGACTTTTTTGAAACTTTTTTTGTAATGGAATTCTGGTACGACACCTTTTTGTAATTAATTAATTTTCCCATATTTATTTTGGTATCCTAATCATAAAGTTGTTCAGATTTTTTGATAGTATCTTTTTTCCCCTATTTTTCTAAGGTTACTTTGAAATGTGAATTGTGAACCAACAAAAAATTATAAGTAATTTACAGCACATTGTCTCTCTCTCACACACACACACCAATGTTTTATCTCCGAAAGATTTTTTTAATCATTTCTCATATTTTCATAAAATTAAAGCTTCGTTCTTTTTGAATGTTAATCTCAAATTGTCTAACGTTAATTGATATCATACCTCTTGGTCATATTATTCAATATCTTTAATCTTTATCTTGATTATGTGAAGTATAACAATTCGTATTATTAATGTCTTGACGTGATAGCTGGTGATCAATTTAGTGGTAGCTAATCCTGTTCACATCAATAAATGGTTATTGTTATTTTAAAATATCTTACGTTTTAAAAGAAAATTTGCCAGCGCAAAGACTCCCATCACGCCTTTATTTTATACCATTTTTTCCTCTTATTTTCTCTTGTTATCCAATTAAGGAAATATTTAGTTTTCCCTCCATTCCCCTACTTTTCTCTCCGCCCTACCCATCCAATCACATTATTATCTCAAACATGTCTATGGTAAGAAACAAAATCCCAGTGAGTCTGAGTATATATCTTTGGTACGTTTTGAATCTCATTTGATTGTGATGACATTTGGAAGAAGATTGAGATTATTACAAGTACAATACAAAAATATCTCAACAAAAAGAGAATTTTTTCAAGCCATATATTTTGGACACACGAAAAAGCTATGGAAACTGGCACACGATATTTTAGTCGAATAGTTTTTGTTGAACCTTGATCAAACGTTTTATTTATTTATTTTCAAACTATTAGTGAAATTTATTTCCAAAGTTTTATCCATCAGAATCAAGCAAATCTGCAAATTGCTTTAGTTATGTTTTATACAGTATTACATGATGTACAGTGCATTATATTTTTGACAAAGTATCCTGGGATTTGTACTCCAGGAAATGAACTTCCTATGGATTTGGACCACGATGATGATGCAATACTACAAATGTCAATACATTACCATTACCATTCTTCATATATTTCACACAGTACTTATTATCATGTCGCCTTTACCTCCCTAAGCTCCGGATGGAGAAGAAATGTCGTCCAAAAGATCATCATTTAGGTTTCATATAGGAGAAAATAAGAACAAGGAAGGCATTTAAAAAACAGCGAGATTGCTCTGAAAAATGAAAAACTGCAAGGATAAACAGAAGAATGAGAAAACACACATAAGTACCTTTAAGCAGTGGTAGAAGGATCTAAAGGAACCCATATGTGAGATTAGAGAAAAAAGGAAAGCGGAAAGGGGAGGGATATTGTTGGCTGATTTTATTTATATCTTAATATAAAAATATATCAACAAGAAGAGAATTTTTTTCATGCCATATTTTTTGGCATACATAAAAGCTACGGACCTGACATAATATTTTAGTTTTTTCGAATGCTGATGACCACACTTTTTTTTTTTAATGCTATTAATGAAATTTATTTCCAAAGTTTTAGCCATCATCTTCAAAGTGCTTTAGTTATGTTTCATACCGTATTACATTTTCGTTGTTGAAATAAGAATTATATTAATGCAATCATTAGGTGAAAAACAAGTTGGGAAGCTATTAAAATTGACTAAAGACTTTTTGATAAAGTATCCTCGAGATGATACTTGAGGAAATAAACTTCCCATGGATTTTGATCATGATGATAATGTAATACTCCAATCCATTATGTAAGTCGCCTTCTAGGAGGGTATTTTATAATATAAATTACTGTTAAATATAAATTACTTGAAGAGTAATTAATACAAGAAAGCATCATCGTCATCATTCACCATCATCTTTATCTTCAACATTATCTTCTCGGATGATACATGTTTCATCACTGAAACATTTCTCCTCAAGTGAGAATTTAATTTATTAGATTTAAATTTCTTGAAATTGTATTGTTATTATTACTTTTCACTGTTGGACTTGTAGAGATCGTTTTCTAATCATGTCATGTGGTTGAGACGAAAGATGTCGTTTGGGTGACTTAAAAAATTGAATCCTCTAAAGTAATTAACACTGGTGACGTAGTAGAGAGAAATTGAAACACATAAGTATCTGTCTCTACTTCATCTTGCAAAATCTTTTTGGGCTATTCGCAGTAGGGGAGTAGAGGGGAAATTTTTTTGAGTTCGATTTAAAAAAAAAAAAAAATTAGAGAAGTGGGGTTAAATTCTTAATTAATTTTTCTTACTCTTTTATCTTATTTTTTATCTCTTTAATTTATTAAAATTCTATAACCCCACTTCTCCAAATTTTAAAATCCAACTCATAAAAATGTCCCCTCCCCTCCCTCCCATCCAAATCCCTCAGACCAAACAGCCCAAGGCATCCAAATTTTATAGATTAATCACATGACATGCATAATTAATGACTAATTATTGTCTAAGCAATGCAACAGTAAGAAAATTGATACTTCAATAAACTTTACATATATATCTCTTGCTAATTGAAGGGATTGATCTGACTGAACTGGCGGGTGAATCAAGGAAGGATCTTTGATATTTATGCATTCATATTATATCTCTCTCTTGGGATTTAAAGTGGAAATATGTATGGGAAGGAGCTTTGTGAAGATGATGAGAAGAACAAACAAATCAAATATTGAAGGGTTTGACGCAAAGAAATGAGAAAATTGTGTCTACATTGATGTTTGTTTGTTTTCGTTCGTTGGTTGGTTTTTAAATTTTTTGTGTGAATTATTGTAACGAGTCCCATGTTGTTATTAGTGTTGATTATTTGTTATTTATTTTTTAATGATGTCAACGAGTCAATTCTTCCCATAAAGAAAACATACATAAGAAAATATGTAATTACACTATATATCATGATTGGTCTGATTTAATTATTTATCATTATAGTAGGGGTTGAATCTGAACATTTTTTCCATTTGTTTATCCATAATTTAGATTCCTTTGTCATTTGTAGATCTTGTGACATTTTGACAATATTCAAAGAATACCATTGATATATAAACATAAATTGAATCTATCCAGGTGAAATTAACCCATTGGAATGAAAACATAAATTAATTCCCTTGTGTTTCTTGTCAGTATAAAAAGAAACATAAGTTAATTCCCTTATGTTTCTTGTTAAAACTCCTAATTTTTGTTGTAAATTAATTTATTCCAACTGGTTATGTAGATCTAGCTAGATACTCCCGTTTGTTTTGATTTTTTTAATATATACACACACACATTTTTTGGCATAGTATAATTAAATTGTTCGAATGGCTTCGTAATATAATATATTCATGCACTTGTGCTAAGAGGTCATGTATTCAAATTGGCATTCTTTGCACAAATATTCTTTCATGGTCTCCTCCTCAAATTATAAAACTTAATCAAATATATTAAATCAAATTCAATGTTATGCAGTCAGATGTTATTAGGTATAATATTGAACTTTAGTTTTCTCCGATTTCATTTTCTGTATTATATTATCCAATTTATGATCTCAAATATGTATAAGGTGAGTATGGTTATTAAATTCAGACTGGACCAGCCGGTTCAAATTGGAAACCGGCGAATCGACCATGAAATTGGTCTGATCTACCATAAAAACTGGGGTCAGATTTTTATTTTTTGAAGCTTCTCCAACATGGAAAGAGAGAGATGGATAAAGCCCAACAACTAAATCGGCATCCTTCAAGGCTCAGATCGACGAAGAGGCTTATTTTCATCATCCTTTACATGAAATATAGACATGATTTTCCGTACGAATGAAAAAAGTGGCGTACAAACAAAAAAAACTCGTTACCTCTTTTGTCTTTGGGTTACTGTATCTATATCCATTAATTTCTCCCTCCACTTTCATCTAAAATCGAAATCACTTCCCAGTTTAGGATAGTGCAAGTTCGCTCCTTCCTCAATCATGAACGCCATTTACTAATCACTTTTGTCTTATTTTAACTCATGAGTCCGTTAGGGGTAAAAATGAAAGAGATATATATATATTTTTTACCAATGGTTAAACTTGAGGTTGTTAAAAAATATCTGCCAAAAAAATGTTGGTGAACATATGTATATATGTATTGTGTTCTTATTTTGAAACTTGTTGGGTTCAAAGTCTTTTTTTTTTTTTTTTCTGCTCATCCGGTATCCAGAGCTTCGCCCTGACTAATCTAGATCTGACCCGTATTGCACACTTGACTATGGTGGGAGAGTCTCCTAACAAAGCTTTTTTGCATTTACAAGATGTTTTTAATTACAAAAAGATCACCATTGGCATCCATTTGCTCAGAATAAACCATAAAACAGCTTCCGTGGTTATTTAGTAAATAAACCATGTAAATTCTTCCTTCAAGGCACCTTATTATTAACATAATAGCCGCCCATCTACTACATAGTCTCTGCCAACCGAAAACTTACTGCTGCCTAATCCTCTATTTTAGTCCTTTAAGGGTAGGAATTTCTTTTCAAAGGCTCAAAAGTGGGCTTTTGTGTTAGTCTCTTGGATGTTAAATACTTTAATTTAATTAGATAAGTGCTTGTATAGTTGATTTATATAAAGTATGAAAGTAAGTATTAGGTCATATTAATCTATACTTTATATTTCCTTATATGAAATATAGACATGATTTTTCATAAGAAATCGATTGACTTGTGAATAATTTTTCGTTAAATCAAAATCATTGACGGAAACGAATTAGATAAGGACTATCATGTTTATTAACAGTCTTAATATAAAGTCAGGTACATCCCACGTTCCATTTCTACCAGCTGTGCGCTGTCCTATGATTTGTGCTGATTTCCTAAGAGCATTGTTCAAGCTTAATAATAATAATGTGCGTTTCCCCATCGTGAAATGATACCTTCTGTATGTTGACCTGTGCACCCTCACAACTTTATGAGCTTGAAGGGCTTTCATATTCTTTCCCTTCCCCCATCAACAGCTCCCAAGCCTCCCATGGAGTATATGCTGGATGTAGTATTCTGCCTCCTAAGAAAATTAGGTTTGATTTTTTTTTTTTAAAATAATCATTGTTAAAATTTTAAATCCGGGGTCAGATTTTTTTATTTTTATTTTTTATTTATAATTTCGTATTAATAACTTAAAATATTTACTTTCTTATTGGTTTGACTTTAATCTAACTTATTAATCCTTGATCTAGTATTCGAATCGATCAATTCGGTTTTAATAACCTTGGATAAATTAAGAAGAAAAGGAACAAGGAACTCAACAGAATAAAGCAGTCCTAACCGTATCTTTTATAGGCTTTGAATCTCATTTAATTATGATTGACATTTGGCGGATTGTGATTATTACAAGTATGTACCATACAAAAATGTCACAACATACAAGAAGAGAATCTTTTTCATGCCTTATTATTAGACCCACGTAAAAGCTATGCAAACTGACATGATATTATTGAAATCAACCAATTTTATTTTTAAAATCTTATAATGCCCTATTCATTGAAATAAAAAAAAATCCGTTTGGATCGATTAATCAATAAATACAATTTATTAATTAATTATTTTATACATTTTTATGTTTTTTTATAATTCATTGATTGGGTAATCATAATTCACTAATTAAGTAATCATATTTCTTTCCAATAACATATCTCTCAATTTTAGAAGATGTAATTTATTTCCATCTTTGACCATATTACTTTCTTTTATGTGATTTTTCTTTTGGCAGGGGAGGGTTACAAAATATTCTTCCAATTTTGTAATCTTTGAATTATATATTCATCTCGTGTAACGTGTGGAGAGTAAACGTACGATTGTTTATTTAAGCGTTTTAGCCAATAGAATCAAGAATCCTCAATCATTATTGTTGTTTAAACCGCTGTTTTTAATTCTACTTCCCTCTTGGATCACTGTGTAATCTTACAATGTTCTCAACTGAGCTTATTTACCACAACAATAATAAATCTCATCCCTCTAATTATGCCATCAACAACTAAATTTTTAGATAAATTATTAACCTTTTCCCACCCAATTTATCTAGAACTGCATGTAAATGTTCAACTTAAAGCAATATTGTAATTAGTAGGGACAATCTATGCTAACCATGCATAGCTTTGAGAGGCACTAATTTCTTCTGCATATTCAGCTTCGAAACTCCATTTGGAGCTTCCAATCAAATGTATGCACTCATAAATTAAAATCCTCACTATGAATTGAACCATCAAAATCCCTAACCTCATCCCCTCACATATATCCTGATCCTTCCAGGATCCAAAAGGAAGAATGTGAAGTCCCAATCTAATGCTTATTGTGATGCCTTAGTCTCCCAAAAGTTTTTTCCTTGTTTCTTTTGATCATTAGATTTTAGGGATGTTTTGATATCTTAAGAGCATAAAATATAATAATGAAGTTTTGAACTTTTTATGATTTTTCAAATAAAAAGATACTTTAAAATTGTGCATTATTTATTTATTTTAAAAAAACATAAAAAGTTCAAAACTTCACCTTGTTTATGTCTACTACGAGATATTAAAACGTCTGCAAAAGTTTTTTTTTTTTTTTGAAAAAAAAAATTTAAATTTTTATTTTGTCTTCTCGTGTTGATAAGAAATTGTGCAAATGGCTTTTTCCTTTTCTCATGCAATTAGTACTCCCCGGTTTTTCTAAAACTCAAAACCTCTAGTAATTTTCCTAAGAATTCTTTATAAAGTTTCCATATTTTCCCACTACTAGAAAATCCATTTTTTACGGCGGAATTTTTCCAATGCAAAACAAGCATTTTCTATTGTAAAATGAATTTGCGACGGAAAAGTGTCCGTCACAAAAAAAACTCTCGTAAATCAGTTTTACGATGGAAAAAATGATTTTTCCCTCGCAAAATTCAAATTTGCGAGGGAGAAATTTTCCCCAAATTGTGAGGAAAAGCCATTTCCCCTTGCTAATTCCAGGATTTTGCGAGGGAAATGCTTTTCCCTCTCAAATTCCAATTGATTTTAAAAAAATCTGAAAAAATAAAATAAATGCATAAAAAAATATGAAAAATTAGAAAATAAAAGGAATTGTATATCATAAAAATAAATTGTACAATCATACGAATTTACATAGAAAAAAATATTACAAATTATAATGTTTCAAAATGAACTAAAAAAAACTCTAAACAACAGCAGTTTGGTCATCGTTTGCATCAGTATCGTCGTCACCACCAGGAGGCATCCCCGTACCCTTGTCCTTCAATAGGGCCTAGAGAAGTGCTCACATCTCACTATCATATTTCCTTGCTCCATCACCTTCTGTTATAACGCCTTTACCCTTTTATCTTCTGCAAAACCAACATTACGAAGTCAATTGATTTGTCCTACTTCAATTAAATGAATGAGGGAGTAATGGTTTGCGATTGATAGCAAAAGTATTAAGTCTACCTGCAGGACCACCTCTAACACTTTTGGATGAGCTCTTCGAAGACGACTTTAGTTGGCTAGCAGAAGCACCTATCCCGAAGACTCTCCCCTTCTTGTCAATTCCGCCTACAACCTGAAGGAAGAGACTCTTGTTATCGGAATAAGAGGATGACGGGTCGATCTGAATTTGCGAGTCTCTCTCTTGCGTCAGCTGCTGATAGGTCTCTTACAAGCACAAACATACAACACAAATAAGACATGTAAAATGAAAGAAATTTGTTACTGTTTGAAGCAAATAATAAATGTAATTAATATCTCACCGCGAATTGTTGGGACTTGGCGTTAATCCAGCGCTTGCTATGACCCTCAATCTCCTGGGTATGGGTCCACTCAAAGGTGGTCCAAGTAATCAAATCTTCAGGAACTTCCCTAGACATTGCCTGCAAACACAAATGATAACCATTCATTAATTATTGATTAAATACAAAATATTGAAAGCTGAAATAGAAAATAGCGTATACTTACAATCTTTCGTCGATGCTTATTAAATGGAATAGAGCCATCAGCATATCACGGTCCATTCTTGTGGGACCTATTTAATTTATTTCGTTCACTTTGCTTCAAAAATCTTTCGTCGGTGGCCCATCTTTCAAATAACTGGTCTGTGACCCCAGGTTGAATCCAAGTTTTCTTCTCCCTTTCATGTCTCAATTTATATAACTTATATGACAACCACTTGCTTCCCTTGAAGTTATAAGCTTTCTTTAAATTTTCTAGATGATCAGGCAACCATCTAACTAAAAATAATACTAAACAATTAGTGCTCTAAGGTATAGAAGTAGTTAATCGGTTTGCATTTTGATGAGAATAAATTAATAACCATAAATCACATAACTTACCAAGAACTTACTAAACCAAGCATCCTGATAATCCTGAGGAATCGATGTCCATGTGGCTTGAGCTTGATCGAAATCACGAAATATTTTCTCGGCCATGAAATTCGTCACCGGCTTATAAGGATCAAACCTGAAAAAGAAGAAAATGTTGCAAATATTAGCATACAAACTAAAGGTAAAAAATCATAACATTACATGACTTACTCGGTGCAGCCGATAGGACGGTTTCACATCTTCCCTGTTGCAGGATCAATTGATCCCCAGGCTGGGGCGTCGGAGAAACTAGCTTCCCCGCCCTGGCTCTGAGGCGATGTAGTGTACTGAAGGAAGAAGTATATTGAAAATGTTAGAACATATATGTTTGAAGAGAACAAAATATATGTAAATCAATTAGAAATCATAAACCGAACCTGCTCTGCCTGCTAGTGTGGATATGTCTGAGTGAAAGGCATACTTATACTACCCATAACAGAGTGGGTAGTAGGTGGTGAAGATGAAAAATAATAGGTGGCAGCTCCGAGGAAGAGCTAAGCCCTCTGACTACAGAGGGGGTAGATGATGTCACCCTACTCTCTAGGACGGGCTTGGCCGCTACCTCTACTATATCTACTACCTGAACGGCCTCCTGGATGCTCCATCTCTGAACACTTATAAACATGATGTCAAAATATATATAAATATAAGATATTTACTTAATACAATAATACTTAAACAACGGAGAATCAAATATAACAGATCATTGTAAACAAAAAAAAACTAACTCAAATCAATCGGACGATTCCTGTTCTTCAATCTTTGCCTGTGAACCTTCCTCTGAAGCCTCATAATCGTCAAATTTAGATTCAGTAGTGGAGTAAACCTGTTGTTCCTCATCATCTGATTCCTCATTGTCAATTTGGATAGGTATAAGCTCTGAGTCTCCAGGGGAATCAAAGAGATTGCAAGTTACATCGTCCTCGACATTACTTATGGCAAGTACATGTTCCACATCAACTTGAAACGGTTCAGTCATATCGTCATTTGTTTCTGGCTCTTTTGAATGAGGTATAATATTTCGTGCTTTGGTTTTGATAACTCTCATCCATCCTTGGCGGGATGTGGGGTATGATGTAAAATAAACTTGTTTCGCCTGTTGAGCAAGAATGAATGGGTCATAACTAACTGTGTATCTCTAGGACCAGTGGATCTCAACATTTCCATATTTGTCCACCCTTATACCACGTGGAGTGTTATCAAACCACTCACATTTAAATAGAGTCGCCGACTTGTCCCACTTGTAATCCAGCTGAATTATATTAATTAACTTGCTGTAGTAGTTGCACTCGACCCTGTCAACTTAGCCACCTCGACAACATACACCGTAATTGCAACTTTTCATATTTCCATTCACATCAATAGTT
This sequence comes from Acacia confusa, assembly GCA_037074495.1. Taxonomy (NCBI): domain Eukaryota; kingdom Viridiplantae; phylum Streptophyta; class Magnoliopsida; order Fabales; family Fabaceae; genus Acacia; species Acacia confusa. The sequence continues at coordinate 17,342,587 of CM073511.1, forward strand.
TCAAGCTGATACCCATTGATTACATATTTTTTTTATCCGGGTAATAACTGTTGTAGACTCGTAAGCTAGACTCCACACAACATCCTGGGGAGCTGAATTGTTTTGCGAGAAGTAGTTTCTAACCAATTAGGAAATTTAGCCTTCATGAATTGGTTGAGGTTAGAATCCAAGATGAAAGGATTTGTTGATCGAACCCAACGAGAGAAGTAATTGTAAAAAAAAAAAAGAAATTAATACTTTAATTAATACTTATCGTAACAGTTACAAAAGAGGAAATCTTACTTTAAGTACGAGGCGGCCTCTTCACAGTTGTTTAGAATGTATCACTCAGCTACTTTCTTATCGCTTCCTTCCAGAGTTGACCTACAATTTGTTTGCACAACTCAGCCTGGATAATCAAATATTGATATATGACCACTCGATTCACCGCCATCATCGTTGCGAGGTACCCCTTCCATCTTGATATAACTTTAGGGGGATAATAGTATGAGGCAAATTTGGTGGCCTCTTCGACTAGATACGCTTCAGCAATAGATCCTTCAATGTAAATTGTATTTTAGTGTGTAAAAACCTGCAACAAACAATTAAAGGGTATTTATAACCTATGGCACAATGTATTTCAATTAATTGCAGGATATATATATATATATATATATATATATATATATATATATATATATATATATATATATATATTACCTTTGAACCAGATACATCCACCTATATTGTTGCGGACCTCGTACCCTTGCTTCTTACGCCAGGTGAACAGGCAAATGTTCCATTGAGTCAAAAAAGCTAGAAGGAAACACCACCTCTAACTTGCATATCATTTTTGGCATACTCTCCTCCAACTGCTGTAACTTGTCAACAATAAGTTCAGAAGCACAAATTGTTGTAAAGAACAAGGAAAACTTTATGAGAGTATCTAATATATGCTTCGGTAGTGCCTTGAAGGCCCATGACAACAATCTCTGAAAGAAAATGTGACAATCATAACTCTTTATATCGCATAACTTCGCCTAGTTCATGTCCACACATTTTGAGAAGTTTGATGCATAATCGTTCAGCAGTTTCACACTATTAATACATTGCCACAATTGCAAATTCTAATCTTTGTTTAAGGTGTACAACACTCTAGGTTTGGAAATCCGACCTGTGGCAGTCTCTACCAAATGCAAAGAAGGCCTTTTACAAATCTGTTGTATGTCAAGTCTTATATTGACTGTATCCTTTGTCTTACCCTTGGTGTCCATGACGGTGTATAGAATATTGCAAAACACATTCCTCTCAATATGCATGACATCGAGGTTGTGTCTTAACAATTGATCTTTCCAATATGGTAGCTCCCAAAAGATGTTGCGTTTGTTACAATGATGTTGAACGCCATATCCCTCAGGCTCACTGGAAGCAGCTCCCTTTTCAACACTTTGAACGTGTTGCACCTTCTCCCATATTTCTTGGCCACTTAAACGACGAGGTTTATCTGATCGTTCAACCACATTTTAGCTGAAGTCTTTTTTGTTTCTCCTAAACAGATGATTGAGGGGTAGGAACCGTCGGTGCCTGTCAAACTAACATACCTTGTGACTGTATGGCAAGCTAAAACCCACGTTCTGTTTGAGACATATCGGACATGCAAGCTTCCCCAATGTTTGCCATCCACTCAACATCCCATATGCAGGAAAATCATTTATCGTCTACATTAAAGCAACACGATGATGAAATTATGACTCAATGATACATCGTAGGTAAGAACCTCTTCACTCCACAACATCTTCAACTTGTCTATCAAAGGCTTAAGGTACACATCTATTTTCTTTTTTGGGTTGGATGGCCCAGGGATTAACGTGTTGAGGAACAAAAACTCTCTTTTCATACACATGGAAAGTGGGAGGTTGTACGGAGTCACAATCATATGCCAATTGGAATAAATCCTGCCCATTTGGTTGAAAGGAGCGAACTCATTTGAACATAAACTAAGACGAACATTACAGCGATCAAGTGCAAATGAAGGATTCACCTCATCAAATTTCAGCCAAACTTCGGCATCAGATGGATGCATCACAAATTATTCATCCCTATGATGCTCCCGGTGCCATCTCATGTGAACAGCTGTTTGTTGTGATGAATACAATCTCTGAAGTCTGAGCACGAGGGGAAAGTACCACATCTTGCTTAATGGTTGAGAGGCTGTTTTCCCTTTAGTCTTCTTGTACCTATCATGTTCACAGAATTTACAAGTAGTCCGCTTAGCATCATCCTTGTAATAGAGTATACATCCGTTAGGGCAACAATGGATTTTTTCACAACTAAGCCCAAGCTCTTTCACCTTTTTCTTTATTTGGTAAAAATCTTTCGACAAATTATTGTCATTGGGAGCAACCTTACTCATGATTTGCATCATTTCATTGTAATTCTTCTCTCTCATATGGTGATCAGTCTTTAAGGTTAATGTTGCTAGGGTAGCCGATAGCGATGAATATTCACTATTTTCAATGTGTTCACAACCTTCCCATAAAGGATGTTGCGCATCTTGAAGCATTTAATATAACCTATTAGCCTCCGGATTAGGATCCTCTCCCATGTATGATGGTTGATTATGTGTATCGGTCTCCTCTTCCATGTATGAAGGTCCAACATGAGTGATGAGAACAAAATATTGACCGATAGATGGTCTCGCGGCATCCATAACCAACTGTTGATATTGATTAAGGTTATTTCGATGAGTACTGCCTCCGTAATAACCGCTTGGTGTCTGTTGGACTTTACCGTGATATACCCAACATTCATAATCCGTCATGAATACTTTTTTACACAAATGGATTCTGACTGTTCCCGCGTCTTGAAATTCCAAACACCTATATCTCACACACGGACAACTGATCGAGGTACTTAAATTAGTTGTGTATGCCAAAGAAAATTGGATCGAGCTACTTTTGTCGTTAAAGCGATCAACTAAACTAGGTCCTAATTAATTATGTAGTTTAGGGTCAACCTAGGTCATTCTCCCAAGGAGCAAGCTGTGGGTTTTATTTAGGTTAAATTTAGGTGATGAAAAGATTCAATGGAATGTGAATGGATCTAAACTAGAATGCAAACACTACTACCTATATGCAATTAACTTAACTAAATATATTAATGCAATTGGCTCTAAAACCTATATGAAAATGAAACTAATTTATATGAATTTGAATGCAATTTTTGGGGGTTTTCCTTATGAGAGAAGAATTAAAATCCTAATGAGAAGATTGATCAAAAGTAAGTAAAATAATAAAAGGTTTAATTCAATTATGATGATGAAGGGGACAACTCAAGAATCACATGGAGTTAACTTTCTTAGCCTAAATCAATTAATTAGACTAAAAGGAGATTAATGAATTTAATTACCCAATTGAACATAGGAAACCCTCTAGCTCAATAACACATATTCCACTAGAAAACTCATAATGGAATAAGCGGTGGCTAATTAAACCCATTAAAAACCAATCATAAAGTAATCTTGGAAATCTTGTTTATAATTATCTAATTGAACAACAAGATAATTTATCAACTCAATTAAACAATTAAGATGATAAACCAAATTAACAATTAAATTAATAACGAAAACTCAATAATTAATTTAATTGACAATCCAACGGTCGCAAACAAGAGTCCAGCAATAAGCATAAAATTTCAAATTATCAGTCTAATCCAAAAGAAATAAGTTTACAATCTAAAACTAGATTGTTCTCAATTAATACAACTTGAAATCCTTTAAATTTAAATAATCTCAAGTTTGAATTAAAAAGATAAAAAGAAAGACACTCCCTTATGGTCTTTATGTGTAAGCCCTAGGCCTTAGCTCCCTTCATGCTCCTCCCAAGTTGCCTCCTAAAGAATTTAAGCTTCCATGATAGAATTTCCTACTCCAAATATCACGCAACCCATAGCCATTTGAATTGATGAATACTCGATTCAACAGATGCAAGGGTGAATAAGGTGGGTCCCGTATGAATTTGGAATGAAGGAAGTAATGGAATAAGGTGAATGTTGCGTGAGACCCGTATGAAGATTTGGAATTGAAGAATAGGTGATGACGTGAAATCCGTGAGTGAGAATGGAATGAATGTATATTGATGAATAAGAGCCTCCAAATCCCAGTGTCTCCGCCTTCCGCTCAACGTCTCGTCTTCAGCGTTCTTCAATTCTCACGGCCTCTCAGTGTGTGGCGGCTGTTGGCTCTCAAAGAGAGCATACCTCATGTTGGTGGCTGCTAGGTCAATTAAAAGGGTAGGAGATGAGAGCTTTTGGGTAGCCCAATAGGATTTAAGGAGCCTAATGCAATTCCACCGTCGAATTTCCTTTTAGCTTCCCTTGAAAATTCCGCACTATAGGATGTTCTAATATATTTTTTTTTATTGGCAGAAATATAATAAAATCATGATATCATATATTTAAAAATATTATTAAATCACAAGATAAGGATCAAAATATTAATTTAAGCCTAATAACCTCATGATTAATTCAAATTTACATTATTTCCTAAAATAGGCTAAAATCTAAATATTATCTAATAATTCCAAATTAGTCTAAAATAGTCCCCAAAATAAATGAATAAGGTGGGATAGAATATGTGAAAATTGGGATTTATCAACTCCCCCACACTTATCATTTGCATTCCTGGGCAAAACAAATCAAGACTAAGGGAGAATAAATAAAAAGAAAACAAAAACTAAACTAAAGCAAAACTTCAAAAATGAATGTTCCAACCACAAGCATTTTTACATCATTTTTCATTTACCTCTGAATCTTAGGATTCGATACAATTCACGATTCAAAAAATCAGTCAAACGATTCACGATACGTATTGCGATTCAACAACCTTGGTTACACACACTCACAAATTACCAAAACAAACTAGTTCTTTGGCATTTGATGATGTAAACTTGTGGCACAAGAGGTTAGGACATGCCCCCTATCTGTAATGAGGCGTTTGAACTTTTCTATCAATGATGGTGTTTTGAATAATCATAAATGTGACATATGTGTTCGGTCCAAGCAAACCAAATTTCTATTCTCTTCTTCTTGTAATAAAAATGGTCAATGCTTTGAATTGTTACATTTGGATATATGGGGACCATATAGGACCCCTACTCATCAAGGGTATGGATACTTTCTTACAATAGTTGATGATTACTCGAGGGCTACATGGATATTTCTGATGAGGCATAAATCCGAGGTTTTCACTTACGTTCGTAATTTTATTGTGTATGCTATGACTCAATTTAACAAGAAAGTTAGGAAAATTAGGAGTGACAATGGGAGTGAATTTATGTCTAATTCATTTAAAGCGTTTATTCAAACAAAGGGAATTGTTCATGAGACCACATGTCCTTATACTCCTCAACAAAATGGGGTTGTGGAGCGTAAGCATAGAACCATCATGCAAGTTACTAGGAGCCTAATGTTACAATCAAATATTCCAACTAAATATTGGGGTGAGTGTGTTAAGGCAGCGACTTACTTAATCAATAGGTTGCCTTCTAAAGTGATTGACTATCAAACTCCATTTGAAAGGGTTTATGGGTATAAACTAGATTTGCATCATATGAGGACTTTTGGTTCCCTTGCATATGCCACGCATTTGAAAATAAATGATAAACTACAATCACGTGCTATTCCTTGTGTGTTTTTGGGATATCCAGAAAATAAAAAAGGATATTTACTTTTTGTTGGATCTGGCTATCACCCAAGAGGGGGTGAATTGGGTGTTTGATAAAACTTTAGGAACTCTTAAAAATCTTTTCCCAACTTATAAATTGACAGTTAGATATTCAAAGATAAGCATATATTGGAAATGTAAAAGATAAGGGAAGAGAGTATGCAAACTGTGATTTATCCTGGTTCGGTCCAATCCTTGACCTATGTCCAGTCCCCAAGCTTCACTTGATATTTTCAATTCACTATTTGCTTTGAGCTTGATTACACGTTCTGTACTTAAAGTAATCCTCTCACTAGGATTCACTCCCCCTTACAAACCGTAATCAATACACTTGCTTGATTACACACTTTGTACTCAAAGTATTCATCTCTCTAGGATTCACTCCCCTTACAAGCTGTAATCAACACAATGTGTTTCCCACTCAAGATCACCCAATCTCTTGAGTATCTCTCAAATAAAATGATTAACAATCAATCTTCTCTCACAGAAGTGAATATGATGAATACTAAAGTACAATCATATAATCTCACTCTCTAAGATAAATTATATAATCATTGAGGTAATAAGAGAGCAGATGATGTAGAGGTTAGAGTATTGACATTTTTTACTGTGTAAGCTCACGTCCCTTCACAGTTGAACCTTTGGGTCTTTGTTTTTGGGCTTCTTATAGTTGAAGAAAATCATTTGTCTGTTGAGCAATTCTTTCAATCTTGAATATGACCGTTGGGCATTTGAGATTTAGATGAATGGAGCCGTTAACACACAATGGAGAAAGCAAGCTCTCTCCCATTGCTCACCCATGTCTGATTGTCTGCCATGAAAATCTGAATATTCTTTTTGTCTGATGATAAGGTCTTTTTGGCTGCTCAGTAGATGTCTTAGCTGTAAAGCTGATTTCTTGAATATTTTATTCACCGTTGTAGGTCTCTTCAAGAAATTCAGATTTGAAGCTTGAGACATGTTAATCGAATCTATAACTCATGAATAAACTCATCAAACAAATATATAGTAATTTGCAATTCAAATTATGTGTAAAATGAATCATAGGATTGAATCTGAGAGTTGAAGTCACGATTTGGAAAACAGAGATATGTCAGGCTTGAGTCTAGTTTCAGCAGGCTTGAGTTTGTTCATGCAAACTTGAGTTTGTTTCTTTATGCTTGAGCTTGCTTTAGTTAAAAAAACTCTTGAAAACTCTTGATCTGCTACAGGCTTGAGTTTATAGCTTTATGCTTGAGTTTCCTATCTTGAAAAAATCTTTGAAAGCTCTCTGTAAGTGACAAACTTGAGTTTGTAAATGTAGGCTCGAGTTTGAACGTTTTGAAAAGCTTTGAGAAACTCTCTGTGTAAGGTAAACTCGAGTTTACATGTCCAGGCTCGAGTTTAATCGACTTGGATATCTTTGATAGCTCTTTGTCTGAGCTAAGCTCGAGTTTATTAGTTTTAGGCTCGAGTTTATCGAATTGGAAATCCTCAATAGTTCTCTGTCTGAGTCAAACTCGAGTTTATAAGTGATAGACTCGAGTTTGTAGCATCTTGAATTTTCTGTCAACTTCCAAAGGCCATATCTCCCTGGTCTGAACTTCGTTTTAGTTCGTTTAACTCTTGATGGAAAGCCTTAAGATTCTACTTTCATATGCCACAAATTTCAGATCATTCTGATGTGTAGATTGTGAGTTACACTCAAAACATTGAAGCTTGGTCTGCTATGTGGCGTGAACTTCTGATCCAACTTTCGAAATTTATAACTCTCTCATCTGATCTTCTTTGGGCATGAAACTTTGTCAAGATGACACATTAGGAGTCTAGTTTGACACAAAATTGGTTTCAACTCATTCCGATTCCTGGTTTATGAGATATCGTCAAATTACCAGAGGTCGCTCAGCTGAAACTCGAAACAGAGGTGGACAAAGTTGCTGGAAATCAGTCAGGCTCGAGTCTGTAAGTATAGGCTCGAGTTTGCTCGGGCCAGAAGAGCCAGAATTGCTGGAAAACATCTAGACTCGAGTCTATAAGTGACAGGCTCGAGTTTGTTCATACTAGGCTCAAGTTTACAAGTATAGGCTCGAGTTTGATCGGGCCAGAGGAGCCAGAGTTGTTGGAAAACATCCAAACTCGAGTTTATAAATATAGGCTCGAGTTTACTCATACCAGAGGAGCCAGAGTTGCTGGGAATCACCCAGACTCGAGTCTATAAGTGACATGCTCGAGTTTATTTGTCTAAAAACTGATATTTACTTGTTCTAACTCCGAATCGAGCCATTCAGACTTCCGCTTGATCGTAATGTCTTCAAGAATCAATCTAAAAACTTGTATGATGATTTTCTCATTCCATTTGGCAAGTTTTTCTTTCTTTCTTCTGTTTTCTTGATCATTCTATATGATTCAACTCTTTCTTTCTTCTCTTCTCTTGTTCATTCTCCACATGAACAAATCTACATTAAATGTAGCAATTAGTCAATGTATATGATATAAACTTTTTGCTCTTAATAATGACATCTATATAAGACATCATCAAAACTAATCATAACCAACACTTTTAAATTTGCAATCTGACCTATTTTTTGTGAGTCGTCATGTCAGCTTTTCAGAGGATGTTTTCCCATTCATAGGCAGATCTCACGAGCAGGAGGCTAATTTGTTGACAAAAACGGTCTCTGGAAGTGTACAATGCAAATTGTTATGCAAGTTAGGGTCTGTCAAAATGTTTTCCCCCCAAACTTGAGGGGGAGTGTTAGAATATGTATTGTGTTTTAGTGTGGACCAGTTAGTTGTAGCTGTCAGTTAGTTAGTGGTTGTTATATTTTGTTTCCTATAAATATATGGCACTTCAGGTCTGTCGAATGGTTGTTGTAGTATGATTACATTTTTCAGATTAATAAATATAATGTTCTTTACTTCTTTGCTTCCTTTGTATTCGTGGTAAGCCAGAGTTTATGATTGTTGAGTTCAGTTAACCAACAATCATTACCTTAATCTGCAATGAAGGTTATACATTAATCTGCAATGACAGTAAACCTTCATTGCGTTACCTTCATTGCAGATTAAAGTAAACCCAAATTGCAAACCCATATCATTACCTTCATCGCAAACCCAAATTTCACAGAACAAACAAATGCTAGATGAAAATCGAAGAAATCGCAAACCCGAGAGAGAAATCGTTACCTTCATCGTAGAAACAAAGAAATTGCAAACCTAGATCAACCGGAAAAAGAACAAACAAACCCATTTGAAGGTAACGATTTTTCACAGAACAAACAAATGCTAGACGAAAATCGAAGAGATCTCAAACCCAAGAGAGAAATCGTTACCTTCATCGCAGAAACAAAGAAAGAAAATCGAAATTGAAATCAAAATCGAAGAAATTGCAAATTGTCTAGCAAACAAGGATTTGAACCCAAATGCTAGACGATTTGAATCGCAAATCGCAAATCGAAGATTTCGAAATCGAAATCGTTACCTTCATCCTCTTACCTTCATCGTCTAGCATTTGAACCCAAACCCGAAGAGAAAGAAAGAAAATCGCAAAAGGCTCGGTGTCGGTGGAAGAAAGAAAATCACATGATGTAGGGCTCGGTGTCGGTATCCCCTTCACTTTCTAGATTCATTGGAGGGATCCGACTCATGAAGGTGAATGAGTTAGCTAGAACTTGACCATTGAAGGGACTGGACTGGAGGGAATCGGCAGCTAGAATGAAATGATGGAGGAGAAAGATGGAGGTTGAGCAGGTAGGGGTAGAGGGGTAGTGAGTGAAATTAGGAAATTCTAACTTTTTTTAATATAGTGGGCCCCGGCAAAAATCTAACAGAACCTAACAGATATTAACAGACATGGCACTTTTGCACCAGTTATGAGAGTTCATGGGTAATTTTGCACAAAAAAACATATGGTGCTGGGTGCTCCTGAAGGCAAAGCATATGTGCATTTTTGCACATTTGCCCTTAATATTACTATTATATGCAATCAACAGAATTACGAAAGTAGAAGGAAGAATAGCGGAGATGTAGAGTAGAGATTAAAGAGATAGTAGAGCAAAGATATTTGTTGAGGTAGAAGAGATTTATTAGTGGTTTTTAATGTATTGAAAGTCATTCATAATAAGCATTCTTTCACTCGTTAATGACTAGTTTATTAGAATGCGCTAGTACTCTGCAAACTAACATATCTATACAACTATTTATAACTAATTATTTATACTTTTGAAAAAATATTCAATGTTGGTATAGACTTTACTCTAATACTACTTTTATATAAAATCCAAAAGAATTAAGTAGAGGGGAGTACAGAGAGAAGTGATATACTTGGTGCTTAGAATTATCCACAATAAGCATGATTTTTTTTAATCACATATTCAATCCATATATAGGTTTTTTGATACCACTGTTAATGAGAATCATAAAGAACTATAAAAGGCATAGGAAAGATATGCACATAAGGGAAAGAGTAGAAAAGAGATTTTGTTGATAGTGTATTGAAATATCTACAAAAAGTATAATCTTTGCTAATCACATATTCAATACTTATGTTATTTTGATACTACTATTATTTGAAAATCAATAGAATTAAGAAAGTAGAAGGAAGAATAGAGAAGATGTAGAGTAAGGATTAAAGAGATAGTAGAGCAAAGAGACTTTGTTGAGAGGGGAGAGATTTAGTATTTTTTATAACATTGAAAATCATTCATAATAAGCATTCTTTCACTCGTTATAAAAATATCAATGTTGGTATAGACTCTACTTTGATACCACGTTTATGTAGAATCCAAAAGAATTATGTAGAGGATAGTATAGCGAGAATTGATTTACTTGATAGTGCTTAGAATCATCCACAATAAGAATAAGCATGATTTTTCTTAATCACATATTCAATCCATATGTTGTCTTTCTGATACCACTATAAAGGAGAATAATAAAGAACTATAAAAGAGTGTAAGAAAAATACACATAGGAGAGAAATAGCAGAGAAAAGAAATTTTTTTGATAGTATATAAAAATTTCCACAATAAGATCACATATTTAATTCTTACCGTACTATGATATCACTTCTCTAATATTGCTATTATATGAAATCCATAGAATTAATAAAGTAGAAGGAAGAATAGAGGATCAGAGAAGTGGTAGTATCAGAGAAAACTAACTATTCTTACCTATTAAAATATACTTTTGATTTTTTAAATTTAGACCAGTTTTTATTTTAGTCATTTAACTTTAAAAAATGTAGTTTTAGTCATTTTAAGGTAACACCGTTAACTTCATAAATAAAAAATGAGTCAACAAATTTAAAATGCCGACATATTTCGAGAAGATTGGTTTTAAAATTAAACTATAAGAGTATATATTAATCATAATGAAGCCTTTTTTGACTCAAACCGTTTAAATTGTGGGTTAAACAAGCCAACCCATTTTGGTTAGGGTTTGACCTGGTTACCTCACCAACCCGGTTATGTAAAATATTTCTAGAACTCTGCTAAATTTGTTTAACGGAAAATTAATTTGTTGGCGGGTCCTTATAGCTTCAAGGTTTTCAATGTACTCTTTACATCCTGAATCGTCAAGTAGATTTAGTTTGGGTGCACCAAATTTAAATTTAGTTGTTGCTTTTATTTTTATTTTAAAAAATTGTTTTAATATGAATTGAATCTTAAAAAATGATTTTAATTATTATTTTATTATTTTAAAATTAATGTTGAAAAATTTAAATTTAGCCTACTGAACTTCTATATAGATAAATCCATAGGCGGATCTAGGTACATGACTAGGGGGACAAGTGCCTACCCTTGAATTGGGGGATTTTTTTTTTTTTTTAAAAAAATAATAATACATGTTTGAATAATTGTCTATTCTTAAAATAAGTAACAACATTTAAATTAAGTGTTCACCCTCAATACATCAAGATTGTACTTTGTAATTGAATAGGGGATGGATGATTGAATGATTATTTAGTGTCTTATATTGAAAAGGATGTATTTGATAGCATTGATAATAAGGAAATTATAATGGTGAATTAAAAAATGTCTCTCTCATTATCAGTATTCACTTAATTTCATGAATATTTTTTTATTTTCTTGTTTTTATTCTTTTATTTTTTAGTGCATTTAAAACTTTCCTTAAAAAAATATTCAGGGGCGAATCCCCTCACCATTGATGCCCACCCTTCATAAAATATCTGGATCCGATTGGATAAATCATATCTCATCATAGTGATGAGCACAAAGCATAAGCACCTGAAGGAATGAGTTGAGTTTGGGTGCTTAGTGCATGGGCACCCAAATCTAGATCGTCCTTTCCATTATAATTTGGACACTTCATGTTTGATTATTTTAACTTTTATTTTTTTAAAGAAAATTGAATAGACACTGGATCAAATATAAAGATATTCTCTATCAATTTTTTTTTAAAAAAATGATATTTATATTTAAAAAGCACCACGTAAATTTTTTTCCTTAATTTAGACAGCTGAAATTATATTTAAATGGTACAGATGTCACCATACAGCACCATAGTTGTCATAATCCGCACGGAAAACCAGTACCTATTGTCTGGGGATGTGAATCTATTTTCTTATTGCACATGTTCGGTAGTTGGTAGTTGGGTTTCTCAGTTTGGCTTCGGTAATTCGACCTATAATTAAGTTCTGCCTTTAATAGCAAAAAAAAAAAGAAAAAAAGTTCTGCCTTCACTATTTCTTCTGTCAAGCTAGGATTAGCTTCAAGTGTGTGCCCATTATGGTTTGAAATGAATAATAATGATAAAATACTTCAATAACTTGTCCAGATTCATTTTATTGTAAAAATAACATGGCAAGGTTTGTTGCGAAAAAATTAACTCAAAGTGATCACTCCAGACCAAAGTTCTGTGAGGATGTAATTAGAAATAGATTGGTTCTCAAGTGAAGTGACTGAACTTTATTTTTTATTAGATCTATTTATGTAGCTCTCTTGAAGCTAAAGTAGAAGACAGAATGGTGAACCCATTTAATGGAATATTGAAATTTTTTCTTCATTTATGTCTTGGAACTTGACTTTTTCTCTTGCTAACGAGGAAAAAAGTAAAAATTAATGTTAGAAACCAAAGTATTATAACACGAGGCTTATTGCATATTCTTATGTACAAGCGTCTTCTTTCACAGATCTGGAGAATGAGTATTGCTGCTTGAGATGTTAGAAAAGCATGTCACATAATGTGATATGCATTTTAGTTCTTCCATATTAGCAACTCATTTAAATTTTGATCTGTGAAATTCATCGTTATCCCATCCTTCTCACTGTGACTTTGATGCTATGATCTGCAGACCATAAGTTACATGGCTGAGCGTGTTGTTGGACAAGGCTCATTTGGTATTGTGTTTCAGGTGGAGTTTTTCCAATAATTTGTAATTTTGGTTAATTCTGAGAAAGACATCCATTTTTAGGGAGTACAATATTGATTTTAGAGATTTTTTTAAAAATTTTTTTTTATCGGCCAAGTGTCTTGAAACTAGAGAAACGGTGGCAACCAAGAAGGTCTTGCAGGATAAAAGATACAAAAATTGTGAATTGCAAACAATGCGCCTTCTTGATGGTTGGAAATTGGAGGTATAGACAAATGAAGATACTTTTATTATAAGAGATAATTTCAATACAAATAAAAATACACAACTGTTTTTCTCTCTCTCACAGAATAACTATCTCATATTATTCTCATAAAAAATATTTTTTCAACTCTCCTAAAGTGCTTCGGCACTTATCTCATGTCTCTCAAATCTTTCTTCTTCACAGATCTCTTTCGGGATACATACTCCTCTTGAATATTGAAACATGTATATATAGACTTTTGAAACCGACTTGTGTGATTGTACCGTCATTAATTGTGTAGGTTCTTTTTTTTATTTCCTGTTGCTTCTACATACTTTTGTGTAGCCTCTTGTTTCCTTCGTAGCTAAGTGTCTAAATTTGTGTTTTATATTATTACTTTTTATTCTCTTACTTTACAGCATCTCATTAGCAGCCTCCACAATTTTCTACATGATTCTTGATTGGCGGTGGAAGAGAGAAGGAACAAATTCTTTTGCTTTCTATCACGTGATTAAAAAAACATAGCCAGAGACTTCTGCAAATTTCTTGGAGAATTCAACAAACTTCTTGCTTCTTCCAGGATGACGGTAAACTCATGGAAGAGAGAGAAATGAGTTTGAATTCTAACATTGATCATCCTAATGTTGTGTCACTCAAACATCGCTTCTTTTCCACCACAGATAAGGATGAACTATATCTCAACTTGGTACTTGAGTAGGTACCTGAGACTGTATATCGTGTGGTAAAGCACTATAGCAAGGCAAATCAGCGGATGCCCTTGATATATGTTAAACTTTACACATATCAGGTTATTATCATTTTTTTTTATGATAGTTTGTGGATACTAGTCTGGATTTTATGCAGAATATTTCTATTATGCTTGGTTTTACTTCATCTAGAGAACCCTATGTATCATGTTTGATTATTTGTAAAGAGGATTCCTTGAGGTGAGAAATTAGTTAAGATTGTTCACCAGTGAGGAAACTTGATATGATATAGTCTTTGAAATATTACAATTCCCCTACTAACGAATCACTTCATGACATTGAATTGATTTGATCTTTTAAGGCTTTTACTTTCATATTGCTTGGCTTTTTTGTTACAATTCCTTGGGTAAAGCGTCTGTGATGGCTAGTTATCTTTGTTTTGATATGCACGCACTTACATGGTGACAAGATCACAGGAACCTCCATTTTCTGTAGCTGATAATTTTCTGAACTTTTTATGCATTAACATTCTTATTATTTATCTCCATTGTAAATGACAGATTTGCAGAGCTCTGGCTTATATTCATGGATGTGTCGGGGTGTGCCACAGCGACATTAAACCTCAGAACCTTCTGGTTTGTATCAATGCCATGGGTTTTTTAGCTTTATGGCTAGGTGATTAGGTACCAATTTAATATCTTCTTGCAGGTTAATCCTCACACTCATCAGGTCAAGCTTTGTGATTTTGGAAGTGCAAAAGTTCTGGTAATGTCTCACTTTTGTCTGGATGTTATAATTTCAAACTGAATGTAGGTCCTTGGCAGCTATTACTAATTCTAAATCTATTAGTTCATGTGGGCTGTTTTTGCGTACATAAGATCTATTAAGTGGCTGAGAATCTTTGATATTTTATTATTGGGTATGCATATCTCAAGCTAATTCATAAGCTTACAATTGATATGTCTGGGTCACCGTCAGAAATGATTTGGCTTACAACTTGATGGGAATTTTGCTATTTACATTCCTTTTTTGGCAATATCGGAGCATTTATGTCCTTATTGGTCCTTGGTTACGTGCACACAATTCAAATCATGACTTCCTCGAGAGAAGTTCTCAGTGATCTTCACAATCCAATTTTCATTTTGGCTGTAGTTTAATTGATGCGTCAACTTCTGGCTCTTGTTACCATTTGTTTGCATTTCTGCTGCATCAAGTAAGTGAGAAACGGAAAAAGAAATTTGGGGTGCATGGGAAGGAGAAATCTGATATAGCCTTTCTCTTCAATGTGCACCTGGGGGCTCAGCCTTCTTGTTAACATGTATAGTTGCCTCCTGATATGATAATTTTGGAGCAGGTCAAAGGTGAACCCAATATATCGTATATTTGCTCTCGTTACTACCGAGCACCTGAACTCGTTTTTGGGGCAACTGAATATACAACTGCAATTGATATGTGGTCTGTGGGTTGTGTCCTGGCTGAGCTGCTCCTAGGACAGGTTTGATACACAACAAAGGAATTCATATGTTGTCTTGGTAGTTCTTTTTGCATTTTTAAGTAGTTGGTGTGAGGGTGCTTACAAGTTGTTGGTCACCTTTGGCCATCTGGAATTTGTAGCCTCTATTCCCTGGGGAAAGTGGTGTTGATCAGCTTGTTGAGATTATCAAGGTAAGTTCATTTGTGGCCTTATTTGTGAACTCACCTAGACTATCCAAGGTTTCATAGAAACTTTATATGCTGGCTTCTCTAAAGAGTGAAGACTAACTTAATATTTCTATGTTAAAGGTGCTTGGGACGCCGACTCGTGAGGAGATAAAATGCATGAACCCAAACTATACTGAGTTTAAGTTTCCTCAAATCAAGGCGCATCCTTGGCATAAGGTGGTTTCATTGGCTTGCATGCTTATGCTTTATTCTGCAATAATAATAATAATGCTTTTATTAATGTCTGCATTATTCTGACAATGTTGTGTTTTTGATATAGATATTTCATAAGCGTATGCCCCCAGAAGCAGTATATCTTGTTTCCAGACTCCTCCAGTACTCACCAAATTTACGATGCACTGTGCTGTATGTAATTTTTTCATTCATCCGTAAAGTCTGAATCAAACTTCCTTTTCTTTCTTTCCTTTTTTGGATCGTGGGTATTACCATTTAGTGATTGATCACTTGTTTCTCTTACGTTAGGATGTTCAGTTGCTTGTCTGGTATATATGAAATTGAAAGGAATGGAGGGAGAGTAGTGAAAAACTGAGAACCATTGATGCATCTACTTTTCAGATACATTATAAATTTTCCTCTCCTCCCTTTCATGGTTTTGCAAACTCAAAATATTGTTCTTTTTAATTGAAGGTTCACGAATATTGCTATTACAGCATCTAATTGCTATTACAGCATCTAAAATGCCCCCTTGCTGGTGTTGGAAATTGAAGATATAAGAAGACAAAAGAACAATACTTCTATTATAAATTCAATTACAACAAGACTCTAAAATTTTTCAAGCACAACAACTATCTATGTTTTTCTCTTACAAAAAAAAAAAAAAAAAATTCCTCTCTCTTCTCACTTATAGTGCTTCGGCACTTATCACTCTTCTCTCCTTTAAAATCTTTCTAATTGCTACTACACACAATATTACATAATAACACACACATATATATAGCCTATGTTTGTCGACTCTGTGCCTTCTTTTATCGACCATTGTCTCTCCATGAAAAACGTGTATCCTTTTGCTTTTTCTTTTCAACCACCACATTTGACTTTTCTACATACTTCTATTCCTTCTTTGTTTTTATTGCATTTTAATATTCATCTCATGCTTTGCTGCCTTTCTTGACTTCAAAATCATTCTTCACATGATTGAAATATTAGCTGAATAGTTCTACCAACCTCTAGCCTGTCGATGAAGGGAACAGAAAAATGAGTTTGAATTCTATCACTCCCCCTCAAACTCGATTTTCCATCCCAATCATATGTTTGAACTTGTTGAATGTATCTGTCTTCAATGGCTTTGTGAAAATATCTGCCATTTGTTCTTCAGTTCTGCAATAGATTAACTCCACCACTTTACTTTTGACTTGCTCCTGAATAAAATGATACTTGGTGTCAATATGCTTGCTTCGGTTATGAGAGACTGGATTCTTTGCTAGTGAAATTGCTGACTTGTTGTCCACATATATGGTGGTTGAGCCTTCTTGTTCATAGCATAGCTCTTTCAAAATATTCTTTAGTCATATTGTTTGACATGTACACGTTGCAGCGGCTATGTATTCAGCTTCACATGATGAAAGAGCAACTGTCTGTTGTTTCTTTGATGACCATGAAAATATTGCTAAACCAATGTGAAATGCGTACCCCGAAGTACTCTTCCGATCATCTACATCTCCACCATAATCACTATCTGAGTAGCCGATTAACCTAAAATCTTGGGACTGTGTATAGAATAGTCTATGATTGATGGTTCCTTTGATGTATCTCAAAATTCTCTTTGCTGCACGAAAATGATCTTTCTTTGGCTGCTCCATATATATGCTAATCAAACCAACTGCATACATAATATATGGTCTAGTAAAAGTTAAATACCTTAAGCTCCCGACCAGGCTCTTATATAATGTTGGATTTACAGGTTTTCTGTTTGAATGAGCTGTTAACTTCGTTCCTTTTTCTATTAGTGTTGACATAGGCTTGCAATCTTTCATTATGAACCTGCTCAATATCTCTTGTGCATATTTCTTTTGCGACATAAATATTCCTTCCTTCTTTTGTTATACTTCGACTCCAAAAAAATAAGACATCTCTCCAATATCTGTCATTTCAAATTCTCTGGTCATAGCTTTCTTAAACTCAACAAACATACCTGGATTATTTCCTGTGAAGATCATATCATCCACATATAGACATACGATCATTATATCTCCATCTTCATTTCTTTTTGTGTATAAGGCATGATCGTACGAACTCTTCACAAATCCATTCTTCTGAAAGTATTCATCAATTCTTGTGTTCCATGCTCTTGGAGCTTGCTTCAATCTATATAGTGCCTTCTTCAACTGATAAACTTTGTCTTCTTCTCCTTTATTACATATCCTGTTGGTTGTTCAATATAAACTTCTTCCTCTAAGTAGCCATTAAGGAAAGCAGACTTCACATCCGTCTGGTATATCTTCTATTTATTTTGTGATGAAATTGTTGAAAGAAGTCTGATGGTGTCAATCCTTGCAACTGGTGCAAAAACCTCTTCATAATCAATTCTGTATTTCTGCTTGTAGCCTTTAGCCACTAATCTCGCCTTATGCTTCTTTACCTTTCCTTCTTTGTTGGTCTTTGTTTTGTATACCCATTTTACTCCAATGGGTTTATGCTCTTTAGGCATAGTTGTGAGCTCCCATGTGTTATTCCTTTTAATTGAGACGATTTCATCGTTCATGGCTTTCTTCCATGTTTCATCTTTTGCTGCTTCTTCATATATCACTAGATCACACTCAGCCACTAAACAAAATAATGAATAATCAAGTGTGGTTTGTACTGGATCTGTAGCATCATAGATATTACTCAAACTCTTCATTGTTGGTATTACTCCCCCTGAACTGCTGCTACTACTACTGCTATTGCTTCTTGTTGTTGATGGTGGGGATGCAAGAGTTGCTGGATTAGGACTTGGTGGAGGAGTTCGATCATCATTTGCTTCAATTGTTTGATCATTTGAGTCAATGTCATCTTTAAAGAATAACCCTTCCACTCCTTTTTCTTCATCACTCCATTTCCAATAGTCTGCTTCATCAAACTCTACGTCTCTTGATACAATTACCTTTTTGGTTAGAGGATTATATAGTCTGTAGGCTTTGCTCTGATGCTTATAGCCAATGAAAATGCATTTTTCTCCTTTGTCATCTAACTTCTTCCTTTTCTGATCTGGAATATGAGCATATGCTATGCATCCAAAGACTCTTAAATAACTCACATCTGGCTTCTTACCAGTCCATGCCTCATTTGGTGTTTTGAACCTGACACTTTTTGTTGGACATCGATTTAATAGATAAGCAGCACACTGAACATCTTCAGCAAAAAATGTTCTTGGCATATGCTTTCCTTTGATCATGCTCCTTACCATATCAAGAATTGTGCGATTCTTCCTTTCTGCTATCCCATTTTGTTGTGGTGTGTAGGCCGCTGTTAGTTGATGAATTATTCCATATTCCCGGCAAAATTCTTCAAATAATCTGGAAGTATATTCTCCTCCCCTATCTATTTTGAGCACCTTTAAATATTGACCACTTTGCTTTTCTGTCATTGCCTTAAACTCCTTGAATTTATCAAGAGCTTCAGATTTTTCTTTGAGGATATACACCCAAGCTTTTCTACTAAAATCATCAATAAATGTGATATAATATTTGTTTCCTCCAAGTGATGGAATGTCAAATGGACCAGCTATATCTGAGTGAACCAGCTGTAGTGGTCTTTTTGCTTTCCATGACTTGCCAACTTCAAACCTTTGTCTATGTTGCTTTCCTCGAATGCATCCTTCACATAGTTGATCTGGATGATTTATTGTTGGCAATCCATTCACCATCTTTGCTTTTGATAACAACTTTAAGCCAGTAAATCCAAGATGTCCAAATCTGAGATGCCACAACCATGAACTATCTTCAATGATGGACTTCATGCATTTGATTTCATCTGTCTGTATATTCAACTTGAATAGTCGATTGCTTGTCATTTCAACTTTCGCGATCAATTCTCCTCTCTAATTTCTCATGATGAGAAAGCTATCTTTCAAATGTATGTCATATCCTTTCTCCAATAGTTGACTGAGACTGAGGAGATTGCTCTTCAAAGATGGTACATAATAGACATCTCTAATGTATCTTCTATCTCCATTCTTTATAGATATCATGATATTCCTCTTGCCTTTGACTGAGACTTTTGATAAATCTCCAAATGTAACTTTTCCTTGGGCTTCTTCATTCAGTTCTGTGAATAATTCCTTGCCACACATGTGATTGCTTGCTCTAGTATCAAGGTACCATACATCTTTTTCACTATCTTCTTCACCTTTGTAAGTGAACAAGATGGTTGGTTCATCTATTTTTCCTTCATCTGCCGTATAATGACTTCTCCCATCAACTTTAGCAACATCTCTGCATTCATAACTGAGATGACGAAATCTATTACAATTATAACATTGTAATTGGGATTTATCACTTCTTTATTGATATTTGCCTCCTCTTCTTGCTGAGAATCCTTGACTTCGGCTTTGGCCACGACCTCGATTATATGATCCTCGACTATGTTCATATACTGCTGAAGTAGATCGGCCATATCCATTGCGTCCACCATGACCACCTCGAGCATTGAAACCATCTCGGGTGTTATATCCACCTCTATATTCACCACAATTTCCTCTGCCACGTCCATGGCTGCTGCTGCTGGCTTGAGTTTCATTCAAAGATAATTTGCTTTGCAAAGCTTGCTCCAAATTGTTAGAGCATTCATTTAAATTCATTCTTTGTTCATGAGCTTAAAGAGAACCCACAAGAATGGACATAATTGATAAGTCTTTGGCTTCTTCAATGGTAGTGACAATATAATCAAACTTCCTTGTTAATGACCGCAGAATCTTCTCCATTACTCTGACATCATCTAAAGTCTCTCCATTTCTTTTCATTTCTTTAGCCACCTTTTGCACTCGTTAGACATAATCTGTAACTAGCTTTGCAGTCTGCATCTTCAAATTTTCAAATTCAGCTCTAAGGGATTGCAATCGTACCCTTTTGGCTTTGTCTATTCCTTCGCAAGATTTTTGTAAAATCTCCCATGCGTCTTTGGAAGTTTTTGCATCTGATATTTTTTCAAAGGTTGATTCATCAACACCTTGAAAAATCAAGAATAGAGCTTTCTTGTCCTTCTTCCGGGACTCCTTAAGCATCTTTCTCTGAGCGTCTGTCAAGCCTGCTTCAACGGCTGCATTGGCGGGCTTCGAGTATCCATCCTCAACAAGGTCCCATATATCTTGAGAACCTAGTAACATCTTCATTTGAATGCTCCAATTTCCAAAGTTGCCTTTCGACAATTTTGGAATTTTTGGTTGCATCATCTCTGCCATCTTATCGACCGTAGCTAATACCACTTGTTGGAAATTGAAGATATAAGAAGACAAAAGAACAATACTTCTATTATAAATTCAAATACAATAATACTCTAAAATTTTTCAAGCACAACAACTATCTATGTTTTTCTCTCACCAAAAAAAAAAAAAAATTCCTCTCTTCTCACTTATAGTGCTTCGACACTTATCACTCTTCTCTCCTTTAAAATCTTTCTAATTGCTACTACACACAATATTACATAATAACACACACATATATATAGCCCATGTTTGCCGACTCTGTGCCTTCTTTTATTGACCATTGTCTCTCCATGAAAAACGTGTATCCTTTTGCTTTTTCTTTTCAACCACCACATTTGAATTTTCTACATACTTCTATTCCTTCTTTGTTTTTATTGCATTTTAATATTCATCTCATGCTTTGCTGCCTTTCTTGACTTCAAAATCATTCTTCACATGATTGAAATATTAGCTGAATAGTTCTACCAACCTCTAGCCTGTCGATGAAGGGAACAGAAAAATGAATTTGAATTCTATCAGCTGGAAAGCCTTTGTACTTGAATTTTGGACATAGAAGACTTGTAAGCCTTGTGCTAAGATTTCATTCCAGTACAATTATTGGAGGCAACAAGAATCAAATTCTTAATCAACCTGAAGTGCTTGAATCATTGAATTCTATAATTTACCTTTGAACAATAACCAAGTTTTTTTTTTCTTGACAGTTGGAGGCTTGCGTCCACCCATTTTTTGATGAACTTCGTGATCCCAATACTCGTCTCCCCCATGGTTGCCCTTTGCCGCCCCTTTTCAACTTTAAACCTCACGGTAGTTGTCTGCTCTCAGCATCCTCTCTTTTTTCGGTTTAACCATAATGATAATACATTTTTAACGCCTTGCCTTTTGGGTGAAACCGCATTTGCAGAGCTAAAAGGAGCAACCTTGAAGCTTTATATGCAAACTTGTTCCAAAACATGCTAGGAAGCAGTGTTCTTCGCTTAACTTCTGAGACTGCCATAACTTTGCTAACCAATGTGGATAAATGTAACATCCGCCTTAAATACACTTTTTAAATACGTAGTTACGTACACGGAAGCGAATTTTTTTCTTTTTTAAAAAATACGGAAGTTGCTATTCACGTATATGACTATTCACGTATACGGTACTATTCACATATACGATACTGTTCACTTATACTGTGTATGAAAGATAGATAATACTTTCTTTACATACACCTAAAATACTGTTATCCTTTAATTCACCAAGCTGCTTCTCCACTGAGCAGTCTTCAAGCATTGCTCCTCCCTTGAGCTCACCTGTCTATTGGTTGGTAGTTGGGGGTGGGATTCTAATGAATCTCAGTAGTAGATAATACCAAACAATACATGCAAGATAAATGCTAATGTATGAAATACTTACTTTACACATGCTCATATTAACATAATGAAATTATGCATGCTCAATGCTTCATGCATCATACTCATGGCCATAGCATAATCATAAACAGAGTTTCAATCATTCAAATATGTTACACATAACAAGCAAGCATAGTAAGTAATCATACATATACACAAGTAATAATATCAAATACATGCAAGTAAAGTAAACTCACTACCTTTTAAGAACTAATGTGTCCTTACGTAGGATCCACTTTCACCGGCTTGAAGTTCACTTCATTTCCTTTTGGCCCTAAAGAAATAACTATATTTTTAAAGTCAGGGATAATGAATATCTATATTTTCCTTTTTAACCCTTATTCCATTAGGGTTAAATTAAGTAACTTAAATTTGTTACTTTCAGCTTTATCTTTTACCGTCCTCAACAATCTAGCAACTTCTATCATTTTTAATTAATTGCACAAAAATCATTTTAATGTGCTGTCAACTCTCACATGTTCTTAAACAAGTCCCCTTTCATATGAAAATATCCTCAAAGATCAGATCTTGTCCAATGATTTCCAAATTTTACATTCTCCTTTATTGCTCGGTTAAGCTTCAAGAATTCATAGCTTAACTTCAAAAATCAATATCTCTTTGCATAGAGCTTTAAAAATTACAAATTATATATAAAATTAAATCTATACAAGTCCTATTTAATTCTGGAAAATATCTCAATTTTCTGGGTTTGTTTACCCATTTTAAAAATTCGTATAAACTCTCTGTCCAGTTTTAACTTCCAAAAGTCAGGGTTATTTTGTAAAAATCATAACTCTTTACTCAGAGCTTAGAAAATTACAAAATACCCACCAAAAGGAAGCTACACGTCTATACTTTCTTTCTGGAAAATTTCATAATTTTTAGAGTTTATTTGCTAGATCCGAAATGCAACGTCATGCAACTGTCTCCAGATTCAGTCAAAACCGTTTCCTGTTTTGTAACTCAACTTCGAAAAATCGTAACTGAAGTTATAGATCTTCGTTTGGAGTGAACCAAAGCTCATTTTAAACTTTAAGAATCTTAGCATCTCCTATAAAAAATTTCATAATTTTTAGAGTCCATTTACTTAGTCAAACCACAAATGGAAGATGATTGACTCCAAACTTCCAAAATCGACATTTTAAACTTTTTTATGAAGCTTATGATTTAATACCTCAAAGTACCTTTGAAAATTCATTCACCAACATATTCTCACACAATTTTTAGTGGTGAACACGTTGGTAAACCCAGATTTATGAAATTTCACTTATTTCTTTAAGGTTCCTTCAGATTACAAATCTGATTTTAAATCAAAAGCTTCAAAATCTTGAAGAAGAAGTAGATTTACCACTAGGTTTGATCTTTGAACTTGTGGTCAACATAACCACTCTATTCTTTGATCAACCCTCAGCCTAGATTCAAGAAGATCACATGCACATGAGTTTTTAACTACTCATAATGACATGTATGAAGAAAACATCCAAAACACCAAGATAGAGTTCAAATTCCTTACCTTAAACTTCTTGATTTTCTTCTTCCTAACTCTAACGGTGGAATTGAAGGTGGAAATGAGTGATATAATTTTGGTGAGGTGTGTGTGTGTTTTGTGCGTATGTGTTTTGTGTGTGTATTACATGTGTGTTTGGTGTGTGTGTGTGTCAGACTGTTAGGTGAGGATATTACAATAAACTGTGTTGTATCATGTTTGTGCCATATGTTTTATGATGTAGACAGAGACTACTGCTGCATCATCATCAGATACACGTCTCTTGCTTCTGGTTTTTATAATTAGACTTTATCGTAATCTTGAAATCTGTTGCTTGAGATCATGTAGGACTCTTTTTTTTCATATCGCCCATTGCATGCTTTTTCTTCCCAAAATCATAGTGTCCGTGTGTGCGCGTGCTGTTTTTTTTTTAATACTACCTTGTCAATTTGTCAGAGTTTCCATGACACCTAAAATGTGCGAGAATTTATTTCACAAGCCGCGATTTAGTCTACTTATCATTTTGTCATGTTGAATGGCTTTATCCAGATTTGTGACTGGGCAGATACGATAACGCATAACTCTATATGATAACAATTTTTAATGTTTAGCAAAATTAGATAAGTAACTAAGAGCAGAGTAATAAATATATAAATTTAAGGAATTATTTTTCTGTTGTTTTGCTGTATCATATAGATATTTTCTTAAAAATAATAATTCAAGCATATTTTGTCACTTTCTCATTTTTTATATTTATTTTAAAAAATTACTTTATAGAATTGTTTTAAGAACATAAAAATGGTTGAAAACAAACAAAAAATATTTTGAGGACGGGAGAATTTCTCTTGACTCTCACTGCAATATCCAGAAATCCCAAAACTTTTCAAGAGTTTCATATGCCGATAAGACTACACTAAAATTTCTGAAATTAAGCTTTTTTTGGTTGGAAAGGGATTTATGTGATTGTCTTGTACATAATCGATATGATTTTACTTGATTTGTAAATTAAGGATATAATTGTCTTTTCTCCCACAGTTTTATTTTGAAAAACTAATTTACAGAATTGTTTTGAGAACATAAAAATGAATAAAAACACAACAAAAACGTATTTTTTGCTCAAGAGATACTTCATCTCACATAGGCTTATATCCTTTGCACTTAATATCTGCACTCTTTTGTGGTAATAGGACAGTGGTTTTGATGCATATACAAGTTGATGCCTTTTTAAAAAAATATATATATTTCAAACTATTGGCCAGTACTAAAAAGATATTGGAAAAAACTTTATGATCTTAAAAAGTTATTTTAGGATCTAGAAAAAAATATTTTATGATCTTAAAAAATTATTTTAGGATCTTAAAAAATATGTTTCAGCATACGAAATAATATTAAGAAGATACTTTAAAATACTATTTGTACTGAAAAAATATCTTATAATCTTAAGAAATATTTTAGGATATTGATTAATACTAAAACTATACTGCAAATTATTTTTTCAAGATCCTAAAATAATTTTTCAAAATCATGAAGTATTTTTTCAATTCTGTTCAGTATCCTGAAATGTTTTTTCTAATTTTTTTCAATATTCTGAGATGTTTTTTTTTTTAAAAAAAAACATCAAGTTGTATTTATGCCGAAACGGTCCCATGTTACCACCTCAATCGTGGATATTAAGCGCAAATGATATAAGCCATATCTGTATTTCATATATTGTGAGTCACGATTGATAAGTTACTTCTGAAAGCTTGAATCACTATTCTTTTTTTTTTATATATATAAGAAAAGTTTTAGGAAAGGGGTCGGGCTCACTCACAGTCCAAGGGCAGGGCGCTTGGAGACCAGTCCACAAGGGATACTGACCAGAGAGTACACATGCCTCCATCTCTACCAGCATTACCACTGCTTCCTAGACCCCTAGGATGCCTCCCCCAGCGTCTTGACTAACGCAGAGATCGAACCCCCTCCCTAAAGGTGAGAAAGACCGATTCTCACACCAGTTGAACCCAAAGATGAGAGGTAATCACTATTCTAAACAAGCACTTAGTATCATAAAGCTCCAAAACTTTTTGAAACTTCAAGGTAGGATTAAACTGAAATTAAGTTTTATTATTTGAAAAGAGATATATGTCATTATCTTGTACAAAGATGGTTACACAAATTCTTACATGAGTGGTAAACATATTCCATTTATAAAATAAAGATACAATTATTTTCTTACCCACAAATTTTAATTTCAGTTTAATGCAGTGAAATTCCAAAAAAAATCAGGAGATTTTTTGATATTAAATGGCTATAAGAAGAGTGCAGTAAAATTTTCCTTCTTTTTTTTTTTTTGTCAAAAAGTGAAATTTTCCTTTGAATCCCTAGCCACCAAGCTAATAAATTTCTATTTTCATTTACCCAACCGCTTTAACTATGTAGGGCATTGTACTCGCTCTTCTTACCGTTCAATTTCTCTAGACTTTTTTATACTCTAAATAGGAAATATTCTTTGAGAAACGGAACACCAAAATTTGTGCACAAATCCTAGGGGGCCGATGGAGCTTCGGAGACCGTACAAATTCTGAAATCTTTGACCAGAATGCGAACACCTTATAGAGTATTTTAACTGCTGGATTTTTTTCCCCTTTTAGTTAATGTGGTCCTCCCACTTCAAAACGGGAAACGCGCCAAGAGAAAACGGCCGAGTGCGAAAATGCGGGATTCCGATTCTGGACCTTACACAGTTTCCAGTCGCTATTTGGGGTTGAACAAGCCTCATCACTCTCCACCGCCACAGAATCCAATAATGCATTCACTTCCTTCTCTCTCTTCTGGTTGAATTTCCTCAACGTGCGTGCTCTTACTCCTTAGGTTGGATTTATTTTGTTATTTTGCTCGGCAAGCTTCTTAATTGAATTTTGACCTCAACGAGCTTTTTTTTTTTTTTTTTTTTTCATGTTTTCGATTGGAGCAGGAGTGAACTTTCATTACTGGAAGGAGATCTCGTATCGGAGAGTTGTCGTATATTTTTAATTCAAGGGGCGGAGTTTTCTCTGGTGCCGTTTTTTCAATATACTCTGAATCACATGATGTCTAGTATTGATCACTATATTTACTAATTGTACATTTTCACCAGTTTGCTTTTTAACCATATTTTCACCAATTTGTTTGAAACGAAGAACTCATATTTTGATTTATTCCTTATAAATCTTTAAATGCATCATCATGCTTTGTATGACTCGAAGCTTTTTCCAAAGTATATGTTTCTAGGGCTTGTTTATCCATATGGAGTTGGCTGTAAAAATAACCTAAACGATTATTATGCTTTTAATTGAGTTGTGTGGGTGCAAAACATATTTGGATTCTCCACTCTCTCTACTAACCCCTCCCCTCATGCACTAATGGCCTACAAGCGATCAGTTATATTGCAGCCAGAGAGTCGCTGTGGAGTTGGACATGTCTGAATTATTCGCTCCCGCTGGCCGTTGATTGGACTCCCGTTAATATACCCCAAACTTATGCTATTGTGCACAGTGTGTACCCAACAGACCTTCCAAAACACACAAGCCATTCTCCTTTATTATTGTGAGTTACCCCCAACATCAAGATTCCTCGAGCCTACACGCATTTTGAACAGTTCCTCCCCAGGTGGTGAAGATTTGTGTTCATGCATCTCTTGCTCCAGCTTCTGCTTCTATTTTTCACTTTTCTTCTTTGACCGTGAAATCATTGTCATTAGTGCTGATACATATGAATATGCTATTTGCTGTCTTGTATTGTGAAGACAGAATTTGTCACCAATGCAACACTTCCCGAGGAAAAAGCTTCTACTGGTGCAGCAATGAACTGGGTTTTAAAGGAGGGGACATGATTGGGAGTTTTATATTGTAGAAGGGTTTTCAATCTGATTGGTTTTGGTTTTGTGTGTGTGTGTGTTTTGTGCATTTGTTTTGAGACATGGACATGGTTTTGTTCTTCATGTATTGCGTATCTGTTGGGACGTGATTGATATTGATTTGATGTTGTTGAACCTTGTTTTGTTCGTGTTGAATCTGAGTTTGGTTTGATTTACTGGTTGAAGTTGATTTTGGTTGGGAAAGAAGAAAAGATGATGAATTTGAGAGAGGGCCGAAAGTTCTTTGTTTCAGGGGCATTTGGGACTTTTCTCTGTAATATCTGTTTGCTTAAATATAAATAAAATTTCTCTTACCTATTGTTCATTGCATCCCCAACAAGATCACAGTGATTGGCATTTTTAATCTTCTCCTTTCCAATTCATTCCATTCCTTTTTTTTGTTAGATGCAAGAACTTTGGAATCCCTTTCCTTTTTTCCCTTACTGCAACCATTGTATATATGATAATGGGATTGCTTTATCTGTCTCTAATCTTCTTTTCCCCATTGTTTGACAGATTGAGGACTTGAACTGGTGTTGAGAGACTGAAAATGGTATGTTCTATTTGCTGATTCGAAATATATCCATACATAAGTACTTTTTGTTGCATTTTAAGTCTTAATATTACTGAATCCAACTGTAGTGCGCATTCAGAGACTGTCCTTGTGGATTCTTTTTCAAATCCATTCTATCTTGTGCTATCTGTTTTCCCCCTCAATTATTGCATGTATTTTTGCAACTTTGGTATCTACTTTCCTTTTAATGTATGCTGATTTTGCAGGATGGGGATAATTCTGGTTTGGAGAGTGACAATTATGACTGGAATACTGAAGATGAGTTAGAAATTGAAAATTTTCATTCTTCATCTTCAAATTTAACTGTTTCTAATGGAGAGGCTGATTCTGGGTCTGGCGAAGTAAGTTTTTTTTGGCACTTCTCTTTCTAGCATTCTAATTTTCTTTTCTCTTTCTTTGTTTTTTTCCCTTCTGTTTTTGGGGAGGGGCTTTATTGATATGAAAAACAAAGACTTTGCCTCTTGCTTCCTCCCTTTTGGCTCAGGTGACCTTAATATATAAGGTTACATTATTTCTAGGCCAAAGTAGGATGCTGCAGGGTGCATTAGTGTACTTTTTTGTGCCAGTATCTTTCTTTTGCTACTGCTATTAAATTTATGAATGATCTACACTGATTGCACCAGAAGAGTATTTAATGTTTTTTCAAAATATGTCTTGTAGTACAGGACCTTTCTTTGCACTGTTGGTGTAAAATTATGCGTCTGCGATGTTTATTTGTTGCCTGATTTCTGAACTTTCTTGCTACTCGCAAGAATCTATAAGCTTCACGCATGGATTCCCCCTCATTCCCTTTTCTTTACCCTTGAAGGCAAGCTCATCTCCAGGTTCATCAAATTCCAAGATGTTCGATCACTTTGTTCAAATGGGCTTTGCTAAAAAATTGGTTTCAAAAGCAATTCGGGAACATGGTAAAAACCCTATTTTACTCAGGCATGGGTTTTAGGTATATCATTGAGATTGACAGTGATCTTTTTCTCATGAACATCCAGGTGAAGAAAATGAATATTTACTTCTTGAAGCAATTCACACATTGTTGGTGAGTTAATATTTTCCTCTATTGATTAATACAATTCCTAGCTTGTATCTTCTTTCTGCCAACTTTTATGAAGTTATACCCTGCTATTTTCATCCTCTCTTTATATATCTCATCTCCTCCCTCCCAAATTTCTATATTGTATCTGTGCATATTTTAAACAAAACTACTTATTTATATTTGTGCACACTCAAATACATATTTATATTTAGGCTAATGGAGGATAGTTAATTAACAAAAATGCACTGAAATTTATATTTTGAAAATAGAGGGTAAATTTGTATAATTAATTTTTAACTTATTCTTAATATTTTGTGGTTTGTTTCTTCTCATTAAGATGTTAGCTTTTTCATCTATTCAGTATTTCCATATTTTCCTTTCATTCTATTATTTTATTACTGATTCACTTATATCCTAGCTCCTATTTACTTGGGTTACTATATATACTAAAATATAAGGCCGTGCTTGGTACATTTCCCTCTTCATTTAGCCTTATAGGCTATGTTCGGTAGAAGGGAGGCTTTTAAGTGAGAGGGAAGCCTAACTTTGTTTGTTATAGATGGGGAAGGGAGAGGAATTGTTATTAACACAAAAAGAAGACCAGGAAAGGACCTAAATAATCAAACCCCAGTTTATAAAGGAAATGTGAAGAACTATAAGCACCTCCACTATTAACCCTCTATTGCTGCACCTCACCGTCTTCCTCATTCTTCTTTTTTCTTCATTCTTTCTTCTACTTCCAGATTGGTGGTGACAATATTGAAGGCAGGTGGCAACGATTACTTCCAATGCTATCTTAGCTGTGTTTTGCATGAACGTCAGAACTGGTTTGACCGTGAACCAGCCTATGGTCCGGGAGGGTGGATTGGTCAAAATGGGTACAAACCAGTTTTCCTTTAAAAAAAAAAACTATTACCCAAAACTATGGGCTTGTTTGATATGATGGAATTTGAGGGTGTGGTAATGGAAATGAAAACGAAATTGGGAGAAATTTTCGTTTGGTACACCGAAGAGAGGATGGAATTGACTTCCATGTGATTCCATCAAAATTGATGGAGTTGGCTTCCATCATACAACCCCAAGATTTGGAAACCCAACCCGCATAATTCATTTTTACCCTTTCCTTCTTCCCTACCACCAGCGATCTTTGATGGCATTGATCTTAAGACAAAATCGCACATCTTCAGACGAATCCCCTAACACCAGACAAACCTGCTGATCTTTAGATGGAGATGATGATTTGAAGAGCAGACAGTGGCGGGATCTTCAATTTCTTCTCCCAGCGATTGCGAATTTATAGGTTCTTGATCATCGTCTTCTTCCTCCGGCGATGATGGCTGTGATGATTTCTGCAAGTCTTCAGGCCTTGTGATTTTGCATCCATCAATGGTGTCACTGCATCCAGCGTCGATGACTGGATTCGATGATTCTGAGTGGTTGGTGTAGAATCCGACAATGATGATTTTGATTTCTTAATAGTTGAGGGAAGCTGGTGTTGGTTCTTATTGAGAAAATGTGAAGGGCACTGTGGTTTTTTAATGCAAATATATATATATATATATATATATATATATATATATATATATATATATATACATACATACATATTTTAATTAAAAAATGTCTCATTTCTATGACATACCAAAGACACATTTAAACCCTGTAACATCCCATTTGAAAATAGCGTAAATTTTTTTTTAAAACCAATGATCAGAGTCGAGCATTCTAGCAAGTGAGTCACTGAACCTTAAAGATATATAATCATAGTGTAATTGTTCTAATACAGTCATCTAATATCCAAAAGAAGGTAAATACATAAACTAGAAACATAAAACTTCGTCTTGCATCCTACATCGTCTGCTTGCCCCTATCTTCACACCTTGACCCTCCCGAACCTGAGGCCACAGCTGAGATCCAATTTCCATTTGGATCTCAGGTAATGGTTAACCTTATGCTCAAATAAAACAGTATATGGACAACAGCAATCATAAACACATAACAGCAGTAAATCACTACATAAGCACACAACAGATGCATGATTACAATATCGACAAAACATAAGCACAAAGAAATATGTAAAGTCTCACAATATGTTTGCACATAACCAGTGCCACGACGGTCCATCGTGTCCTTAGCGCTAGGAAAACCCAACGGCGTTATCAAGACTATAACCCATATAAAGCTGTATGTATAACTGACAACCCTAAACAGAGCTTCAGTATATAACATGGCTATCACATATATGTATATGAGCAGCATAAGTGTTAAGGTTACAATATACGTCCGTACCTCCGTTGATGATATCTGGCACTTTCGCCTACTTATGGTACATTTGACAGTGGTATGACAGCGGTACGACAGCGGAAACAGCGGTTCATGATTTCAGATATCCTATAAGGATAATATCACCGATATGAATATTTAAGATCATAACAGACATTTTAGGTACAAATTACCATTTTGCCCCTAATTTGATTACTTGGTGGAATTTTGCCAGCGCTTCGCTATTTTGACTTTAAACTCTCAAAATTTTGCTATAACCTTTCCTCTAACATATTCCTAAGATAATATCATATTTATTCCTAAAACATGATATCTAAGTTATCTTGAAAAATTAAAAACTACTCTAGCAATTCTACTATAACTACCGAAAGAACTATTTAAACTAAAGACTAAGGACTAAAGAACTTACCTAAAGCTTTGCTATGAACTTCTTACTCCTCCTCCAGAGCTTCTCTCTCTAACTTCTCTCTAGGATTGTGTGTGAATTGATGAAGAATGAAGAGAAATGAAGGGCTATTTATAGAAAACCCGAATGACATTTCTGTAATTTCGGTGAACTTTGTCTGGTTAAACTCTGACCGTTGGATCGCATTTCTTTAAAGTGGCTTAATCTTGGCCATACACATCTTGGCCGACCCCCCCCAAACAAAAGAAGACAAAATTGATGACCTCATCATGTTTGTGTCATCTTGCTTTATCAGATGAAATTTCTGGTTCGGTGTTCTGATCGTGAAATTTTGTAAAATCTTAAAATTCTGGGAACAACACGCTGAAGGTCTTTTCTTCCTTTTCGAGAATACTGGGTTTTCCTTACTCTATACTCTCATAAGGACATTCCGTTACCTGCCGAAAATCCTTGGTAATCGCAACCGGTTACAGAAATAACGTCGGCCGGCGCCAACTTCGGGATAAAAATTCACTTGTTCATAATATATTCTGACTCTAGAAACCTAGTTCACGGTTTTCTAGATAGGATTTTATTTCTATCCGTGGTCATTTATCCTGTTCACTTTTATTAATATAATATCATTTAATTATCACATGTCTTAATCTTATAATATTATTATTTTACAAATATCTAATTTTATCCTTACCCCTCCCCCTAATTTTCGGCCCACACATAAATATATATATATAATAATTTTTTTTTCATTTACCCTAATACTTTATTTATCTTGCATTTATTTTTCCCAAAATTTTCTTATTGGTCCATAAGTAATAACATGGATTTAGGCTTCTATAATTTCTTGAAAAATCCTAAGCCATTGAATCCTTACTTTCTAAGGTTACATCTTAACCCTTATTAATTATTTAATTGGGCCAAAAATTTCGGCCCTTAATAATAATTATTTATATTTATTTTATTTTTCATGTTTCCTAAATTTCTCTAATCTTATAAAATTCCTGAAAATTACTTAATTAATCCCTTAATAATTTCTAATAATTTTCTTAATTAAAACTAATCATTTTCTCACAACAATTTTATTGACATTAATAATTCAAGCTCCATGCAAATTATCAAAAATCATAGAGTCAATTTTAGTCTTAGAATACTTTTTAATTTTCCTTCTTTTTATTTTCATAGGAAATAATTTATTAAATTGTCTAAATTAAGGATAATATGCTTTCTAAATTTTTAATAGTTATTTCATGCCTTCTAGAATTTTTCATAATTTTTCTTAGGATACTTTATAGCCCTAAGATGAATTTTTCACCTTTTTGACAATGAATTTCCTCTAATTTTCTTAGTGTTTCCTTTGAACTTAGACTAATCATATAACATGTTGACGCCAAAGTCTTCGTAAATAGGCATTTTTATTATTGTAACATAATATTCCAGATAATAGTTATCCGGGTATTACAAACCCCATATCCATTTCCATCAAAATCAATTTAACGTCGCAAACTTGTTATTTTATATTATTATTTGTCTTCTGATTGGTATTTCTTTAGTAATACATATATTTGGTAAAATCTCAAACTCATCTGAGTATAGAGTTTCCATCATATTTTTTATGGAAGGTGCTCTCCCTTGTTTAAGGGAGGGTTGCTCTCCCTAGGGAAAGTGACTCATGCGCCAAACGGAAGAAAATAAGGTCTCTGATATGTAAAGATAATAATATGCATTTAGGGACCTAATTCTAAGATAAACTTTGGGACCTAATTGTAAACTAGATAGTTAGTAGGGTAATTAATCATAAATCATAAACTAGACATTAGTTAGGACTTGAAGGAACCTAGGGACCTAATTGTAAACTAGATAGTTAGTAGGGTAATTAGTCATAAATCATAAACTAGACATTAGTTAGGACTTGAAGGAGGCTATAGTGTTATAAATAGCCCATCCTCCCATTCTACTTTCAGATTTCAGACATGGCTTTGCAATAATAGCATTGTGAGAGCCTAGGAGCTCTCTTCTCTATCTCTATTATAATCTCCTTTCTTGTGTCTCTTCCACTTCTAATTTTCTTAAACCTAAGACCTATTTTCACATCAGTCTCCCTCATCCTCTTCCTTCCCAACATGGCCCTGAGGTATTTTGATGCATGTGTCCAATGAATGGTTATGTAGATTTTAAAGCCTGACTTGATACAGGTAGAACTATATTTAAGCAATCACCAAGCATGATCTGTGTGGTGCCGGTGTTGATGCTTGTCTTCGCCCCCCCCCCCCCCCCCCCCTCATTGTAGAATACTGTCAGTTCTTTGAAAACAAATTAGTTTGCCATAGTTCACTTTTTTTTTTTGAGTTATGTATTTCCTCTCAACAGAATGGCTTCACCTCCCCTTCTTTTTGGTACTCTCTTGGTCACTGCATTTTAAAAATATGATTTGTTTATTTCATACATTTCACTGCTGTGTGTAAACACATGCTTGTCTTAGCATTTATTTTTACTAATTTACAGACTCTGGATAGTTCTCCTCAAAACAACAAGGAAATTGAATCAGATTTTCGCTCTTCAGATGTTGAAGGGAGCTCCTTTGATGATGACTCATATATAGACGGTTTCTCAGATGATGAGGTGGGTTTTGCTTTTCTCAGCTTTTTGTATTCAAAATACTTGTCAGTTCATTGATCTTCATTAGCATGTTAACTTTGTGTAACATCAGGTTTGTATATCTAGGTGGTTCTTTTATCTTCTAAAAGATGATGTTTATATATACTTTTTAGGCATTAGTCAAATTAAGATTTATATTGTTACATTGAACATCTTGGTAGCTCGGAAGATATCTCTTCCCCTGGTTCACGGTGGGGAAAAAGAGCAAACTAGTTCTTCAATTGCATGCTTTTTATTATTCATACTACACGCATCTTTTGGACATCAGATATTTGGCAATGGATTGGAGCAATTTTTAGCTGTAGATCTTATATTTAAAATTATGTCTTGCAGGAAATTCCAAAACCTGTATCTGAGAACAGTTTTAAATTGAAGGCCTTAGTGAAGATGGGGTACAAGGCTCAGGAGGCTCTGGTCGCCATGGAAAGATGTGGTGTGTATAAGGTTTCAATCTTGATTTGATATAGGTCTTGGCTAGTCATTTTGCCCCAAGAATCTACACATACACATGTTTGACTGCATAAATTAGGTTTAAAAGATTTAAATGTTTAGTAAACTCTAATGTTCCATTTTCTTGGCCATATTCTTTTGTTGAATTGCTGCAGGTGTGGACGCCTCAGTTGATGAACTGATAGATTTTTTATGCGCTGCTCAGATGGTCAAGGCTGCAGATGCCCTTATGGCCCCTGAAGAGAAGGTAGTATCTTGGCATCTTAAGAATTGACATGATCAAAATGAATTTCAAGCTTACCACTCACTAAGTTGTTTCCTTATTCTTTATGATAACTCACCATCTATTATGTCAGTTTTGGTTTATCTTGTATGTCAGGATTGATAATTAGTAGCTTTAAATATTTTCACAGCCACGATGCAGGGACCATACTAATAAAAACAAGCGCAGATATTATGAACTCGAGGTTTTGGGAAGGAAAAAGCCAAGGGATATTGAAAAGAAAACTTTCAATGAAGATGATGAAAATGTGCATCTTCCAAACCCAATGATAGGTTTTGGGGTTCCTACGGATGAGTCATTCTCTATAACACGGAGAACACTTCCTGAGGCTGCCATTGGACCTCCTTACTTTTACTATGAGAATGTTGCATTTGCACCTAAAGGTGTTTGGCAAACAATATCCAGATTCTTGTACGACATTGAACCTGAGTTTGTGGATTCAAAGTATTTCTGTGCAGCTGCCAGGAAAAGGGGCTATGTTCACAATCTCCCCATTCAAAACAGATATCCTCTTCTCCCCCTTCCGCCATATTTCTGGACATTCTCGGGTGGAGTCCCTACGTAGTTTTCTAAAGCTTTCCTAATCCTCTCTGTTAGTTTTGCGCTGGCATAAGCTGTTTGCAAACAATTAAGTTGGGCCTGTCGTCCCAAGAGGGCCACCATTTTTTTGTCAGGGGCAATGCTTCATGAACTGTGTGTGGAAATGCTTTTGGGTTTCCCTAGGAATCACACTAGGGGAGGTGGAATTAGTAGGACTGACAGATATAAATCACTCGGCAATTCGTTCCAGGTATGCGAGTTTTATCTTTTGTGCTAACCCTGGATCCACCAGTATCCCTCAATTCATATCCTGGCCGATCATGGAGAAAAGAGTTGTTTTAAATTTAAGCTATCTACAATTTCCCCCTGTATTTTCACTTTACTAAGAAGAAAGTTGAGACTTGTAGAAAGTTATATGCACATTCTGCATTTATTTCTACTTTCTCCATAACCTTGAGAGTAGTCTTTCTGGTTCTTGGGGTGATTTAGGGTGGTGTGTTTTTGTGTTGTTTTCAGGTTGACACCGTGGCATACCACCTATCGGTTCTTAAAGACTTGTACCCCAATGGCATCAATCTTCTCTCTCTGTTTTCCGGAATAGGTGGTGCAGAAGTAGCCCTTTATCGGCTTGGCATCCCTCTTAAGAATGTTGTTTCAGTTGAGAAATCAGAGGTAAATAGGAGCATAGTCAGAGGATGGTGGGATCAAACAAACCAGAAAGGAAACTTATATGACTTGGATGACGTACAGCTGCTGGATGGTGCCCGGTTGGAGTACTATATGGAGCTTTTCGGGGGTTTTGATCTTGTTGTTGGTGGCAGTCCTTGTAATAACCTAGCTGGTAGCAATAGGGTTAGCCGAGATGGTCTCGAGGGCAAAGAATCAGCTCTCTTTTATGATTACTGTCGTATTCTAGATCTAGTAAAAAATATAATGGCGAAAGGTCACTGACTTTTGTCGACAGACCACCTCTGTTTGGGTCACTGACTTTTGTCAACAGATCATCTCAATGTGTGATTGGACTGACTTGGATCGTCCTATTCAAACTGGAAACCTGATGCATCTCTCACCTACCTCATCCTCCCCTTTATTTTCTTTTTATCTTTTGCAAGAGAACTGAAGGACTTGCTAATAAATTATTTACGTTCATAGTTCTCAGTCTACTATTTCGTCATCCTCCTAGGCTCTTGGAGTCAACAATTTTACTGATCAAACTGCAGTTAACATGCCAATAGCAAATAAATTGGCCCTTTGTGTATAGTAGTGGCTGTTATTGTGAGGATGTAATGTTTGTTCCTGCAGACTGTTATTTCGTACAGATTTTATTCATTCGACATGTTATGTGGGGTTAAATAGAGTATCAAGTTTGAAATATAAAAATAGCATGGCGTGTAAGATGAAAGAGAAAGTGCTTTCATCACGACTTTTCCATGAATACACAAGGATGCAAATATGTGTGTGTGTGTGGGGAGCAATTGAATTAATTATAATATCCCCTTCCTTTTAATAAAAATACAATATCTATTGTAATTAGACTAAATGGATTCTGGTTGTGGAAAAAATTTCTATCGAGACTGACGCTATCTGATTTTGGATACGTTTATCAGTCTCTAGCTTCAATTTCAGAAACTATGGGTAAATTTCATCATTACAAAAAGAGAGAAGCTGAGTTTTTGCCTTTTTTTGTTTTTGTTTTTGTTTTTTTTTTTGGGAAAATTGATTTCAGGGCCCAAGCTAGGAAAATAATTACAAAAAAGGCCCAAGAAACATTCATATACCAGAAAAGGCCCTAGGGCCTTTTCTGGAATTTTTTCAAAAAAAAGTGTACGGATATAGTTGCTAATTGCTACTGATGTAGTTGTTAATTGCTACAGATGTAGTTGTTAAAATGTAGTTGTTAATTAGACTGATTTAGTTGTTAACGGGGACTGATATAGTTGTTAAACGCTACTGATATAGTTGCTAACGATTTTTGAAAAAATGCCAGAAAAGGCCCTAGGGCCTTTTTTGGCATGTGAATGTTTCTTGGGCCTTTTTTGTAATTATTTTACTAACTTGGGCCCTGAAATCAATTTTCCCTTTTTTTTGGTGGTATGAAGACCTTTGGGTCTAGTTGTACAAGACGTGCCTATTGTGAAGCTAAGCCTGGGGTTTAACGCCTGCCATCCAAACTTAACAAAAAAAGAAATGTGGGAACTTTAAAAAACACACTGGCCAAAAGTCAAATGAACCTCACATCACCCTTTTTATTTAGGAAAAATTTCATTCAGGGCCTAAGGTAGAAAAATATTATCAAAAAAGGCCCTAAGAAAAATCAAATGTCAAAAAAAGCCCTAGAACCTTTTCTGGTATTATTTCAGAAAGCGTTAACAACAATATTTATATCCCGTTAACAACAAAATCAATATCCGTTAACAACTATATCAATACCTGTTAACAACTATATAAGTATTTGTTAACAACTACGTTTTTCTAAAATAATACCAGAAAAGACCTAGGGTCTTTTTTGACATTTGACTTTTTTAAGGCCTTTTTTGACAATATTTTCCTACCCTGACCCTAAATGAAATTTTCCCTTTTATTTAACCTTGCGTTGACTTCTATAAAAGGCACTCAATGTAAACGCCGCCAATCCTTCAGCATCTTGTGCATTGGAATCACAACATAAAATACAATATACTCCATCTTGTGCTAAGGATCTAATTAACAACTGTTTTTAATCTTTTTTATAAGGCATTTCCAAGTTTTCATGGTGTAAATGCAATTAATTCATTTTTTTATATTTACCCATATTTAGTAAGGGTAATGGTGAATGAGTACTATATTTAAATTTAGGATAGTTAGTAGGGATAATATTGGAAATCACTTGAATTTTATAACAACTTTAATGCTTTTAACTAACTTTATTGGTTTGTAAAAATTGGTAGTTAATGCCTTATAATAAAAACCAGAGGAGTAATTTGGGATGACATGGTTTTTGGTCTTTCAATTTACAACCCCTACACAGCATCAAAAGTTTCAGCTTGCACATAGAAACAAAGGCAAGACATCACTGCTGAACATAAAGGAGCCAGGATGATTCTCCTCATACGAATCTAGGCTCCACTGCCACTACCAACAAATACCTTATATAACTAAGATTCTCTCTCTCACGTGTCTAAATCATTCTCCCAATATACGACATAAGGAAACAGGCTGCAGGAGTCAGCCAACAGTCCAAATAAGAAGTAAAACTCGCCATGTTTATCACTGACCCTCCAACAAAATTTGACAAGATCAACCTTCAAAAATAATTCTCAAATATACACCAAATATTTATGTTGTAATCAAGCCACCATTCTTAAAATCCTTGGCATAGCATAGTCAACATCAATCTTTCATAGCCATTATATTCCAAGGCTCATACAAAGCATACTATAATGGACGCGACATGCCTGATCCCCAAATTCTTCCAAATCTATTACCAGTCTACTGACAAAAACATGAACACTGGACATCACAAAAAGATAATTACTTGCGGTGGAGGGGTTAGAAACAGGAAACAAGGACACTGGACATCACAAAATAAGACCAACACTTTCTTTTGGGAGGTTTAAGGGTATATTTATTAACCTCTTTCCAAGGAACATGACATACTCGCAAAACCTCAGGAGACCAATACTTCTCATTGTCTTTAAGATATGTTCATAAAGATTGCTTCTCTCACTCAACCAAGCAATGTGCAAATGATTAAGCACTTAACATTAAGTACCCAAATTTGAGTACCAGTTTTGCAACAACACATTCAACCAAAAAGTCTATAGCCTGAACAGATCAATTCGAGCACAGCCTCATAACCTCATTTACTGATGGAGTTATATAAAACATTTTTATTTATTTATTTATTTTTTAAAGGGGACCGAATGGTCTCAGGCAGGAATCGAACACGCGACCCTTGATTGATGGTGGCACTTAAAGGCCACCTACATACCACTACACCCCAAGGGCGTTGGTAGAGTTATATAAACATTACCAAAGAAGAATTACACAAATTTCAGAAATTTATGTGAAAAACTAAATTTGCTGAAAACTTCATCAGCTAAAGAAGACAAGGTATTCAGATCAAAAAGAAGAAGACAAGGTAGGATTGAGAACGACTAAAACCATGAACAGAGCTCCAACAGCGGCTTATCCTACCCTAAGACTAGAATACAACAATCAATTCTTTGAAACCTATAGTGAATATTTTGACATCCAACGTTCTTCCCTTTTCCACTAAAAAAAAAAATAGTAATAAACATGATGCAGCATTCATATTTCAATTTGTAAAGAAAGATAATAACTGAAAGACCAAACTAAGATACACTCTTCCTGTTTCAAAGGTTTTTATGTTGGCAGTTGCATCTGCAGAGTGAACATACAGAGAAAAGGAAAATGCTTACATGTGAATAGAAATTCACACCCTTATCCTCTACTATAATTTATAGCAAAGTTAAGAGAAATTAGAAGCCCTTTCCAATCCAAATTTCAATTCAAGGTCTTGCTGGCACCAATATACAAAGACACCATTCTTCAATTCTTTTACACTTTCCCTTGTTTAGTTTCTTGGGTATAATTAAAGTGGTCCTTCATCCAACAAAAAGTTACAGTTCATTCCAGCTACCCTTCTGTTGTGATGTAAAACACACAAACCAAGTCATGACCATTAAGTTTGATTTTTGTGGGGAAAACTTTACGAAGTCAACAACTCCTCTAAACGAATAAAAGATTCTTTTTAAACTAGACAAATCTATAGATAGATCACGCATAAGAAAGGAATCCAATGATTGAAGATATTGTAGACATAATCATGACTCCATCACTGAGAAGCGCCAAGCATATGTTAGAAGAATTCCTAGGAAAACTCTTGTATATCATAGCAGTTGTAATCATGAAACCCATCTAGAGTACAGAATTTGCACTTTCAGTTGCCAGAAAAAGAGCAGCAAGCAAATTAAAACACAGAAAAGATACACTTAGAGGGTGAGGTATTAATTCTGATCTCAGTCCAATCTTAGTATCCAACACACAAGCTGGCTGGCATAACGGTGTATACATTAAGGTTCATAAAAGAACAACCAGTATAGTAGGAAAGATAGTGGAAACGAAATGAAGTTTGAATTGGAATGAAGTAATCATGTTCTAAGCTTGAATATTTTATCTATGTGCAATGTGACTACCTCAAATTTGATGCTTGCCGCAGTATAGAAAATAAAGATTAAACCTTTCCAGACTATCCAAATAAAGCGGATCATTGGGGGATGTAACTTTATCAAGGTTCCAAATATTAGCAAGAACAAGAACCACCACACGGATATATATTAGGTTTGTGTTTAAAAACCATGCTACTTAAACATGTGCTAAGGTTTTTACGAGTTTAACGCATCTTCATGTAATCATACATAAATATTACAGCACGGTGCAAAGGTACCATCTAAGCACTCCTATAGAAAAGTAAAAGCCTCAAGTACTAATCCCCACAAATAGCATATCATAGAACGATTGATACACCTTCCAATAGAACAATTAGGACTACCACCAGCCGAAAATTCACAAATTCCCAAACTACAGATTCACAGAAACTCTTGAATTTCCTACATTGGATTCGTTATATCAGACTACTTATCTTTGGTGGAGACCCCGTACTTCTCTTGCATCTTAGCAATCTCTTCCTCCTTCTTCTTCTGATCGAACTTCTTGCCCATCTTCGCCTGCTGGTAATAAAGCACAATCAGGTAACGATTGGCAACGTTGAAGCCGGAGAGGTGATCGACGGCGGTTTTGGCGTCGTATATGTCCTCGTATATGACGAAGGCGGTGCCACGAGTGTCCTTGTTGGTGCCAATGCGAATCTGCCGAATCGCCCCGTACTTGCCAAAGATATCGTACATCTCCTCGCTGGTGATATTGAAGGGTAGGTTACGAACATAGAGAACGCGATTTACCTCCGGCGGCAGTCGAGTGTTACCCTTGCGGAGGCTGATCGTCGCCATGCTTTTCGCCGACCAGTGCTGCTGAGAATTGGGGCTCGACTTCCAGGTTGTTCCGACGGGAGAAGGGTAAACAGAGTAATCTAGTTATATATTTATAGCTAGGTCGGTGACTTTAGTAAATAAAATATTATTATTATCATCATTATTTTTTTATATTAACTAAATACATTATATTTTATACAGTATTTGATAATGATAATAGTAATTTTCATATTTTCCATATTTTATTTTTTAATAATAAATATTTAAAGAATGATAAAATATCGATGTATCTCATGAAATTTTTTTTGAAATATTAAAGAAATTCATTTTCCTTTTGATAAAAAAATTATATTTATCTTCCTGGGCCATGTCACATTAAATTATAAAATTGAGGGAAATCTTTTGCAAAGTAAAAATCTTAAGCATGTAATTAATAATTTTCTTATACGATATATTATTTCTAGAAAATAAAATTCATTTAATTATTTTTGTTTTCTTAAAATAACACATTGTCAAAAGATTTTTTTTTATTTGCTTAATAGTATAATAATTCCTTTATAAACTTAGAACATAAAGTCTTATATCTCTCTCTCAACAAGTGCACTTCCCTAAATTTAAATTGATGTTCTTTTCTTTTATAGAAGTGAGACCACTTATAGCTTATTGGTGAAGTGAAAAGATGTTTAAATACTTTTTAATACAAAAAAAATATTTAAATATTGTTGTAAAGATTTTAGGCATAGATTAAATCCAATTTAGTAATTCAGGTAAAAAAAAAAAATCCAATTAACTACCTGAAGTGCCCAAACGACAGCGGACTTGGGTTTATGTAGAATAGTATGGTTGCACAGATATTGGGTTAGACATAGAGATGGAAATAGGCCAGATCCCTATCAGGCGGTTTACGGCCTGACCTATTTAGAGCCTGGTATGGCCTAGCCTGTTTATTAAAAAGGTCAGACCAAGGCCTATTTAAAGGTCTAAATATGTAAATAGGCCAGGCCTTTTTTGTTAAGGTCTGGCCTGTAAACCTTCAGATCTGGCCTGTTTACATATCAAATAAATATAATATTATTTTTATCATATAAATAACACAATTTTAATTTTTTTTCATTCTTATATTCTAATTTTAAGTATAATTAGTTAATTATAGTTTTATACATATTATTATATTAATTAATTATGGCCTTTAAGGCTTGTAATATGAGGCATTTTTAAAAGCCTACATCATATGTTGGCCCTTAAAAAGGTTTCAGGCCTAATCAGGCCTTATGAAGACTCAGGCCTAAGCCTAAAAAACAGTCCGTATTCAGGATCAGGCCCAGGCTCAGGCCTTTCCCCTCTATTATAGGCTCAGGCCTATTTAGTCAAAGTCTGGCCTGGCCTGACCTATTTTCATCCCTAGTTAGACATCAGCTTGAAGAGTTTGGTATGAAAAAAGATTGGACTAGCATTTTCGGCTCAAGGACCGGTTCAGTCTTAATAGGCCTAAGACCAAGACCAGGTTGGACTTAGTCCACTGGGTTACTACACTTGTCCAAATTGGTCTCCTAATATTTTATAAAAAAAAATATGTTGGATGGAATGGAAATTTTAATATATATATATATATATATATATATATATATATATATATATTAACATGCATTATAAAAAATATATATTAATATATTCATCTCACTGTTCGGGCTTGACTATTCAGTCTGAATAGGCAACCCAATGTCCAAA
Source organism: Acacia confusa (assembly GCA_037074495.1). Taxonomy (NCBI): domain Eukaryota; kingdom Viridiplantae; phylum Streptophyta; class Magnoliopsida; order Fabales; family Fabaceae; genus Acacia; species Acacia confusa. The sequence goes on from CM073511.1 coordinate 17,386,367, forward strand.
CCAGCCCAGCCCAGCCCAGTGTAAGTTGGACCCGGTCTTGTCTGGTTTTCATTCGGGTTCAATTTTTTTTTAGGATCACGTTTGTACTCAAGAAAGATCGAGTCACCTCTTGTCCTTGGGCTCAACTGATAAAGGGGTCGGACTTTCTCACCAAAGGGAGAGGGGGTTCGATCCTGGAGTTGATCAAGGCGTTGGAGGAGGCATCGTAGTTCCTAGCTCCTAGGAGGAAGGGAGATTTCGCCCTATTTGGATCGTGGGTGAACCTAACCTTTTTCCTAAAATTCTCTTATTAAGAAAAAAAAAAAGACCGAGTCGAGACGGCTGGGTGGGTTATTGGGTTCCTTGTACAACAACCCTAGAACATGAGAAGTTCTAACTTAGGAGTTACACGGTTGACGGTTCTAGTGTATACCAAAATTAAGTGTGAACCACTACGTCTCATCCATACAATGCACTGTGCTCACCGTTATGGAACTCTCTTTTCATACAAAGGCATATACTGCACAGTAGCTTTATCTATAATTCTTATTAATTATCCACCAATAATAAATTGTATATAACCCAACAATTGCGAATATATTTATTATTATAAAACTAAAAGTGATTTAGAAGAAAATAAAGATTCAAGAGAGAATGAAGAGAGAAATTCTCATACAAATCTTTTCTTCTCATATCATGTATGATTACAAGGTTTTTTATTTATAGGCATTAATGAATTACCCTTCAAAGATCACCTACTAAGAGTCACAAGTATTACCTAACTAATATCACCTACCAAGAGTTATAAGTATAACTAACAAAGAGTTACCAACCAATATTCATCTACCAAGAACCTACCAATATTCATCTATCAAGAACCTACCAATGTTCATCTACCAAGAATCATAAGGTTTACCGTTCAACTCCATTCCCAGAAGTGAATGTAGTAACTAATGAATTTTCAAGTGGCCGAGGACGTGGATGTAAAGGTGGCTACAATCGTGGGCGTGGGTGTGGTCGTGGCCCAAATCATGGTGGATCAAATTCCTGCCCTAAATCGGGAAAGTTTGATAAGAACCCCAAAAGGGAAACAAGTAGAAATAACAAACATGTTGAAAATGCATGTTATCGTTGTGGTGTCAAAGGTCATTGGTCACGTATCTGCCGTACACCAAGACATTTGGTTGACCTTTACCAAGAATCATTGAAAAATAATGGTAAAGGGCCAAAGATTGAAGCAAATCATGTTGATAAGGCTGAGAATTCTGGGCATGAAAATGTTGAAATGGCTCATTTTGATGTTGCTGATTACTTAGTATAAATTATTTTTCATTTTTAAAATGGTCATGTTTTTAATAAGTTAAAACTTTCTTCTGGTATATGTATTTCTTTTAATTATGTTTTATTTTTATTTTCATGTATCTTTAATGAAGAATGAATCTTGTTGACAACAATCCTGAAGATTTGTGTCTCGTTGATAGTGCAACAATGCACACCATACTAAAAAATGACAAATATTTTTCTTCATTGGTAATGTGAGAAGCCAATGTTCAGATTATATCTGGTAGTATAAATTTGATCGAAGGCTCCGAAAGAGCTAATATTTTGTTACCTGAAGTAACAAAATTATGCATTGAAAATGCATTTTATTCTACCAGATCAAGAAGGAACTTGTTGAGTTTCAAAGATATCCGTAGAAATGGATATCATATAGAAACAACAACTAAAGATAATCAAGAATGTCTTGCTATCACAAACATAATTTTTGGTAGGAAATGCATATTAGAAAATTTTCCTACTTTTTCTTCTGGTTTGTATTATACATTTATAAGTACAATTGAAATACATGCTATTGTAAACCAGAAGTTTACTAATACAAACCAGCAGTTTGTCGATGCAAACCAGAAGTTTACTCATGAATTTAATATTTGGCATGACCGGTTAGGCCATCCTGGGTCAACTATGATGCGACAAATAATTGAAAATTCATGTGGACATACCCTGAAGTGTAAGCAAATACCACAGTCCCATGATTTCTTATGTAATGCATGTTCCAAGGGAAAGTTGATTATTCGACCCTCACCAAGCAAAGTAGGAGGTGAATCTCTTACATTTCTAGAACGGATACAGGGAGACATTTGTGGACCAATACATCCACCATGTGGACCATTTAGATATTTTATGGTCTTAATTGACGCATCAACCAAATGGTCACATGTCTGCTTATTATCTTCTCGTAACCTGGCGTTTGCGAGATTACTTGCTCAATTGATTCGATTAAGAGCACATTACCCTGATTATCCTATCAAGAAAATACGTCTTGATAATGCTGGTGAATTTACTTCACAAGCTTTTAATGAATATTGTATGTCCCTTGGAATTAATGTTGAACATCCTGTAGCTTATGTTCATACGCAAAATGGACTTGCAAAATCTTTGATTAAATGATTGCAACTTATTGTAAGACCTTTACTTATAAGATCTAATCTACTGATTTCTGCTTGGGGCCATGCCATTTTGCATGCTGCAATGTTAATTCTCATCAGGCCTACTAATTACCTAAAGGTTTCCCCCTTACAAATGGTTTTTGGTCAAGAACCTAATATTTCCCATATAAGAATTTTTGGATGTGCAGTATATGTGCCAGTAGCACCACCACAACGCACTAAAATGGGTCCTCAAAGGAGGATGGGAATATATGTTGGGTATGAATCTCCTTCAATCATAAAATATTTAGAACCATCTACAGGAGATTTATTTACTGCACGATTTGCTGATTGTCACTTTGATGAATCAGTCTTCCCAACATTAGGGGGAGAGAATAAGCAGCTGGGTAAAGAGATTAGCTGGAATAAATTATCATTGGCTCATTTTGATCCTCGTACAAAACAATGTGAACTAGAAGTTCAAAAGATAATTCATTTGCAGGATTTAGCTAATTGAATGCCAGAAGCATTCACTAACCCAAAGAGAGTGACAAAGTCACATGTTCCAACTGCGAATGCTCCTATTCGAATTGATATCCCTGAAGGAAAACCTATTGTGAATGATTCTAAAGCACGCCTGAAGCGTGGTAGACTCATAGGTTCTAAAGATAAAAATCCTTGAAAGAGAAAAGGAGCTAAAAATATAGATGGTCAAGTTGAGGATAATCAAGAAAAGTCAGTAGCTCCAGCAGAGCCATCTCTTGAAGAGTTATCTCCAGAAGAGAATGTTGCAGTCCCAGAAGAGACTTAGGTACCTGGAATGTATGAAAATAATGAGATCTCAATTAATTATGTTATGAATGGTATCCGATGGGATCGAAATGAAGTCAACGTTGACGACATCTTTGCTAATCATATAACATATGATGTAATGAATAATGAAGAGGATCATGAGCCTAAATCTATTAGAGAGTGTCAACAGCGAAAAGATTGGCCCTTATGGAAAGATGCTGTTAATGCAGAATTGAAATCACTGGAAAAACGAAAAGTATTTGGACCTGTAGTCCAAACACCTGAAGGTGTAAAACCAGTTGGATGCAAATGAGTTTTTGTAAGAAAAAGAAATGAAAAGGGTGAAATTGCAAGATATAAGGCACGTCTTGTAGCCCAAAGATTTACACAAAGACCCGGTATTGATTATGAAGAAATGTATTCACCAGTAGTGGATTCGACTACTTTTCATTATTTGATTAGCCTAGCAGTAAATGAAGGGCTTAATTTACATCTGATGGATGTAGTAACTGCATATTTATATGGATCACTTGATAGTGATATTTATATGAAAGTTCCTGAAGGACTAAAGGTGCTAGAAGCATCTAATTCAAATTCTCGGGAACAATACTCGATCAAATTAAATAAGTCCCTATATGATTTAAAACAATCAGGGCGCATGTGGTATAATTGTCTTAAGGAATATTTGTTGAAAGAGGGGTATAAAAATGAACCAATATGCCCATGCATTTTTATGAAAGGATCGAGAAATCAATTTGTTATAATTGCTGTTTATGTTGATAATATCAACATCATTGGAACTCCTAAAGAGCTTTCAAAAGCAATTAATTGTTTGAAAAAAGAATTTAAAATGAAAGATTTGGGCAGGACAAAATTTTGCCTTGGACTACAAATCGAGTACCTAAAGGATGAGATCTTTGTATATCAAGAAACTTATACAAAGAAGATCCTAGAACGATTTTATATGGATAAGTCACATACATTATGTATTCTAATGGTAGTAAGGTCTTTGGATAAGGATCAAGATCCATTTCGACCTCAAATAATTAATGAAAAAGGTGTAGAAGAACTACTTGGTCCAAAAGTACCATACCTAAGTGCTATTGGGGCACTAATGTATCTTGCTAATCATACACAACCTGATATATCATTTGCTGTTAATTTATTAGCAAGATATAGTTCTGCACCAACACAGAGGCATTGGAATGGTGTAAAGCAAATTCTTCGTTATCTCAGAGGTACAATGGATATGGGATTATACTACTCAAATGTATCGAAGCATGAACTAATTGGTTATGTAGTTGCTGGATTTATGTCTGATCCACATGATGGAAAATCACAAATAGGCTATCTATTTACATGTGGAGATGCAGCTATTTCATGGAGATCTATGAAACAAACTATAACAGCCACTTCAGCTAATCATGCAGAAATTCTAGCAATGCATGAAGCAAGTCGAGAATGTGTGTGGTTGAGGTCAGTAATTCATCATATACGAACTACTTGTCATTTATCTTCTGATAAAATGGTTCCAACAGTTCATGGAAGAGATTTAGTAAATAAATCTGTATTGCCCAACTCAAGGAGGGTTATATTAAGGGTGATAGAACGAAACACATTTCACCAAAATTCTTCTATACTCGTGATCTTCAACAGAATGGTAAAATAGATATCCAGAAAATCAGTTCAAGCGAAAATCTAACAGATTTATTTACTAAATCTCTTCCATGAACAACCTTTGAAAAGCTTGTCCGTGGTATTGGTTTGCGAAGATTTAGAGATCTCAACTGATATTGTTAACAGGGGAGTTGATACACGCTGTACTCTTTTTCCCTTATCTAGGTTTTGTTCCACTGGGTTTTCCTAGAAAGGTTTTTAATGAGGCAGCACTCAACAATGTATCAGTGAATGATGTACTCTTTTCTTTGGCTAGGTTTTTATCCCATTGGGTTTTTCCTAGTTAAAGTTTTTAATGAGGCACATTCATAATGGACATCTAAGGGAGAGTGTTATGAATATACTAATTATGTGGATGTCCATTGACCTTTGGTTGGTAAACCTTATAATTCTTGGTAGATGAATATTGATAGGTTCTTGGTAGATGAATATTGGTTGGTAACTCTTTATTAGTTATACTTGTAACTCTTGGTAGGTGATATTAGTTAGGTAAAACTTGTAACTCTTAGTAGGTGATCTTTGAAGGGTAATTCATTATTGTCTATAAATAGAAAACCTTATAATCATACATGATACGAGAAGAAAAGATTTGTATGAGAATTTCTCTCTTCATTCTCTCTTGAATCTTTATTTTCTTCTAAATCACTTTTAGTTTTATAATATTTATTAATTTTTTCTGGGTGATCCAACTATTCATAATCTTCATTTTAACCAAGAAAACCAAAGTTTCTATTTTAGGGCATCTGAATAATCCAATTATTTAACAAAAGCATTGTAATTAAGTGGCTGGCCATATATTTTGTGCCCTACTTTCACTCTTGTTCTAACATTTAAAACCCTAGAAATAGTAAGGGAAATAGGGCATATAACGATGAAAAATAACAAATTGAGAGGGTTCCCACACACTTAAGGTCCCCTAGCTAATGAGCCTTAAAGGCATATATATCATCACCATGGTGATCAAATTATCACCCCTTTTATGTTTACTGAGATAGAAGTCCCAGCTGAACAAATCTCTTAGATCGGCATATGGAACATATGGAGGTACAGGTAAGCCTTAATTTATGTATGAGAAACTATTAAACATATAATTAACTACTGTTTTAATGTAAGAGGAAATCTTTTATTGTATTTTGTGATTGGGTTTACACCATGTATAGTTTTTTTAAATTGTTTGGTTTTGATTTGAATGTGGTTCAAATTGTTCGTGAGAATGTCTTGTGAAAAATATAGTTTATTGAACCTCTCTTGTTTACATATTAATTTTTTTTATTAGTAGAATTATGTGTAGCCATCGATTATTTTGTATAAAAATATAAAGGGAAATTAGAATTGGTGAAAAATCCTCATTACAAACTTTTGTGTTCAACGCAAACTAAAGAACCCAGGCCCCTGAGCGTGTGCAACCTATATTCAGCAGATATAGCTCTTATTTTAGTGTGTGCAATATATCTTTAACTAAATGCAAATGCCTTATGTTTCGCACTTAGTAGTGTAATTGAAATTTGTTTAATTAATTAAAATACCCATGCATGCATGGAACCTATTTTTAGTTGGTGCTACATTTTTTATTTTGCAATGAAAGATTTTTCAGCAATTTTTTTTTTAAAATAAAATAATTAGCAGTATCAAAATGTACTAAGATTGGAAACATTTCATTTTCGCAAACACTTATAATACTATACATGTGTGCTACTTTTTTCTATTAATATTCAATTTATTCCAACTTCTAACCAAAATTTCTGTTGTTGCAGCCAGATATCTGTCCACTTTCATGTTGTCACTATATACCACAATGTGATTGCCATTTGGCATATACAACATTGTGATCAATTTATAGATTCAAGGATCCTATTGATCACAGAGCATATCGATCATGGGATCTCCAAATTAATTGGATACTTCCCAAAGCTATATCTAAGATGATGAATGCATTTAGAAATCTTGACTTTAATTTGTAATGGTTGGTGTGAGTTGATATATAAAGGGGGCGCCAACCAACACACCTCAATGTCAAGATGAAATTATTATACTTTTAGCATAAAAATATGAGTTTAATGTTTCTGCCTTTGAAACAGAAACACTTATTTTTATGTAAGTGAGGCAAAAATATTAAACCCTATAAATATATGCTTTTGCCACAAATTACCTATAGTGCTTAAGATAAAATATCTTATGTAATATATTTTACACTACAAACAAGATATTATTCTTATATTAAGAATATGAGGTAATATATATTTAATTTGATAGGTTCACAAACAAACATAATACAATATGGTATTGCGGACCCCACTATTTGGGAACCCATCATTTGTGTTAGCTTATTGCACATAAAAAATACTAATTTAATCCAATATTAGAAGATACATTTTAAAAGAAATATAAAATATTGTTGATAAAATTAGTCCGGTTAATAGGGAGTTGACTTATGACCCATAAAATCATGAGTTTAAATCCTGTTACCAATTTGAGGCCCTTATTAGTGTGGTGATCTATAAGTATTTCTCTAAACACTTTTTTGCATGGAGTGAAAACCGGAGGCAATACACTATACATCAACAGTTTAGGAGCACAAATATGAGAGTGTTTATAGTTAATCCTTATTGTCAAATTTACATGCATTTCCATATGCATATGCATGCATGTTTAATACTAATAACCGAGCAAATTATAAAAATGGTGATACTAACAAGTATATATAAATGATATGAATTTGAAAATGCAGAGGAATAAAGGGCCTCGAGCGTCAGTGCCACAGTTTGGGGGGTGGGACCAAAAGAAGAAGGGGGCATCAGAAGCAAATTTAGGGTACACAGTGGTGTTCACAAAGGCTCGTGCTGATCGACAGCATCAGAAGGATGACTTCACTGATGTCAAACGTCAAAGCCATCAACAACTCAAAGAACATCTTCTTCCCAGCAATAATAATAAACCTAAAGCTCATCATCAATCTCCTCATCATCACAAGAAGCATGATCGTCGTCATGGTAAACCAGAAGAAGAAGCTTCTGATTCTGGTTCTGCTACTTCTAATCCAATTGTGAGACCCCACTTCTCTTTCTTCTATTTTTATTCATTTCTTTTTCTTAATTATTGTTCTTTTGTTGATTATTTCATCATCATCATCATCATCATATTTATGATCTTCATTTTCTTGAGAGTTTTTAATTATACTCTTTTATCTGATATAGAGATGATTGGGTTTCTTGAACATGACACCCTCAATTGAAACCTGACCATGTGCCTAAACAAGGCTTTGTTAGGAGAGGCAAAACCCATTTTAATGATCTCTATGCTTCATCCATGAGGATTAGTCTTTTCTATCAGCATGAGGATACCACCTAGTTTCTAACAACAAAAGTGCATTAAGTACACGTAATATCTAGATGTGCATATTGTACCCATGTTTTCATACATGGTTAAACTTGATCCTTCATTCCTTAAGAAGATACCAAATAATTTGAATCTTCATATATATAATCTTATTAATATAAAAATTGATAATATATGCGTATATATGTTAATTATTGCTCATCACAACTTTGATCCATGCCCCATTTGTCAACACATGGATTATTGGTAGGAAAACGAAACAACATAACATCAATAGAATTAGAAAAGTTCTATAATAACACATAGTTTGTCTAGTGATATAAGGTCCTACTAAATCCATTTGAATCTTGAGTTTAAGTTCTAGATGAGATATCTGTGTTAAGAGGGATAATCATAAAACCCAACTGAACACATAGTAATAAGATCTAAAAAGAGTGTATGATACTGTTTCATAGCATAAAAAATGAATTGGATATGTTCTTGTGCATTACACAATATTTAACTAATATGCCATACTATTCATGATTTTGTGAATAGAATGTCTTTTTAAGGTTTATTGCGCCTCTCTTGTTTCTCTCCTAGAGTTTCTTGGTGTGAGCATATGGGTTTCTCTCGGTTGATAAGAGTTTTCTATCAACGGTGTCTCTCTTTCACCAGTGATTGTCCACAGGGATGACATTTATTTGTGGGATGTGAATATGCTGGTGAATGCGAGTGTGTATCTAGCTATTTGGGGCTATCAACTCGAGATTGTTGTGGCTTTACAAATTTTAGATCGTTATGAGTATTAGTGACACTTAAGATATCAAGTAGTTTGTATCAAAATTATTTTTTTGGTTATATAAAGTTTAGGCGAGTTGGGTTATAACTTCAAATAAAAAAATTGCTTATTAGTGAAGAGTTTGAGGATATATGAGGAGAATCTAATTCTTGTGGATTTGAAGAGGGATCTACGCAAGAAACACTACTAAAAAAATTAGTGAGGGAATTTAGTGACAAAAAATTTCATTGCTAATCCGTCATAAATTTTGTCACTAAAATTAGTGACAATTTTTGGTCACTAAAATAAAAATTTATCGCTAAATTAGTCACAATATTTTATTTTGTTGCTAAATTCAATCACTAATATGTAGCAAGAGGATTAGTGACTAAGTTTCTCCATCGTTAACTTCCGTCATTAATTTTTCTAATAATTTATCAATTGTGGAATCGGGGACAAAAAATCCTATTGTAAAATGAATTATGTCATAATTTTGTTGCTAATTAAATTAGCGACAAATATTCTATCACTAATTTACTATTACCTCCGGTTTTAATTATAAGACCATTTTTATAGTATAATTTAAACTACAAAAGTGATCTTATAATTAAGACAAGAGGGAGTATTATTTGTCCAGAAGAAGACTAGGGCTTCAGTATTTAGTCTAATGGAATAATGAATTAATATTGTACACTCATTAGAAAACCGGTATAGAAATCCATTTTTAACCGTCGTAAAAGACATTTTTTCCCTATTGTCACTTTTTCATCTTTAGTTGGTTTTAAGCTAGAATCTAAGCAAAGGATGGACTTTTGATTCATTAGCAATCTTGAATGATGTAGAGTAATGTGGACTAGATGGAAAGTGAGTTTGATATAGATCTCTGAATCAATTCTGTCTTCCAAGATGATAAGCAGAGAAGAAAGAATAAATGGAGCTTGGATTCTCTCCAACATCACAAAAATGAATTCATCTTCAACATTTTTGGAGAGAGGTGATTAGAGAGAAGAGAGAAGACTTGTCACACGAAGCATATCTTGCTCCAGATTTTGGAGTTTTGCTTTGTGAAAATGATTGAAAACAGGGTTGGATTAGTTTCCGCACTTCTTTCATTGGAAACCGGTGTAGATTAACTTTGCTACATCGATGGAATATAGAAACGACATAGTATATCTGATTAAATTTTAATATTATTACAAAAATGTCATCACTCTTTTAGCTATGTCAGTTTTCTAACGTATCAACGTGGATAACTGATGTTGATAAGATGGTTTGTACTAGTGTACGTGATTATAAAATACACCCCTTCTCTTTTCCCTTTATATTATACACTTGACTCGTTATTCCATGCATTTCCATGTTTCTTTAATTCTCTCTTCAAATGTCACATGTCTAGCTAATAGATGGCTTGGTTGGATTTATTTAATCATGAAGGTAGAAATTCCTAATCCAAGTTGAAGATCTTAATTAAAATTTGGATATAAAAAACAGAGAAGAGAATGTTATCGATACAATAATTCAAAGGGACATAATATTCTTAAAACAACTTAAACTTATAAACCATACTTTTTTTGTGAGGTTCCATGGTATGGGCTGAGACTCATAACACAGAGAAGCTATCACAACTGTGAGGGAGTGAGCATGAAAGGGAGAGAGAAACGTGAGATCTAGAAGCTAGCTAATTGAGAGGAAGAACAAAGCATGAAGGGCCTAGGAAGTACATAAATTACAGGTCAAGAGAACTAGGGAGGCAAATGGGATTTAGGAATTAGATTCAATTATGAATTAGGATATGGAAGCAGCGACCATAATGTTGTTTGCATTTTATTCATAGGAAGCAATGTTGTTCATGACCTGTACATAGTATGTCTTGTTTTATAGGACTCCATGCCCATATAGTTTTATACTCCCCTCAGTCTATAGTATAAGACTTATTTACCTCATTTAATTAGATTAAGAAAGTTAGTTATGTTATTTAATGTGGCATTGTTTTTTTTTAAATATAGTAATCATTTTTTTTAATTTCCTATCTTTCTCACTTGACTATTGTTAAGGGAGCATCAATAAGAGGAAATTAGGAAAATATTGTCAAATATATAAAATATATTTTACATTAAGAACTAATATAAGACTCCAATTAAGTCCTACATTAAGTACAGGAGGAAGTATAATTTAACACTTATTTCATGATATGTTTATGCAATTTTGTTTTGTTTTGTATTTTTTTTTTTTTAAAAAAAAAACTAGCAAGAACTTAAAATATAACAACGCAAAATATTCTACCTGCTGTAAACCAATAGACATTGGTTAGCCTATAGTCTAATATTTGATATAATATTCATGATTATTATGCAGGGGAAAAAGAGAAACAAGATAATGTCATGTTTCTTTGGCTGTTATAGGTCTTGATGATAAGATAAGAACCAACACAATTCTCAGTTTAAAAATAATATGATGGTGGTGAAGATTTTGAGCTTACTAGGGATCCGTTTGTAAATGTCTTGTAAAGTTTTCATACATATAAACTGGGGAATCCCTCCATGATTTGTATATAAGAATGCTATGCCATGGGACTGTGGGACTGTTTTGTTCAAAATTGTCTCCTTTTTGTTAATTGGAGGTAATCTTGTTTGATGTGATCTTGTACATTAAAGGTGTGTGCGGTACTTTTTTCAATGGGAAATACGAATGTTGATTTACCATGTCGTGAAAACTTAACCTCTTTTACAATACACAATCTATGACGTTGGTGTGTTCTTTTCATTAAAGTCACCAAACTATCAAAATGTCTGACACAATTGATAGATAGTTAGATCTTTTGAGTATGTCACCAAAGTTCGATCACTATGTGTATTTAAAAAACCTTTTGTAGAGGGGCAAATGCCACTTGCGTAATATTTGTCTCAAAAGGAATTAGTTCTGAAGTGTTGGCTGAATTAGTTCCTAACTATTAATTGGTGATATCTTTAATTGGTTAAAAGAAAAGAAAAGCAGAACAGGAAATCGACATTTAAAAAAAAAAAAAAATTGGTCAAGAGTATAATCGCTTTTAAGTTGAGGGAATCAAATAATTCACTACATCATAATAATTAGCATACTCACTCCCGTTTTATCTATAAACTTTTGAAGGATCGTTTTGGGGGAAATTTGTCAAAATAACAAGAAATTTTAAAAAATTTGTTAAAACGAGGCACTATGTAAACATTTTGTCAAAATAGGACAGTTGGTGGCGTCACATCAAACAACGTCACACATGGCGCCATGTTGCGTGACGCCACCGTGTAAATGGCGTCGCCACGTGTGGCGCCACTAGTGGCACCAGTGGGGTCAAATAATGTCACGCCTTAAAGACGAGACATATTTATATATAATATAATATATTATAATATAGGGCCGGCCTGTGAAGGGCCAGGGCCTAACAGGGCCGGGCCCTCTAGGGTTTGAGGTAAGAAAAACACTTTATTTTCAAAGCCCCACTTGAGAGCACCAGAGCCAGGGCCAGCCGGCAAAGCCTGTAAATTACTATTCCAAATTTTAACAATTTTTTCTTCATTTTTTTTAAAAATATAATTAGTAAATTACAACACGAATCATCTAATAAATAAATACAGTCACTAATTCATAATCAAAAGCAAACTATGTTCACAAATAACTCACATAAAACATAAAAAAGTATATCACTAAGCGACATTAGTACGATGACTATTATTGTCGTCATCTTTGTCACTATTATCGATTTTAATGACCTTTGATTGTTTTTTACTTTAAGTAGTAGCCTCTAGCTCATGAATAAGAATAACATGAAATTTTTCTCCCACATCATAAACACATCCATAATCTTAATTTGCAACAAATAATAAAATTAGAGTATAGTTATTATGTACTTGTAGTTAAATAGATAAATAATTTTATAAAAAATACAAAATATATATAAATTAATAAATTTAAAAAAAAGAAAAAAAAAAGCTATAGTAAAAAGGACAAGGGCCTACAGGGTTGACTCGAGGCCCTTCAGGACCGACCCGTTTAAACCCAAGGCTTGTCAGGATTGACCTCTAAAACTAATTTTAAATATCTTGTCTATTTCTAAATTCGACCCTTATAAAATGGCTCGATCGGATGGGCTGCCCGTTTTAACCGCTCTAACTGCGCCTCGTATCTCCATCCCCGTAATCACGGGCCAGACCCTGCCAGCGCCGTTGTTGCTGAGAGCTCGGCGCCGTTCGGCCGTCCATCAAGTCACTCACCGTTGTATCTCAGCCCCGACGTCCTCTTTGAGGTATGTTTGAAATCCCTCCATATTTCTTATTTGAAAGCCCTTCCCTGTTTCACTTCCAGTGCTTTCTATAACACTTTCGAAGTCTCTTCTATCTGGAATATAGTTCAACTGTAGCTTTGTTTGTGTACAAGTGTGTTAGAAATCAATCTCTTAAAGCCAGAGGTGGTATAAATATGCAAGACAACGCTTAGGTCATTCCCTTATATGCATTGACACAAGTACAGATACAGTAAGCCGAAGCCAATACTTGGGTTATTTGGGGAGTCTCTCTCAAAGATGCTCTGATATAGTAGGTTTTTAAGGCTGTGGAGACCTTATGCTCTGCATCATGAATTTTATCTACATTTCTTTTAGCATTTACGGTTAATGCTTCTCGTTCATTTTTTCTTCTTTTATATGAAAAAGTTTCAAGTCAGGGTGTCTGTGTGGGGGTTGTGTAGAGCAGTATATAGCCTATACCCCGTGTATATAGAGTAATAATATATATGAAGCATGTACCTGTGTTTACTGAGCATATACACAGGCAGCAGTTAGAATGCTTAAATGTGTTAAAATGTTTGAAAACCTAAAACGAATGCTTTCACATTGATGACATTTTTGTAATTTACTGGAGACAATAATATATATTTGAAATTCAAACTAATGTAACAGTTATTGATAATTGAAGTTAAAACTTAAATGTGAAATAAGATCTTTTTGTTTATATAAAAAATCATTTGAAAACAAAGATGGAATATATTTTTATCATAAAATATCAGATATGATGTTCCTATGGAAATTTTAAAATATAGAATAAATTGTATGAAATAAATTTGCTGCACCAGTTACTAAGTTTTGTGCTTCAATTTTATATTTTAAATCCTGTCCAGTGATTTGAAGCTTTCTCGTTCAGGATTGTTGATCAAGCCTCTGATGGAGTCATTTTTGGACTTGAATGAAATATGTGAGGAACAAATTTCGTCATATTCACTCAGATTGGTGCCTTGGATGAACTGGGACGAATGGGTTTTGGTTAGAGATTCTCTATTCTCAAATTCCCCAGATTCCATTGCTTTTTCTCTAAAAAGAGTAAGATTTGATGCTGATTATTTCCAAGCCTTTTCAGTATGATACAGGGGGATTAAGCTGATGAAAGACTTATTTGCTTTCAGATATCAGCATGGGAGAGTCGAGGATGCTTGCCAGCTGCTATTGAGACCACTGCTTCCATCATTGAAACTCAACAAATGGATCCCTATTGTCGGTAGATTTTCTAGTCTAATTTTCAGAACTTATCTTTTATATGGTCTTGTACTCCCTCAGACCTCTTTATAAGAAACAACTACCTTTATGTGAATTTATTGAAAATTTCATTTTCTACCTTCATTGAAGTTAGCATCAAAATGCATAGCCCCCATATCAAACCATCAATATGGCGTTTTTGGGGAAAAGATAAATTTAAACATATTTATTCACTTTAACTATATTCTTTGGTCTGTGTGATTTAGTTCTTTCTTTCTTATAAAGAGGTCTGGTTATTTTTTCTTATTGTTTAAACATAACGATGGGAGGGGGCCTATTAGGTATATTGTAGGAAGATAGGAGGGCAGCTCCACAGGGGATGTTTTGTGACTTCATATGTGGTAACTGAAAGGGACCGGCAGCATAGGATTTGAAGGAAGGAGTGAAGGGGGCATTCAGTTATGTATAGGAGAGAGAAGTCTCAGCTTAGGATTTGCCTAGCCACTCATAAGCTATGAACATTTGATGGTTTGTTACTGTGATTCCATTGAAAGTTCTGTAGGGTATTTTCCTGTTATTTGAAATATATATCAGAATGTAATTCTATTTCATTTCAGTCTTTGTGAGTCTTTGGCTCTCTACATAGTCAAATATTAATGATAAATGGAAAAAAGACTTGACTAGCATGTGATCGAAAAGTATATCAATCTTGTACGGTGAGCATGTTTCAATCCATGTGCTTGGACATGGAACACTCCTTAAATGTGTCTGCCGCAAAGTTTTCTTTTGTACGGGAAAGTCAAAAATGATATATCTTCAATGAAATTTGGTTTTTGTAGAGCAGAAGGGGATCAGTGTAATGATACTTCTCTTTCAGAGAAGATGCTTGCTCATTTGTATTGCATGGCAATCATTAGGTGAGGTTTTCTTTCAACTTTTTTGTGCTATCTTTTGACATGAAGTTTTTCTTATAGCTCTTGGAAATACATCCATAGCTCCAGTACAATATATGAGATCAAGTAATTTACAAGTCTTTTGTAATCTATATATATTTTCACTGTTTTTAACAATTAATTAACGAGTTAATGTGGCTCAAGATCTGGGTTCATGATTGTGTGGTCATTGGAGAATATTGTAGAAGATATATTGACGTTTTTTCAAGAAGCTTTGGCATGGCATGAGATTTAGAAATCTCAGATCTGGGCTTTTTTCCCAGCCATATTTTCATGTTGCGTCTGTTAGCATGAGCAGCTGTCTACTTTTGGGAAAAGTGTCATCAAGCAGTTGTGATATATGTGACCCCTTAATTCATAACTTTTTTTTTTTTGTTTAAGGCTTGTCAATGGTCTTATTGAAAAGACACGTAAACAAGAAGAGACTTCAATAGCTGAGGCAGCTGAGGCAATTGGTATTCCACGCGTGGTGATTGATATTCGTCATGGTAAACAATGTCTTCTCCCACTATTTTTTTTTACATATATATTGGAAAATGACCTTTCCCTTATATATTTCCTTCAACTTTAGAGGCATCACATAAAGGACTTCCATCACTTCAACTTCTTCGCAGTGCCTCGGTTAAGGTATAGCTCATTTTGGTATATCTTATTATTAGTGTCAAGAATCTCTTTCCTTGAAATTCCTTTTGGCTTAATGTTAAGTATGTGTGGTCTATGGGGTGCTGTAAACGATGAGGTTCGTAGATTTGATTTGCTCATTTGATATGAAGCAATTGGAGTAGTTTTACTTTTCGAGGCCAATATTGATGCAAGAATAAGGTGTACTTGTTATTGTAATTGTAGACTCCCAAAACTTAAGGAGCAAAATCAGAAACTTAAGGAGCAAGTTTAGATTCAAAATTATAGGGAGTGCTTAGGATAATTAATCTTAAAATTTCCTTATTTGTATAATGTCATATTTGATCTAATTAATCCCTGATTTTGTCATATGTGTGTGTGTGTAATTTGCTAGTGAATAATATATCGATCAATTCTGTCCAATTATTCTCTTAAGTTATAATATTCTAAAGCTTCTAGATATTAACCGGATTGCTGGCAACATGTTCTATGCAATTGCTTTTGGCAAATTAAAGTGAAAATAGTGCTATCCTCTTTTCTAGCAATGAACTCTCTGTTATCCTAGAAAATACAGTGGACAATCGTTTAGAGAGAAGAGGACAGCATTTTGATAAATAGAGAAACAGAGGCAATGCCTCTGATGTATCTCACTGAAAATAATTATCTTTTTTAATCAATTTTGATATATAGAGCCATGGAGGGAAGTCTTTGATATATTTTGGCTCATTTTATTGTTGTAAGTGTTACATTGAGTTAATGACTTGAACGAGTGTAATTTGAAATAAACAAAGATGCCTTCTAGCATAGTAGAATTATGTTCATTAGCATTACTTGCTATTCTAAGTTACTTAGATGTTGAGAGAAGCTTTTTTGTTTTTGTCTGGTGGAGAAAAGTTGATGTAAGTTAGGCTTTAGAGTTTCACTGTTTCGTTTCCTCTTGTTTTACTTTGTAAGTTTGGATGATTTGTGTTCAAATGTTTTGAAAGTGCAATATTACCTCGTATGTTTTCTCCCCTATGGTTATAACTGATGGTATGCTGTTTTGTCATCAATTTCAGGCACTTGATTGGTTGAAATCATATTACTGGGAACCTCAAAGCAAGGCAATTCCTTTTGAAGGTTATGGAAATGCGAATGTTAGAAAGAAAATCAAATCCAAGCTTCGAGAACTGTCTTCCTGCTTTCAAAGCGACCGGACCCCCCAGTCTAATAGTCCAATACCTGAAGGAAAACGTGTGTGAGCTTTATTTATTTATTTTCATTGCTTATAACTTTAAAGCTTTTATCATATCTTTTTAAACATTGACTTCAGTATAGTGTTTGACGATGTGATATGTAGTGTGTGTGTCTATCAAACCCATGCTAAAGGGAATGTATGCATTTCATTTATCTACTATTTTCAATACAAAAAATTACGATGGCTGAAAGTTCTTTGCTCCAACGTCGTCTGGGCATTACCCATCTCTATGCAGCATCTGTTCCTGCCAGCTCCCATCCTCAGCCCTAAAATCATGACTCCACTCCTTTCTTTTGCTGCAAATCAAGGAGGATGGAAGTTCTTTGGATGAAATATTGAAAAATAGAAACAAGGAACAATTATGATCTGCTTCCTTCTTATTTTCCCAAATTTGATTCCATTCTTTCAATGTTACATTCATGTATTTTTTTTTTAACCTGTCAGTGAGCTCTTCATAAGTATGTGTTAAATATAACTATGAATGCCTGGATGAATTCCAGTTGGCATGCAATAATGTCCAAGTGGATGTATGATATCCTTATGATACTCTGCGTTAGTCTTTAAAATGCTGTTTTTCAGTCAAGTATCTGAAAGATTGAGCAAGTATGGATTGTTTATTTGTTCAGTCAAGATCATGATGCTTGTCAACTTATTTTTTTCGTGATTCATAGGCCTGCATGAATTCTTCCACCTCACACCATCTTTACACCAGAGACATGCACAATGAGGGTAAAATGTTAAATTCAAAATTTCACAAGTAGAGATGAGTATGGCCCATGTAAATGCATGTGCTTCTGTTTCTCTATCAAATTGAACTTAAAATTTTTCTGACATATGTGATGGGTTAGAGATCTGCAGGAAGTGTTTAATAAACCCACATTTAAATGAGATAATTCTAACATATTTGGACATGTGTCCAACATTCAAATTCTCATATTATTGTTGGTCTGATCCCCCGGGCATGTCCACTATTTCTGCCGTTGTGGCTGTGGAATATTCTGACCTGGATCTTCCCTGTAAACGTGTCAAACATGGTGAATTATGGTTGTAATAATCTTTTGCCTTTATGACTGTGAAGTGTCAAATATCAAAATCTGGAACCAGGATTTTATTATCAGTAAGATAAATGCATTTACTTTCTTTGAGAACTTTAGTTGTCATCCAAAATATTGGAATCACAAGTGCAAGGGGAAGCTACTTGCTAATGTTAGATAATGGCTCCACCATCTTCATTACTTTAACTCTATTTCTAAAGATCTCTTATATTAATTCTCGTTTAATTTAGCAACCCAGATAAGAAAGTATTGGTTGAATTGTTATCATATATTCATATCTAACTAGGCATGTTGTTTTGTGCAATGCTAGGAGTTTGAGGATGTGTCTCACTGTTCATGGCTTGTGAAAAATGTGACTTGATAAAGATTATCACATGTGAATTATTAGTTATAGGATTTCATCTCAATTATTCTGAATCTAAAGTGACTTAAGCAGTGTTATGCTGTTATTTTCAGGTCCCAAGAAACAGCTTTCTAAGATATTGAAATCTCTTGATCAGTTATATTCTTCCTACTCCTCAGAGATGATAGATGTGTTGTTGGAGCATTTGTTGAAAACGTTGAGGTGTTCAGAATTAGTAGAGCATACGGAGCCTGCTTCGCTTGGTTCAACCATAAAGATTATTTTGGTTGATTGGAAGGGTGTCATACTCAGATTTTGGGAGAAGGAGCCAGAATTTATTCTGAATTTTCTTAGGGAAGTACTCATTATGATTGAGACCCAGGAAGCAGAAAAATATGAAGGTATATATCTTCTTTCCATGCATCTTCATTTTTCGATACATTGTTTTGGTGGAGTCCAGTAACTGTTGATTAATTATTATGTGGTACTTGGAAGTGTTTACTTCCATGCTTGGTCTGTAGTTAGGGTGCACCTAAATTTTGGCCTTTGATGCATTATTTCTTATTATCATAGAAGGCTGTCAGGCTGTACTATCCATGGGAATTATTTGTTAAATAAGTTTTCAAAAGCATTTGCTAGATGCATAATCTAACATGAATTTAGAAACAAGTTTTAAAGTTCTTGAATTTGGTCATACTAAATGATGAATTTGTTTACCAAGATGATGATAGCCTTTGTCTTTTATACTTGCAATCACTCTTATCCACCTTTTTTGCATATGAGGAGAGACTTATTATAGTGTCAAATTTATAATGTGCTTTTATCACAATTTATAAGCTTCAATCTGGGGATCCTTTTGCTTGTTCAGAGTTGACTTGTGGTATGCGCATAGTGTATTTCTGCAGCCACCTTTTGGGGACAATTTTACAAATAGTAGAGCTCCTAATAGTTGTAAAGTCCGTACACATGCATCTTTTTAACTTCCTGCCTTACTTAAATAGAACTGTTTCTAATATTAATCATGGTATAAGGTTGAGTTAGTTTTATCTTTTCTAATTTGTTTCTCTTTCTCCTCTGTACAGAAATACAATGTCTTGATGCTTCTTGTAGGGAAGGGTTTAGCCAAATTGATCTGCTTGCATCTTTGTTTGCATGGGTTGTTGGGCTTCTCAAGAAAGTGCCATCTGCTAAAGCAAATGTACCCAAAAGAGCTTTGCTTGAACTTGTACGAAAATGTCTTCGAATATTAGCTCCTTGCAATAAGCAGCTAATGGATTCAGCCATTCTCCTAGCAAAATTGATGGAGGATAGCTCTTTGATGGAGAAAATTAAAAATCTCTCCCAAGTCATTCTGTCCAACCCAGTCATAACCAATGATGAAAGCTCGTTGCCCATGACTTCAATGAATTTCCTTCAGATGGAGGAAGACTTACGCCAAGCTGGCAGAAAGCTGGAGTTGTTTAAACAACAAGTAACAAAAAGTAGAACGGCACCATCTACAGATTGTGGAACCAACAAGCCTCGAACATGGGCTCTGGCCAAAGAATGGAACCCATGTCCAATTGGCATGTTGCCCCGCATTGCCAGTACATTCGGCTATCTTCCTTCACTCGATCCTATTGATAATAGGAAAGACCTTCATGAATTGGATATGAAGGAGACTCAGAAACCAAGCAAACAAGGTGTCAAGAGAGATGCCAATTTGGACCTTACGCTGCTTGATGATTCAACTCTTAAGAAGAAAAGAGGGACAAAACAAGTTTCTGAGTCAAATCATGATGTGTTACCACAAATTAAAGCTAAGGGGTGCCTACTAATAAATGGCGTTTGGAAGAGTGTCACAGAAGAAGAGTTTCGAGCCATTAAGTCTTGTGTGAGGATTTCAGTTTAACTAATGCTGTGTGCTTGTCTATCTTGTAGATATCATCCAGTTTTGTTTCAAAAATAGGCCGGTTGTTGAACTAGTTCTGATTTACAATTCATGGTTGAGGTCAGTGAAATTCCTTTAAACACGTTCAAATTTGCACCAATGTGATTGTAATACCATATGGCAGTCAGTTGAAGAAATGACATGGGTATTTTATGACTTATCTTCCTGCATTCTTAAGTCCATATCCCTCGCTGGAAAAATTTGCTATGATTCTCATCTTTAACTTTAAGCAAATGATTGGGAGTTTAATATCTAGTTTTTGTATGAAATGAATTTGTTGAGTAAGTTTTATTTTTGGAAATAACTTCAATACTTCGATGGAAATAAGTATTTTATTTTTGTTGCCAACAGGAGAAATAAGCATTTGGGTTAGGATACAATTTTGGTTTTTATGTTTACATAGAGTATCATTTTAATTCTTCATGTTTATAAACTTTATGTTAATAAATTATATTTTAGTCCTTAAAACTTAAGGCCGTTAATATTATTATAGAAAAATGTTAACTAAGCAAAGTTAAGTGGTAACTGTACGATTGCTAACAAAATAATCTGACCATTTACAACCTAATACCTAATTTAATTTTAATTATACATGACTTTTGCCCAATTTACATTATTTTAATTTTAACTTTTAAATAAAAATATAATTTAAATAAACTATTTTAATCAATTTCTTCAACTCTTTTTTTTTTTTGGAGGGGAGGGGGGGGGGGGGGAATATGTTTAGGTTTCAAGGATCAAGAAAATTTCAAAAAAATCTTAAGGGAACTTTAGATGTTAGAAAAGTTCTTTTAACAACTCCATCTGTCAGATTAACAACTCTCATTTGTAAGATTAACAACACCATCAATCGGATTAACAACTCTTTGAAACTTTTTTGACATATGAATTTCTTAACAACTCTCATTTGTAAGATTAACAACCCAATCAATCAGATTAACAACTCTTTGAGACTTTTCTGACATATGAATTTCTCTTGAGACTCTTTTGAGATTTTCTTATTCTTTTGGGACTTGAATGGATTTTTTTTTTTTTCTTTTGTCATTGTGGAACCCACTTCTACGGCAGCACCTATCATCTTCATTAAGTAAATGACGTCCTTGATGTCCCCGAAATTCTCACACCGCATGGTGGGCTACCTGGAGGAGAACAGCCATTCTCACTTACATTGAGTTTCTCAAGGAATTGGACAATGGTAATATAGAGAGTGTTGGGCCCCGCTATTGCCATCGACAATTGGCAGCCCAATAATGGAAAAAGAAATACTTTGAATTTGTAAAATTTTAAATCATATTTTTTTCAAAAAAAAAAAAAAAAAGACTTATGAATTACTTATCAAATTTTATTATTGTTTTATCAATTTTTTTTATAAGAAACCTGATTTGATATTTTGTAATTTCAAAGTTCTTTTTCTATCTTTTTCCTAATAAAATGTGTTTTGGTTTTGTGATGTGAAATGCAAGACATACATTATCAAGGTAAAAGAAGAAATTGATTAAAATAATTTATTTAAATTTGATTTTTAGTTAAAAATTAAATTAATTTAAACTACGCAAATGTCATGTACAGTTAAAATTAAATGAGGTGTTTTGTTGTAAGTAGTCAATTTGCTTTGTCAGTATTATATAGCCGTAAATTGCGTATGTTCTTTACCGGTATCCGAAAAAAAAGGGAATAAAAGGAGAATTAACTTTTGGCCCCAATTGTGGGCACGTCCTTAGCTGAAAGTAATTAATTTTAATCTAAAGATTACCCTTATTTTAGGGGACCTTTTAGCATTGGTGGGCAGCATAAGCGGGTTAAAATTCACCGTTTTACACAAGTTGATTGTGTTGAAAGTCACCTTTGATAAATGTTGAAAGTATTTTCTGAAGAAATACATTAGTGCTCCTTGCACAATATTATCCGATAAAAAAAAATTGAATGCGAATTTTTAAAATAAAATAAAGGAAAAAAGTGATCAAAGCTTGCAATAAATTATCCAGGTCCGGAAAATCCTCCTCAGAGCCCAATTAAATAAAGTAATTTTAAAAAAGACCTTAACAACTTTCACATGTCAGAAAAGGTCTTTTATGACATGTGAAATTGTAGTAAAATGACAAAAACGCCCACATGTAATCTGATAAATGAGAGAAGGGGTAGTGTGAAGGGTTTTTTTGTCTTTTCATCACATAGGGCCTTTTCTGACATGTGAAAGTTGTTGGGGCCTTTTTTGAAATTATTTTATTTAATTGGGTTTTGGGGAGGATTTTCCCTAAAAATTTTAATCATTATTTAATTATAAAATATTTCTTCTATTTTCAACATTTACATTAACTTTAAATGTGGCATTATTTATAAAAATAAAAAATAGTGTAGCTTTTACCTTGTATCATGTAAAAGAAATGTTAGTGTTTTGTTTTTAGAACACAAGTGTCTAGTCCTAATGGACTAGCATATTGATATAGGATATGTTAATTGCCTCCTAGATATCCATGTATTAGATACCTAAGAGCAAGGAGATCACAGAACACAAATATAAGGGTTTTCATCCAATGGAGTGGGGTGTGTACAAAATAGTAAAGAGGTAGAGTGTAGAATCTGTGTATCTTAAGGTTTTAGGTCCTATTTATAAAGGTACCTTAGGGTTAGGGTTTGGACAGTTGAATCCATAACAGTTAGGTAACCCAGATCATTGCCATGCATCAGAGACTACAACCGAAATCAAAATCTACATATTTATAAAAACACCATATTTACATTAAGTTTTCCAATTATATATGGTCATGTGTCCTATTTTTTCATATGGATTTATAGTTAAATGATAATATTTTAAAAATAGGATATATGGCCAAGAGTGTCCCATTTTTTTTATATGGGTTTATAGTTAAAAAATAATGTTTTAAAAATAGGATATATGGCCAAGAGTGATTGGAGAAATTAACATAATTGGTGTAAAGAACTTGACATAAGTATTTTTTTTATAAAATTTATAATAAATAATGCTATTTTTAATTTGTTGAAAATGCAATTACTTGCGCATTTTATATTAAAAAATAACCGCAATTGAACCCATCATACAGGGTAAAAAAAAAAAAAACGCTAATTTAACCTATGTTTATTTATATATAATAAAAAATTTAAAAGAACTGTTCTATTTGTGTAGTGTGTGCGTATTGCTTCAAATTCTTAATAAATTAAAGCACATGACTTACATTTTAGTTTATGATTATCTAACAAACTCACTCGAACACATCATGCATTGCGCAAAAATGTTACTGAAAATTTATTTAAAAAAATGGAACTGTTAATAGATTATAAAAGCATGTGGTCTCATGTCACATTTTGTATAAGATATAATTGATATCCAGAGTTATTTATTACCCTTCTAAATTTCACATCTGATCACATTTAATATTAGCTTTATAATGCTAATTATTTATTCCACCTATTTCTCACTCAAACGGACCTAATATTGAATCCTAAGTCCTTCATAAGGGTACTAATTATGATATTATGCGTCCTAAGAAAAAAAAATAAAGATGTTACAATATGTACCATATCAGATCTCCTAAAACATGCTATATTGATTGTAGTAGGGGTCAAATATATCCTCACCTAGATGGCTAAGTCCTTTCTGTTATAAATCTAAGGAAAAACTAAAGGAAGGATAACAGAGAACACAAGAAGAAAGAAGAGAGTAATCGTTCTCTTCGCCTATAATTTCCATATGGTGATGTACATATATATAGAAAAGAATTTGGCCCATTGGTTCCACACCTTTACATAATTATATTCAAAGGAACAGGATATAGGAGTTTAATAGTTAATGCACATCCACATAATTAATATATTCATAACATTCCCCCTTGGATGTCCATTATGAATGTGCCTCGTTAAAAACTTTAACTAGGAAAAACCCAGTGGGATAAAAACCTAACTAAAGAAAAGAGTACATCATTCATTGATACACTTTCTAATGCTGCCTCATTAAAAACCTTTTTAGGAAAAACCCAGTGGGACAAAACCTAGATAAGGGAAAAAGAGTACAGCGTGTATCGTCTCCCCCTCTCGATAACATCAGTTTTGCTCCCCCTAATGATTACATTATTTTCAGTGTCTTCTGAGCATATCTATCATTCTGTCATTAAAAATTTGTTCGCTATGGAACAATAGAAATGTCAAGTCTGACTGTTCATTGTATACCTGCAAGATCTAAATCTTTCAAGTAAAATCATAATAAAATATATCTAAATCTTTTCATAAATATACACATGCATGTAAAACTTTTAATAAATGTTCTTTCTGATAGTGATGCCACATGCACTATAAATGCTTCATGCAATATATAAACTTATTTAATTGATTATTTTCGAGAATTTGATGCTTCTAGCATCTTGAGTCCTTCAAGGACTTGTGCTTCTAGCATCTGCTAATAAATTGTGGCTCATGATCTTCATTATCATTAATTACAACATATGCTATCATATAAATATAGATATCGTCAACGTCGACTTCATTTTCAGTCCCATCGGATTTCATTCATAATTTATTGAGATCTCATTATATTCGTATATTTCAGGTACCTGGGTTTCTTCTAGGACCACAATATTCTCTACTGGAAATATCTCTACTAGACATAGCTCTTCTGGAGCTTTTCTTAATTATCCTCGACTTGATCATTTATATTCTGAGCTCCTTTTCTCTTTTGAGGATTTTTGTCTTTTAAACTGATGGACCTGCAACGCTTCAGGCGTGCTTTATAATAGCTTGCCATTTAGGAACATGACCTTTTGACACTGTTGGATCCATTTGAAGATTCTAATCCAATCTTCATAATTTAGTAAGTTATAACATAGGTTATAACAATATCTTACAGACGCATAATTTTCTTTCATGAACTGCTAGATATACAAAATTATTGTCTCCACCACAAAATCATATATCACATCATAATCATATTAAACTTTGTGAAAATCTTTATTTTCACATAATCATTCATATCACAAATTTTGGACTTCTGGTCCATAACAATCATAATATGAATATATTTGTGTCATTTTCAATTTCATTTTATCCTCTTGACCAATCATCTTTATGTCAACTTCTTATGACATATAATATCCTCATTTGATCACGTGATATCATTTTCAAAATTATTGTCGACAACTTCATTTATTCGGTTCTATTTTTCCAATTCGACATAACTTATCAATATTATTCAGGTACTTGAACCTCTTTTGAGGTTTTTTTTTTCTTTCAATTAGTTATATCACCTTCTTAATATAATCATCTTTATAATATGCTCAATAATATAACTATTTGAAACCGAATAGTTTTTCATGCTTCAGGCATGTAACATTTGTATTTGGAACATTTTCAGCTGGAACAAATCGCATTTGGGTCGGTAATTCTATCTGGCAGATATTTCATGAATGCATAACCTGATGAACTTCTGCTTCATACTTCTTTATTTGAGGATATATACTTCATGGTTATAATGCATTTCATGTATTCTCTTTTTTAGCTATTCAATTTCTCCCTCTCATGTTGAGAAAACAATATCTCAACTTTTTTTCTATGTCCATCTATGTGCATTGTGGTGGATTGATAAATATTGCACATTCAAACCTTTAAGATGGAATTAATCTGGCTTCTGACCAAAAGTCAATTTTACAGGAAGAATTTTGTTGGCTTATATAATTGCTGCAATAAAATCACATATACCAACATAGAAAATTTTGTTCTCATAATCATAGATCTATCCATTCATGGATACATAATACATGATTTTTGGATCGTTCAATCTGGAAATTGCGTACATAATATATTCAAACACTATTGCAAACTTCAGGTTGCAAATATCACTGCAAACGTGGCAGGCTAATAATCTCACATGTAACCTTTTAATAGATGCATCTTTCAATTGTAAGGTTCACATGTCATTTCAATGGGCCCATATAAATCTGTTTGATATGTTTCCAGAGATCCATTACCAATCCATGACTAATGATATTCTCATAATAATTTCTATTTGAGAACAAGCAGCACATCATGAAGAATCTTCTGGTTCTTCGATAGATGTCAATACTTAATCTTATTATATATATGACTCGGATGATCAAACAAGTCATACCAACAATTAGTAAACTTTTGGTTTACTATTTCATAATCTGACATCCATTTTAGGAGATCTTCTAGGCTTTGTGTGAGAAGTATATAACTTTTCAAAAATTAATTCACACTTGTATTCTAACTCACTTGCTTTCTAACAAATCTCCCCTTCAAGTGTGAGTTACATATAAGCATACTTTCTTTGCAGTTCATCCTTGGTAGAATAAAATCTTCCGGAGCCTTAAATCAAATTTATATTCTCATTGCTCTTCCAGAATCTCAAATTTATACTACCAAATATAGTCCAAACATTAAGGCCTTTCGTTGAGCATACTATGCTAATTAGTCATCTGGACTATTAGCCTTTCAAATTATTAGTCTTGAGTGGCATAATTCTCTATAGTTATTTGTCTTCAAGACAATCACTAAAAATTCTTTGTATCATTCAATATTTGATACATAGGCATTCAAGGCCTCAATAATAATTTAATGTCACTCTCTTGTTTACCCATCATTTCTGGTGTAAACATGCAACTACTAATTATAGGACTCTAATGTTCATTCTTCATATAAACAGAAATAATATCAACGTATTTTAAAATATTAAAAATTGTGCAGTAAAATATCTCTGTTTTATATAAATAGTATGTACTATTCATTTGAATAGTGTCAGTGAAAACATTTATTGTTCCGGTAAATAATATTTTACTGTTCTGCAAGAATAATCCTTTTTTGATGTGACAGATCAGTCTAAGCTGCAGCCACAGAACATACTTAGAAAAACTTTGCTCTGATATGGTAACTGGTATTTACTATATTAAATAGTAAATCATTTGTGCAAAATATCTGATAAATTTTAAAAATCATAAAATCATGGGGAGCAAGATTTGATAATAACATCATTAATTTTAGCATATTTATCATGCCAATTTTCTTTTTGTGGTTTTTATCAATAATCTTTTTCCACTTTAAGTGGAAATTTAAACCACCACAATTATAATCATGATCATACTCAAGATTGTAGATATAATACTTATATCCACGTCCACAATATTTCTTGACTTAATCACATTATTGCTACTGCAATAGCAATTTTATTTATAACAACAATCATAATCATACAATCCCTTGTCTCATAATTTGAGAGAGTATTTAATGCCAAATATACAATTTTGAAGCCTTTATACAATTGATGGTATACAAAATTTATGGATCAAGCCTTATTACATAATTTGTCTCTTGGCTTCAGGCTAACTTGCCTCTTGGTCTCAAGCCAATTTATGCCTCCTCATAGTTTCAGGCCAATTTATGTCTCATATGTTTTAGGCCAATTTATACCTCATATCTCTCATGGCATTTTAATCTCATGATACATATAGCCTTTAACAATTTTTTTTTGTCAGAATAAATATAAAATATATGGCTTTAGTCATATAATAGAATCAAATCCAACGAATAAAAGTAAGCACAACAATGATAATCATCAAATTGTCAAGTACATCAATTTTTTTTTAAAAAAATAGATCCAGTACTAATCAATAATAATTAGTGAAACAAATTGTATGCTAAACAAAGTTGTCAATTTTTTTTTTAAATACGCACTATCTTAACTTTATTAAAACAAAAGATTCCCAATCAATTGAGACGTATTGGGACACTGCACATGGGCGGCAGCCTTTGGGTCCATAGAGGACGTCCCTTTTCCTAAAGGAGATACCATTTCTCCATACCCACTAATATGTCTTCATCCTAGAATTAATTATTCATTTAAACATGAAGAAAATGTACCTGAATAGCAAACATAAATTATGTGGGGTATTCCAGCTTTTCTATCAACTTTGGTTTTATCATAATATTTTTATGTAAAATATATTTCTCCAAAAGACAAAGTAAATCTAAATTTAAAATTATATTAAGAGGAAGAAAACATGAGTATGCGTACCTGGCTAAATGATTCAATCATATGGATTGATTTCTTCTATGCCATGTAAGTAGAATAGAACATATGGACCCTACAACAATATAAAAGAACTCTCCCTTCTTCTAAATAATTGGTGTGTCGTCTTCTTCCCCATTTTTTAAAATAATAAAGTAATAAACACGTGGGGTCATACATTTTCACTATCTGCATTATTATCTTTCTTTTAATTATTGAATGAATCATGAATACACACACCCGTGACTTCATGCATCATAATTCATGATTATTATATGAATGATTTGTTCCTTTGTGACCTCTTTAAGCGTCGGCAGAAGCAAATAAATATAATCACATGCTGCTCCCTTGATGGACCTTAGTGGAGTAGTTAGAAGTAAAAACATATCTATAGCTAAATACATAACATATTCAAAGTCCAGCAATAATAAAATTGACTCCCTCCTATTTATTTCAATTCAAATTTTTTTTTCCATTAATCATTACTTTATTTTTTTTTTCTTGTGTTTCCCGTCCATAATAATTATGATTGTTAATTAATTATTAATTCTACTCAATCCTCCTCCTATACAAACCATTATCATTATAATATCGTATAATATATTATATTAAAAGTTACCTAATCCCAACAGTCACAGTATCTCTAATGCGAGTAGATGCCAAAATCGATCTGCTTCCTTCTTTTGCTCTCTCTGCTTTTGCCAGAAGTTCTATTGACTCAAACTCCTTCCTATGAACTCGATCCGAACGCTTTTGCCTCTTTGATAATCTTGGCACAAATTCCACCCACTTGCGCAGAGCAATTGGGTGGAGAGAAATCGCATGACGGTTGCGAGCGTCGAACACCGGAGAAGTGCCTTGTCGTCGGCGAGAAAGGGACGAGACAAGAGAGTGCTATCGGACAGCTCATTTTGAGACGGCTCCATTGCTCACTGCAACGGACGAAAGAAGCGTCCAGCTTAGACGCAGATCTGAGGACCGTTGATGAACTAAGAGACAAGGCTGAAGATGACGATGAGAAGAAGGGCGGTGCCGAGAGGGAAGCCGAGAGAGGGACGAAATACATCCACATGGGGAGGGGAAAAATCTGGAGTTTCCATGCAGTGGGAAAAATCTAGAGTCTCCATGAGTATAGCCATCGGGAAGCTACTCATGTGTAGAAAATAGAGAAAAGAGAGAGGAAGGAAAAGCGGAAATGGAGAAGGGAGAAGATGATGAAGAGAATTGCATAATTGAGTTTGTGGGAGACGAAGGAAAAATTGAGAGAAAGTGAGGGAAGCATAATAATGAATGAATCAAAGTGATGATAAGTTCAGTTGCTCTGGAGAATGAGAAGAAGAAATCAGCAATCGTGCTGATAACGTGTTATAAATCTAAGGAAAAACTAAAGAAAGGATAACAGAGAACACAAGAAGAAAGAAGAGAGGAATCGTTCTCTTCGCCTATAATTTCCATATGGTGATGTACATATATATAGAAAAGAATTTGGCCCATTGGTTTCACACCTTTACATAATTATATTCAAAGGAACAGGATATAAGAGTTTAATAGTTAATGCACATCCACATAATTAATATATTCATAATACTTTCAGCATTTTTTTTTTTTTAAAAAAGGGAATTACTATGAGGTCTTGAGGAGAAGACTATAATTACCAATAAGTCATAATAATAAGTGAGGTGTTTTTATTTCTTTTATATATATACAGGAACTTGTCTTTTTATTCTCTTCAGTTGTTATTGGGATTTCTTAGTAATTAAGTTTATTCATTGGTACTTAGAGTAATTTCCCACTATTTCCTTCTCCTTGATATCACATTAGGGAAAACAAGCTACCCATTGGTTGGCTGCTGCACATTTCAAGGGAGATGGAACATACATGTTGAGGTATAGCAGGTAGGGCAATGGATATAAGAAAACGAATTAAAAAAAAAAAAAAAAAAACCCCCGCTACGATCCAAACTATCAAATTTTGTTTATATCCCTGGATCAGAACAGTGACATAAAAAATTAAATTCAAAATAATATTATACATATAAAATATTATATGTAATAAAAAAAATGTCAAAATTAAATAAATTTAAAAATTATGTAGGCTAATTTCTTGGGTGACCGTCGTTAAGGTAGATGACCCAGCATATTAGAGTTAAAATTTTTGATTGGATTAAAATTTTCATATATGCGAATTAGATTTTCCAGTCAAAAGGTTGTGCTTAAGAGGCGTATTATTATATTAAAATTAATATACAGGCAAATTAGATTTTCCCATCAAAAGGTTTTGTTTAAGTTTTGCAAGATATTGAGATTGTAGCTTACCAGTGGCAGAGCCGGGGCTAGCGAAAACAGGTTCGACGGAGAAGAGAGAGAGAAGAGGTTGGAAGAAGATGGCCAAGAGAGGAAGTGGTGGAACTGATAAAACTGAGAAGCAGTGCGAACGAACAGATAGAGAAGGAGGAGGGAGCAGCAGCAGGGTTCCTCTGTGGGAGAGAATATCGGAAGGGATGAGGGACATGTGATACAACAGAAGCGCCAAGAGGTGCAAAGAGAAATGGGGAGAACACAAACAAATACTTCATGAAGACGAAGCATCTGAGAAAGAAAAGGTCCCTGGATTCTATAACCTGTCCCTACTTCCATCAACTCACTTCTTTGTAGTGAGCCCTATATATATATAGCTGGATCTATTATTACTATTATTCTCATTTACAACCGTGTGGTTCTGTAATAATATTATAATATACATGCATATTTTATCTTCAAGAAATTCATTCAATTATATATTGTAAGTTTATAACCAACACGGGCGCGCACATTATGCTTACACATGGACAGGATTTTTTTCGTGGTGTTTTCTTGTAGTGACTTCTGCTATCCCAATGCTCTTCCTTCTCATATCTGTCTTCCCAAAATCATTTAAAAATATACAAAAACCAATCCATAAATCTATAAACAAAATTAAGATAAAAACTAGAAACAAAGTCAAAAGACGCCAGAGTTTCTTAACTGCTTGAGCTTCATGAACAAAGAAGAAAAATTGGAAAATAAAATATATCCATGAGAGGGCAAATCAGAAACAAAATCCATAAACAAGTTATCAAATGGCAAGGGAAATCAATCGAGAGATTAAATTGAAAAACAAAAATGCTTCTCTTTGGGCTTTACCTGGTACTCCTCAGTTGCTTCTAGAACATTCAGAATGCCCTAAACCGTCCAAGGGTCGCAGGGTTTTCAAACTTGACTCACTCCGGCGACTACGCGAGGATCCGAAGCTTGCGCACTGTGGCTTCCTTCCGCTCCTCCTCCACGGCGAGCTCCTTCATCGGCCTCCTTTGTTTACGGTCAGATCTTATTCTCGATTCCAATCTTATTCCTTTATTTATTTATTTGTTTGCCTCTCGACGATATACCACCAGAGGCGTCGACTTCACCGGGGTCGAACATCTCCGGCGAGCAAACATAGAGTAGACGTAATTTCTTCTTTATTGATATCTCGTAGAGTTGGTCTCTCCAACCCATAATGGCATTGATCAAAGCCACCTATGTAAATCTGTGATTACATCCATGAGACTTGGTCCCCTGGCCCTTTCCTCTCAAATCTGTAAGATCATTCAGTCACTCAAATTTAAGGCTTCTTACATGGGAACCAGGTTCCTGCCTATCTAGACAAGGGAGATTTAGATTTGGACGGCTTATATCTTTTTATTTTTTTTATTTTTTAGTTTTGATTTTTTTTTCTACATGAAAAATTATTTTTTATTAAAGTATTAGTTTAAAAATTAACTTTATTTTAGGTTCTTTACCTATTAAAATTATTTTTTTTAAAAAAATAAAAAGTTTTTAAAAAAATCTCAGCTGTCCACATTAAATTTAGATAGTCATGAGCTCGTCCGTACGGGGTAAGGAAACTGGTTCCTTCTTACATGGAGAACAAAGTAATACTATGAACAGTGTCTCCTTTCTCTGCTCTTGTCTCCGTTCAAATCGTTGAAGAACATGGTGAGTGATGATGATCATTTCACGGTGGCCACCTCTGTTCTCAATTGTGGCTTCTTACCCTTGGGCTAGAGATTCAGTTTTTTTTTTTTTAAAAAAAAAAACTTATTTGCTATAACTTAACCCACAATTCAATGAGTCTACCTACAACTCAGTGTAATTAAGTATTATGAGCCATCCTAAAGAGGTCTATAACAGGTTGGGTTTAAATTTGTCTATTTAAAACTTAAATAGGTGGGCTATGGATACATCTTTGGTTGCCCATACCTACCCATTGAGTTAATTTTTTTAAAAAAATTAAATATATGAATAGAGTACAGGACATTGAGGATAGTGAATAATAGTGTAATATTCATTTTTCCTTGATAATCCAACTCTTAGTCTCTCACTCTATTTTGTTTTGTCTTTTTTCTGTGACACAAGACATTTTCCTCAATAGTCCAACTCTCAACTCTTGTCTGTTTTGTTTTGTCTTTTCTCTACGAACTTTGACTTTTAATTTAAAAGTTGGAGTTTGAACATTAAAATTATGTTATGATGATACTTACATTTATGTTCTTTTGTGTAAATTGTGTTTATATTATTGAACTTTAAAGATTTAAATTTCACAATTTAGAATGATAAATTTGGATGGAATGATAGATACTTAATGCTTATATATGCATGTTCTTTTTTAAAAAAACAAAAGGTCAAATGTAAATAGGTTAGCTAAAACCAGGTTTGTAACATCCCAAATTCCAGGTTCGAAAATCGTGTCGGTCGACACTTAGTTTTAAGAAAACAACAGAGTTTGAGATGCTACAGCTTAGAGTACTGCGGAAATTGATAGCGTGTACTAAGATCCGGACAACGAGTATCTGATATAAAAATGCCCAGACATATGATGATGCCCGACATAAGCTGATATATTAAATATCCCGTAGGAATATTCATGTGATACAATTTACAGAGGTTAAATACAATCCTCTGATAAAGAAAGTTTTAAACTAAACCCATGACTTGGAACCTAACATCAGTTAATTAAACAGATTGGTCAGGTAGGGGTCTATCATGGGGCCTCACCGACTTATACGGCGACTGATTGGCTTCCCACATAGATTAACCCAGCCTTAGACACCAAACTGTTCAAAGTAACTTTGTTAAACTTGAGCCAGAAGCTAAGTCCTAATAACTTCTACCGACCTTTGCCTTTGACTGCTGCCTCTTCACGGCTCTACCCTCTGGCATCTTCTCTATCCCGGTTTCTTTCCTGTACTATTCATTAAGATTGAGGTCCAATGTCCATTGGACCTCAGGTAACGGTTAACCTCATGCTTATGTAAACAGTATATGACAGTTATCACAGATATACAACATAATCATAGTTTTAAAACATATATCCACATGTAAGGCAATAACATAACACAGCCACTGCAATATGTATGTTACTCCAGTCTGCACATAACCAGTGCCATGACGGCCCATCGTGTCCTCAGCGCTAGGAAAACTCAATGGTGTTATCAAGACTATAACCCGTATACAATTCAACTCTCATGAGTAAATTTCAAAACAGAGTATTATCATGTGAAAACAACAATCATATATAACCAAACCATAAGCATAAGAGTTAAGGTTACAATACGCGTCCGTACCTTTTACCGCATAGTCGTCAAACATCCGACCTTTGATTCCGGCTTTGGACTTCCCGGATATCCTAACATATCACCATATCACTTAGAATAGCATTCTAAGAGATATTTCCACCTCTATTTACCATTCTACCCTTGATGGCTTTATTATTACAATTTTGCCCTTACATTTCTTCAAAAACGTGGTGCAGCATTTTCTGGGCAGATTTTTCGATAACTTTGAAAAATCATAACTAATTCCATAAAAATCGAAATGAGGATCCGTAAAATTTCCCGGAATCCTTGAGATGTCTACTTTTGAGGAAAAATACTGTAACTTACCCAGAACTCCTGGATAAATCCCAGTTTCCAGAATTCCAACTGTTGCCCAGATTTTCGCCCAGAAATCATAGCCTAACTTCTGAGATTTTTATCTTTTTGCACAGAGCTTCAAATGATACACTCTTTATAGATTTGAAAAGCCCTAGACGTCTACTTTCACCATGAATTTTCTCAAAATTTTAGAACATCATCTTCATCATAAAATACTGACGTTTTTACCCCTGACTCCAGAAATCACTGTTTGAGGAGATTTCGCCAGAGCTTCGCTATTTTGATCCTAATCTTCCAAAAATTTTGATATAACTTCTTCTTCATCAAATTTTCGAAATAAAGACAATGGAAACCTCAACAACATGAAATTAAAACTGTATATGGAAGATTGAAGATCAAAATAACTTTTCTAGCATTTCTATTTCATAATCTAAGAACTTGAACTATGAAACTAAAAACTCTCTTACCTCTTGAGGACCTCTTGCCTCTCTTTTTCCAGCAGCTCCTCCCTCTCTTTCCCTCTCTGTATTTCGAATTGAAGCTTGATGATTTGGTGGGGGAAAAATGTGAAGTCTAAGCCTCTATTTATAGTAAAACCATGCTTAACTTCCTAACACTTCTTCCTTGATCTAAACCATTGGATTTTTCTTGGTGGGAAAGTCATGATCTTAGCCCTCCACCCTTCCTTGGCCGAAATTCCCCCTCCCCCTTCTAGAGTTTTCTTTGCTTGGTCCCCAAGCACACTCCTTCTCCATTAAGTTAGCTAATTAATCCCAAATTCTAATTTAATTAGGTATAAGTGAATGTTTTAATTCATAATCCAATTTCACTTTTGGAATCCCAATTTTGTGATTAGATTTATGGTAATTTTTAATTCCCAAACACTTAGGTATGAATCTTAGATGTATCCGAAAATAACTTTGGGAATAGCCAAGATGAAGCTCATAATTCCCTGATTCCAAATATGTATTTATCTTGAAGATCTAGTTTCAAGATTTCAAATTATGATTTAATTTCTATAGGTTCTCATTTAATTTTATTTAATTAAGCAATTACTTACTCATTAAGCTAGACAACTTGCTCTCCAAGTTGTCTTCTTCTTCACACTTCTTTCATTGACTTTCTCTACTACACACACACACATACACAACACTTGTGCTCCTATTGGCTCTTAAATATTATCATGGATTTAGACATTTTAAATTGCTAGAATTATTGTAGGCCTTTGATCCTACTTAATGAAATTCAATCCTAGCCATTACTTAATATTTAATTTACCCAAGTTGATTAACAAGTTTAATTCCTTACCTCTTTATTTATCAAGAATTTCGCCTCACATAATAACCTTAGGGATTATTAATTTAATTCAAGTTATTATCCTTATCATAGTGTTTTAGGGGTCACTAGGCTTAATTAGCAAAATTGACAAGGTTTCTAATTTAATTTTGATGATTACAACTCCTTGTATGCTAATCAATATCATTTGGTCTTAAATTATGACCTTAAAAACTTAATCATTAACTAATTTCAAAAATTAATAGAGTACCTCAATTATTGCAATTTCACTTGCCCAATAATTGTTACTAATTTCCTCTAATTGATTTTATCATCCTCTGATGATTTTAAGTTGTTAAAATGGTGTAATTCCTAAAAATAATAATAAATTAATTAAAACTTTAGGGACAACATACTCTCTATTTCAATAAATATTTAGTTGCCTCTTACGATTTATCATAACATTCTTAGGGTATTTTATGACCCATAAATTCACTTAGGGCTTTTAGCTCTTCATTTACTCTAATTTCATAAGAAATTACCTTCAGAAAATAAGATAATTATTTCACTTGTTCTGAGACCACATATTCACCTATTGTAATATGTGTTATTTATTAAAATTTAAGATTTACATGTATTATGAAAATTGGGGTATTACAAGGTTAGTTCGCCTATTTATGTGCTAACCTATGTACATATGTTTAAATGGGTTGAAGTATGAGTATAGGTTATCCCATACTCATATAAAGTTAAGTTAGCAGGTTATGTATATGAGCACGGAATGCTCTGCTCTAATTTGCATAATAAAAGTTTATGTGACCGACACTTATAAATGGGTTTTCCTTTTTTCTCAAAATGAAGCATAAGAGAAAATTATAATAATAAAATTAAAAGGAAATAAACATAAGTAAAAGGAAAATCACGTAAAAAACAATTGAATTATACAAATTTTAAATTAGGTTGGTAAATTTAATAAATTTTAAATCTGGTCAAATATTCTAAAATACGATTTCAAAATGAGATAACATTATCTTATTACCCCATATCCCTTGAAGATGTCTTTCTACCGCAATTTCTTCTTTTATTCCTATTCTCCAAATCCAAATGACATATAGATCTTGTTGCTTTATTCAACCGCGTGCTCTGTAAGCATCCGCCTACTTCCGCAGTCGATGTTGATAAAACTTCAAAAGTTTGGCTACATGAAGATTATCTCACTTTTACCACCACAGGAGAAAAATTTCTCACTAAAAGCAAGAAAATTACTTCTCTTTAATTCTTTAAGCCAAAAAAATAAATAAATAAAGGAAAGGATATAACTAATTTTTGAATTACTTAATGCCGTATGTGATAATAAAAAGAAAATTAAATCTGGATTCAAGTTTGGGGTAATGTTATTGGAGATTATAAAGATTATGAGGAAAATGGAGACTTGGAGAACATCAGATTTTTGCGAGTAAGAAACACCCTCGAAGATCTTGTTCAGCATGGAATGAATATTAACAAAACTCGTCTCATACAGCAGAGTTCTAATTTTAAATCTAGCAAAGATCACGATATAAGATTTGCAATGGTTGCAATGGCTGATGGAAGGAGGTAGACGTTGTGATCAAGAGGGCCGAAAAGGTAAAATTATCAAAACCTATTTTAAATAATCTAACTTAATACGGGATTTGTTAATTTTAGTGACCTAATTTAGAATTTGAGTATTTTAGCCACCTTTTAATTGGATTTTTCCAATAGATTTTCCTTTTTTTCCCAAAATGAAGCATAATAGAAAATTATAATAATAAAAAGGAAATAAACGTAAGCAAAAGGGAAATCCCGTAATTGATATCATATCAAAATCTCAATTTAAACTAAAATTCTTAAATAATACATTAAATTAATATCTTGTCAAAACTAAATATATTAAAATATATCTTAAATATATTATTAAATCACGAGTCTTCAATTATTTTTCGTCTTAAATCATTACCATTATTATGATAAACTATTATTTATATTTTAGCTTAAACCTATATTATTTAAACTAAAGCAATTGATATCATATCAAAATCTCAATGAAATCCTTTTAATTTAATTTAAAAATGAGGAGTTATCTAGTAGTGCCTACAAATTGGACTCGTGAGGGTTTTAGGAAACTAATCGTTACTACTTGCTCTTGAGATCTCCCTTTTCTATCTCTTGACTCTTCTCCCAATACTTTTAAATTGTATTGTTTTGGTTCTAGTTATTATTAGCTTGAAATTGATTTCATTAGTCGCCCTAAGCTTTTGTATTTTGGTTAGACAAACTAGATGTTATGTTAGTATATTAAATCATGCAACTAAAATGTTTTGTCTTCTTTTTATGTCTATTATATGACAAAATATTCTTCTTAATTTAATTGGTTCTCAGTATTTACTTACTAAAGCTTATTTTTCTTCTTTTGTCAATGTTATAGGGTTGAAAAGACTTGCATTCTCTCTCGTTTTATAAAACAAATTGAATCATGGTGAATTCTAATCCTAATCAGCAAGTGATTGTTCGTGAAGTCTGAGTTTCAAACTTATATAGTGAGTTGTCTTTGATTCATTATATTATACTTACTTCTCTTTTGCCTCCTTTAATACTAGGTTTTTGGGTACAACCATAACTCCGAATGTTGATAAGCACTGCTACTCAATGTTGTCTAACACAACTGATTACAGTTACATGAAGGCGAATTGTTGATGTATTGAACATCATCCAATTAGGTCTTACCTTATTTCATTCTATTTATACTATTTCACTGAAGAATAGGATAATACATCAACATTCACCTTCGTGAAACTGTAATTAGTTGTGGGAGACAACATTGAGTTGTAGTGATTTATAAACATTCAAAGTGATGATTGTACTTGGAAACTCAGCATCAAAGTAAGGTATAATAGAATGAATCAAAGACAACTTGCTATATAAATTTGAAACCCAGGCTTCACGAACAATCACTTATTGATTTGGTTAGAATTCATTGTAATTCAATTTGTTTTATAAAACGAGAGAGAATGCAAGTCTTTTCAACCCTATAACTGTTGGATATATGCTCTTAGTCACTTAAGCCCTATTGGGCTTTAGTGAGACCAAAGCCTATGAGGCTTAGGGTTAGATTAAGTCTTGCACTTAACCCTATATATTCTAACTTACTCCTGTTGTGCCTGATAAGGGATAGCTCATCAGAAAAAGACTCAAGAGGCAGACGTTCATCATCTGAATGGTTGCCCACACACCCACCCCATCTTACTCGAGAGATAGTCTGGAAGATCGATCATAAAGCGGATGAGGATTGTTCGTAACTGTTCGTGTAGAGGCTTTCAGACCGCTGCATCTCTCCAGGTAATCAAAACGATGAAGGTTCTTGTTTTCCTACATCAAATCAGTTAAATACGCTTCCGTGTTTTTTGATGAGATTCCTACAATTGGTATCAGAGCCAGGATGATGAGGAAAAGAATCCAGTTTTGATATTATCTCATATTTCATGTGATTCGTTTCAAAAATTATATTTTTAAAATATGACATCTGTTTCTATATTTGTTATTTAATTCATGATAATTATTCGTTTATAATTCTTATTTAATATTAGTTTTAATTTTAATCGCTTTAATCCATGGTTAGATTTTCCCTGTATTTCTTGATTTGTAACAAGGAGGCTAATCCCATATGATTAGGTTTCCTCCTTGCTGTTTTTACTTTATTTTCGGAATTTCTATGTAAATTTTTCAAATTTTTGTAAAAGTTGGAATCAAGAAATTGCAAAAAGATGAGCTTTCAAATCTTCCGGGATACTTTTCGTGGACTTCTGGATCTCGGATTTGGACGAACCATATACCGTTGGAAAGAGAACGGAAAGACGAGCAAAAATATAAAAACTTCGACCCCAGAAGCACTTGCACGTGCTCCCACGCGCCTCTACAAGTGTCTGTGCGTGGGCTTCACGCTTCGGCAAAGAAGCGACGTGTGAAGGCGCGTGGAATATCGGAATGAGGTGGTTCCGGCGGCCGTGATCTCGTCTCTCCGTGGCGGTCCTTCCCCTAAAGTTTCGTGCTGAGATGATTTCGGTTGACGGCGTAGCTTCAATGATAACTAGGGTTTCTCTTTTGTGTCCTATGCTTTCTAGCCAAGGTATGGGTTTTTGGGCTTTTAGGCCCATGGATACCCTAAAGGGGCTTGGACAAATTCTATGGACTGGACAAAACAGAAATTCCAAAGTTGTAAATTTTTATCTTTTAATTTTTATAGAAAAGTCATAGATTAAAGTTATTTGTTTATTTATTTAATGCTTTTATTGAATAGTATGAATTATATGTGTGATTAACATGATTAGAAATAATATGTCATATAGAATAGGAAGATGTCATATTGTTGTATAATCACATGTCATAAATGCATAGTAGCTATTATGTCTTGAATCAACTAGTATGATAGTTATTATATAAGATTATTTAGGTTATCCACTAAATTAATTATCAATTATTATGATTTTAAATTAAAATCTAGAATAATATTTGGATTAATTAATTGTGGAATAAAAATCTAGATAACCACTAAATTAATTATCAACTATTATGATTTTAAATTAAAATCTAGAATAATAGTTGGACTAATTAATTGTGGAATTAAAATCTAGATAACCACTAAATTAATTATCAACTATTATGATTTTAAATTAAAATCTAGAATAATAATTGGACTAATTAATTGTGGAATTAAAATCTAGACAAATAATCCAAGTAATTTCCTAAGAGAACCGTTTTATTTTGCGAGTAAATTGTGGGTCTGCTAAAATGGTCATGAGTGAAGCACATACTGCCTGTCATGATTGGATTTAAGGACCTTAATAATTTCAAAATTTAGTAAAGTATTGAATGACCCATCGTCAGCAATGCTTGGATACTAAGGATAATTCTTGAAATTAAACAGAAGTTACTCTCAATTGAACAATTCTTGGAAATCGGAAAGTTGCTTATGTTGAATGGGAGGAGATTTAAATTAAGAAATTAATTTAACCTCCAAGCGCACTATAGGACCATTAATAAAATAATCATGTGAAGCCCCGACGGATAAGCATGATTGGATTTTATTAGATTGGACCTAGATAACAAATGGGAGGAGATTTAAATTAAGAAATTAATTTAACCTCCGAGCGCATTGTCGGCATATCAATAAAATAATCATGTGAAACTCTATCGGATAAGCATATTGGATTTTATTGGGCCTTAATAATTTCAAAATTTTAATAAAGTGTTGTAAAATACTAAGCTATTAAAGATAATTTTGAAATTAAACTTTTTACGTTCAACAAAGCTTGTGAAAATTCTCATGAAAAAATATTGAATGGGTGAAGGTTTTAAATTAAGTATTTAATTTTAAAACCAATGGGCTCCAATTGTGGGTTTATTAGTGAAATGGTTATCGCTGAGGCCCCATCGGATAAGGATAATCAGATTTCGCTAGATTAAACCCTAATATTTTCAAAATTTTAGTAAAGTTTTGTACGGCCCATCGTCAGCAACACTTGGACACTAAAGATAATTTTGAAAGTAAATAATGGTTAAATACATTCAACTTTGGTAAAGTTGTTAACCCTCCCATCGAAGCTCTGGCAATGGAACTAAAGGCCCAAATAACAATGTTAGTTTTACAAGTATCTTGCCCATCGTAACCCTTGTAAAGATAATTAATGGATTGTTAACAATAAACAAGAGTAGTTATGAGAATCTACTTGCATTTAATTTGTTTGTTGCATTTTTGTTTGTAATTGTGTGCCTTGTATGTTTTTTTTTCGGAAAATATCTTCCTTCAATCATTTAGCAATGATTTTGAGTCTAAAGCCTCTAGATGGTACCAACTATGAAGAGTGGAAAACAAAACTTGATGTTGTTCTCAAACATAAAGAGCTTAATTTTGTCTTTACCATACCAAAGCCATGGCCACTGCAAAGGATGCGTCTAAGGCAATTAAGACGCAATACTCAGATTGGGAAACGACAGATATGGTAGTTCGCTGCTATGTTCTTGTCAGTATTTCTAAACACTTGCAGAAGCAAGTGTACATGGTTAAGAGTGGAGTAGAGATGTTTCAGACTCTTAATGACATGTTTGCAGTACCTAGCAGTTATGCTAGAATGAATGCAATCAGTGCGGTTTTTGCTAAGAGTCTTGTTAAATCTAAGGGGAAACCTAAGGGTGGTAACAAGAACAACATGACTTGGTTATCAGTTGTCAAACCAGTTGCTATGAAGAAGCCGAAAGGCAAATGCTTCAAGTGCGGACTGAAAGGACACAGGAACAAAGATTGCCCCAAAAAATCAAACAAAGGGCGCCTGATAGCCTGGACAAAGAAAATTTAAGCTTAAAGATGGCTAGCTTGTGTCTGCATTAGCAGAAGCACAAGTTATTTTATCTTTTGATAATTTAAGACTGTGGTTTTGGGCGACTGTTTATTTGTTCCGGATTTCAAGAGGAATTTAATCGTTGTTAGTTGTTTCGTTGAAACATGGTTTCAAATGCAATTGATTCCTTAGCTTCATTTCGAAGTTCTTCTTTGTCTTGTTTGTTTCGGCACATTTTTTAAATAGTCTTTATTACCTATGTCTTATGCCCAATTGAATTTATTATGTTGAATTAAAAGGATCATGAACAAGGATATTCACCAAAGAAATAAGTTTCAAATGAAACATATCTTGGCCTTTTATGATTGAGTCAGATTACCTCAAATAGGAAACATGGTTTAGTTAAAAGAGGGACTGAAAATTCCATAGTCTTTAAACTAAAGGCTACATGTAAGTCCTATTTGGAAGGTAAAATGACCAAGCAATCTTACAAGGTCAAAGGGTTTTTGCGCAGCTATTCAACTAGAATTGGTACATACTCAAGTATGTGGACCAGTTAGCATTCAAGCCATAAGAGGTTATGAGTACTTCATTAAATGAATGGTTGCTCTGGATTTGGACAGATAAACCTAGTGCGTCATAAGTCTTGAGTTTTTTGGAAATTTCCAAGAGAATTAAGTCTAAGGCAGAAAAGCATCTAGGTGTTCAAATAAAAACTTTGGTCTGACTGAAGTGTTGGATACCTGCTTGGTAAGTTCGGGTCTTGCCTGATTCAAGAGGGGATAGTTTTCACAACTGTCAACTCTAGGAATGCGTTAGT
Organism: Acacia confusa; assembly: GCA_037074495.1. Taxonomy (NCBI): domain Eukaryota; kingdom Viridiplantae; phylum Streptophyta; class Magnoliopsida; order Fabales; family Fabaceae; genus Acacia; species Acacia confusa. The sequence continues at coordinate 17,429,385 of CM073511.1, forward strand.
TGAATGGAGTTCAAACATTTCTAGACTTGGTGATGTATGTGTTCAGTTATTCATCCTTGCCAATGTCGTTCTGGGGAGATGCCTAGGAGAAGAGAATGTACCTCCTTACTTGGTTCTATCAGAAACTATCGTAAAGACACCTATAGAATTATGGAAAGGGTGCAAGCCCAGTTCAAACCATATTCAGATTTAGGGTGCTCCGGCACATGACTTGCAACAGGGGTCAAATAAGATGAGATCTTGCATGGAAGTGTGCATATCTTTTGGCTAACCTAAGAGAAACAGGGATTGGATCTTATTTAGTCCAAAAGATAAGATCGTCTTAGTGAGAACTCACGTGACTTTTTTAAAGGAGGACTAGATAGAAAATTATAAGCCCATGACTAAGGTTATTCTTGATGAGTTTTATCTCGATCAAGAATTTCCAAAATTCTCTAGAAGCTTCATCCATTGTTCCCTTGAATATTCAAAGAGGGGAAAAAATATACCTCTGGGTGAACAAACACGGGAACCATAATTAGAAATTCAACATGATAATACAAGTAGGAACTAATAGAAATATTAGTATCTTATGTGGAAGAATAATATCAAGGATTTGTTAACATGTAATATGAAGAGCCACCATCTGACCCAAAACTTGGATCTACTGTAGATACACCAGATCTAGTGTGGTACATTCGTAGTGGGAAAGAATCTTTTCAACCCTCAAGATATCTCTTGTTGGGTGACATTGATCCCATGAGTTACGATAATGCACTGGAAGATGTTGTTGATCAAGTGTTGCTCATAGCTATGAACAATGAGGTGGAATACTTGTATTTCATCTCTGTACGGTCTCCAGTAAAGACACCAAGAGGGGTAAGACCCACTACGTGTATGTGGACCTACAAAGCAAAGAGAAGATAGACAGGAAGGTGAAAACCTTCAAGACTAGTTTGGTGGCAAAATGATTGTCAGACGTCATGCTTGAGTTTATCTAGATTCTCTTAGTTGCTGTTACAAGTCTCATTTATGAGATTTTATTTTGGGAGTTGGATGATAGAACATCTACATGCAACGACCAAAAATGTTTATAACTAATGGGCAAGAACACTATATACAAGTTGTGAAAGTCCATTCTATGGACTTAAGCAAGCATCCAGGTCATGGAACATCAGGTTTGATCAGGTTATCAAAATTTTGTTTTTGAGAAAACCTTGATTAATGGCTTGTATTTGTATGTAAAGGATCCAAGGGGAAGCAGTAGCTTTTCTGGTACTTTATGTAGATGATATGCTTCTTATTGGAAACAAAGTGGAGGTAATATCAAACGTAAAGAGTTGGCTGAGTAAGCGTTTTAATATGAAAGCCAAGGGGAAGCCAATTATATTCTTGGTATGAAACTCTTATGAGATCAGAAGAATAAGAAGTTGGCATCATCTTAGGTTACTTACATTGACAAAACTCTTACCAAAACCTAACATGGGGAATTCTAAGAGGGGAATCATGTCTCTCAGATATGGAATTCATCTTCCTAAGGAGTAACTTCTAAAAAATCCAGAGAAAGAAGAATGCATGAGTAGGATACCTTATGCTTTAGCAATAGGTAGTCTTATGAATACCATGTGGAGCATTAAACCAGACATCTGCCACTCAGTGGGAGTAGTGAGACGGTACCATTATAGTCCTAGAGGAACACTAGATTGTTGTTAAGCATGTACTCAAGTATCTTCGAAGAACGAGAGATTATGTGCTGTATATTCTAGTGGGAGTCTTGAAAAGCTGATCTTTCACGAATTCAGTTTTTAAGTGGATATTGATTCAAGAAAATCCACCTCGAGCTATGAAGCTTACATTAAACTAAGATAGCCATGTTACTTCTTTGGGTCTTAGGAGGATCCCGGAATTGCATTGAGCAAGTGGGAGATATTGTGCTCATTGTGCTCCTGGAGTAAGACAATGAGACAATGAAACAATGTAATCATTTTTTGAATTTTTACAAATGAGGTGTTTTTCATTGTTTTGTGCACACAATTTAGAAACATTAAGCTCCGGATCAATTGTGGAGTATATGATCATATGGATACGTTCATGGAGGACATGGTCATCGGTTCTCACAATTGATGAATAGGTTCACAGCTATTAAATTAAGTTGGGCGCTTTATTTAGGCTGCAATATTTTATGAAATGGTTTTGTCCGAATCATTATAAAAATATTGGTGTGGATTAATACTTACATTTAATGGATCAAGGAGAGATTTGATTGAGGTTGTTCTTTTTGTCATAAGGAATCAAATCTCCAGATAACTATAGTCATGCAGTTGCTCTAAATCCTGAGTTTATTTTAAATGGGTAATTAAATAGTTTTCATTCTTTGATTTACCAACAAGTGAGGTTTGATCTATATGACGGCCAATAACTTGGTATTTTGGGATTGAGACTATTTGGTTATCAGTATTTATGAGATAAACAACATGGAATTTATAGGAAATGTCCCCTTAATATGTTTCGGTACTTGGATATTGAAGACACTGGCCAGTGCGTGTAATCCATTAGAGAAACTATAAAAGTCAAGGGAATAAATAATTGATTGGGTTACAGAAAACTAGTCAATCAATTATAGATATTCTATAAAGGGGCGATGCATATACATGTTATAAGTGTCATTAATCTTGGAGATCACGTTCGGACTTTTAGTGGAGTAGCACCGAACTAGATAATCTTCTATAGATTATCACGAGCCTTGATGAATGACAAATGATAGATCCCTAGGCTAGCTCGATACAAGGGATGAGGTATATAATCAGATGATGATGGCTCATGGGCTACATGATCTTGAGTTTACGAACTCAAGTTTGTATCTTAAAAAAGCAAGTGGGAAATTGTTGGATATATATTCTTAGTCACTTGAGCCCTATTAGGCTTTAGTGAGACCAAAGCCCATAAGGCTTAAGGTTAGGTTAAATCTTGCACTTAACCCTATATATTCTAACTTACTCCTGCTGTGCCTGATAAGGGATAGCTCATCAGAAAAAGACCCAAGAGGCAGACGTTCATCATCTGAACGGTTGCCCACACACCCACCCCATCCTACTTGAGAGATAGTCTGGAAGATCGATCATAGAGCGGACGAGGATTGTTCATAATTGTTCATGTAGAGGCTTTCAGACCGCTGCATCTCTCCAGGTAATCAAAACAATAAAGGTTCTTGTTTTCCTACATCAAATCAGTTAAATACGCTTCCGTGTTTTCTGATGAGATTCCTACAATAACATTAACAAAAACATAGAAGAAAAACAAGCTATAGTAAGTAAATATTAAGAACCAATTAAATTAAGTAGAATATTTTGTCATATAATAGACATAAAAAGAAGAAAAAACATTTTAGTTGCATGATTTAATATACTAACATAACATCTAGTTTGTCTAACCAAAATACAAAAGCTTAATAAAACATAGGGCGACTAATGAAATCAATTTCAAACTAATAACCAAAATCAAAACCATACAATTTAAAAGTATTGGGAGAGAAAAATATATAAATAAAGTATAAACTTATAAATTAGGTAAAGATAGGGAAAGCTAAGGCAAATCTTAAAAGATAAAAACAGTTGCAAATCTTAACGGTTATTGTACTCATTGGAAAGCTGAATTATCTGATAGTAACTCGTCCTGATATATCCTTCTCAATCAATGCACTTAGCCAATTCATGGCATCTCTAACAGTGGCACAGTAAGAAGCCTTAGAGCATATGTTGCATTATTTGAAAGGTTCCCCAGGTCGTGGCATTCTCTATACAGATTATGGGAACACTAAATTAAAGTTGAGTGCTTGTGTGATGCGGATCATATATGCAAGAGCTAAGGCCAAACTATAGATTGTTGTGTGTTTGTTGGTGGAAACTTGATATCTTAGAGAAGTAAGAAGCAATGTGTTGTGTCAAAATCTAGTGCAAAAGCATAATATAGAGCCATGTCACAACTAGTACAAGAAATTGTGTAGGTATTTCAAATCACGAAGGAAATTTAAATAGACACAACTTTGTCTATGAAACTATATGGTGTGACAATAAAACATCATCGAACTCTATGTTCTATGTACAAAGCATATTGAAATTGATTGTCACTTTATTCGTTACAAGATCAAAGAGAATATTATATCTACAGGGCACATGTGATTAAACAACCAACTGGAAGATCTTTTGACAAAAACCTTAAATGGGACATAGGCTAAGTATCTTTGTAACAAGTTGGGCATGATCAATATATATGCTTCAACTTGAGGGGGATTATTAGGAAATATATATTAGTATTATGGGTAAAGGTGTAAAAATACACATGTGTTTTACCCTGAGGAACGCCCAACACCAAATACTTTTTTTAAGGTGTAAAACTACATATGAACTTTCAAAATGAGAGTAAAAATACCATCACCATTAAGGCTATCGTCTGTGTACTACCATTTAAAAGTACCAAAATGCCCCCAGCTCAAAACAAAAATACTCTCCCGTCTTAGAATTTATATTGGGATTGTGTCCTTTGGCTTCTTCCCATGTGATACGAGCAAGAAACCATGCAAGACTCAGAACACCACATGAAGTAGACATACTAACAGGAAAGAAACACTAAAAGACCCTCCGATGACACTCTGATGCACAAAGAATTGCCAATTATTAAGACAAAAATCAACCACAAGTCAAACCCATATTTTTGCCGTACAAAGAAATACACACTAATCCACACTAACACATTCACTACCCAAGAGGAAGGTTTTGGAGTTTCATATGTTGAAGGAGGGTCATGATCTAGTGTAGAAACCAAATTCTGAGCTTCTAATATAGCCACCAACAACTAAATGCGGATGTAGTCGCTGCAATTTCTTCAACAACAACAACAACGAAAGCTTTGACAATGAGCTCAATGTGTTTAGTGGTTTGTATTTGATGACCCCAGAGACATGCTTAAGGTAAATACTGTTTCTTGGGAATTCTAGCAACCGATCTCTTTCCCTCTCCCCCCTCCTCTCTCTCTCTCTCTCTCTCACCGTGTTAAAGCCACGATTTGGTCAGAAACCCAAGTGAAACAAAAGCTCATCAACTTCTTCTTCTGAAGAATGATTGAATGACAGATTGAGGAAGGGAGAATATGCAATAGAAGGGAATGCTAGAGGGAGAGGTAGTGAGCAATTGATATGGGTGGCGAGGGTGGATGTCAATGATGGGGAAGGGAATAGAGAGAAGAGGAGAGAAAAGAAATAGTGAGAAATTGAGAGAAGAAAGAGAAGGCATTTAAGTCTTTTCGCTCAAACTTTGATATTGTAGATTCTTACTATATGACCCATATGTCATTTAGAAGTGTTAACATACCTTTTAGGGTTTTGGAAGTTCAAATGGTATTTATATATTTATATGTCTTTTTCCATCATAATATGTGTGTGTGTAAGGGCCCCGCCGCCCGGGGGGGGATTGAAATACATTGACTACTTCTGTGTTTTTACCTAAATTACACAATCTCCTTTTTATTTTGAAAACATATATAGACCACCTTGAAATTGAAATGCATGTTATTGAAACCTCCCATACATATTTGATATTCCATTTATATCTACCCATCCATTAGTTAACGATTAAGTTTGACTATTAAATATTTGTTTTGACCATATAATTCTCTTTCAACAAATAAATAAACATTTATATTTTCCTAAAAATGATCTTTTATACAAACAAAAATAATTCTAATGCATATATGTTCAAAATTTCCAATATATTATAAATCTTATAAATTTTTATTATATTATTAATTTTTAAATATTTTTATAATAGTTATTGAAACTTATTTCTTTAATAATATTTTAAATAAGTAAAACATATTTATTTCTTTCTTTCCTTACCACGACACCATGACCAAAAACATATTTGAAAGGAATTTTTTTTCAACATATGTTGTTAATAATGCAAATTTGAGATATTATATGAGTAAACGAGCAAAAATACACATGTACTTTATCCTCGGGAGCACTCAGCACCATATGCTTTTTTTTGGAGCAAAAATATACACATAGTTATCATTTTGGAGCAAAAGTCACACCTCATCGTTATGTTATTGTTCACTTCATCTCTTTCTCTGTCATCATGGTGAACATATTAATCACATTTTTAATTAATTTTTAGAATATATCGGCTACAAATTTTTTGGTCAGTAATTTTTTATAACTTATTAATCAAATTTTTTTACAAATTGGGTTAAGGCGCATAGTCATGCAGGAAGTTCTCTATTTTTTTCACTAAGTTTTTTGGGCCTGTTTTTTTTTTTTTTTTTAAACTTGCCAAATTGGCAAATGCCTACTTTCTCTATTCACTGAATCTAACTGTGAAGGAAGCTACTTGCATGTACTGTTGCTCATACTCACTCAGTCACTCTCACAGTCTCACTCATTTCTATCATTCATTCATGAGTTCAGTCCTCTCGCCTCAGTCTCTCTGTCTCGGCCTCACACACATACAGTCACTCATCAGTACATCATGAATTCACACATTAGACCATCAGTGCCTCATTGCTTCAACTCTTGAAGCCCGCCACTTCGCGAGGCGCTAACGGTCGATGGACTATTCTTCCGGCCTTCTGAACTTTTTTTAAGGTTCTTCACAGTCTCTAATATGTCCTCAAACCCTTCCTTTATGGCCTACCCAAATTTTTGACGGCTTAGAAGTCTTAGAGTTTTCTCATAGTTGTTGATCTATCTAGTCAAAGCTCGCAGAGTCCACAACTCCTCTAACGTACGGCCTTCTAAGTGTTTTCTGATGAACTGCAAGTCTCGATCTCAAAGAGTTAAAGGTTCTTCACTCCTCACTGTCTCCAAGTCCAAGGTTCCGAGTTTTTCTGCCACTTCGCCAACGTATTGTTCGAATGAGGTTTGAATAATTTGTAGTGTCGATAATTTTTTTTTTTTTGGTTATAATTGGTTGATATTGACTTCTTGCTATAATCCGAGTATGATTTGTATAATATTCAGTCTGTTCTATTGATCTATTTTGGTTCTGATTGTTGACCGAGTGGGATTTTTGACAAACATGATTATTTTTTATATGAACAATAGTTTACTTTTGATTATGAATTAGTAATTCTGTTTGTTGCATGATTGTGTTGTTTAAACCTTAATGTTAATGTTGACAACATTCATTTGATAAATTATAACTTTAATTGTTGCAATTTACTAATTATATTTCTTAAAAAGCATTGGGAAATTTGTTAAAATTTAGAAAAATAGCTTCCAACCTTGTAAGGTTGACTTTGGCTCATATGTACTCGTGTCGGGCTTTGAAAAACATACATTTTTCTTACTTCAAGTCCAAAAGGGCTAGCCTGATTTCCAACTTTAGCCTTAGTTGTGTATTTTATAAAAGAAATATGCACGCATGAAAATCTCTCCTTCACAAACAAAGGATGCACCATCATTTATCTCTATTATTTTTTATTCATAAGTATAAAGAACTTTTTATTTCAAAATTGTTTTTTCTTGCATTCCCCATTATATTTAATATATTATACAAAATATAATGCTACATGATTCTCAGAGTTTGGACTGCACTTTCTATTTCACTTAATACTCCATCTAGTCACTAATATAGGATATGTTTAGGGAGTTAATCTTAATCTTAAGTATAAGGCTTATTTTTTATATTTGTCAATCTTTTTTTGATTTATCCCAATTGATATTTCCTCAACATAAGCAAGAAAAGAGATTGGGGGAATTAAGAAAAATGACTATGGTGTTTTAGAAAATATATGACATATTAAATAACTTTTATAACTTGTTTAATATAATAAAATTAAGTGAATATATCATATATTAAGTACCCAAGGCATTTTCTTTTTTTACTAACACAAAGTAATATATTTACTATTTTGTTAAGGCCAGTTTGGTTATATGAATATGTGTGTATTTATTACCTCTCATAAAGAGTAAACTCCTCTCTATTTTTAAAAACATACACTTAAGTCTAAATTGTTAACACTATTAAGAATTATTAATTTTAAATTAAAATTTATTAAAGTAAATTTAATTTACAAATTTAGCCTTCATCATTACTAATTCCGTAATTTTTGCAACATATAAGCAACTAAAGAGTTTTTTTTTTGTTAATTTATTTTTTACTTTTGCAAATAGTTATCTATTCAACTTTTTTCATATTGAGATAAAGACTTAATTAATATAATTAATGTAGACAGAGAAAACTTAATTAAAAATATGATTACTTTTTTCATAGAAGCATACTTAAATATACATGTTTATAAATGAGAGTGCAAAAAATGAATTTAAGAAATTAAAATTATAAATTGTTATAAGTTATATAATATCTCAAATTTACATTATTAACAACATATAATGAATAAAAAAAATGTCTTTCAAATATGTTTTCAATCATGGTGTCACGGTAAAAAAAGAAATAAATAAATATTTTTACTTATTTAAAAGAGTATTAAATAAATAATTTTCAATAAATATTATTAAAGAATTAATAAATAATAAATTTTATAATATATTGAAAATTTTGAACAATTAGAATTTTTTTTTGGTATAAAATATTATTTTTAGGCAAATATAAATGTTTACTTATTTGTTGAAATAAGAGCATTTTGGTGAAAGCAACTGTTTAATAGTAAAACTTAACAGTAAACTAATGTTTAGATAGATGAAAATGAAATCTCAAATATGTAGGGAAAGCTTATATAACATGTATTTTAATTTCAAGGGAGGTTTACATATGTTTTCAAAATAGAAAAAAGGATTGTCTAATTTAGGTAAAACATACAAGTAGCCAATGTATTTCAATCACACACACATGTAATAATATATAATGCCTCATCCATTGATGACATCATTCTGAGAAAAAAAATCGACAAAAAAAAATCTGAAAAATAAGTGTATTTATTACTTGTGTATTATTTATTAATCAATTTAAATACACAAAATAATCTTGTTCATCTGCAATATCATTCATTATTATGATTTTTAAGCCCTCAGTTTCATTCTCCTGATTTTCTACTACTTTAGTAACAATGCTCAAAAGTGAGACTATCATAATATCAATCAATCTACCATTATGTTATTTGCACTGTGACCTGCCTAAGAAATCATTTTGTATCCACATTTCAAACTTCATTAACCTGCAATAGCAATTCTGCAACGAAATAGCTGGCAGGCAAAAAGAAAATTGATGCGTTACCATAGCAATGCGGAGACAGGAGAAACAAATACAGAATTACAATCATCATCTTGTATTATTTAAATATTTAAAAAATAATAATGATAAATAGAACATGTCTCTCATACATATGTTTGATCTCCAGATTCTGAGACATTAATCTTCACACTTACCTTCATCCTTCACCTGAACCTTAGCCCCGCAACAATGCTTCCTGTTATGCTCCTTCTTTTCTGTCACTTGCCCACTAAAATCTTCATCATTGCCAGGCTCAGACCTCCTCTCCAAGAACTCAGAGTTCTCCTTCCAAACTTCACCATTAGTGTAAACCTCCTTCTTCCAAATAGGAACTGTTGCCTTCAACTCATCTATGAGAAACCTACAAGCCTCTAGTGCATTGGCTCGGTGGACAGCAGAAACTGCAACAAATACACTTGTTTCTCCAACTGGAACTGTGCCTAGACGATGAGCAACAGCGATGGAATGTAGGTTCCAGGATGCTCTAGCAGAGGAACAGAGAAACTTTAAACATTTTATCGCCATCGGTACATATGCTTCATATCTCAACTCCAAGACAGTTTTGCCTTCGAAGGTATCGCGTGTTGTGCCTGAAAATGTAGCTATAGCTCCAGCTTGTGGGGCACTGACATAATTCATATATTTGGCAACATCTATAGGATTAAGGTCTTCCAAGATTTCTACAAGGTCTTTATCTTCAGCAGCCATTGTTTTTTCTATAAACCTGCTGAACTTATCCTGAGTTGACAAGCTTGTCCGGTATCCTCCTAGAGGACAAATCAACTGTTTGTTGAGCTTTTCTTCACTCGGAGATCAGAGAAGTCAGGTCTGGTGGTCTGTTCGTCAATTAATAAGATCTTTTCATAGTTGCAAAAGGCATGATGAAGCTAACAAATTGACAAGTTATGATGTCAATATCGCAATGTTATGGTATTCACAGAAGGAAGTTGAGAGAATGGGAAAATACATTCCATCACAATTCACAAGTCTAATTACAATAGGTAGGGAATGTCTTATTCATAGTCCCTTTGATCTTGCCTACCACCAAACTGTCATATCAAACTAATCGGCTCACTAGCAACTAAATGATGTAACTAACTTCTAATTACTCATAATCTTATTAACATTTTATAACACACATAACTTATAAAGCACAGATAAAAAATAAATATAGGGTCATGATACATCTTAAACATGCTTAGGCCCTTTGATATTGCAAAAAGAAATTTTCACCGATCAACTCAGTGTTATAAGTTCTAAACAATTGAAAACGCCCGGTCAAATTAGTAATGTTGAAATTTGTAATGATCATGAAGATTCATTTATAGAGGTACTTACATTGAAGAGTATCCCCCACGGAATTTTGACTTGCATTCCTATCCATCTTACCCTCTTTCTATCCCTCTAATTTCAGATAAGAATGTCAGTGACGTTTGTTTACTATCTTTTGATTTGATACATCTGAACTGAAAACAAGCTTCTGCCCTAGTGAATTTTATGCTTAGTGTCATCAAGAATCACACAATAGGCAGATCAGATCACCAAGTCCAATAGATCTATTAAAACAACTGTGTGACTGACTCACGAGATCTTTCCAGTACCAGTAGAAAACCCAACTAACCGCAACTTGTAACAGACTGAAATTCAGCATTTCATATATCAATAGTATTTGTGGAACAAGTTAGCACTCAATATCTAAGTGGAGCAGAGTACTTGAGGTAAACTCTCAATAGACATCCCCATAAGATAAACAAGACATCTATAGGGGATTCAATCAAATTAACACAAGCTTGCAAGTTTTACTCACAACATTAGAGATATGCATGTAAAAGTAAGCTTATATAAAATTCCCATGCTGTCAAGAAGTTTCAATATGTCAAACACATCAATTAAAGGGCATTAATCATCTCTTTGGCTCAAAATTTATGAATTAATTAATTAACTAATAACTAAAATTAGTACTTTTCTTGGTTAACAATAATTAAATTTCAGCAATTGATTTAATTCTCAAAGCTAAAAATAAAGGAACATACTACAAGGGGCCAAGCGACGGGAAGTGGATTTGCACTCCAGGTCTAAACCCACCCCAAAAGGGTGTATATTTGGTCATTTGAGTTTTCAGCAGATGAACTTTATTTACTATATCAATCAGTTGCAGGCTACAGTACATCATCTCCGTAACTGTAATTGTCAACAGAAAATCATGGTACAGAAAAGAAAGAAAATCTGAGAACTTACCTCGAACGAAAACAGGCACGATCATGAAGATAAGCCCACCAAACATCGCAGAGCCAGAAAGGGAAAATGGAGAATTTGAAGAATCCAGATTGAAATTGTCAGATACTGAACTCCAAAAGGTAACAAACGACAAAAGGTGAGGTCGAGGCGATTCGAGAGAAAAAATGATGAAGGAGCTATTTAATTTCTTGATTGCCACATGCAGTTTTCTTTTTTGCTTCTTCAGCTTGCTTGAAATGGAGGAATAGGAGAGTGTGGGAATGGCTTTGACCGACCGGAGAGGAAACGGGGATTCGAACTGCGAATGGAAAATCCCAAAATCAAATTCACATATGTGGCGTTCAGGATACTGAAAATCCTGATCTTTGAATCCGTCGAGGTTCCGGTCAATTAAATTAAAATAATATAATTTACTTTACATAAATAGATTTAATGTTTCTGTTTTTAGCAGATACATTTTATCTGCCTCATTCACATAAAAGTGAATGAATTCTATTATTATTTTCTCTCTCTTCTCGTGAGACACACTCACTTTTATGTGAGTGAAGCAGATAAAATGTTTATATCTTAAAAGCAGAAACATTAAACTCTATATAAATATAGGGTTGAGGAACAATTTGGCCAACCAATTTTTATTCAGGAGCGCCTAACACAAATAACTTTAAAGTTTTGACCAAAAATATGGAAAAAATTTTAAAAATGTGTAGTCAGCACAATGTCGTTAAAAAAAGATAATGTCTGTTATTTAAGGTGCAAATTGGCTAAAGAAACTTTTACTCTATGAGCGCCCAACACAAAAAAGTTTTACTCCAAAAGCGCTAAGTACAAAAAAGTTCAAGTGCAATCCACTCAAAATTCAACTATTGTAAATCCTTACTTGAACCTCCAACCATGTGCATTGAGGTTAGAAAGAGTGAATGCAACAAAAAAAAAATCACAAATTGTATTAGTTCTTATATTAATTATTATTATTAGTTATCTTATACAATTTTTTATTATAATATTGTATTATTTACTCTTTAAATCAATTTTTTTTTTTGTAATTCTTTTCAATTTTTTTAAAAATATCACATAATTTATAAGCCACCTTTATTTATTTGAGTATGTCCTTCTCTATTGTCTCTGCTAATAAAGGGATCGAATTCAATTATATTTATGTGTATAAATATAATAATTTTACCGATGAAAATTGATGTACGGCTGATAAGACTAACATACTATGAATTCAAATCTTATTGTCGGTTAAATTGGTATTTTAGGAGTATTACTTTTGAAAGAAGGCTTCTGAATTTTTTTTGAGGCAGCAAAAAGATCGCATCACATTAATTATTTTAAATTGATGATAAATAAAACTGAAAAATTACTCCTATTATACGCACTTATATCAACAACTAAAAAATCTCATCAGTCGTATATCAATTTTTACGCATATTTATACGCATATAAATATGTGATATTTTTAAAAAATTGACTAGAATTACAACAACAAAAATTAAGTTTAAAAAGTAAATAATATAATATTATAGTCAATAATTACATAAGATAACTAATAATAATAATTAATATAAAATAATTAACATAATTTGTGATTTTTTTTGTTGCATTCAATCTTTTTAACCCCAATGTACATGGTTAGGAATTTGGACAAAGATTTACAACAATCAAAATTTGGGTGAGTTGCACATAGACTTTTTTTGTATTGAGCGCTTCTGAAGTAAAACTTTTTTTGTGCTGGGCGTTCTAGAGTAAAAGTTGGTTGGTCAATCTGCATCTTAGATAACATTCGTTATCTTTTGCTAACGGAAATTATTTTTTTCTAACGACATTGTGCTGACCGTACATTTTTAAAATTTTTTTGATATTTTTAGTACACTTAAAAGTTATTTGTACGAGGTGCTCCTAAGGTTAAAATTTATTGGCCAATTTGCTTCTTAACCCCATAAATATATATTGAATGGAGTAATATTTAAATAAAAAAAAATAAGTATATAAAATATTTAAGTATAAATCACATCATGTTATCTTTAAAATAACGGAAAATCCCTAATAAAAAATTTTAAAAATGCTAAAAGATAAAAATATATTTCAAATATTCATGATCAATTTTGGGAAAAAAAATTAAAAGGAAAGACCAATTTACCTTACATATTTTTTTTATTTAAAAAAATTACCCCATCAACCGCCATAGGAATATTCCGTCAATATTCCCAAAGTGGTGGGAGTAGGGTTCAAACCCCCATCACTTGTTTGTATAAAAATGTTGGTGATTATTGGGTTAATAGTGTTATTTAATATAAATAATGCAAACAAAAATATATATATTAACCTTTGATCTTTAATCTAAGTTCATAAACAAATTTAAATAAGGAATTGATAAGTTTAAATAAGAAATTCACAACTTTATATGATACGATTTAGGTTTTAGGTTTTTTCTAAGTAGTGAATTCCTTATATGAAATTGTGAATTCCTTGAGAAAATAAGTGAATTTTTTACCTAAAAAACAAAAGTTGTGAATTCCTTATTTGAACTTGTAAATTTACTATCTCAACTTATGAATAATCTAAGAAAGTAAGTGAATTTTTTACTTAAAAAACGAAAATTGCAAATTCTTTATTTGAACTTGTGAATGGTTAAAGAGAGTAAATAAATTTTTACTTAAAAATAAAATTTACAAATTCCTTATCTAAATTTATCAATGGACTTAGGTAAATGATCAAACGTTAACACACACACACACACATATTTGTTTACATTATTTATATTGAATGACATTGGTGGCTAAATAGTCACCAACATTTTGTGGAAACAAGTCGTGCGGGTTCAAACCCCACCCCCACCACTTTGGGAATATTCTGCCCCATTGGAGCTTTGACTGCTAGCAGGGTAGGTGTTGACGGTTAGGCTGGTTGCCAGAGCTGCAGCGGTTGGTAGGGTTTTTTTTTTGAATAAAAAAATATGTACGGACAAATGGGTCTTTTCCTTTTAATTTACAAAAAAAAATTGAGCCGAACATCTTTTTAAAATTATAAATATTCGAAACATAATTTTGTTTCTCCTAGCATTTTTAAAGTTCTTTTTTAGAGATTTTATCATATAATAGCATATTTATGTTATCAAAAAAACATATTTTACGGTGGGCCATGCATGTAGGCTCAGCTTGACCTACGGTCTTATTTAGAGTGGCTGGCCTTATTGCATGATTCTTTAGGCTGGAAGCCCATTCATTAGAACTTATCCCTCATGCAATCCTTGTACCATTCGTATGTCGTTGAGATTATTCTTAAAATTCCTTTGGCACCTTCTCTTTGTGTGGAAATTATTGCATCAAGCAAGTCCATCTGCTGATGTTCTTATACTGTCCCCCGTGTAAATTCTTCTGTATCTTGTCCATTTGATTTTGATGATGAAATTCTTGAGCATATATTTATGTCATGCCCCTTTGTCGGGGACAATTTGGTTTGGTTGTTCTTAACCAAGCTTCAAAAACAATCCTTTTCTAATTTTTCACATTGGTCTAAGTTAACTCTTTATGCACTCCACTCATATGGCCTTCACTACATTATGTACGGAATGATTATCCTACATAATAATGCCATTTGGAATTAGAGAAACATTATTATTCATAACAGTATCATTAATACTCCTTATTATGTCGTTAGAGAATTCTTGACCATTTAACTTTTTTCGTCAATAGTCAGAGGCACTCTTTAGTACATATAGACCAACTGCTCCACTTGTGATTTTCTCTAAAGAAATATTGATCCAGATGAGTTAAATTCACAAAACAATGCAATGCAATGTCATGTCATCATTATTTGCAATTCAATAAAACTAATATTATCATTTGTAATTCAATAAAACTAGTATTCATGTTTGCTGGATTACTTTATATGTTATTTCTTGTGCTCATATATAAATTCTGTTCTTAATTGGACTATTTGTAGGAGCCACCTTCATGACACTAAGAATTTGTTGGAAATTATTTGCATTAACAAGAGTTTTTATATGTCATCTTTCCAACATCACAAGTCAGTCATTTGATAAGATTTAAGAAAAATGTTGTCAAACTTTTCTAATATTTCCTCTTTTGTATGCCCCCTCCGATCCCTTTTTCATTTCATTCTTACTACTCACTCTATTCCTAAATATAAGACTACTTAATTGATTTTTTTTAAAATAGATTAAGGAAATTAAATAAATTACTTAATTATATCATATATTGTATATCATTAGATTATATATTAGTTTATAAGTTAGGGAAAATAGTTTAGAGAAAAATCATTAATATAAATACTTTAAAATAATTTATTTAACATTTTTAGTATCTCTAAAAAAAATGTCAAGTAGGTATTATATTTAGAATCAGCTTATGCTCTACTAATATCATATCATTTTGACTTTCATGGTTTGTGTTGTAGTTGATCCTTTTATTTATTTATCCATTATATCTATTTGAGTTTGGGCTCTACATAACTTTCTCTTTTATCGATTGAAAAGCCTGTACATGACCTTTTTTATTAATTAGGTGATGAGGAGTGGAAATACATAAGCACGCGGGATAAGATGATGTTAATGTTTTTTTAAAAAGAAAAAGAAAAAAGAAAAAATACATCTCTATAACAATCTAGTATGTTTCAAACAGGATAAAACAAAATAATTCTTCGTAATTATTATTCACCGAGCTAACATAACTCATAATTATTTGCCTTAAATGGTCTTCAAAACCAATTTCCTCCAACACCTTCTCAATGAAACTTCAATTCATCATATCATATTTTTTCTTAAGGTCAATCTTAATGACCATATATTCCTTTTTCCCCTAGATTTTACTTAGAATGGACCATTTCCTTAGTAATGATAATATTCTCATCTATGCTCCTCTAAAGGACAAAGCTTGTTTGATAAGGCGATACCAATTTGTCCATAAGTAGTTTTAATATGTTTACTAACAACTTAGATAGGCTTTTATATAGCACATTACATAAAGTAATATAAAGTAATAGGTCTAAATTGACTTATTACTTCCGGTTGCTCTACTTTATGAATTAATACCAACAAAGTATCATTAATTTCCCCAATTATATCCGAATGCCGCCATAATTCCTTCAAAAAGCTAATGATGGATTGTCGAACAATCTTCCTGTTTTGATGGTAAAACACATTATGAAAGCCATCATATCCATGGGCTTTAAAACCCCTTATTTGGAAGATTGCTCTCCATATCTCCTCCCTACTTACATCCTTACCCACTTTCCTCAACTCCTCCTTAGTAACCTCCCCCCCATCTTTTCCCTATCATAATCTAGTCCTGTTCAATTTTTTCATACCTAAACAGATTGGTGTAAAATTCTTGGAACATATTCACTACTTCTTCTTGCTCCTCTACCCATTCCCCAACATTATTCTTGAGCATCTTTATTCTATTTCTCTTTCTTCTAGATAGCATCTTAGTATGATAGTATCTAGTGTTACAATCCTCTTTTTCCAACCATCTTTCCCTTGATTTTTGAAACCAAAGCACCCCTTCTTGCCTTAATGTTTGCATCAATTCATCTTCTAAGTCCTTCTCTAATGTAATAAGAAAAGGATTACTATGTCTTTCAATACTTTGTTGGATTCCATTTAGCCTATTTAATATTCTCCTTAGTCTCCAACCTTTCCAAATACCTCCTTATTCCAACGTGTTAAATCTTGTTGAAGCGTAGACAGTTTAGCATGTTTTTCATCCTCCCCTTTCCAACTCTCCACCATTACTTCTTCAAAGCATTCATGCATTTGCCACATAGCTTGATACCGAAAGGTTCTCTTCCTACATCCCTTATTTTCCATGCTTAAAATACAAGAATGGGGTGATAATCATAACAAACTCTTGGAGCTACTCTAAACTTTGCCTCTACAAATTTTCATGTCAAATGACATTGCACAAACATTTTTCCAGCTGTTTAAATACCCTATCTAGTCCTTCCTATTCAAGGCCCTTCCATGTAAAGAATGGCCTATAAGCTTCAATATCAATGAAGTTACAATCTTCAATCCATTTATTAAATTTGCCACACCTCGTCTCACTAATTCTGGCTTCCCCTTTCTATTCTAATGGTGTTTTAATCTCATTAAAATTACCAGCCAATACCCATGGTTCAACTATTTCACTAGATATGTTGTATAGTATTTCCTAAATCCTATGTCTTCGTTGTTCATTAGGATTTGCATGAATTGCAGTCAATAAAGTTTTCTCCCCTCCTAAGAACAACTTACAGTGGATAAATTGTTCATCCATGATTCTAACATCCACAACTAATTCATCCAACTCCCAAAGGAGCCAAATACCCCTTGAAAACCTTCATCCTTCATCCTCACCAGATGCTTCAATCTCCATTTCTTAATAACCTTACTTGCTAGGTTACCACTTATTCTTAGTTCTAAAATCAGAACCATATCCAACATATATTTACATTTCATATCTCTAAGTACAGTTGCAAACACCTTGCTTGTTGCACCCCAATTATTCCATATTAATAGCTTCATCATATTAAAGAAAAAATTAATACATAAACAGACCAGTGGTACCTTTACTCAATCAGCACCACTATAGCACATTCCTCCTCCATACTTATTTCAACATTGGCAATTGGATCCTCATCAGCATCCCCAACTTGCCGTGCTCCCGTGACCATGTTTTCATGTCCTCTTGTTCTCCCCATGTACTCCCCTAGATGTAGATTCTCCTTTTTAGCCATAACAACTCCTTTCCAATCATACACATAGAGGTTACTTTCTAGCACAACCTCAGCATATTCTCATTCTTGTTGCTAAAATCACCTTCTTTGCCCTACCCTCATTGTCCTTCCTGCCCTCTTGTGCTACCCTCCCCATACTTTTAGTAGTAAACATCATATCCTCCTTGTGTAATCCACCCAAACTTTCATCATTTCCATGTTTTTGTTGTTGTTTTTGATATCCTTTCCCCTTCCCCTATGACATAGATTCCTTCAGCTTCTTTTTCCCCTGATCACACTCATCACCCAAAGTCTTCTCCTCATACTCAATTTCCACAAGCAGCATGACATATCTTGACCCTGATTGTTGCTTTTGGATTGGCACTAAAACTTTCCTTTATTTCCTAGGTCTTTGGACAGTCTTCCATACCTCCCTAGCCCCCTCACTTTCAAAATCAGTGTTCTTATTTCCCCTAGCTCTTCCACATCCATACCTTCATCATTATTTCTTTTACGAAGGACATCACAAACCTCTTTATTATGGCCAACCCTGCCACAGTGATTATATATTTGTCCTAAACTTTCGGTTTGCTCAGAACTTGTCCTTCTACATTGAACTCAAGCACCACACACATACGTGCAAACTTGCCTCTTGCCCTCTACGCCATATGAACATCCAGTCTAATGGCCTTGCCAATAGAATTTCCAAGATTGAGTAGAAATTTGTTATCAAATAAAGGGCCAGGAAAATCTAGATTAGGACTCCATCTCACCATGCTCAAATATGCATCAGCTATCACCCATGGTCCCTAATTAGAGCTCCCAGATCTGCCTCAATTTCTTCACCATGAATCTATACGAGAGTTGTCTTTCCAACAGCTTCACCACCAAAGTTTTGCAAAAAGGCTTCATAAGCCTTTCCCTCTCCTTTTGCTTCAAATGTAAACATCAGACACAGAAGATTGGCGAAATCCTCACAAATTCCATCACTCGGATTTAACACTTTGGCAAAATCCGTATCACCTCCATAATCTTCAACCTCATCATCTTCTTTACTCTTAGCCCACTCCCACTAGCTTGCCCTAGAATTAACATTTTGCTATAGAGATTCACAACATGACTTCGGCAATTGTCCACTCCCTTTCAGCTGCATGCATCCAGTGTTTGTCATGAACCTTTATCGACTCCTCACCTGAGAACTCTCCATTTGCAAATTGAACCTTCCTCTTCCTTTGATTCAAATCTTCACAATCATCCCCCATCATTTCCTCACCTTCTCCTCCATGCAAGGCACGACCGAGAAGACACTCATTTCCTCCATCACAATGGGTGGCGGAGCCCTCTTTCTCAGATTGGAGCCCTAGCAAAGCTCTTTCGAAGGATAGCCTTGTTTCTTAGCTTGCTTCTTTTATTATGAAACTCTTTCACTTTTAACAATTAATTATAAGTATGTAAGTCAAACTAAACTGACTATAAATCAAACTGAAGCAAACCAATCTATGCTGAGAAATAGGGTCCAATTTAATTTTTTTCACTTTAAGAATTTAAACCAATTCATGCTTTAAAAATGAATTAATGTGGCTTAATTTGGTTTCTATTGATATAATTTCAATTCAACCAAACCGAATGACTCTGGATCATGATTTTCCTAGGCCAATCCACGTCTAAATATTTTCCCGTTCCAATTTTTGGATCTTTTATTTATTTATTATATTAATTTTGAGAATAAAATTATAAAAATTATATTGAAAAACAAAAAATCCCTGACGAGCCGTGATTAAAATGGACTTAAATTTTGGTAAAAGATAAATAAAATTTCTTTCAGAGGTAAATCACTAAATTGGTTAGTTTATTTCAAATGATTTTATGTAAGGTAATAATATTAGTTTTATTTCGCTTCCTTAATAATAAGCTGATCCAAACAGGGTATTAGGAGTGGAGATAAGCTGCTTCGCAACGAAGTCCACAGGCGGGGTTTTTTCTTTGATTTGGTTAGGGTTTTGCGCAGAGTTGAGAAGGAAGCCATGAGCAGGAGCTTGGGAATACCAGTGAAGCTACTTCACGAGGCCACGGGTCATGTGGTGACCGTGGAACTGAAGAGCGGAGAACTCTACAGAGGAAGTCTGATCGAATGTGAAGACAACTGGAATTGTCAGCTCGAGAACATTACCTACACCGCCAAGGTTCTCCTCATTCGTAGTAGTGTAATTCTACCACATTCAATTACTCGTCTTCGCAATTTCTTTTCTGTATGTGTACGTTTTGTATTTTGTTCAAATTGCGTAGAGCTTGGATTTCTGATTAGCAAATTTTGACCTTAGTTGTAAGTTTCATTTCAAGTTTTCTGAACCCTATGAGATGCCGTCTATGAAGAAACTCGTCAGGTTGACACACATGCACATTACCTTAGAAAGAGGGATTAGGAAGGAAATATAGGGAGTAATTGAGAGATTTCTAGTCCTTTAGTTCCTTATAGAGGCTCGTGAGCAATCTTACTCTGTTTCTGCAAGCGTGGAGGCTTACTCAGTACCTTTTGTTGAGAGATGTTCTCTGTACAAGATACTTCAAATTATGTGCTCTTGATCCACTCTCCTGCTGGTTTTTAGATCAGACAAGTAAATGTTGTTATTTTAAAGGCTAGAATTAATCCAGCTTAGAAGATAAACACGTTTAAACTGAGAAGAACCAATATTTAAACTGTGTAAGGTTGATAAAGGACATGGTCATTTCTTGGGCTTTCCCACATTCCTTCTCTGGGACATGGCTAGAAGCGAAGTTCCTGTTGTCTGAAAGTATGGGACTTGAATTTTATTATTTTAAGTCTGTTTCAGCTGTGCAGAATTCAGAAAGCAAGTGAAAATGACATATTAGTTTCATTTAGTCAGGTTTAAATAGAATGGAGATAATGAATCAAACAAATAAGCTATGAGTACTACTGTTACTTATCGCTGGAGGAGATATGACTGTAAACATTTCTCTGCATAACTTATTCAGATGTAGCAAATATATCACTACACACATAATACATGGTGATTATCTACACTAGAGACCATGGAATCCAATTACCAATTACTGCCATTTTTACTTCAGAATTCAGACAGTATGCTTGACAGTTTAGCTTGCACAATTTCTAGTTTGATGAACTTTGCCTGGTCCAAATTTCAATTCTGTAACTAGCATTTAAAATGAAGGTTGGACGACAGTGTTGGGCCATGTATCAGTTCGTCCCCTGCCACTCTAAAGAGATAATAAAACCAAATGGACACTAGGAGGCTGACATTGCCTTAAGATAAGCATACCAAAGATCTCTAGTACTGACATTGTCTCAGACTTTACTCAGACACGTAGTAATTTTGAACATGCCTAGTGTCAATCTCAATTGTATCCTCACAGCCTTTCCAGTTTTGTTTATTTACCATTGAGGATGTACTCATACCAGTAATAGGAGGGGCCTAAGAAAGTGCAATTATTCAATTTTAAAAGTTTTAGAGAGATTCCTTTAACCAATTTCAACATTAAAGTATAACATTATTAATTTGATCAAATATATACTGCACTTCATACTATTTGCTGACAATGGCCATACATTCCTCAGGATGGAAAAACATCCCAACTTGAACATGTGTTCATTCGAGGGAGCAAAGTTAGGTATGAACTTTACCTTCTGTGCTTAAGGATTGAGTGAAATTTTTTACTCCAAAGAAGATTTTGTGATTTCTGTATGGCAATTATAAGTGCTCTGAAGTGCTGTGACTTATGCATTTTGACAGGTTTATGGTGATACCAGACATGCTGAAGAATGCTCCCATGTTCAAGCGGTTGGATGCTAGAATTAAGGTAACTTGATACCTTTTAGTGATCAAAGGACTCTTTCATTATGTATATGTTCTGAGTGTAATTTTTGCTTCTTGAAATCTTGTGAAGGGCAAGGGTGCATCACTTGGAGTTGGTAGGGGCAGAGCAGTTGCTATGCGAGCAAAGGTATTGACACTTACATTCTTCAATTATATAAACCTAGTCTTCCTTCTAGCCATATCCATGACATGTATTTCAATACACATCTCCCTACGCGTTGCTCATAATCTAAAGCATCAGTTGTGTTTTTCACGACTTGTGAATACTCGATAAGATGGCTTGTTATAGACTTTATATTTTATATTGATGTTGATTGATGTTGCTTGCACAGGCTCAAGCTGCCGGCCGTGGAGCAGCACCTGGCAGGGGCGTTGTACCGCCTGTGCGGAGGTGATTTGTCTTCCAGTGACTTTTTCCTCCCCTGCATGCTGAACGTTGGTGGCCAAACCAGAAACATCCATTTTGCCTCTTCATGTTGAACATTGGTAACCAAATCAAAGGAGGTGGTAATTGAAAAAAAAAAAAAACAAAACGAAGCTAATATCCGGTGTCCTATTCCACCATCACATAAGTTTGTGCCTTCTTATTAGTAATCCTCGACTTGCTTCTTGGTATTGACGGGTGATTTTTCGATGCTAGTAGAATATATTAGTTCAACTTTCATTTCAGCCAGAAGCCCACAAATTATGTTGTACGTGGTGGTGCGGGCGTTTGAATTGATTCACAGTCAAATTTTTTCGCCCGTGTGATCCACATAATAGCAAGGTGCGATACCTAATTTCATAGCTATCAATGATTTATTCTTGTGAAATTTCAGTCATGCTTCCACCCCCCCCCCCCCAAAAAAAAAAAAAAAACCCTTCAATTCTATCTGTCTTTGAAAAGTGGAAATTGACTCTCCAAGTGTATGGTGTGTAGGGTAAGAGTGCTTACATCTGTTCCTTTCTATAGTAGGAGTCTTGTGCACTGAAACATCTTTTGTTTTTTTAAAATTCCATCTATTAAGAAGCTGACTCAGTCGTGGGACAAGATTTCGTATCTGTCTATGCAGTATAAAATTTACTAGCTCTGGTCTTAAATATAAGATTTAGTTGACTTTTTCTTAAAAAGATTAAAGTCATTAAATAAGTTATTTAATCATAACATATCTTGTGTATGATTATATTTTATATTAGTTTATAAGTTAGACAAATTAATTATGAGAAATAATAATAAATATAAGTACTTTAAAGTAATTTAAGTAATTTTCTTAATCTCCTCAAAACAATTAACTAAGTATGATATTTATGACAGAGGTAGTATAAGAAAACACAAGATTCTTGTATCAGATCGGAACCTTAGGCATATTCTAACTATGGAGAAAGCAAAATAATGCGTTTGACAAAATAATCTGCCGGTTTATAGTTTCACTTTACTTTAATCAAGTCTTTGTTATGTTTCTTTTAATCAGGTAATGTCATCCAATTTTTAATGATTTTTGGGAATATCAATTTGAGGTTCTAGGAATTGAATGTTATTACTAAAAAGTCACACATGTAAGTGGCATGGGATCACAAGTTTCCACATGCCCAAATATTCTTATCCTAAAGCGATCAAACTCGTGAGTTTAAACAAACTCATGATAGTGGTAAACTCGTATTGTGAATTCGAATTGTAAACTCGTAAAAGTTTGTGTTTATCATTAAATAGCTACTAATAGTATATAATTAATAATTAAAATATAACAAATTATTAAAGTTTGATTTAAATATATTTTAAAAATAAATATTTGAAACTAAATCTATTAACATTCATAATTTATCATGTTTGATAAAAATATTTTTATAAAATTCATATACTCATATATAAAGTGACTAAGTATAATTCAATTGAAAAAGTTAGCAGCATGAGTAACTGATTCTAAAAGCTATAAATGCAAAAACATTAAATTAAGTGGGTAAACTTACAAGTTTAATTGTGTTTATCACTGATACAAATTTATTAGTACTTGACACGCTTTTTTAAGCTAAAAACATTAAAAAAAAATGTAAATTCGGAGAGTCAATTTATTTTATTTGTTTGAATACAATACTCATCCCTACAGAAACTGCACTATTATAAAATTTACTATATTTGACACTTCATACTCAAGGATTAAAGAAACAATGGTCAAATATGATGAGGCAAAAATTAAATAAGGAAAACAAATGCTTAACAATTATTTGTGAAAAGAGTTAAGTATTAGACAAATAATATTGACGGTCAAATTCAAGAAGCGTCAAATATCATCCGTGATGAAATTACAATCCTTGATTTTATTTTATTTTAATGAAAAGGTAAAATGATATTATGGAAAAGGTACAATATCATCATACGATTTATG
The DNA here is from genome assembly GCA_037074495.1 of Acacia confusa. Lineage (NCBI taxonomy): Eukaryota > Viridiplantae > Streptophyta > Magnoliopsida > Fabales > Fabaceae > Acacia > Acacia confusa. Next base: position 17,453,760 of record CM073511.1, read on the forward strand.
TGGCTGACCTTACTTAGTGAAATAAGATTTATTGTTGACTTTCTGTGGTTGTTGTTTATCTAGGTGGTATTGTCAAACGCTATAGAGGACGTTCAGTCTCTCCTTGCGAACTTTGTACATCTTTTCGTTATATTTTAATTCTATTCGATCGGTTTTTAATATATAGAAAAAAGAAACGTTTAGGTCAATCAAAACCGACTTTATATATATATATATATATATATATATATATATATATATATATATATATATATATATATTGCCAACAAACCAACTTTAAATGTTATGCTTTATGATTTTATGTTATGGAAGTCGTGATCATCATAAAAGCAGGCTTCAATTCAAAACAGCGAAGTTATTTAAAAGCCCCTACTTGTTCGTTGTATTAAAAAAATTAATCACTGTTAATGATAATTTCATTCATAATTACTTGTGTCAGGTACAGTCATGACGAATATTAATATGAAATGAAGAAGAAATATTTAACAATTAATGAGTTAAAAAAAATGCTTAGTAAGAAGGTTATTTGTATATGATTTTTCTTTTTTTGGATAAAATTTGTCCATGTTTCGAACTTTAGGGTTTATGTAATTTAGCTTGAAAAATATTACAATAACAAGTTATTTCCTAAAACTATGAATGGCCAAATAATGTTGTAAAAAACTCTTTAAGTCTCAAAAGGGATTAATTTCAAGTTTAAAGTGGCTTGGAGTGGAGATACCTTTAATCAAATAAAAAATATGTTGGAGAAAAAAAATTATATAATTAAATATTATTATTATTATTATTATTTAACTAACTAATTAAATTCCACTCTTGCAAAAGTGATTTATTAATAAGGTCATTGGGTATATCATTTTCAACCTATCAAATATAAATTTTCTCAATATCCATTGACCACATAGTCATTTAAAGAGTAGAGATGTGTGCATATATATAATGATGGGTTAAGTAGTAAATTCGCCCTGAAAGTATACATCAAGGAGCGATATTACCCTGAAAGTTTTTTCAGGCTCAATTTCGCCTCGGAAGTCTAAAAGTGGAACAATATTGCATTTTTCCGTTAAAAAGTTAACGGTCAACATTAATTTTTTAACGGTCAATATTAGTTTTTTAACGAAAAAGAGTAATATTGCTCCACTTTTAGGCTTATTGGGCAAAATTGAGCCTGAAAAAACTTTCAAGACAACATTGCTTTCAAGTGTGTACTTCCGAGGCAAATTTGCTATTTAACCTTATAATGATCCATGAAACATGCGAGCATGAAGCTTATCAATTATACTTATTAATTATATATAGTCTCGTATATCAAAACATGCATGAAGCTTGTAGTATTGTTTAGCGAGAAACATCCATCATGCCTACCTAGCAGAGAGAATAGTGATTGGTTCACTGTTCCTAGTATAATCACGTGAATAATTGATTGGCCTAATGTTGTTATCTATCATTCTCGCATGTTGATCCATCTCCAAAGCTAGACATTCTTGTAGTTCTTGCAATATGTGACTTATGTTTGGTCTTTGGGATGGTGTTGGTAACACACAAGACATTGCTACTTCAACAGCTTTCCATGTTGAAGTAACATGGAATTCTTCTGTTGCTAATCTTGGATCAACAATGGCTTCAATATCCCACATTCAATTTTGGGTTGAATCCAATCAATAATGAAACTCATATCCTCAGGTCCTCTCCTTACCGGAGGATGACCTGTTATTAGTTGAAGAAGAATCATTCCAAAACTATAAATATCACTTTTCTTATTTAGTTTTCCAGATTGCTTAAATCTGCAAATGATCAATTACAAATTAATTAGGTCAAATGTATTGTTTTAAGTGTTACTAATTGAAATGAGAGGAAATGAATATCATACTTTCATTACTGTGTAAAACAATATTTATACATGCGCTAATCATGTAACAAACTATATATGGTTAAGATACATAACTAGGTCATTACATAACAAAATGTAGTTATAACTTCATAACAAGAGTGTTATTCAATAGTACTTGACACCCCTTGCAAGCTGGAGCATATATATTTTTTATGCCCAACTTGGAAATCAGATCATGATAACTAGTGGGATGCAAAGACGTTGTAAAGACATCTGCAAGTTGGTTAGAAGAGCGAATAGGGAGAATATGAATGAATCAAGCTTGTAACTTTTCTCAAACCAAATGACAATTCAACTCGATATGTTTTGTTCTCTCATGAAATGTTGGATTGGTAGCAATCTGTATATCATACTAGTTGTCACAATATAAGAGTGCTAGATTAATATGTGAGAGACTAAAATCAGTGAGAAGATAAATGATCCATTGCAATTCACAAGTTGTTGAAGCGAGGCCTCGATATTCAACCTCTGAGGAAGACTGAGACATTAGTGGTTGTTTCTTTGCACTCCAAGTGTAATACCCCAGATTTCTAAAGTTCAAATAACATAAATATTCCAATGGTTTTTATAAATAATAATAGAAATCCAAAATAATCAACATCCAGAAGGTGTCACCGCCGCACTTGTATGGAACAAGTGCAAGGCTTCTTATTACAGGAATAATTCTAAACTTAAACAGAATGTTTATTTCGAAAAATAAAATTAAAGAAAATAAATGAAAGTAGATAACTAGAGTTTATTGTCTGTCATCCTCACTTCTCACTGCTAGCCCCAGCCCTTGGCACCTGTTTCACTGAAATTCTGCTCCCCCGAAGGATCATCGCAGCCTAAGAAACACAGACATCAGCAAATGCTGGTAATCCTAATTAGGTAAAGGTAATATAAAATAAAATAAAATAAATAAGTAAATAAATAAATTTGGAATGATTTGAAATAAAATAAAATAATCACAAATAATTACAAAATAAAATAAAAATAAAAATGACATATATAAGTATAATTTTAAATAGCACAAACATATTAATCAAAGCAATATATATATATATATATATATATATATATATATATATATATATAATCATGCAGTATTTGCATCAAACATTAATCATTATCTTCTTAAATTTATTTAGACCCGGGAAACCCTGCCAGTAACAAATCATCAAAATTGGCCATATCATCATTCTTCCTAGTGTGCACACCTCTTCCCAAAGTTGCTACTAGTGTCCCGGGAAACCCTGCCAGACACCACTTTGGAAAGAACGGATATATCGGTTCACATCAAATAAATTCTTGAAGGCATAAAGCCTTAAAAGTGTGTTAATCACTTTAGGAGGTACCATCCTAAAGCTATCCTCCTACTGCTAAATTATTTTAATTATGCTCATAATAAATTCAAAAATTACTTCTATTATTTAATTATCTTTTATATAGTTTTCTATTATTTAATTAAATATCAGATACAAGGATATTTTGATATAAAATCTAATCATGTCCTATTTCAAGGGGATATTATATAAAGAAGGAAAAATATCCAATAATATGGCATCAGACACACACAGCTAGCATAAACATTAAATTAATGTGCTTACTTTATTAATAAATGATGAATAATATATATGTACATTGCATTGTGATAGTTTTATTTCCATGGAGTTCAATGGGTTTTAAGAATGGGTAACAAACAATTCAATATCCAAGTTAAATCTTTAGATTATCTACTAAATATACACCGTGAGGTAAAATAAAGTTCTATGGCAACTATGACGCAAATGAAATCCATCTAATGATTTATCTAGCATAAATGGTCAAATGATGATGGTTTGGTTTAGCGAGAAGGACGATGTTACGTTCCATCTGCGACTCGGTGAGATTCATCCAAAATCGTGACTTGCATATTGTATATGTATATTTATGTTATTAAATGATAATAAGGACAAGACATACATACACATCCTTGCCACATTATTATCCAATTTATTCTTCCAGCACAATATTCAATCCTTTTTGTCATCATACAATTTTGTTTACAGGAATTATACGAATTACAAAAGAATATTGACTGCCTATTTCATTCAAGCGTACCTTCAGAACTAGATAGATAAGAGGATCAATCACAATCAATCTAACACTACCATCAATTAATTTCTATTATCTTAGGGATTAAGATTACAATCAATTAATTCTAATAAACGTTCTAACGCCACCAACAATTAATTTTTATTGCTTAAGGGATTAGGATTACAATAAATTAATTCTAATCAACGTTCTAGTGCTACCAACAATTAACTCTTATTCTCTTGGGGATTAGGATTACTTGATCTCCGTGTTTGCTAGGCTCCTAGAAGAGAAATTCTGCCTCAAAGAATTTTTCAGAGAGAGAGCTAATGAACGATGATTAAAGTTAGGCGGCTAAACCTAACTTATAATTAGACTTCTAAGGTTTTAGCTATGGGCTGGGCTCTAGGCTCTTTAGCTATTGACAATTAATAAATAAATAAAAACCAACAACATTTACTCTGTGATTTAATATGTTATTCAAAGATGAAATAGGTAAACCCATAATGTGGAAAGGTTTTTTTTTTTTTTTTCACGGAATAGAAAAATGAATCTGCCCATTATATTCTTATATTTATATAATAGCTTGGTTGAACAAAAATATTTGTTATTATTATACAAGATATATACAAATTTAAATATTTTTATATCGATAAATAGTACAGTTATTTTAAAAAATTATATCGCACATAAGATATGTTCTTATATTCATAAAATATCCTTGCGGTTACGATCATATAGGATACAAATTTGAATAATTTTATTTTGATGGATAGTACAGTTTTTTTTTAAAAAGGAAAATTCTATTATAGATAAAGATAAGTATTTGTTTGTTTTATAAAAAAAAACAAATCATAACACAATATTATTAAATTCTATCAATCAATATAAATTTAATAGAATCAAATATATCTAAACTAACTAAACTATTCAAATTAATCTAAACTAATAAAATTAGATAGTACTATACAATTATTATTATTATTATCATCATTATCATTACATTATCATTATCATTATCATTTTATTTTTATTATTACTACTACTACCACCATTATTTTATTATTATTATTATTATTAACAACACAATAATAATATGGGGTATTACACCAAGAAATCAAAGAAGAACCAAGAAATATAGTGAAACTAGTAATAGATCACCTAATATCAATGCAACTAGCTCAATATGAATCACTAAAACTCCAGAGTTTCAAGTCTGACGTAGAGGAAAGAAAACGTCCAGCACCAGGAGAAGACTTAATATGCCTTAAGACACGATGTGTTGCTCATAAATGAACGTCATGAGGGTTAGACATAACCTGACTTAATTGTTGAGTGGCATAGTTGAGATCAAGTCGAGTGGTGGTGAGATACGGAAGTCGACTAATGAATTCTTATAGAGCTGGGGATTGTCAAGTGGTTTGCCTTTATCTTTAGAAAGCTTTAGGTAAGGAACCATAGGAGACGAAGCTGGTTTGCAAGAGCTCACCAAGATCTTTTATAGTAAAGGCAATATCTAATTGAAGTTTCAAATTATTAATTTCAATCAAATCATCGCCAACAAGCGCCACATCATCAACATATCCAAAATCACAATCAAAGAAGTGGAAGTGGCTTTAAAAAAGAGAGAATGATTAGAGGCAGATTGAATGTAACCATATGAGGGCAAAGCAAAAGATAACTTGGAATACCATTGCCTGCTTGCTTGCTCTAAACCAGAGAGATTTTTTGTAGTTTGCAAACCGAATTAGGTGAAGTGACAAACCCTTTAGTTCAGTCCATATTGACCTCTTCATTGAGATTACCATGTAGAAAAGCATTGTTCACATCTAATTGATGTAAGTGCCAATTCGTGGCAGCAGCAATAGAAAGTAACAAACGAAGAGTAGTTATCTTGGCAACAAGAAAAAAAGTGTTAAAATCATCATTAGCTTTAGTTTAAGTGCATCCCTTAGCTACAAGTCTAGCCTTATGTCACTCAATCTCACCATTAAACTTAAATTTGGTTTTATAAACCCACTTGCAACCAATGATCTTCTTGCCAAGAAGCAAAGATGTTAAGATCCAGGTCTAATTCTGTTCAAGGGCATTAATATCTACTTGCATAGCATCCCTCTGTAGAATGTTTAATAGCTTGACCATATGTTTTGGGATCAAGGACAGTAGTGACAAACATAACAAAGGTCTTGTAAGTAGGGGAAAGAGAAGAATATGACATATTAGAAGATAGGGATATCTAGGATTACATTGATCACTTGATGATATGCTATTATTTGAAATAAGAGAATAGTGATAATCATGTAGATATGAAGTGGTTTTATGAGGTCTATTGAAGCGGCGAAGTGGTGGAGAATGATAAGGAGAGGATGTATCTGTAGGTAAAGAAGAAGTAGAAGGGAAAGTAGAAGTAGGGAAGCAAATATCATCACTGAGAAAATCAGGAAAAGTTTGAATAGTAGGGTCGAAGGTATGTATGGGTAAAGAAGAAGAGAATTGAGGGACACTGTCATTTTTAAAAGGAAAAATTAGTTTATGAAAAATAACATCTTTAGATAAGAAAGTCTAATTAGCATGTAAATCTAACAAGATATAAGCCATGGAGCCAAGAGGAAGACCCAAAAATATGCATTTGTGAGACCCTAAGTTCAAATTTAGATCTATGATTAGCCAAAGTAGATGCAAAGAATAAGGAGCCAAATACTCAAAAATTGTAATAAGATGAGAGTTGTAGAGTTTTTCAAAAGGACTAACATTATAAATGACTGGTGCAGGAAGACAATTGATTATAAAAACAACATGTTGAACCACAAATGAGCAATATGCAATAGATATATTAGATTGAAAAAGCAAAGCTCTAGCAATATTAAGAATATGTTGATGCTTATGTTCAACAAGACCATTTTCTTGAGGAGTCTCAACACAGAAGGTTTGATGTATAACACCTTTAGAAGCATAAAAGTCATTATTAGAAAACTCAAGACTATTGTCAAACCTTAGTACTTTAAAGTGGTGGAAAATTGAGTTTCACCAAGAGAAAATAAATTTTTAAGATGAGTCCTAGACTTAGATTTAAGAAAAATACATGTGCAACGAGAATAATACTCAACAATAGTTAAAAAATATTTATAACCTTGAATAGAGGAGTTCAAAAAGGGACCCAAATGTCAACATGAATCAGATCAAAGAAGTTATCACTTAAACTAAAACGTACAGGAAACTACAAGAAACATATTGTGTTTTTGTTTTGCCAAATGACAAGTATCACAATTAAAGGAATGGGAGTACAAGAAATTTCAAGGGCATTTTTATGTAAAACAGAAAATATTGAGTTGGAGGGTGACCCAATCGAAGATCCCAAAGGGTGAAATAAGAAGGAGAGGCAGTGGCAGCCATGTTAATGGTAGAATGCCGAATCATATCAGCAATCAAAGAACAAAGCCCTTCAAAGATTTTAGTTTTATTAATCATTAGTGAAGGTTGGAGTAGGTGAATCTGACGAGAATGAGAACAAAAAGTTAGACAACAATTGAGAGACAAAGTTAAACGAGACACTGAAATGATATTAAACGAGAAAGTCGAAAGGTAAAGAACACTACGTAAGATCAAGGATGGAAATAGCATTATTGTCCTTGAATAAGTAGCAGTAGCATGAGAACTAGTAGATAGATTCACAAAAATAGGAGTAATAAAATGATAAGAGGAGAAAAAACATGAAGAACAACAAACATGATCCGTAGCTCTAGAATCAATGATCCAGGCAATTAAACTTGTAGAAGAAAGAATTGGACGATTACCTAGAACAGAGGAAACAGAGGTGGACAAATGATTAACAGAGGCAGGGGTGGAAGATTGAGGAGAATTCAAAAGACAAAGTAGACACTGATACTGATGATCATGAGACAGCTAAGGAAGAATAGAATCTGGTCATGGAGATTTCGCAGGAAGAGGCATATAGCAATAGGAGTTTCTTGAACAAAAGCATATGCTTGAGTTGAAACAAAGCTTACAACGGAAGAAGCAGTGATAAAATGAGTCTTTAACAACCATGGGCATAGCAATAGGAGTTTCTTGAACAAAAGCATATGCCTGAGTTGAAACAAAGCTTACAGCGGAAGAAGCAGTGATAAAATGAGTCTTTAACAACCATGGGCATAGCAATAGGAGTTTCTTGAACAAAAGCATATGCCTGAGTTGAAACAAAGCTTACAGCGGAAGAAGAACCAGTGCGAAATTGAAAACTAGGTGGGAAACCATGTTTCTGATAGCAAGTAGCTTCAATATGAAGCAGCTTGCTAGAATAAGAACAGTGCTTAGTCAGAGATTGCTTTGCACCAGAAAATGAAGGCCTTGAGCCTTTAGCTAGTAAAACCTTAGAATAAGGTGTAGGAAGAAACTCACGTTCTTGTTGAAGAACCAATGCGAAGAATGATTAATTGTAGGCAAAGGATCTATAAGCATTAGTTGAGACATCATCAAAGCAAATTGCTCATTCAAACCTTTTAAAAACCAAATAACATGATCCTCCTCCTATGTTTAACGACAACACCAAGAGATCTCTAAGAACATGATGTAAGAGGGCGAATGTTGGCAAGCTCATCCTGGAGAATTTTGAGCTTAGACTAAGAATCACTAACACTCAGACCACCTTGCTCAAGACTATAGATTTATTCCTGGAGATCAGCAATTCAGAAAATAATCAGTTGAGAAAATCACGAGCAAAGATTGGACCAAATTTTTGAGGCTTTGTGAAACCAAAGAATTCTCTTCACTATGTTTGGTGAGAGAGACTTGATAATCCAACCTTGAACAAGGTTATTGCAATGCTTCCAAGCCCGAAACAATGGATCGGTGTAGGCAAAGAAGGAAGATAGTTATCGAGAAACTGAAGCTTGTTCTTGGAGAGCAAGGCCATGCGCATTGATGGAACCCAACTGTGATAATATGAGCCATCAAGACCGAGTTTTCGCTTGGATGGATGTAGTAAGGGCTTCTGGGATCGATTGCAGAAGTGGCAGCCTTGGCAGATGTTGAATGAAGGTGAAGAAGGTAAAAGTGAAAGAACTGAAAGAGCAAAAGTGCAGAAATGGATAGGCACTAGAGAAGAGACGAAAAAGGAAAGGCAGGAAGAGAGAGAGAGAGAGAGAGAAATGAGAGAAGGGGTTTAGGCTTGAAATGAGAGGAAATGAATATCATACTTTCATTACCGTGTAAATCAATATTTATACACACACTAATCATGTAACTAACTATATAGGGTAAGATACATAACTAAATCATTACATAAAAAAAAAATGTCGTTATAACTCAATAACAAAAGTGTTCTTCAATAGTTGATAGTATGTATAATAGATTGGTTGAGAAAATATTATGAGATTTTATTCATTTTGATGAGCAAGAAACGCTTACACAGGATCAATATAACCAGGAGTACCAGCTGGTTGAGTAGATAGATGAGTATCTCTTTTGTCGGTAAATGCTCTAGCAAGTCCAAAATCTGCAAGCTTGGCTATCATAGATTTATTTAATAGAATGTTGGATGGCTCCAAGTCTCGATGGATTATTGGAGTACTGCAACCACTATGAAGATATTCCAATCCTACAACTCCACCGATTAAAATTGTGATAAAACTTGTTAATAAAGAGAAATAGATAAATAATACACTCCGTCTAGTTCTAAATGTAAGAATTGGTTAAGGGATTTACTCTAATCTTATATGTAATATTTAAATTCACTATCTCTCCCAAACTTAAAATTTTTGCTCAAACTATACTTAATTATTGCACAAGGAGTTCCATTAAGGGGTAGTTCCAAAGTGAATGATTAAAGATGATATTTTAAAAAAATCAAAACTCATACATTTTGTTTTATAAATAAATAACTTAACTAAATTTTTTTACATAATATCTACAATTTATTATATAGCTTATGATAGACGGGAGGGACAGAAGGAGTGGTAGCTTTGTCACCTTTGGATGCATCAATTGCAATTTGAAGTCTCTCATTCCACGTCAAAACATTTGAGTTTTTCTCTACAAAACATAAACTTGTTTATCAGCAAGGATTTTCAAAAACGTTAAAACACACTCGCCAACCATTACGCCAACTACTGGAATTGCTTGATGGATTTATATATTTAACTGCAGATAACTAAATGAGTAGTTAGTCTACACTACAAAGAAATAATCATACAGAGGCCTTTTTTTTTTTTTATAAATTTAGGCGGATTAAACCGCCTCTAGTTTCCAGTTCTGGCAGTTCTCCAACCGCCGCTATTAACATCGTCGAGAGGGACTTTGAAGGCGGTTGGATGAAAGCGCTGGAACTTCCGCCTGGGTGAAACTCCGTCGTTTCACGCTGCGGTGCAGATGCCTTAAATATTATTAAAATATATGGTTCATATTATCTCAGGCGGTTTTTAAAAACGCTTTTGATTTACATTTTTCGGCGGTTTAGGAGGCGGTTCATTTGATAAAAATTCGAAATTAATTACCGGCGGTTTCTATAACCGCCTACATCTGATTTCGTTCCTGGCATTATTATGAATAGGTAGTTACATGCTTTTATTTATTTATTTTTGATATCTTTTTAGCTTTTTTCATAAAAAAAAATATTTTAAGAATTATTATTTTTCATAAAATATACATACATTCATAGAAAACTATAGTAGCTAACAATTTTAGTAGAGTGCATATTTAAATTTAACAACCATAACTAAGAAATGTTATAACAACTAAAAAATCATTCATGGAAGAAATCCATACATCATGTCATCTACTCACTATCCAAGAAACAAAAAAACTAGAAATATGAAAGTAGTTTAAACTCCAAAAAATATAACAACCATTTATGGAGTAAATCCATGTACATTGTCATCCACATGATATCTAGGAAACAAAAAGTGGACAAATATGGATTTTCATCAAAATAGATATCCTACTTTAAAATTTAAGATTCTGGTCCTTGTGGTGAAGGTTGAGCAGGAGGTGGTTCTTCACAATTTGGATCATGACTACCATTAGAAGATCTTCTAAGTCCAGGAGATCCCAAGTCTGCAGGCTAGTGTAATGGGGGGAAAAAAAGCGTACATTATTAGCAAACGGATGACATGATATTTGTAGCAACTTAGTCTACATTAAAAGCATACATTATCCCTCTTCTTATGTCAACATGCAATAGTTCACATAAGATAAAATGAAACTTCATTTGGCCAAGAACATACAGATATTAGTAGCAAACAGAGATAATCAATGTATAAACAACTGAAACTCCATCTGTCAAGGCAAGCTATTCGGTAAGGAGAACCAACTCACCATCCTTGTTAAGAGTGGTATAGAAGAATACAGAAAGAGAGGCAAAACGATGGCATGCTTTCTTCATCCTAAACAGCATTTTTTCCACTACCATCCAATCTTTTTTGCTCAGAAACTACCATCCAATCAACATAATGAATTTCACTATATCATGTCACAAACCTGGAGCTATGACATTGATGGCATTAATACAATGTAAGAGAAATCATAAACTTTCCTATAGCCTATAGCCCAAGAAATATTGAGATCTCTCTGTTAACTTTCCTTTCACAAGCATGAGATGAAATGAATTTCCAATACCCTAAGACACTTTTTTTTTGAACATGATAGAGCATCAAGTCCTTCATCCTAAACAACATTTTAACTAAGTCCGACTTGTGAAATATACAAGGTTCAACGTAATAATGAGAAGACAAAATCACAAAATTAATGGAAAACACATGATCAAGTGTTATCCACTACCCCCAACAAATGTCCCATTATTTATTCACTTCCCACTCGTCTAAATCCACTCAATCCCATTCAAATTACTTCATCATATCCAGAAAACCAAATTTTTTCCAAACCAATTGCTCATGACAGCACCATATTGAAAAGGGCAATCAGAAACAAAACGATATGTACAGGAATATACACAGCGAATATTTTTTTCCAGCTGCAATTCAGGCAAAAAGATACAACAAATTGACCAAATACAATGCTAAAAAGAAGCATATATTAGCCAAGTATCCAGAAACCAAAAAAAAAAAAACCAATTGAGTTTGCAAGACAAACACATAACATAGCTAACATATTTGAAACTAAATGCAAGGAATCAATAACAAACATATCAATCGTTATATTCCACAAGCAATTTATTGTAACAAGTGAGACACAATTTGACCAATATTTACCTGATTAAATGCAAAATTAGATGGTAGTTGAGCTCCTAAACTTTGCATAAATGATGCCACTTGTGCTTTCAACATATCAAATTCTACCATCTTTCCTTTTATACTTTCCAATTCCTCTTTAAGGGCTTTATATTCAACTGGTGTTGGAACAGTAGTAGAAGATGATCCTGAACCGCTATATGATTTACAGTACTGCGTTGGAACCACCCCAAATCCCATACCTCTAACTCGGCTTGGGTGCTCCTCCCCAAAAACACGTACATATGCCTCTTCACCAAACAATCCTTCTTGCATCTCTGCTACTAATTGATCCTACATATAAACATTGGATCTAGTTACATGTATAAAATAAATAAATATAATTGATATTTAAAAAAATTATAATGAGAATTTCATACATTCTTCTGCATAGCTTCCTCATTCACAAAAGTTCCATCTTTTCTCGTGTGAGCAACCACATACATCTCACCCCTAGTATATTTTTTTCCATCTCGTATTTCCTGCAGCAATGACAATATGTGAATGAATTATATATTAAACGAATACTAGAGTAATATAAAAAATTGTTAAGCACAAGAAAATTGGCAACAGACTATACCAGCTCCCTTTTCTTCCTTGCTATGGTTTTCGATCCAGGTGTATGCATGATTGTTTGTTTTTTTCTATTTTCAGTATTTATTTCACTGTATCTCTGCATTGTCCAACCAATTCAAAAATTTAGGCCAATTACAAAATAAGGCAACAATATATGTATTACTTCTCACATTACCTTCCCTTTCTCACTCAATTTATATTGCAAAAACCCAGCCCAATGCTCTCTTGTGATGCCTTGAGGATAGCTTTCAAGGTTTTCCTCAAATGTCCTGTCCAACTTGTAAAAATCATGGCAGATCCTATACCTGTTATCCCTCCATTTCTTTCCCATATTTTGTATACAATAATCATAATGGTGTTCTTTATCCAGTACAAATTTTTTCTGCAACAAATAAAAAATCATAAATTATACAACAATAACTATTGTATAGCTTAGGAAATTGAAACAACAGGCATACCGAAATAGTGCTGTTCCAAGCATCTTCCTTATATAGCGGAGGTACTTTAGCACAACTTGACGCTGCAAATTATCCAAATTTGAAACAGTCAATACCTTGTCGCATAACTGCTTGAAGAATGAGCACAACTCAATTAAAATGCTTGATACATTATCAGGCAATGAGATTCGTGTGGCCAACGGTAGTAGTTGCTCCATCAAAATATGACAGTAATGACTTTTCAACATCCCGTTCAGCCGCATGTAATCAACATCTATGCACCTAGAAATGTTGCTAGCATAACCATCTGGTACAGTGATATTCTTCAAAGTCTTTAAGAAAGTCTTCTTGCCTTGATTAGTCATTGTGTACACTGCTAAAGGATAGTTTCCATTATCCGTTGGCCAAAGGGCATGCTTACAACCCATTCTTTGCAAGTCTTTTCTAGCATTCATATGATCTTTTGATTTAGCTGCATCATTAAGCAATGTGAAAATAATATTGTCACATACATTCTTCTCAATGTGCATCAGGTCAAGATTGTGACGCAAATGTAACACATGCTTCGGGTTTTCAACCAAATGTAACATGCAAATTTTGAATTTGTTCAAGAATTTCACAACCAGACAACAATCTTAGAAGATTACGCATATCTTGTTTTCCATTAAATCGAACCTTGTTCAATCTAAATCTATGCCTCTGATGAAGAAAGCATTGATGACCCATAAAACACCACTTTTTACAATGATAAAGACGACAACTTTCAAAATCAAAATTACATGATGGGCAAGCTAACCCAGTGTGTGTGTTCCACCCAGATAGATTACCCAATCTGGGAAAATCACTAATGGTCCACATTAAAGCTGCATGTAATTTGAACATCTCTCGTATTGAAGCATCATAAGTATCTACACCATCATGCCATAGTTCTTGCAACTCTTTCATTAAGGGTTGTAAGTACACATCAATATCATTTCCTGGCATTCGTTTACCAGGAATTATCGTTGAAATAATAAATGATGTTGACTTCATACACAACCATGGAGGTGTATTGTACGGAACTAAAACAACAGGCCAAATACTGTAGCTAGAACTCATATTTCCAAATGGATTGAAGCCATTAGTAGCTAGACCAAGCCGAACATTATGTGGGTTAGATGAAAATGATGGGTGCAGTGAATCAAATTTCTTCCAAGCTTCAGAATCTCTAGGATGCCTCATCTTGCCATCATGATCGCCATCCATGGCATGTCATTTCATGTCTTTTGCAGTCTTTGACGATAGAAACAACCTTTGTAGGCGTGGTTTGAGTGGAAAGTAATGAACTACTTTCGCAGGCACATTACGCTTATTGTTTCCATCAATAAGGTCACCACCTTTAGTGTGTGGTTTCCATCTCGATGTGTTGCACACCTTACAAACTTGTCTATTTTCATCATCCACACCCCAATATAGCATATAATTATTTTGACAAGCATGTATCTTTTGATAATCCAAGCCCAACTTTGTAATTATTTTCTTTGCCTCGTAGAACGAATTTGGAATTCTTGATTGTTCAAAGGCATCGTGCAGTAATTCCAATATCAGAGTCATTGCCTTGTCACTCATCCCACACAAACATTTGATATGATATAACTTCACAATAAAGGATAACTTTGAATATTTATTACAACCTTCATACAATGGTTGCTCTCCATCTTTGACCAATTCAGAAAAAATTGTATCTTCAAACGCTTCTTCATGTGGATTATGGGTTGGTTCTCCATCGTCTCCAATATTTGAATTGTCATGTTGCCCATCCACCCCAAAAGCATCATTAACCATGGTTCGAATTGGATCTTCATGAACAATACGATCTTGGGCAACATGTAATACGTCTGGATCAACATTACTACTTTCTCCAATCTCTGACTCCCCGTGGAAATACCAAAAAGTGTATCCTTCTGGGAATTTTGTGCAGAGTAAATGATCATACACTGCCTCCTTTTGATGCCATTTTCTAAAACCAAAACGAGAGCAAGGGCATAATATTAAGCCCTCAACAGAACTATGCGAAAGAGCAAAATCAATGAATGCCCTAACTCCTTGTTCATATTCGATCGCATTTCGTGGTTTCGCAATCCATGTCTTATCCATTTGCTTTGAAAAATGATGACAGCTTCCTTAGAATATGCTCAATTTAAGCAGATTCGAATTTCTATTAATTCGGTGCTACTGCAATATTTGGACATGTGTTTGGTTCTGGCCTTAAGTTTATGGTTTGGAGATGTGTTTGGTTCTAGTCATAGGGTTAAGGTTTGGGTTATTTATTCATTTCAATCAAATAAAATCATTATACAAAAAACATTGCATTCATTTCAATCAAATAAAACCATTATAGAGAATAAATAACAAAATGCTATAGTTACTGTGGTATTGAAATTAAAGTTAACAGTACCTTATCCAAGGTTCTATAGGATCGGAAGCAATGTTGTCACTTGGAATATGATGGCTAGTGTGTTCTGCAGTTTTCAACCTTCAATCTGATCAATTATAGAAAAAGGACCAGATAAGAAGGTGAGGCTGAGTTCTTTATATAGATTAATCCAATAGGAAAGTGAGTTTGGCAAAGAATTCCGGATAGTATCGGCTTATTCATAAAAGAGAATGCCAGATAGATGACAATATTTTCAGCTCAGTTTAACAAAATCAATTAAGTCCACAACTTTCAAGCTAATCACTCAGCACAAGAAGGCAAGAAAATCAGCAACTCCGAGTGAATAATTTTACAGCAGAGCCAAAGAAGATAACAAATTCAGCAACGTCACTTGATAAAGAATTAAAGTGTAGCAGTCAGAAACTTTCAGCAAATTCAAGTGGCAGAAATTTCAGCAAGTTTGAATTAGATTTAGGTTACTAAAACTAGTCCAAAACAGCAAAGAAAACACCACTATGACAGTAAAATTTTCTCAAATTTGGAGGCAATTAATCTCCAAAATTTCGCAGCATCTTTCACAATTTAATGCAGCAATCTGATAGCTGATTCGACTCAACCTTAGTCGCCTCGGGGTCGAATCACTATTTACCACGAATTAAATGCAATACAGTGCAATTAACTCGGGATCGTTTTCTTAATCAAGGAGCCAAATTTATTTTGAATTTCCTAAGATGAACTAAGTGATATAAACATGGTTAGAAATTTGGGGTTTCTAAAATAGTTTTCTCTAATTAAGATGTATAAATAAAAATAAAGAAACTATTCCTATATTTTTTTGGTCTTTTTGGAAATAATAAAAAATACTTTGGTAGAAAATTTAATGGTGAAAGCTCTTGGTAATGAAGAAGTGACTATCCTTGCTCTTAAAAGATTATGGGAGTTAAGATTCATTAAGTCTTAAGAAAAACCTCAAGATACCACTTGAGTCCAATATTCCCAATTAATAGTAGCTCCTACAACCATAGCTAACTACTACTTCTTGAGAAATTGTTTTAACTCACCTAATGTGTAATTTAAAATTGGAATAATGCAATATGAGACTTCTTAAATTTGAGTTCTAAACAGTCCCTCAAAAGGGTACAAATCAACCACATTAATTAGACAATACCATGCTAATCAACATAGCTTCATTGAAACCACAAAGAAATTCATACACATATAAAAATCACACTACAAAATCCAATCTCAACTACAAATATCAAACTAACAGAGATAACTACCATTAATCTCAGTTCCAAAATCATATATCAAAATTTAGCAATTTAAATATATAATCCTAGACTAATAGTAAGATAGATAAAACTCCCCTAATGTAGTCCAATGAGCTCAAAAACAATTCTTTATCACCAAGATCCAGAAGATTAGCCACTCATAGCTATCAAATAGTCCAGAAAAATCAGTGAAATCAAATCAGTCATGGTTCGCCGGAAAATTGCAAGCTCGCCGAAATCTGGAAAAAGCCGCCGGAAAATTGCAAGAACTCATGGAAAACTGGAAAAACCAGTGGAAAAAGGAGGAAGAAGATGATGCTGATCTCAAACTAGTCCTCTCTTGTTGAAGCCTCCAATGTTGAAGCCACCATTGTTGAAGCCTCCATTGTTGAATTTCTTGAGCCATTTTTACAACAATCTCCCACTTGGAGATATGATTGAGAACCAATCAATCTCCACGCCATCCTTACTGTCTTCTTGTTGTCTATGTCACTTCCAGGCCAAATGAAGATATGCACCACACAAATTTATCAGTGTTGATTGCCTTTGTTAATGCATCTGCTGGGTTTCTTTTTGTGTGAATCTTTTGCATGTCCACACTTCCATCTTCTACCACTTCACGGACAAAATGATATTGAACTCCTATGTGCTTTGTTCTGGAATGAAATGCTGGATTTCTTGCAATATGCAAGGCACTCTGACTATCACAATACAACAACCTATGTTGTTGTTTGTGTCCGAGTTCTTCCATGCTTGTGACTCCCACTGGAATCACGTTCTGTTGATCTTCCTCTCGTCATCGATAAAGCCTCCGCTTGACGCGAACTTGCTATACTGTCTTCTTTGTTTGTGCGTCGACTTTCTTCTTCAAGAACAGACGCTGCAATATCATCGAAGACCAAAGTGTCCGTGAGGATATTGTTGGTTATATTGATGATGAGTTGATCATATGAATCTGGAAGAGTCTGGAGTAGAATCTCAGCACGTTCCTTTGGGTCAATACTATGTCCCAACATTGACAGTTGAGAACATAAAGAGGTCAGAATATTGATATGCTCTGTTACTGGTGTAGATTCAGACATCCAAAGAGTATAAAACTTCCTCTTCAAAAATATTTTGTTGTGGAGTGACTTTACTTCATATAGTTTTGTGAGATGATCCCATATCTCCTTAGCTGATTTCTTTTCCTCTACACCTGATAGTATTTCATCTGAAAGGGACAGATGTAAATCAGAAATGGCCAATTCATCAATTCTTTTCCATTTCTCATCATCTGTGAACTCTTTAGGCCGAGTACTGATGGCCTCTAGGCAATTATCTTTGATCAATAATGCCTTCATCTTCAATTTCTACAACGGAAATTTCGTTCCGTCAAATTTGCCGATATCTATCTTTGTCGTCATGGTTCTATCATGAACTGCTTGAATTGCTTCTGCTTCAGGGTAGCTCCCACTGTTTCACTCGGACTCCGGCTCCAGAAAGATGCCCTCTGTATGAACAGTACCTCGGTGAATAGTACCTCGTGAATAGTACATCTGCAATTTCCAAAGGCTAATCCTTTTCTGATGTGACAGATCAGTCTAAGCTGCAGCCACAGAGCATACTTAAGAAACCTTGCCTCTGATACCACTTGTTGAAGCCTCCAATGTTGAAGCCACCATTGTTGAAGCTTCCATTGTTGAATTTCTTGAGCCATTTTTACAACATCTCTCTCTTTTTCTCTCCCTCTTCCGTTTTTCCCTTTGTTTTCTCTCTTTCTGTTTTTTTCTTCGTTTCCAAAAAACTCTCCAGCCGTCCCCCTTGCGTCTGTGTTCTCTGGCCTGTCCGAAGAAGAAGAAGATGATGAGGAGGCAGATCTCCGGTCCCTGATTTCGGCACTCCAAGATTCTTCCTCCTCTTCCCCATTCGTTTTCCGTCTGCTCCCTTCGTTTTTGTTCTTTTCTCTTTTTGTTCCCAGATTCAGCCGCCAACGTCCCCCTCAGCTTTCCGAAAACCTAGCGTTTTGCCTAGGGACGTAGATGTAAAGAAAAAAAAGTTTCAGAGAGGGACTAAAGTGTGAAATTTTAAAACATGTTTGGGGTAAAACTGAAATTTCCGAAAACTCTGGGTCATTTTATGTAATTTTTTTCTCTGGTTCTTTTCCTTCACAGATTCGTAATTTTTAGGAATTATGGGCACTTTTCTGTAATTTTCCCCTGTCTTCAAAAATATTAATTTTGACCCAAATGTCATTTTTTTCCAAATTTTTTCCATTTAATCCCAAAACATTTACCATGCAAAATTAAGCAAAAGATAGTATCAAAAGTTCAAGAAATCATTTGCATGAATATTTGACAAATTATGACCATTTTACCCCTAATTTCACTTAATTCAATACAAATGTCCTTAACTCAAATTAATGCTTAATCATGCAATAATGTCCTAGAAAATGCATTAAGAATCCCATTTTTAATCATAAAATATCATGTAAAAATATGGTTTAATCAATAGCATTAAGATTCCCTTCAATTGTCAATATCACCAATATGCAACAAGAGGAAAATATATAGCAGCAATGGCTTTTGCACACAAATCTCAATAGAATTTCAAGGTTCTAGCATACAGAATTTAGCAATTCTCTAATGCTAAAGTGAATGAGAGCAACTTAACAATAATCACAGTACCACACAAACAATCCGAACACCTCCCTAGCAAGAAGCACAGTGACTGTCAACAAAATTTCAGCAAATCAGTTATGATGGTATGATTCAGCAAAATTCTCAAGTCTTGGTTACTGGAAAAATAAAATGCAATAGGAATAATGGCAAAATCAAACCACATATGAAAGTAACTATTCCCCAATGTTCACAGCAATTAGACTGGCAGATTCAAGAGCAGATTCAGCAGTCAGGCTGAGTTTTATAAAAGTACACGTAAGAAGCTTATAATAAAATCTTTATAAGCTATCTGAAAAGGAAAAAGAATGGTAAGGTTAATGAAGACAGAAACTTCCCACATCATTAAACTCCAACTTATGGGCTTAACACAGGACAACCCAAAAACACAAATGCATTTCCAATGCAAGATCATCAATTAGCAATGTTCAGTATAACCCATTCTTTCATATCTGTTTAACTTAGCTAAGCCTATGATATTTGGTCAAAAAAACATTAAGCCTATAATATTATGAATCACAACTTTTAAAGAGTTCAATTTCCTAAAACAATTATTATTGTAAATTTATTACTAAATACAAAAGAAAGAAACAAAAAAGCAAAAAAAAAAACTTATATTATGGTGCTCTTTCATCACCAAATTCCAAACGAAAAGTTGGAAATATTAACCATAGGCCTCAAAAAGAAATAGAGAAGTACACAAGATAGGACAACCTCTAAGAAAAGAAATACAGAGAATTTTAAATTTGCTAGAACTAGCAAAAAGAAAATCTACAAGGCTCTCTAGAAGGGAAAGATACCAAGATCTGATGGTTACAAGCACATAAATTGTATAGTTATCTCAGGCAGAAAATTGCATATTTTAGCAGAAACAGAACCTTTTTATGGACAATAGAAATAAGATTGATTCTAAACAAGTCATTCGACACAAATGGGGCAAGCATAAATCCATTATCTTTGTGATATATATATTTGACTACACCTGCACACCACTAGACGTTTTTAATCATATGATATAGTTAAGGAAGCTAAACAAGAAATGGAAACTGAAAATATGCTAAATTACAGATTTATCTTTAGTGATCATAAAGGATTGTAAAAGTGCCATTGAAAACTATCCTATTTTGCTTCATCAATGGATCATGAAGGCCCCAAAGGTTGCAGTGCCCTCAAATAAGGACTTCGTTGAAGAAAGTCTAGCCCAAGATAATGAAGCACAGACGGGAGCATCTTCAAAATGTTCAGAAATCTTAGAGTGCTAAAATATCCTTAAGCAGCATAACATCATAATTTTGGAACCACGATCTGAAATATTATCAGATATTCATTCATTTTTACATGCAATGGTCTTTACTTTTAAGTTGGAAACTTACAAGCAATGTACCAATGCATCAAAGGTGACAGAACTAACCAAACATATCTGGAGACCAATTCAAGGGGTGGGTGTGTATTTTCCAACTACACTTACCACTTAAAAAGCCAACATCATTAGAACTACAATATATATTCAGCATGATATTTGTGCTACAGACATGAATTGCCAACAACAAATTGAAGGTCACAGTTGGGGGAATGACTCAAAATGTAAGGTTAATCTCAGAATGCAACAGGCAACAACTATTTATAAAGTACTCTGACCGACTGGTTTATCGACATGTAAAATAAACAGCTTTATTCTATTAATAATAGTTTCAATTACAGAACACCCAGAAACAGCAAATTATCATTCAATCAATGGGATACCTTTGTCACAATCTTAGCCAAATTGTATCAGATACTCACAAAAAGCCACTGGTTCTTCTTACCCATGCTTACAGTGTGAAAGAGACAGCCAGCAAAGCCATTAAATTTGGCCCCTTAGATCTAAGAAGGACAAGCACAACTACTGGCAAAGAAAGCAATCAAACATTTGCATTGAAAAAAGTTTTTTTTTTTTTAAAAAAACAAAAATTTCCGTAGATAGCGTGAAGAAAAGCAATGGCAGGGTCCAAGCAAGGCTTGTACTTCACCCACACAGAAAATAGGACTAAGTTCGACAGTCAGAGAAATATAGGCAGACGAATGCCATTAATATACAGCAAGAAAATGCAGAAAACATCGAACAAAAAAAAAAAATTCGAAATCCAAGTTGAAGAAGTGAAAATTGAGAATGGA
Organism: Acacia confusa; assembly: GCA_037074495.1. Lineage (NCBI taxonomy): Eukaryota > Viridiplantae > Streptophyta > Magnoliopsida > Fabales > Fabaceae > Acacia > Acacia confusa. The sequence goes on from CM073511.1 coordinate 17,475,436, forward strand.
ACCTCAGAGTTGATTATCGAGAGGGACGAGCTTAAGCTTCCTTGCATGCATTCTTCACTGTTCACTCCCTCAAAAAGTGACTTCAACGTTAACCAACAGCAACACCATGGCAACGAATGAATGTCCAAATGTTAAAAGTGATAATGAAGGAGTAAGCCCTAACCTTTAGGTGGTGATCTGCAGAGAAGAGTGTAAGCCGAACCGTTGAAGTGAAAGAGAAGAGAAGAAGTGAGGGTCGAACGCAGGGCACAAGCAGAAAAAGGGGAAAGTGAAACGGGGGAAAACCTTATTTTTGAGGAAACAGAAAATAGGCCGCGCGAAGGCACAATTCAGCGGGAAGGGAATAAAATTGGTCAACCGCCTCCAACAACCACTGAAACCGCCTCATGAATTTTTATTTTCTGGCGGTTACAGGATAACCGCCTGTGTTTGACTCAAAATTCCGGCTCCCCCCAACAATCGCCGCGACGAGCGCCTCGATTAATTAATTACAGGCGGTCCTAAAAAATACCGCCTCCATCTACCTACTTTCTTGTAGTGCTAGTCCAGGTACGAATTTATTAGCTTTCATTTATAATTAATAAATGAGACCATACTATTAATTTATTTTAAGTAATTTTACACGGCATGAAATAAATATGTGAGAAGAGTTTTGTTTTATAAAATGTAAAATGGATTTTCTTTTTAAAGAAAAAAATTATTGCAGGGTTCTCATACACCCACTAATCAAACACACACAAACATATAATTGTACTTATGACCTGAAAGCGACAAGAAATTACACCACCGGCGATGCTAAAAAAAGTTGTAAGCAAAAGATATATGAGAAACCTGATAATAGTTGGGCAAGGTCCCCATTATCCACATATTCATAAATCAAAGCCATCATGTTGTTTTCAAGGCAATACCCAACAAGTGAAACCAAGTTTCTGTGATGAATAACTGTCAAGAGTTGAGCCTACAAATCAAGAGTTAGCTCAATCATATATAACTGATGAGAAGATCTTGCACCGAATTGGCCTATATTTAAATATAATTACTCTGCAAGTTTTATAGCGTTTCCACATTTTTAATCAACTCCCAATATTATTTTTTCTTATCATGTCTTTATAGTTTCACATGTTTTTAATCAAATCTTATAGTTTTTTTCCTTCTTTTTTTTCCCCCTTTTTATCACTCATCAGAAACTATAAGGAGCAGACCAAAAAAAAAAAAAATCATGGGAATATAATTAAAAATAGGCAAAACTATAAACACCTGATAAGAATAAAACACAACATAGGGACTTGATCAAAAACTTGTTAAAACCATAAGTACTTGCATATTAATTATCCCTATAAAAAAGCTTTGAAAATCATGATACATCTTTTTAAATGTCTGACCTCTGATTGAAATTCCTTGTATCCTTGCTTTGATGATTGAGAAAGTAATTTTACTGCAACTTGAGAGTTATCTTCCAAATCACCAAGGTAAACTTTGCCGAATCCTCCTTCTCCAATAAGAGTTTTGAAATTGTTGGTGATATGAAGAACTTCTGAGTAAGAAAATTCTCTATTCTTTTGTTTTGGAATTTCCGTCTTCAAGGATTTATCGCTAGACATATCTTCTGCATCATTATATTAAATGATTTTTTACCTCGAATTATACAAGTGAAAAATTGAGAGTTCATGTTATATATATATATATATATATATATATATATATATATATATATATATATAACATGAACTCTCAATTTTTCACTTGTATAATTCGAGGTAAAAAATCATTTAATATAATGATGCAGAAGATATGTCTAGCGATAAATCCATATATATGAAATACCCAATCAATTGAGAATAATAGATAATATAAAAAATAATCACCTGGGCTTTTCTTTCTCAGTCTCCAAATCATCAAAGAAAGACTGACAATTAGGATAATAAAGACAGCGATTGAGGTGAAAAGAGGAATAACAAACTTGCGTTGTTTTTCTTTGTTGTCGCATGAATCTAACTGACACAAGCCTGGATTTTCGGCTACACTGGCAAAAATAGGAAGAGGAAGCATAAGTCGAGCAATAAATGAGTTTCGAAATAACATATCTTGCACATTGCGATTTTACACTTATACTTTGTGATGTAGTATTATGGTTAATGATCTAGACTTAACACTTCATAGGAGCATAATAAGTATTATATCCTAGCAATAGCTAGGGTTAATTAGCTTCATGCTTTTATAAAACATAATGCGGTATTGTTATATAACTCCAAATTTATATTGATATTTTATTCTCCGTTGATCCATGTCATAATACTAGTTGATTGAACACAAATTGAGATTATAGGCTTGTAATTCTGATAACCAATTTGGATTCATGCTGGGAAGGTCTAAAATTGAAGTGGTTTATTTACTAAGAGGATTAATGGAAAAGTACTGGAGCAGAGGAAGAGACTTGGACATAATTTTATTGATTTGGAAAAATCTGCGTGGGAAAGTATGTACTTTGTAAAGCATTGGAAAAGAAGGACATGTGCATGTTGCATATATCAAAGCTATACAAGATATGTATGGATGTGAGAAAAAAGGACTTTGCTACAAGGATCGACTTACATTAGGAATCATCTTTAAGCTCTTATTTGCTTAACTTGATTTAGACGTTCTAACTAAGCCTATATAAGAAGAAATCTCTAAGTGCATGCTTTTCGCTGGTTTTATAGTTCTTGTGGTGGAGTCACAAGAAGAGGTTAACTCTAAACTTAAGTTATAGAAAATGACCTTGGAGTCTAATGGCGTATTTGGTTTGATGGGAGGGATGGGCATGGAGGCTAAACTTAGAGGCTAATATCAGCCTCTAACTTTAGTCTCCCTCCCCTCCCCTCCACTCAAACCAAACACACCCACCACCCTAAGGGCTTTCACTTGAGTAGAGGCAAGAAAAAATATATGCATTACAATTTTGATAAGAGTTAACTCAAAAAATGACCTTAAAGTCAAAGGGCTTTTGCTTGACAAAGTTTAGATAAATGGGTTTGATTATATAAAAAGATACTAGAAGTCACAGCAATGTTAATGATAGGATTCAGACTGGGTGGTTTAAATGGTGAAAGGCTAGTAGGTAGTTTAAATGTTAGTAAAAGAGTTTGCATTAGTCCCAAATGGAAAACCTCAATTTATTGTCCATCAAATTTTTAATGTTCCCCAAAAGAAACTCTCCTATTGATTGTACATAGTAAGAGTTCTTCTATGGAGGAGTTATTTGCAATACGAATAATTAAAAGGGGTGGTTTAGGAAAATTGACATATATTTCTCTTCTCTTTTTTCCTTTCAAATGACCAATTTAACTAATTTTTTAATTTCTATTAATTAATTGTCTATCCTACATTTAAGATTGGTGGCAGTATATAAGAAAAGAAAAATAACGCCTTATTGATCTCTTACATAGTGGTTCTTCATTCCTCCAAATAATCAATGAATGACAAAAAGGACAACAAATTTAACCAATTTAGCCTCAAAGAAGAACAAACTAGCATTTGAATTTGATATTGAAGACTAGTAGACCTGAGCCTCAAATTATGTTTTTCCCTCACAGCCTTTGGAATTGAACCCTTGAGTTTGTTTCCGGTCACATCACTGAAAAATGGTATACAAAAATAAAGTAAATGGAATTTTGGGATACATTAAAACTACACAATCTAAGCATATATGAAAGCTACAATGCAATATATAACTAAGGTCTTACATGAATTTTAAATTAGGAAGAGTTGCAAGAAATTCTGGTAGTTCTCCTATAAGTTCATTGTTCGACAAATCCCTACGAACAAAGAGGTCAGTATTGCTCATAATATATCAATATATATGCCCAATAATAGTATTGGAATGATCGGAGTCTATATCTTATAGTACAACTTACAAGTACTCCAAATTTTTCAAACGCTCAAAGTATTCAGATATATGTCCTGTGAGTTTGCTTGACCCCAAGTGCCTACAATTTGGAGTTCACGAATTAATTTGCCAACATATTGTAAACAACTAATTAAAAGAATAGAAACAAATGGGAACTAACTGTAGCATATGGGTTGAAATATCTTCCTGAGATTTATGAACAAATTAATCAAGGCAAGATTTTTTTCTTTTTGGGGTTTAATCAAAGGTATTCCCAAGCCACTTTGGAGTTGAGACTAGTCCACTTTGAGACTTATTATATATAGTGTAAATGGTCTTTGTCTCTTACAACAAGTGTTTCTCGAAATTCAAACTTATATTCTTCTTCTTACTAACCAAAAGCCAGCTGGTAATCAAGGCAAGATTTTGACATGTTACGAATAAAAAATCCTCATTATATTTATGGTTTGACTATTCTTCTCAAATATTCTTCAAATATAAAAATCATCATAAATAATTCACTAGTGTAGTATTGTAGTACTTCTTACAATGAAACGATTCTCGTATTGTTGCCAGAGTTGCATCTAACACCTTCCCATGCAAAACTAGAAGGCAGACATGGGTCCCCTTGCCAACTGATTTTGGATACCCTATAAATACGCTTGATCTCCATCATGGCATTAACTATATAATTTCCAATAATACAAAAATAAAAAATCAAGTTGAGTTTTTTTTTTTCCTCTTCAGTATATTCATCTTATGAATATCACCAAATAAAAATTGAACCAAAGGAATGAAAAAATGAAGAAAAAGAAAAGCAATACCATCTTGTGCATCTGTAGGGGAATTTGGTTGTGGGAGGACTTTGAAAATCTCAAAGGCATTGAGAATAGGAGGAGCATAAGAATTAACTGTTGCTCTTAATGTGAAGCTAACATTACTCGTGTTTATGTTGTTGGAAATTAGGGTTACGGGTTTCAAGTATTCAAGAGTTATTTCTTGCAGGAGGGACTTTTCATCATCAAACGTGACATTGATAATCCTCTTTTGGCCAGAAGGAAGCTTTTCAATTTCATTGAAATGAAGAAACAAATAAAATTGTTCAGGTATGTTAAAACTCCAATTTTCAGTCAATAGATTGGAATTATTGCGGGGTTTACATGCTGTCAGTAATAGTTCTGGTGGCAGCTCATAAGTGGAGTTTTCCATTTTTTCTTGAACACCTGTTTTGAAGAGATCCCAACGAGGATCTTCAATATATAATTGCCACATGCGGTCATAAATGTCGTCCTTGTACCTGCATTTTCCAAAAACAATTAAGAGAAGGCATCACGGAAAAAAGTAAATTATTAATAATCTCAAGAAAGTATTGACGTTCAAATCAATCATAATATTAATGTATATAAAAATGTTTACAACAAATTTCATTATTTTCAAGTTATGGTAACTTGCGCGACTAATTTTACGTATAGCATTCCAAACACTTGAAAATGCATCTATTGATATCAAATTATGCAAGTTACAGAGGGATATAAAGCTTATTGGCCATATATGTCACGAAAAAAAAAGAAGAAACTTATGAGCCATAAAATGAAATTATAGGAAAAGTTTATTAGAGACTTGCATTTCTAGGAACTAATTTGAATTCATGTCAGGAAGGCACACAGTAGAAATGATTTATTTACTATAAGGAGCTTAATAGAAAAGTATTAAAGCAAAGGAAGAGACTTGTGGTAACAACTAGAGTAAGAATGCCTAGAAGTAGGGTTTTCCTACACTAGGGATCGTCTTTCGAGCAGTAGTGGACCCAAGAATTTTAACAACGGAGGGGAAGCAATTTTGCAAAAGTTTCACCAAGCATAATGACACAGTATCCTTAAAATTAAAAGAAGCATATAGAGTTATAAGGGTTCAACTATCCATCTAAAATAAAAACAATGACACTGAAAAATAACATATATTTTCAAGAGTTTTTACAAAATTTAAGACACAGTTGATGCATGTACAATAGGTGAGGAAGATAGATTTGATTTCTTTATGGATAAATATAGTCAGAGTTTAGTTCAAAACTTCAATGTATTTGCACTTCATGATGCCAGCAGGACCAATTGAAACATGGTTAGTTGGTTACAGAGAGCCTAATAGCTGCCATCGGTGCTTTTTTCTCATCATTGATTTTCTTTATTTCTAGATTCTGTGACACATGTTCAATTTAGTAAACATATCATAGAACCAGGGTAAGAAACTTGTTACAAAAACCTAATATGTGTCTTGGTTTCAATTCTCATTTGTTCAATAATCTTCCCTCATTTGCCCAACAAACACCCCACATGCATTCTGGACACCACTAGTCTAGTGGTGACTCGGCTACTGCTCTATATATGTCTATATATATAGTGCATAATATATTTCCACATCTATTTTCATTTTAGGATATAGCTAGAGTACTATATTTCACAGCTAGTGGCGACTCGCCTGCTGCTCAAAGATAACATATATATTTGCTTGTGCCTAAGCCCACCTTTTGTACATTTCAGTTTGGTGTCATTATCTTTTAAAAATGGGATTTAATGCGATGAACAAAATAGAACTGACATGAAATGGAAATTAATATTACTCAATATGTGACAAAATTAAAGATTAAACAAAGATACTCTATTTCCAAGACATGTTGAAAATGGAGAAATTATAATATCAATCCACCTCCATTTGAGCCCTAACCTCCCTCTCTGTTCTAGTTTAAAATGCCTCAAATGATAACAAACAATTTACTTATATGAAGGAAAACCCTAAAAATTGTGTTTTAAACCCTTGGCCAATGAATAAACAAACTCCTTCTTGCATAAAACATAGTCAAATAATAGTAATATATATAAATAAAACTCAACAATAGAAGAACAAAAGGGAGGAGAGATACTCTATTTTCATTTCATTTCCTTTTTTTTTTTTAAGATTTTAAGGTGGGCGGGGGCCACCCCGAGCCCCCTTGTGTCCGCCCATACTTTCGAGCCCTTATTTGTTTAACTTTGTTTTTAATTAGACATTCCAACTATGGGAGTTGCATCTATACAAGAAGAAATCCCTAAAAGAGAAGTTATATCTTAGTGCTATAAGATCAACAATACTATATAGTAGTAAATATTAGGCTTTAAGTTAGGGACAACAAGAGCATAAAATGGTTGGGAGTAGTTGGGATGAGGATATTGAGATTAATATGTTGTTATACAATAAAAAAATAAGATTTATAATCAACGTGTACAAGAAAGAGTCAAATCAATGGTATATATCGAAGAGAAAATTGTAAAAAATTGTTTGAGGCAGTTTGGACACATATATTAAAGAAGTCCATTAAATGTGGTGGTGAAGATAGAAAATCAAGTAATAGAAAGACCAAAGAGAACATTCTATGTTGGTCAATAATTTATCCAAATATTATGTTGTTGATGTACGTAGCACAATTGTGTTATCTATATAACCTACCTCATTTAGTTGGATAATGCTTGTTGTAATTGTTGGTGTTGCTATATAATACTTTCTCTGATTCTAAACATATGACATAGTTTGTAATACAAATTGTACTACAAACTATGTGTGGTGTGTGTGTGTGTGTGTGTGTGTGTGTGTGTGTGTGTGTGTGTGTGTGTGTGTGTGTGTGTGTGTGTGTGTGTGTGTGTGTGTGTGTGTGTGTGTGTGTGTGTGTGTGTGTGTGTGTGTGTGTGTGTGTGTGTGTTGACATTGAAAAAAATTTAAAAACAATATGTGAGACCAGTTTATATTTAGTTTAATTTAATTATTCAAGAATTTCTAAGGAACTAAATTTCAATTGTATACTCTATTGTGAATTAATACGGATTTTCACGGTAGATATGCTCCATAATGTCAAGGATCTGAGCTTCATAATTTGTATCTGTATTCCGAACTGTGGGCTATGGAGAAATTCTTGATAGGTACTCCTCCTTTCTCTCCTAAATGTAAGAATTAATATAAGAGTTTGTTTTGGTTTTAAATGTAAGAATTCAATCAAATTTATCTCCCAAATTTATAATTTATTCTCCTAGACTCTCCTTGTTGATTTTACATATTAAGTGACCATTAAATCAGTAGGATCAAATGCAAACAATTAAAATGAGTTGGGTGTTTTAAAGAAATCAATACACTTAGGATCGGGAGAGTATATTAACTTTTAAACCCTCACAAATTAGTTATCTTACTCTTACGCTTTGTATTGGAGGAGTATAATTATAAGGAAGATTACATATGTCAGAAATTTCTACTTGAATATATATAGTCTACAAGGAAAAACGGATCGAGAAATAGAATGTAACTAAAAGTTTCTTATAAATAAATATAAAAAGCGAAAATTGTAAAAGTTGGTGCAAAGTAGAAAGAGTACCTAACATGGCTGGTCCCAGAAAAATTGGCACAATCTCTTCTGAAGTGAAGAGATAAAGGAAATGGAGCGGCATAGAGAGAGTTGCTCAATGGCCTTAGTTCCAAAGTGTTGATAAATGGTGTGCCTTCCCCTATATCTACCAGACACACTTGAACCATGCCATTGGTAATTCCTTGGGTTATTATTTCATAATATCCGAAATAAGTTTTATTATCCAATTGAAGAGTCATCCAATAATTGACCCCTAAGTAGAGCTGAAACCTTGGAAATTGGTTTTTGTTGTCATAATTTCTATATGCAAATGATGCTCTGATCAAATACTTTTGCTTTTGATGACTAATGTCTTGTTTTGGTTTCAAAGTGTAACAGTTCCTTTGTCCCTCCGGAAAACTTCTCAGTGTGTTCATCTGTTTCCGCATGTATGGAAGATTGTTGATTTTAAAGCTGGGAGGTATTTCATGATTGGATCCACTTTCTATGAAGCTTTCATCTGTTTGGTACCAAATCCCAGTTAATTCGTCAACATAATCTCTGCTTGCTCCACAGTCTATGCTTATGAAACCTGCACAGTTATATTTATATTTCCTTATTTTGGGTTTTCCACAAGAGAGGCACAAACGGCTTTTTTTCCATATATACTCATCTGCTGTTTAATTCAAGACCTATTTTTCTAGTTGTTGGCAAAAACAGGCCTATTTAAATAATTTGGAGAGATTAATGAAACTAAATAAATTATTTAATTATAAAATGTAAAATGATATGTCTAAAATACTTTTGTTTCTGTGCAACATTAGATTATATATCAATTTATAAGAAACATGATAAATATTACAAAAAAAAAAAAGAAAAAGAAAAATGGTCATACATTTAGGATCAAAATTTACCCCAAACTAGGTCCTACATTGAAGAAGATCAGACGAGTACTCACTACTAAAAAAGAGGCCTCTCACGTCGCATTTTAATGTCAGTTACTTGTGAGTGTAACGTTAAAACAAGGTGGTGGTGACATTTTTATAATATTTTGAAGACTTTTAACGTTGATCTTCCGCGTGGCATTTTAGTTATAATTTTATTCTCTAAATAAAATAAAATAAAATAAATTCTCTACACTATCTCCACTCCTCTCTCCTACTATCTGTTAGAATCAACATCGCTTATTAATAATTGACGTAGCAATTCTTTAAAATTTTAAAAAATACTATCAAAGCACATGGATCATTATCATGACTGTGGGTTATTTTTAATCCGATGTCCCATTTTCTTCTCCCACTCTCCCATTGCAGTTGGACTCTTTTCTCCCACTCTAACCTCTCGACTCTCTATTCTTCCTTTTACCTCTCAACTTCTTCATTCTTTCGCCATTCCAAGTTAGATGCCACAAATAAAGATGAGAAAAGTCAGTTATTACTTGTTGATGAAGTTCGTAGATTTGGGTTTTAAAATGAAGAAGAGAGGCATATCATGAATTTCACCAACAATAAGGGGAGAGGTAGATGTAAAATGAGTCTGTGGATTTTTTACTCTTAAACTCTCTCAGTCTCTCATCTGTTGACTTTCTCCCCCTTCTTCTATTGTTTCTTTATAGTATATGAGGTAAGATATGAGAGGAGTTATGTTTGGATTTGCATAAATATGCTTATGATAAGCAACTCCAAGGAATTGAACTCGGTAATCTATAATACCAAACAAAAGAAATATTAGGTGTGTGCGCTTTTGTAGTTAAATATTTATAATATCTATAACCATTCTTATTCAAATATATAGAGGGAGGGGGTTGGGGGGGGGGGGGGGTGCGATCACATACAAACCATTTATGAGATGCTTCATACATCTCATTTAACCATCATATATTGGTTTTGGACCCGAAATTTTACCTTCATATTCTTAACTAGATATCATAATAACAACTTAAATGTTATCTGTTACATGAGTTTTTTCTGATAACTAAAATCTGCACCAACCACAACTTTTAAGTCTCTTGCGTAACATAAAATTTCCTTAGATAGACGAGACAGAGGGAGAAAGAGAGAGAGTTTGAAGGCTGGCCAAGTGCTTACCTGTATTATTAACTGCATCTGCAACAATGGTGAAGGAAACCAAAACCTGCAAAGCCAGAACCAACATTATCGTTCTCTTCATATCCTCAAGTTTAAAGGAAGATCTCAGCTGAAAAAGAAAAATGAACTGGGAAAACTTAAGTGGTGATTTGCACTTATTACTGTAGCAAAAAATTAGTGGTGTGAGTCTGGTAAAGATTCCTCAGGTTCTAATTAAATGGATGGCCTAGAATTGGAATTGGGAGTGGAATTTGGTCCTTATTGTAAGATCTTTTTTTTTATTTTATCTCTCATATTTATTATTTTTTCTTTAAATTAATTGGCCTAACTTATAAAATGATATATAATCTTATGTTACTCCTAAACATTCTAGAAACATTATGTCACTTATTTATAAATAAATAATTTATTTAGTTTAGGTAATCTCCCAAGATTATATTAACGGTTCTTACATTAATGACCGGAGCAATATTATATATAAATAAATACAACGAAAAAGGCCGTCCGGCTCGCATGGTATGACCAGGAATTTGAAATGAATAGTTGAATGTTATAACATCAATAGGAGAGTAAATTTATTATAAATTTTATATTTCGAATTGGTTGTTGATAGACATTGATATTGATGGTATATGGCATTGTTATATTATGAGATAGGACACTGTATATCAAATTTTAGGTCAAGTCGCTCAATACAAATGCGGAAAGTGCAGGATTATGAGTGTAGATTATCGAAGAGGTCGAAGTCTTTGTTAACTGAGATGCGTATAATCTTACAATTTGAATTATTCGTAAATTATAATTAACTTGGTCAAATGTAGCTTTTCAATGTCTAGGTAAGTTAAGTATAATTTTTAAGTCATTCGTTATATATTATTCATATGCAGAGGCGGAGCCAGGATTTTGAATGACGGGGGGCGAGATTATAAAACATCATATAAGAAATAAAAGTACTTGAAATACAATATTGATTCAATATGCAAAAAATTAAGAGAAATATATTACAAAAATTAAGACAATTTCACTTGACTCTTACCCTACACGTTTTCATATTATTAAACCCATCAATAATTGTATCTGTGTTAAAACTCAAAACAATTTCTTTTTTAATGTATGTAATCAAAGAATCATCAAGAATCATCATGACCTCTAAAAGCACATCGATCCTTGAAGAGCAAGCCATCTTGTCACAGCCACAGAAACTTGTAGTCTCAAACGATTAGTTGCAATCTCCTGAGAAGTAAGTTTTTCAACCAATGTCTCAATATGTTGAGATTGATTCATAAGATCACTACATGAATTCACAGCATTTTTATGTGTTGAGATAACATTTTTCCCAACATGGCGTAGAAAAGCACAATTTTCTCCATCATTAACCTTTTTCCAATTTCTAAATCCCTCAGTAACAAATGTATTAAGTCCAAAACGACCACTGCCACTTGGTTTACTAAATAAATAACAAGGCAAACAAAATGCAACATCTTTACTTGGAGAATACTCTAACCAAGATCGATACAAATCAAACCAAGAAGAGCAAAAATGACATCGATTCTTATTAGGCCTAGAAAAAGGATAATTTTAAAGCTTGCACTGGAATGGACCAAGTTTGAGATAAGCACGACGAATTTCATCTTGTTGATTTATAGGATATTCTCATATTGGAGGGCGTAGGGCAGGATCTCTTTCCAATAAAGCAAGATCAACTTCTTTAACTACCTCTTTATTTTCAATTCTAAGAAACTTTGAAGAAGGAATCTCAGTAGTTGACAATTCAACATTAGGAGTAGACGGGGGTAAAGACTCGGTATTCTTTCTCTTAAAAAAAGTATCAATTGTAGCATTCTTCCCCATAATAATCACCTACAAAGAGCATGAATTAATTCATAAAATTCCTTCTTGCAAATTGCATATCATAAATGATAAATCACAAATTTTCTAACTAAATCCTAACTTTATTTTCTTCAAATCAACTACTCAAGTAAAAATATAAATCATACAACTTTTACTCAAGCCTTACCAATTCCATTAAAAGCAAAATGATCATCTAGGAGCCTCAAGATTTCAAAATCTAACAAATCCCTAAATTTTTCATAAAATAAATTCCATCTAAATAAAAGATAAGAGACTAGAAAGATAAACTATATCACTTACCTAAACCCTAATCTTCAATGCGAGCCAGTGAATGCCAGAGTGCAACTGTTTTTTTTTCTGTGATTGTGCCCGTGTGTCACCGTGTCCGACTGTGCGAGAGGAGCCTGTGGAGTGTGGAATGAATGAAAAAACGAAAGGCTGATGACATTAGGGGTTTTAAATTTATTGTCATGTGTATGTGTGCTGAACAACCGAAACCATCAGAATTTTATTTCCATATGTGACTATGCCGAAGCCATCAGACTATCAATTAATGATAATTGGCCAATTGGTGGGCTCCACCAAAATTTTATTCGAACTGTCTTGTGGGCCGTGGCTTGGTGTTGGACTCTTGGACAGTTGAAGGTTTGAAAACAAGGCTCATAAGTACAAGTCTGATGCATAGTCCTCCTATTATTTTATTATTTTTTTTAGGGGGGGCGGGGGCCCACCCTAGCCCCCTGTCTCCGCCCCTGTTCATATGTATAATATTAAAACACAATTTAAGTTGGTGAGTCAGACTAGAACGTAAACTAGTCACATAGCCTGTCTAATTAAAAAATTTGAATGAGTTGATTGGATTGGATTTTGTAACGGCCCCCCACACCGTAGTGTGGGCTATGGCTAGGGGTGTAAAAAGGCCAGGGGCCTGTCAGGGGCCTGTGGCCTGGCCTGTTAAAAGCCTGGTCAGGCCTGGCCTGTCAGGCTAAAAGGCCAGGCCAAGGCCTCTTATGAGGCCTGTTTTCCCTTAACAGGCCAGGCCCAGGCCTGATAAGAGGCCTTTTAGGCCTGTCAGGCCGGCCTGTTTATATTATTAATATTAATTTATGTAATTTTGGCCTGTTTTTAGCCTGTTTAAAGTAGGCCTGTTTTCGGCCTGTGGCCTGTTAGCTTAATTAAATAAAAAAAAATTAAAAAAATTTTTTTTTTAAATTTTTTTTTTTTTAAAAAAAAACACACAGGCCTTAACAGGCCACAGGCCAGGCCAGGCCTATATACAGGCCAGGCCCAGGCCGAAAAGTAGGCCTGTAACAGGCCACAGGCCAGGCTCAGGCCAGTATGTTACAGAACAGGCCTGGCCTGTTAAGGGCAAGGCCTGGCCTGGCCTGGCCTGTTTACACCCCTAGCTATGGCCAGCCCACCACAACGATCAGGTATTGGGAATTTGTCCATTGGAAATAAATTCCCAAAAGGGAGTCCCAATAGCTTGAATCTTGGACTTGAGGGATAAGTTCAAGTCTTAAGAGACTTTGTCTATCCATTACACCATGTGAGTGCAACTTCTAAACCCAAAGAAAAAAAAAGTATATCAAGTATGTTACCAATTCCTATACTGGATATGTAATACCCGGATAATTATCTATTTTAAATATTATATTTTTTTAAATAATACCTATTTTAAATAGGTGAATATGTGGTCTCAAATTTTGGTGTTGTATTTATTTTTATTCCTAGGCAATTTTCTCTAGAATTAGGAAGCCTAAAGACTAATTTTTCTAAACCTTATTAAGGATCATAGAATATCCTAAAATTATCATAATTTAGTATGATCGTAATTATACCATTTTAGCAATTAAAATCATCGGAGGATGATGAAATCAATTAGAGGAAATTAGTAACAATTATTGGGCAATTGGAATGGCTGTAATACCCGGATAATTACTATCTGGACTATTATGTTACCATAATAAAAATGTCCATTTATGATGATTATGGTCTCAAAATAGAGTATAATTAGTCTATTTTCAAAGGAAAGTACTAAGAAAAAAATTATGGAAAATTCAAGAAGGCATGGAATAATTATTAAAAATTTAGGAAATATATTATTCTTAATTTAGACAATTTAATAAAATATTTCCTATGAAAATAAAAAGAAGGAAAATTAAAAAGTATTTTAGAATCAAAATTGATTCTATGACTTTTAATATTTTGCATAGGGCTTAAATCATTAATGTTAATGAAATTGTTGTGAGAAAATAATTAATTCTAATTAAGAAAATTATTAGGAATTATTAAAGGACTAATTAAGTAATTTTCAGGAATTTTATAAGATTAGAGAAATTTAGGAAACATAAAAAATAAAATAAATATAAATAATAATTATTAAGGACCAAAATTTTTGGCTAATTAAATAAATAATAATGGTTAAGATATAGTCTTAAAAAGTAAAGATCAATGGTTTAGGATTTTTCAAGAATTTATGAAAACCTAAATCCAGGTAATTAGTTATGGACCAATAGGAAAATGTTGGGAAAATGAATATAAGAGAATTGAGTATTATGATAAATGAAAAAAAATATATATATATATATAGAGGCCGAAATTTTTAAGCCAAAAAGAAAAAAAATATAATAATAAGGATGAAGGGATAAGGATGAAGGGAGATTTTTTTAGCAAATAATAATAAAATAAGATTTAAGACATGTGGCAATTAATTAAATAATAATAAAAGTGGACAGGATAAACAAGAACGGATGGAAATAAAATCCTACATAGAAAACCGTGAACTAGGTTTCTAAAGTCAGGGTATATTGTGAACGAGGGAATTTTTATCTCGAGATGGCCGGTCTCCGAAGTCATTTCTGTAACTAACGGAGTGATTTGGAGATCCGAATAGGAAGATATTTTGTATAATTAAAGCAGATAGCCAAAAGGAGAACCGATAGAAAATAATTCTATTGTGGGAATCTGGGGATAAGTGGGGAAAAACCAGAGTATAATGTTAATCAGTGAATTTTTGTCTCGAAGTTGGCACCGGACAACGTTATTTCTGTAGCCGGGCACGAATACCGAGGATTTTAAGCTGATAACGGAATGTCCTCAGCGGGATCAGAAACTGAGTTAAATTAGATAATTTGAAAGAGGAAGAAAAGATCTTCAGAGTGTTGTTCCCGGAATTTTAAGTTTCTACGGAATCTCGTGATTGGGGCACCGAACCGAGAATTCATCAAATAAAGCAAGAGGATAAGGCTTGATGATGCAGCTAGGATGAGGTCAGCTATTTTGTCTTCTTTTGGAGGGGGAGGTCGGCCAAAGAGAAGGAAAGGCCAAGATCATGCCATCTCAGAAAAAGTGCGATCCGACGGTCCAGATTTCGTCTGACAAGGCATGAATAGTAACCAAATTTTCCCTATAAATACCCCTTGCTCCATTCATAACTTCCACACCAAATCCACTTGAGATTTTCGAAATTTGAGAGAGAAGGAAGAAGGAGGAGTTCGGAGAAAAATCCTAGCGAAGCTCTGAGTAAGTTTTCGGTCTCTAGTCTTTAGTTAGGTAGTTCTTTCAGTAGTTATAGTAGGATTACTAGAATAGTCTTTATTTTTTCAAGATAGTTTAGGTATCATGTTTTAGGAATAAATATAATATTTATCTTAGAAATATGATAAAGGAAAGGTTATAGCAAAAATTTTGAAAGTGTAAAGTCAAAACAGCGAAGCCCTGGCAAAATTCCGCCAAGTAGTCAAACTAGGGGCAAAATGGTAATTTGTACCTAAAATGCCTGTTATGGTCTTAGATATTCATACTGGTGATATTATCCTTATAGGATACCCAGAATCACGAACCACTGTTTCCGCTGTCAAATCACCGTCGTACCACCGTCAAATGTACCACAACGCTACCGAAGTGCCCGAAATCGTCAACGGAGGTACGGACGCGTATTGTAACCTTAACACTTATGCTGCTCATATTCATATATATGGTAGACATGTTTATGTACTGAAACTCTGTCGTGGGTTGTCAGTCATACATACAGCTTGTTACGGGTTATAGTCTTGATAATGCCGTTAGGTTTTCCTAGCGCTGAGGACACGATGGGAGATCGTGGCACTGGTTTATGTGCAGACATAGTGTGGGGCTTTACATATTGCTGTGTGCTTATGTTCTGTCCATTGTTGATCATGCATCTGTTGTGTGCTTATGTATTGATGTGTTGTTATGTTGTTATGACTATTTGTTGCCTATATATGACTTATTTGAGCATAAGGTTAACCGTTACCTGAGATCCAATTGGGAATTGGATCTCAGCTGTAGCTTCAGATTCAGGAGGATCCAGGGTGGAGGAGAGCGGCAAGTAGCCGATGTAGGCGGATTGGAAGAGCTTATATGTTTTAGTTTTTGAACCATTTAGATATTGTCTTTTTGGAATCAACAGATGACTGTATAAGGATGATTACACTATAGTTATGTACTTCTAAATATTCAGTTACTCGTTTAATCGAAATGCTCGACTCTGATCACGATTCATTTTAAAAGAAAAAAAAATTTTCGGCATTTTCAATTGGGATGTTACAATGGCAATAATTGAGATGCTTTAGTAATTTTTGAAATTAGTTAATAATTAATTTATAAAGGTCAGAATTAAGGAAATATCAATTAAATTAAGGACCAAATGATATTTAGGAGCTAAGATTAGCATACAAGGAGTTGTTAATCATCAAAATTAAATTAGAAACCTTGTTAAATTCTGGTAATTAAGTCTAGTAACCCCTAAAATACTATATTAGTAATAGTAACCAAGGATTAATTAATTCTCCCTTTAACTAATAAAAGTGGCGAAAATTACTAATTAAAGAGTGAAGAGATTATATTAACCCTTAATCCTAAATTCTTTTGAATTTAAAATCAACAAATGGAAGACTTCTTTTTATAATAAGATACAATCAAATCACAAATTAAAAAGGGGAAGGAAGGGAGTAAAATCGGTGCACATTGATAGAGGAGGAAGAAATGGATTGTTTAATAAAAACACATGTAAATCAAAACATTAATGGCAAAGTACCAATCAAGACTTTAAGAGATAAAATGGAAGAGGATAAGGAGAGAGAAAAGGGGGGAGGGGGCGTGTAGTGTGTGTGTGAGTTGTGAGTGTGTGTGTGTCTAAGAGTTGTGTGTGTGAGTGTGAGTGTAGTAAAGAAAGTCAAAAATAAACCAAGATGAATAATGGATTGAAATCCAAAGTGAAAACTTAAGAAGCAAGTTTATTCTTTAATCAGACACAAGTAAATGAGAATCCATAGAAATTAAATTATATCTTGAAATATTGAAACTAAGTATTAAATATAAGTAGATATTTGAAACCAGTAAATCATGGGCTTAAACTTGGCTATTCCCAAAGTCATTTTCGTATACTCTTGTGATTCATACCCAAGTGTTTTAGGAAGTTTAAAATAGCCATAAATCTAGTCATAAAATTATGATTACGAAAGTGAAATTAGATCTTGAATAAAAATTCTAACTTACACCTAACTAAATTAACATTTGGCGTAAATAAGAGATGAAGCAAAAATCTAACAAGAAGGGGGGGAGGTGGCAGTTTTGACAAGAGGTGTAGGGGCAAGATTTAGACTTCTTTACTAAGTTTAATCCAATGGTTAAAATGGAATTAAAGATGCTAGGAAGTTAACCATTAGTTTGCTATAAATAGAGGCATCATGCTTCACAAATTTCTCACCAATTCACCAAGCATAGGCCGAAATATTAGAGAGTGTGGGAGTGTGTGGAAAAGCTTCAAGAACAAGAAACAAGGTTCTCCAAGAGGTAAGGAAGCTTTTAGTTTTTAGTTCTTAGCTTATATAGTTTTAATAGAAATGTTATTTTGATCTTTAATCTTCCAAGTATATTTTGTTTTTATGTTTTATAGCTAAAATTATCTTTATTTTGAAAAATTGATGAAGAAGAAGTATAGCAAAATTTTTGGAAGATTATGATCAAAATAGCGAAACTCTGGCGAAATTTCATCGGTTAACGATTTCAGGAGCCAGTAGCAAAAACACTAGTATTTTATGAAGGAAATGAGGTTCTAAAATTCTAAATAAATTCATGGTTAAAATAGACATATAGGGCTTTCCAAATATATATAGAGTATGTCATTTGAAGTTTTGTGCTAAGAGATAAAAAATTCCTGAAGATAAGCCACGTTTTCTGGGGAAAATTCTGGGCAGAGGTTGGAAACTTTAAAAACTGGGAATTTTTCTTGAATTCTGGGTAAGTTCCAGTATTTTTCCTCGAAAATAGAGATCCTAAGGATTCTGGGAAATTTCACGGATACTCGTTTCGATTTTTCTGGAATTAGTTATGATTTTTCAAAGTTAGGCAAAATTCTGCCCAGAAATGCTGAACCAGCGTTTTTTTCTGAAATTTTGTGGGAATAATTAAAAAATAAATCCACCAAGGGTAAAATTGTCATTTGTGGCCAAGATATCTCTTAAAATAATATTTTGGAATTAATAAAGGCGATATTCCCCTTATAGGATAACTGTGAACGCATTCTGACCAACAAATCGTACCAAACTCGTCAACAAAGGTACGGACGCGTATTGTAACCTTAATTCTTATGCTTATGATGTGCTTATATATGATAGTTGTACTCACATGCTGAGACCCTGTTTTGAAACTTTGCTCTTTAAATATTGAATTGAATACGGGTTATGGTCATGATAACGCCGTTAAGTTTTCCTAGCGCTGAGGACACGATAGTCCATCGTGGCACTGGTGAATAGTGCAGACTAAGATAACATACATATTGCATTGGCTGTGTTTTGTTATTGCCTTACATGTTGTTATGAATTTGAAATAGTGATTGTGTTCTTATTATGTGATACCTGTCATATACTGTTTACATAAGCATGAGATTAACCGTTACCTGAGATTCAATGGGTATTGAACCTCAGCCCTTGCCTTAGCTTCAGGATCCCAGGGGAACAAAATCAAGGACAAGGGTAAGAAGCCGACATAAGAACCAAGCGGAGACATTGTTATTTTGATATGTACTTAGGTGTATTAAGCACTTGGATGAATGTACTGTTGAATATTCAGTTAAATACACCATAGACAATGTTATTCAGTTACTCTTTATTTTGGAAAAAAATATTTTCAACGCTCAACTCTTGTAATACCCGAAAATTATTTATCTTAAATATTATATTTCCATAAATAATACCTATTTTAAATAGGTGAATATGAGGTCTCAAATTTTGGTGTTGTATTTATCTACATTTATAGGCAATTTTTCCATAGGATTCAAGAGCCTAAAAATTTAATTTGCGTGTGACCATATTAAACCCTATATTAGAAGATTAAAATTAGGATTTAACTAATTATTCCTAAGTTATTTCTATGGGACAAGAAATACTTAATTAATGATGAATAAATTATTTCAAAAATACAAACTTATAGGATAAGTAGCTTAGTGTGTGGAGGAAGCCAAGGCAAGTGTGTGTGGGTGTTGTGTGTGTGCCGAAATGTGTGTGTGTGATGTGAGGGTGTGTGTGTGGTCAAAGGGAAAGACTTAGGGACCAAGTTTCTTAAACTTGGGGAGCAAGTTATGGTTTATTTAGATGAAATTAAATGAGAATCCATAGGAATTAAATTATAACTTGAAATCTTGAAACTAAGTATTGAAGATAAGTACATATTTGAACTCAGTGAATTATAAGCTTCAACTTGACTATTCCCAAAATCATTTCCATAAACTTTTAGGATTCATATCTAAGTGTTTTGGGAAGTTAAAAATCACCATAAATCTAATTATAAAATTAGGATTTCAAAAGTGGAATTAGATTTTAAAGAAGAACATTAGTTGATACTTAACTAAATTAGCATTTGGATAAAGTAAGTAATTGAAGCAAAACTCAAGAGCAAGAGGGGGAGGGGAGGATGGTTTAGGAGAGGTGGAGGGTCAGGATGTTTGCCTCTTCTCCAAGTAAAAACCAGGGGCTAAGATCAAATGGAGTTTCTTGGTGGCTACTCCTTGGTTTGCCTATAAATAGAAGCCCTTCCCTTCACATTTTCCTCACCAATTCCTCAAGCTAGGCCGAAAATATAGAGAGAAGGGAGAGAGTGAGGAGCTTCAAGAAGTAAGAAGCTAGTGTTATTCAAGAGGTAAGAGAGCTTTTGGTTTTTTTAAGTTCAAGTTCTTAGTTATGAAGTAGAAATTCTAGAAATGTTGCTTTGATCACCAATCTTCCAATTACAGTTTTATTTTCATGTTTTTATGGTTTCCAATGGCTTTATTTCGAGAAAATGATGAAGAAAGAGTATGGCAAAAATTTCCAGAAGATTATGATCAAAATAGAGAAGCTCTGGCGAAATTTCATCGATTAATGTTTCCTGGAGTCAGTAGCAAAAACGTTAGTATTTTATGAAGAAGATGATGTTCTAAAATTCTAAGAAAATTCATGGTGAAAGTAGACATCTAGGGCTTTCCAAATATATAAAGTTTGTGTTATTTGAAGCTCTGTGCGAAAAGATAAAAATCTCAGAAGTTAAGCTATGTTTTCTGGGCGAAAATCTGGGCAGCGGTTTGAAATATGAAAACTGGGAATTATCCATGAGTTTTTGGTAAATTCCAATATTTTTCTTTGAAAGTAGAGATCTTAAGGATTCCGGGAAATTTTACGGATCCTCGTTTCGATTTTTGTGGAATTAGTTATGATTTTTCAAAGTTAGGCGAAATTCTGTCCAGAAATTCTGCACCAGCGTTTTTTTCCCGAAAATTATGAGGAGATAATTGAAAATAAATCCTTCAGGGGTAAAATAGTCAATTTTGGCCAAGGTGTCTCATGAAATATTATTTGAGAATTAATTGAGACGATATTACTCTTATAGGATATCAGAGATCGTTTTTCTGATCAACAGAACGTACCGAAACTCAGGTACGGATGCGTATTGTAACCTTAACTCTTATGCTTATGGTGTGATATATATGATAGTTGTGTTCACATGTTGAAACTCTGTTTTGAAAGTTGCTCATGATATATTGAATTGTATACGGGTTATAGTCTTGATAACACCGTTGAGTTTTCCTAGCGCTGAGGACACGATAGGCTATCGTGGCACTGGTTATGTGTAGACTGGGGTAACATACATATTGCAGTGGTTGTGTTATGTTATTGCCTTACATGTTGTTATTTTGAGATCATGATTATGTTTTATATCTGTGATAACTGTCATATACTGTTTACATAAGCATGAAGTTAACCGTTACCTGAGGTTCAATGGGCATTGAACCTCAGCCCCTGCCATAGCTTCAGGATCCCAGGGAGTCAGGATCGAGAATAAGGGTAAGAAGCTGGCGTGAGGACGTTGTGGAGGCTTTATCTTTTTGGATATAAGTTTAAGTGTATTAGTCACATGGATGATTGTACTATTAATTTTTCGGTTAGATACATCGCATACAATATTATTCAGTTACTCTCTGTCTTTGAAAAATATTTTCAACTCTCAGCTCTGCATGGAAACGTTTATGAAAATGGGATGTTACAACTCTGATCAAAAATACTATGGAAACATTTATAAAATGGGGTGTTACAGGATATAGCTAAATTGTATGGTAAATTATAACTCCACAAGCAAATTGCAAGAATGACTATCCAGGCAACCAAAATTCTTCCCCGTATCTTAGTCAGTGAGGAACTTAAGCGGTTGGCCTTCTTTAAAAGGAAAAACTAACTTGGTAAAGCGAAATGCAAATTAAAGAGGCAAAGGATTAAAGAGTACCATTTTTCACTTAATATAGTTTTAGCAAATCAAGTATTGCTTTTATTTAGATGTTGACTTTTCTTCAAAAATCATCGTCTACACAAAATTGGCAGTTAATTGGCATTCATGCAGAACTCTTAGGCTATCAGCTTTGATAAATTACCCTTTTTGAGAATAAGAAAATCACACTTGATTACTTATTACTAGCCCGTATAATTATAGTGCTAGTTTGGTTAACGTTGTATTTTTCATGAGAACAAGAGTAAGGCTTGGTCATAAACCTAGTCAGTGAGAAAATCAGCCAAAAAGTGAAACTGCACATTCAAAGCCTGAGATATCCAAGGGTTATAATATATACATACAAAATAATTCCTCACTACACTGTGATATTCCTTCACTTATCCTTCAAATCAAAATACTTCCTGAAGACAGAGATGTGAAGTATCCACATGCAAAATAGTACCTCCTTCTATGACGAACGTGTCAAATTTCTCCATTTATCCTTCAAATCAACCTGAAAAAAAAATAACAGAAAATATTGTTGCTATATCAAAAACTCAAACCTCAAACAAATATCATGGCAAATAAATTTAACACGTAAGTTAAAAACGTGTGGTGAATAGTTGGGTTGAGAATTTCTTTTAACCGTTAGATTTTGATTAGTTTGAATAAGGATGCATGTCTAACACATCACCACAAGAATAGAAACTTTATTCCACAGAAGCTACTGGAGGCAACGAAGAATAGAAATTTTATTCCATGGAAGCTCCTGCTGCTGCTGGAGAGAAACATTCGAACAGTTTCATTTGTTTTGTTGTTATTGTTTTAGCTTTTGTCTAGGCATGTTAATCTTCATGATGAATGAGAATGACTCGAGAGAGCCAAAACCCAAATACAGAGTGGAGGAAAATACAAACATACTACCCATTATCCATTATCCATGAGTATTTATATATATTTGTCCGTGGAAATTGGGGATTCAAGAAGCAAAGTAAAAGTAAAGTCTAACATGTGGAAATCATAAAAGCAAACGAAGGACATTTTACATTTCAAAAACTCATGGATAATGATTGTCTTCAACCTTCAAGAAAGAACTCCAATTTCAAAAATATAACAAGTTCATTTAAAAATGATGAGCTGCAAGATATAGCATATCAATGTAATAATTTCCAAATCTCTCTATTATATAGCTGGTCCTTGCAGACCTAAACATTCGAATCAGCTTGTTACTCAAATCATCAGCCCGATACGATACTGGGAAGACACTTCTGGTCACACATTAAACATTAGCGCAAGGTTCAGGTCTAATATTCCAACCATAATTTAGCATTCAAGAACTAACATAAACAAGAAATAAGGAATATAAAGACAAACCTATCTTGATAGTTGGCACACATGCAGCATAACAGATTGAAAAATTAATACCTTGGGACATTGCCTTCAGAACGGGCAAATCTCATTAACACAAACAAATGCCAATGATAAAAATTCATCACAAACCTCCATTTATGTCTATAGATTAATATATATTTTGCTTTTTGAAGTTTAAAGCAATCAATTACAGTTTCAGCGAGAGTAGGTAACCAATTAGACCAAGACAGATTCAACAGTGACTGCTTTAGGGGGTGATGTTGATGGTGGCAGAGGGTAAAAATATGATTTCAAACATGATCAAGAAGCATTATAAGTTAAGAATAACCGTTAAATTTCAAAAGAAGGATGTCCCTGTAAGAAAGAGAGTTAAGCACATATTCAAATTCAAGGAAGAATAGAGAACAACATTTCTGATTCCAGCTATTAGTAATTGGAACCAGAGACGGGAAGCTGGGTAACCGAGTCAAAGAAGGATCAAAACTCAAAAGGCTTTGCTACAGCTAGAAGCAGGCAGCACACGACATTGCAACTAAGGCTTGGCTTGAAGATGGCTTTTGGCTTCTGCTTCACATATGGCACGCCAGAGTGGAGTGTTGTCACACTGCAGTGGACACTGGAGTGTAATGTTATTGTAACATCCCATTTGAAACAGTGGAATTTTTTTTTTTTAAAACCAGTGATCAGAGTCGAGCATTTTAGCAAGTGAGTAACTGAACCTTAAAGATATATAACCATAGTGTAATTGTTCTAATACAGTCATCTAATACCCAAAAGAAGGCAAATACATAAACTAGAAACATAAAAACTTCGTCTTGCATCCTACATCGTCTGCTTGCCTCTATCTTCACTCCTTGGTTCGCCCGAACCTGAAGCTACAGCTGAGATCCAATTTCCATTTGGATCTTAGGTAACGGTTAACCTTATGTTCAAATAAAACAGTATATGGACAATAGATATTCATATCAACATAACAGCATATCAGTACAAAAGCTCACAGCAAATGCATGATCACAACATTGACAGAACATAAGCATAAAGCAGTATGTAAAGTCCCACAACATGTTTGCACATAACCAGTGCCACGACGGCCCATCGTGTCCTCAACGCTTGGAAAACTCAACGGCGTTATCAAGACTATAACCCGTATAAAGCTGTATATATAACTGACGACCCTAGGCAGAGCCTCAGTTTATGAACGTGTCTATCACATAATGTGTATGAGCAGCATAAGAGTTAAGGTTACAATATGCGTCCGTATCTTCGTTGATGATATCTGGTACTTTCGTCGAAAAACGTTACGTTTGACAGCGGTACGACAACGATACAACAACGGAAACAGCGGTTCGTAATTTCAAATATCCTATAAGGATAATATCACAGTTATGAATATTTAATATCATAACAGGCATTTTAGGTGAAAATTACCATTTTGCCCCTAGTTTGATTAATTGGTGGAATTTCGCCAGAGCTTCGCTATTTTGACTCTAATCTTTCAGAATTTTTAACATAATTCTTCCTCCAACATATTCTTGAAATAAATATCATATTTATTCCTTAAACATGATATCTAAGCTAACTTGAAAGATTAGAGATTATTCTAGCATTCCTACTATAACTACTGAAAGAACTACTTAAACTAAAGACTAAGGACCGAAGAACTTACCCAAAGCTTTGCTATAAACTTCTTACTCCTCCTCCAGAGCTTCTCTCTCTAACTTCTCTCTAGGATTGTGTGTGAATTGGTGAAGAATGAAGAGAAATGAAGGGGCTATTTATAGAAAAAACAAATGGCACTTTCGTAATTTCTTTGAACTTTGTCTGGTCAGATTCTGACCGTTGGATCGCACTTTTTGAAATAGGCTGATCTGGGCCTTACACCTCTCTATGGTGACATCATCATGAGTCATCAAAGTGATGTCATGCCTGCATCATCTCTTGATTTATGTGCCTTTATCTGATAAAGTTATTTGTTTGGTGTCCTAATCGCATAATCTTGGGAAATCTCAAAATTCCGGAAGCAAAGCCCAGAAGGTCTTTTCTTCCTCTTTCAAGTTACTTGGGTCAACTAAATTTTTGATCCCATTTAGGACATTCCATTGTCTGCTGAATATTTCGGCCAAACGAAGTTGGCTACGGAAATTGCGTCTGCTGACGTCAACTTCTGGATCATAAATCACTGGTTCATAATATGTCCAGATGTTTACCAACTTATCCCCGGATTCCATTTTATGAATTATTTTCTATAGGTTTTCACTTCCACTATTTGTCTTAATTCCACAAAATATCTTTTTGGCTCTATCTCATGATCACTCCGTCGGTTACGGAAATGACTTCGGAGATAGGCCACTCCGAGGTAAAAATTCACTTGTCTATAATATACTTTGATTCTAGAAACTTAGTTCATGATTTTCTAGGTAGCATTTTATTTCTATCCTTGATCATTTATCCTACTTGTTTTTCACCATTATAATATTATTTAATTGCAAAATATTTTTCCTTAATTTCTATTTTAATTTTTCTTTATTTTTCTTCATAATTTCGTTTTTATTTTTATATATATATTTATTTTAATTAATTTCCACCTTTTTCTCTTTATCTTATGTCTAAACAATTAGGCATTAATTATCTAATTAATCACTTACTAATTGTTGACAATTTTCTTAATTAGTAATAATTATTATCTCACAACTATTTTACTGACATTGGTATTTTATGCACCATCCATAATATTAAAAATCATGGGGTCTAATAAAGTCCCGAGAATACTTTTTGATTTCCCATTCTTCTATTTTCAAAGGAGATAATTTAATAAATTGTCTAAATTAGGAACAATATTCCTCCTAATTTTTATAATTATTTCACTGCCCTTTAGGATTTATCATCATATTCTTAGGATGTTTTATGACCCTAAAATGCATTTTTCACATTTTTGGCAATAAATTCCATTTAATTTTCTAAGTATTTTCCTTTTAAAATAGACTAATTATCTGATACTTTGAGACTATATTTATCATAAATTGTCATTCTATTAATATACTATAATATTCCGAACAACAACTGTCCGGGTATTACAGTTATCACACTCTAGTGATTTTTTCTTTTTATTTCACAATATGATAATGAAATTAATAATAATAACATTTCCATATTCAAATAATTATTAATGAAATTAATAATTAAATATTTAAAATTTATAATAATTATAAATAATAAATACTTAAATTGAATAGAAAAATTGGATTTTAATTTCTTTTTATTATGTAGTATACAAAAATTTATAACAGAAAAAAATAGATATTCATAAGTCACACTCCACACTCATACCTGGAGTGTTTTACTCCAGGGTAAATCACAGGAGTGTGTGATTGTTTTTTTAGGAAGAGAAGAAAATGTGACGAAGGAAACGTGATAACACTGATCACGATGATCACTGGACACTCACTCGTCGTGTTATCGTCGAGAAATTGAAAGAATACACCATTATAATGAAAATGAGATACACTCGAGCAGTAATATTTTGCCTTTTCATATCTGTTATATTTTGCTTTTAAGATTTAGGAACACAGATTTAGATTTGTATTTAGATTTGTCTACCTATTTTTTATATCATTCTTTTTTATTCTTTCCGTCGGAATGTTTATGAGAAAATTTGCACAATTGACAGACAACAAAAAAATTAACTTATAAGGAAGTTGTGATTAACTTTAATAACAATTCTACACGAAGAAAGAACAATAACCATTTGATTTGATTTGATGTATGCTCTTTAGAGTCATTGTTTTTCAAAATCAATAGTTTAACTTGTTTTCCAAAGGTTAGATGTAATGTCTTGAT
This sequence comes from Acacia confusa, assembly GCA_037074495.1. NCBI lineage: Eukaryota > Viridiplantae > Streptophyta > Magnoliopsida > Fabales > Fabaceae > Acacia > Acacia confusa. The sequence continues at coordinate 17,502,572 of CM073511.1, forward strand.
TTATACTTTACCAGAAACCTTGTATACTTAAGAATATTCAATAATATTTGTCAAGCTTTAATATCCAATGGGATATTATTTACTTATTGAATATTGAGTATTGGGGAGAAATTAGACAACAAACACTGGAAAACAACTTAAACAATACCTACTTGAAAAACGTGAAACAAAACACATACACGCAAACCGAGATAACGACAACAGAACCCAAACACGCAAACTGAGACAATGACAATAGAACCCAAGCACGTAAACCAAGACAACGACAACAAAACTCAAACACGCAAACCGAGGCAACGTCAACAAAACCCATGCACGCAAACCAAGGCAACGACAATAGAACCCAAACGCGCAAATCGAGGCAATGCCAACATAACCTATGCACACAAACCAAGATAACAACACCAGGACCCAAACACGTAAATCGAGGATACGAATACTGAAAATTAACACATATGTCACTTTCTCGAAAAACGTGCCACATTTTTTACTACCTCCCGAACTGTGACACCTGGCGCCACACCACACATGTACACATGCAATGCAACACATGTCAAGTATACACACACACACTATGCCACATGTCACTATGCATGAATTGCCCATGACACATGTCACACACATGATTTTGTTTCATTCCTTCCTTATACCTCCTTCACGTCAAACACACACACATACACCTATAATCATCCATCCAAAATCATATCCCTCTCCCATTTCACCATTTCGCCCAACACCCTTCCCTTCACAAAAAATTCAAATTCTCCCATCTCCCTCTTTTCCCTTCAACCATACTCACTTTCTACAAACCTCAACAACCTTCATAATTTCCCTTCTCCACCAAACCGTCCTCATCTTCTCCTCCATGGCATCATCAACCTTAACATTTCTTGAATCACCACGGTTTGGAAGCAAGAAGTTAGGAAGAAGAAGATCAAAAGTTCAAGGTAAGAAACTTGAACTATATTTTGGTGATTTGGATATTTCTTTCATGCATGATGTGTTAAAAGGAAGATGACTCACATGCATGTGGCTTTGAAGTCAGATTAAAGCGTGTGAAGAAGTGGAGGTGCTCACAAAGTCAAGAACAAGCTTGGTGGTAAGCACATCTTCTCCTTAAAATTTTGGAGTTTTGCTTTGAAAACCCAGATCTGGAAATCTGTGGAAAAATCAAAGAAAACGTTTGAAGATGGAAAATCTGAGATCACCATTGTGTGCCTTATGGAAAATGGTGTGGGAATAAGATTTTTAATGAATTTTTAAAGGGGATTTCGAATATAAGACATTAAGCTCCTTAAGGAAGTGAAACTTGCCATTTTCAGAATTCTGAGGTCAATAGCTTCTCTGTGTGGTTTGACCACGTAATACATCTTTAAAAATTATGAAATAATTTCAGTATCTAGAAGACATGTGTATCTTTAAAATGGAGGGTATTTTGTAAGATTTCAAGCTCTGAGTAGAGAGAAATAATTCTTACAAAATGACCCTGTTTCCTGAAAGAAAAACCTGATCAGAGAGATTTTTCGTAGTATTTGATTAGGTTTTTGTTCTTATAAAATCATGCTATTTTCCAGTATTATAGAGGACTCTTAGGGCTTTATTTTGATATGTGGTTGGCAATTTTTAAAGCTCTGAGCATAGAGTTACCAATTTTTAAAGTTGACCCAAGTTTTCTGGGAAAATCACTGAACAGTGCAAATGTTTTGGAAACTGGGATTAATCTATAGGTGATTAAATCCTACAATTTTCCAGATATATAAAGGACTTTCAGAGCGTTGATATATAAAAATTTGGTGATTTTAGAAGCTCTGAAAAATTAAATACGAATTTTTAATTGTAGGACAAGTGAATCTGAGCAGTGAGTAAACTTTCAAAAATTTGGATTAATGAAAGGTGCTCAAAGTTTTGAAATCATTTTTCCTTTAAAATAGAAAGGTCATGGAACATGTGAGAGTTGATTGCACAATTTTTTTGATATTTTTGCAATTTTTAATAAACATTTGAAGTTGCTGGATTTTCTTGCCAGTAAAGGGATTGATGTAGAAATGAAGAGAATAAAGGATAAAAGTAATAAGTCTTTGTAAAAAAAAGCGGGTTCTTAAGTAATTCCATATATAAAGACAACCCTTTTATTTTCCCCAAATATCATGATTAATAACAAGGTATAGTGGTAATGATATAGGGATTTCCAGGAGTGCACATTTTGCGAAGCAGTTGGTCGTCAGCGAAGAAATTGCGTGGATAGGTGGTAACTTTAATCTTCTATAACTTGTGTGTGACATATATGTATAATTCCCATATTTGTGGGGCGTGTCTTGTACACGGGCTATTTACATACAATAGTAAATTGGCTAATAGTATATGTTTTTCCTACATGCTAAAGATTTGGAATTGGTAGGATTCTGTGTTTATTGTTGCTGTGTGTTAATGCTGCATGTCAAATTGCTTTACCTGAAATATGGCTCTTATTATAATTTAACTATCATATTATGCATGTACCTTTCATAGAGATTAACCTGTTACCCTGTGATTCAATTTTGAATCCCAGATATGAACAAAGCTTCAGGTAGCGACCCGGGAAGAAAGGGGAAGACTGTCTTATAGGGTGGCCAGAAGAAGGTGGAACTCGAGAAGAGTTTTTTAATTTTGTATATATACATTTTGGATATCGTGGATGGCTGTATAAGAAGGTTTATTTCTGCAGTTAATTTTGGGATGACTGTAATTATATACCCCGATGGGGATTAATGTTTAGTAAAAAGCCAAGTTTGTTTATATTTATTTAAATTATCAGTTACTCAATCGTCCAAACTAGATCCGTACGCTCTCTATGTATTAACTCTGATATATGTCGGGAGCCATAACGGAGAGTTACATTAGATATGAAAACTCTGAAAAAAAAAATTAGTTCATAATTAGTTATGAAGTTTTAACATACCGTTCTGTAATCTTTTTCCCCCAGTTTGTGTGCTGTGTGGCAACTTAAACCATTAAACCATTGATTTTGGAAAACAGTCTAAATAACATACATACATCAATTCAATTGGTTAATGTCTCATACCACTCATACCACCAGATTGCACATGACATTAACTCAACAAAAATCTTTGTAATTTATCATTTTCATCCAAAAGAGAAAATATACTAAAAAAAAAAAAAATACTAGAAGTGAGCGTACCAATTGCTCAACCTCGTGGTGATGGAGCTCGTGCTGATGGAGTATGTGGCCATGGCTTTTCTACATCAACTAACTCCTCCTCGGCTTCCAAGTACCACCAAATGAGTGCTACAAGGCCACATAAGAAGACTGTGACTATTATTAAAAAAGATACAATCTTGAAGCGTTGGCTAAGATCCATGTTAGTATCCATAGCTCCTGAAACAGAATTAAGAAAGTTGTCGATACCAAACTAACTTCCACCAAATCAAACCCAATATAAAAAATAAGTAGAGGCAATGGCAAATAAGTAAGGAGGAGAGAGTCAACCGATCTTTAGGGTTGTATTGAGCTTACTTTCAAACTAAGGCTAAGATTAAAGGGGAGGTAGGAAGTCACTCCATAGTAGGCAGTTGACCTTCGTTCGTGCTCAACTTAGCATTTCTTTCTTTTCTTATAAGCAAGCCCAAGCGCAAGGGACTGATCTCATTTAGATAGTTTGAGTCAATCTATATTCTTTCTTTACTGACCATTGAACCTTAGTATTCTTGGCCTTGATCACATGACGGAATTTCCCTTCGATTGAATTCATCCTCATATGAATCAGACCAAAATGCTAAGCACCGCCAACTCTTGTTCTCTAAGAAAAAAAGGTGTTCAAACAATGCACTCACTGAGTGCTGAAGCTCTCATGCTTTTAGGCGGCTGGATTTAGCTTCGATGTGATTCAAGAAGGCAAAAAACAAAAAACAAAAAACAAAGAGAAGACAAGATTTGCACTTACTAGGTGCCCAACTGAGTGAAGAGTGAAGACAGAGACGAAGTTGGAGCGGGAGCAAGCACTGGCTGAGTATATTTTTTATGCTCAGAAGCATTGAGTATATAATCCAAAAGAAAACAAAAGTAGTGAGTATCAATCACATCATTTTTCAGACGTAATGGATAATGAATCACATCAATCATCACATCGTATCTTATTAATATTAATATGGTGTACTTAGTGGTTGAAAATAATGTGGTCATTCATCTTTTCAATAAATTAATATGTTGTATCTTTAGTAAGTTGTAAAGTTAAAAAAAGTGCTCATCTCGTTTTGATTGGGAGCAGCTAGAAATTAATATGTTGTATCTTTTTTAAGTTGTTTATGTTTTCAACCAAAGATACATATACATGTACATAAGTATCTTTACACACACATGTATATGTATAGACATATGTATATTTAATGTTAGTTTGTGTGTGCACATTCATATATATATACACATATGTATATGTCTATGTATATGTATATATATATATATATACACATATGTCTGTGTGTTTGTGTGTGTCATTCATTTAGTACAATTAAGGATGATAACATAATGTATCAATTTCTGTTACCATTTATCTATTTGATATCATTCGTATCCCTCTCTTATTTTATTACATTCTAGATTTGGTGCTACTTCAATTCAAGACTCTGATTTGTTGGACATGGATTTTTAATACCTTGTTAACAAAGGTCATCGGGATTTGCAAAAATTATGGCTAAACAATAATGTCTGTGGTAACTTGTTCTTTATTCACACAAGTATGGTTATCACGTTATGAATTTGATGGCGGTGTAATGGATAGACAAGAGCTCTTAAGACTTGGACTTATCCCTCAGGTCCAAGGTTTAAGCTCTTGGGAATTTATTTCCATGGGACAAATTCCCAAGAGGGGGGAACAATACCTGCTTGTTGTGGTGAGCCAGCAATAGCCCATGTTGCGGTGTGGGGGGGGGTTGTTACAGATTTTATTTTATGCAAGTAAAGGAGATTATACAACTAGAGTTAAAAGAATGTTGTCCAAAGGGATGAATTAAATTATATCAATAAATATTTCTTGAGAAGATATAATAAATGTGAGATATTGTTATTGTCCCTTTTGAATTTATTATCCTAATGACTAGGTCTTGAGCATGAAGGTTGGATATGGTGTATTGTCGTATGTGTTAAGTATCGACTTGGGTTTAGGTGAATTGGAATTCCGTTAAAGGGTCATTACTGGTTGCTATTATTTTTTAACCAAGAAAGCCAATTAAAATGGAAGACAGAAGAGGAAAACAAAAAGAAAAGAAGGCACATGGGTAAAATCATTCAATTATAAATTAAATTCTAAATTAAGTTGTTTGTCCAGACTTACAATTTGTTAATTTTAAAGGCCTGATTCAAGATTTATATATTTTGTTCTATGGTAGAACAAGATATTGGACTTGACCTAGGATTAAATCCTAGGAGCCTACTTACCATTCAGAAGGATCAAAGTTCATGTAGTTCACTTTTTTAGGATAGGCTTATAGCCAGAGGGGAGTGGGGGGTGTGTGCTCTATGTGAACTGAATCATAAAAGATAGAGTTAGAGCGTGTGTACATTGTTAGGGTTTTTACCCTATTTATAGGTTTACCTGGGCCCTAGATTGGTGGGCTTTTATCATATCACTTTCAGATATAAGATATATTTATTGATAAGATCCTTGATTTGAGGGATTCTAATAGGGATATTGATAGATTAATTTTGATTTCTCTAATTCAGGGAGGTTGTTGAGATTGCAGTTAGGCCCATGTCATGAACTGTTAGTTGTTGAGCCAAGCCCATATTTCACATCCGTAACAGTTGCCCCCAGCCCGGTAGCTCATGTCTCTGATCTGTCGGGATGAATTCATTTGTATGAGTTCTGAGTTGTCTTATTAGCTCAAGATGTATTATCTTAGGCATTCTTGATTTGGACCGTGTTCTACCCATATTTGTTTTAAATTTCTACCCAGTTTCATCTTGTTGATGTTAGATAATTCTGAGTTTGATTACCCTGTTCCTTTGGATTTTTATTCGAGTTCCCTTGAATTGGGACCATTGCCCCCTTTTAAAACTTCATGGGTAGGTCAGGCTTGATTCTGTTGTCGTAATCCGACTTATATTTGATCAACTTATAGGAGGTTCATATCTTAGTCGGATTTTCTTTGATGTACGTGCTTGATTTGAGTGTCGATTTAATGTTTTAATGGTTTCCGAGACAATGACCATCATCATTTCTCCTGCCAGCTGGTGTTTGCAAACTGGCGTGGTAGTGGAAGCGCCTACTCAACTATCATCGGAATTCGTACACATTAAATGCTTGCATTTAATTTGCGCGTCCTTTCTTTCCACGTCAGCAATTCCACTAAGGCCCTTTGGGCCTTTGCCATTTCGGTTTCCCTGCCTTCAAACCGTCTTCTCTCATCCTTGTATATATAACTATTGTCTTCCCTCCTTTGACACTTTTGAACATTCAGTACTTTCTTACTGCTTCAGAGAGAATTCTGCCATCTTCTTCTTGTTCTTCCATGTCCAGTCTTCTGGCTCGTGCATTCCCTCTGCCCTTAAGTTATTTAAAACCAGGTATTTATCATCGTCTTTTCTTGGTTCTTTGGTTTTCTTTGGTTTTAGTCCTTTCCTTCATCTGCACTTTGTTTATGGTCGGTTGGGCTTCTGGTTTTCTAGGAAATCTTTGAGTGTTCATCACGATATTCTGTGTCTATTCTGAAATTTCTTGATCTTTGGTTGATTTGATTCCCGTCTTTGGACTCTAGGAGTTGGTTTCTTATTTTTGGCCAAGTTTTTCCCTATCTTCTTTTCTTAATTTAAATGAACTCTGATAGCTCTTCTTTGCCAACTAAACCTAGTAACCTTACCCCAGAAGAGGAAAAACTTCTTGAGCGTATTCCTTCGAGGTCGGTTTGGTGGCTTTTTGGAAAGCCTTTAACCAAGGAGCAAAAGTTAGAAAGTGTGCTCCGAGGTTATGGTGGTGGGGGTAGGAAAAGGTCAAGTCGGCCTATCTAGTCTAGAGGAGATTCTGGAGGTCGGTCTTAGTCTGTAAAGCCTACATTCCAGGGTCGGGGGGTAGCCCTAGCCAAAGCTTCTTCCTTAGAACCGACTTCTGTAAATTATGAGGGGAGGGTCTCTTCTTGGTTTGTTGTCCCCTTAACTTCTAGGGTTGAGTCTTCAAATATCCCTTCCCGCCCTATTGGGCCTTGTGAGGATTGTTCTTGGCGTATTTCTGAGCTTATGATGGTGGGTCGATCTTGGGAAGCTAATCAAGTAGCATCATCATGTCAGCACACTTTGCCGCAGGGCATCCTAGTCGTCAGTAATGGCTTCACTTCTTCTCATCCTACTTTATCAGTTTTAGGTATTTTGAACTCTTCTAATTTATTTTTGTTTTTCTTTTTTAGGTAGTATGTTGTCCCCAACACGTCCAACTGAGGAGTCGAGTTCTGTGTAGTCGAACTCAGTATGTCCTCCTCGGCAGTTAGTCGAAAAATACAACTGTGTGGCTACCAGGGTGCTATCCAAGCTGTCTTCCATTACTGCCAGGCAGATTGTCGAGCTCCCTCTTGGGGATCGGGATAACTGCACTATTTCTCCTCCTAGTCCTGATGAACCGGTCTGTACAGCTCTATAAGGGAATCAATGTTCATTCTTTTTCTTTTATAGTGATTTTATAACCCGGCTTGGTCTGCGCTTCCCATTTACCAAGTTTCAACTCAAACTTTTAAGCATTCTTCTCTTAGCCCTGACCCAAATTCATAGTAATTCTTGGGGCTTTATCGCCGCTTTCGAGTGACTTAGCAGATTTTTTAATTTTAAACCTTTTCTTCATGTTTTCTTTTACTTTTTTACTATCCAATAGTTTCGCCTAGCCTGTGAGCCTCCGGAGAAAAAAGGGTGGATATCATTTCGGGGGGTGCCAGATAAAAAACCCCTTCATGTAGCCACAGACTCTTGGAAGAATTTTAAAACTTCCTTTTTCAAAGTCACTACTGAACCCGGTCATAAACCGTGGTTTCTAAAAGATAAGAATTCTAAGTTGGTAGAACTAAAGTTTCCTCTTTATTGGACTAAAGCTCATTATGGGTAAGATCCAAAAGTTTTTCAACCCGAGGGTAGTGATTTAGAGGCGGTTGAAGTCGCTGCCATAATAACCTTAAATGACCACGTGAAGGTCAAGGGCATTGTTGACGCTCGATTCTTCATCAAATAGTCGGTGGATGAGTTGTTTCCATCGAGTAGGGTTTTTATTTGTTTATTTTTAACTCCTTTCTTTGCTTTGTGAGTTTAATTATACTGACTAATGTTGTTTTTCATTCTGGATTTCTGCAGAAGCTCTGATGGGAAAGTCATCGTACCGTGAGTTGCTCCAAGCCAAGAAGAAGGGCGAGTTGTTGTCCAGGATATAGGCCATGATGGCCGAGAAAAGAGATGCTTACCCTCCTCCCGCTGAAGATTTGAATCCTCGTAAGCGGGTTAAGGCCGCGGGGAATTCTTCGACCATCGTTTCTAAAGGCATCCCGGCCTCTTCTGTTGAGGTTATAACATCTCCTCAAGCTTCTCCCTCGCCGCCTCCATCACCTCTTTCCCGGCATCATTATTATGCGCAGGGAGAGGTGTGGTCTGATGGAGTTTCCAAGGAACTGGCGTATGCCCTGAAGCCTCCTGCTAACTACTATAAAGCAACCGAGCTCTCAGATGATGCGAAGCAGGAATTGGCAATCATGCAGCGCTATCTTATGGAGGCGGCCGATCTTGTTGATTGTTATGCAGGCATTAAACACAAGTATGAGCGGGCCTTTGTCGAGCTCCAGAAGGCCCATTCTGAGCGAGAAACTGCAACAGTGCAACAGGAAAAGGCCAAGGAGGAGAAAATTAAGGCCATGGAAGAGTTGTCCAAGGCCATCGCAGACAAGGACTTGACCCATGCCGAACTTACCAAGACTCAGGACTTAACCAGATCTCAGGAGGGGGAGATCACTCTTAGTCATGCCTTGAGCAATCTCCAGATTAGTTATGGAGATGTCGTGAAGGATCTATAGGCCGCTAAGTCGAAGCTTGCCACTGCCACTTCTAAGCTTGCTACTACCACTACTAGCATTGCCCGCCTTGAGAACATGGTGCTAGAGATAGCGGTGGAGGCTTTCATTGATGCATTGGAGCAAGTCCAGGTTCTTAATCCATATAAGGACCTGGTTCTCGATCTAGTGAGTTATAAGGCCACTGTCAAAGATGGGAAGTTTATCCCAGTGCCTCCATCTCCCGTGGGTGAGTCAGCAGCTGAGGCTGATGGTGGTCAAGATTGGGGCAGTAAAGAAGAGGTGATTATTGGGTCTGAAATGCCTAACCCGGTTGAGCAACTAGAGACTCAAACATGAGCCGGTCTGTTTAGGAGTCTTTGTGTTTTGCAACTTAGGCAATTTTTTAACTTTTGTTGATGTAATTTGGGTATAGTCTCATCTCTGTGACTTTGTGTAAATTGACTATAGCCGAATTTCATAATAGAAAATGCTATTTCTTTTGATATTGTCTTGGTTTCTTTTTATTACGTTTTTATCGCAAATAAAAAATGAATATAGAATGGAAATATAATCTAGGATTTATTTTATGACTTGGCCAAAGTCAAGGTATATTGCGCGGAATCCGCTAGATATTCCAATGATATTAATAATTCGCATTCTCAATAAACAGATGACTTAAAATAATCATCTTGATACTTTGATTTACAATTCAAAGTAATATTTCGAGGTGATAGCCAATCGTCACATGTTCAGGATTTAATTTTTTGAACAAAGAACCTAAACATTTCGACCTAATCAAGATCAGCTTGATAATGACAGAATCTCTCTGGAATGTCGTTCTGATGCATCATAACGTTTATAAGACTTGTTCACAAATCTTATAATAGTTGAGTTCGTGTCACCCTGACTTTTTAAGCTTAATAGCTTGCCTTTGTTTAATAGGCTATATTTTTGTATTGAACTTTGTAAGCAATCTCAAGTCGGTCTGTAGAATGGGCTGTTTTCTTTATTGATTGGAAAATTGCAAGTACAAAAGAAATTTAAACAATAAAATGGAAAATAATGCTTTAAACAAAATAATCTTAGCATGAAACGCGGTCTTCAACTGATGCTTGTTTTCGTTGTCACCAGGTTCCATGTGAAACTCGACATTCAACTGTAGTACGTTCTCAGTTTATCCGTGTCCCACGTACGTTTTATTGCTCTGTTGTCGAGAGTTTCAAGTACATAGGCTCCTTGGCCTATTTTGTCTAGAATCTGGTAGGGTCCTTCCCAGTTTGCTGCGAGTTTTCCATCTCGGGCATTTTTGTTTCCAATATCCGCTCTGCGAAGTACCAAGACGCCTATATTGAATTCTCGAGGTTTAACCTTACGATTGTACTTAGCCACGATGAGTTGTTTAGTAGCTAGATCTCGGCAATGTGCCTTGATCCTAATTTCATCAATGAGATCTAGTTCGACAGCTAGTCGGTCGCTGTTGCCTGATTCTCCTTTTTGGAGAGCTATAGTTTTTCTCCACGATGTTTGCCCAATTTCAACCGGATCATTGCTTCACATCCATAAGTCAATTTGAAAGGCGTTTCCTGGGTCGATGTCTTAATGCTTGTCTGATATCCCATAATATGAGATATAGTTGTTTCACCCAGTTACTGTCTGCTTCGGACGTTCGTTTTCTCAACTCGTCCACAATGATCTTATTTGCTGCCTCGGCTTGCTCGTTCGACTGAGGATGTTCAATTGAAGCGAAATGATGCTTGATCTTGAGCTCGGACATTAACCTTTGGAATCCAATGTCAATGAACTGAGTTCCATTGTCAGTTATCACTTCGGCTATAATGCCAAATCTTGAAATAATGCTTTGCTCAAAGAACCTTTATATGCATGCTGCCGAGATGGTTGCTAGCGGCTCGGCCTCAATCCATTTAGTGAAGTAATCAACTGCCACAATAAGCCACTTTAGTTGTCAGGGGGTTGGTTTGAATGGTCCTAAAAGGTCCATGCCCCATTTGTAGAATGGCCATGGGGCCACAATAGATTTCAATTCGGCAGGTGGAGGCCAACTTAATTAGGCATGCTTTTGACAACTTTCACATCTTCTGATGTGATCAATGGAGTCGCCCTCTATTGTTGGCTAGTAGAATCTAGCTCAGAAAGCCTTCCTGGCTAGAGCCTTGGCTCCCATATACTGCCCATTTATTCCCTCGTGTATCTCTAACAGCAAGTATTCAACTTCTATCGGGTTTAGGCACTTCAACATTGGAGAATTGAGGCCTTTTCAATATAGCTGATCCTCAACTACTGTGTACATCACTGCTGTTCTTATCAGCCGTTTTGCCTTCGTTCCTTCATCCGGGATGATTCCCTTTTCCAAATAATCCAGGATAGGCTTACGTCAATCTTCTATTGTTGTAATGACCATAACACAAGTGGGCTCGGTCATGTTTTGCTGGATTATAGTTCAATGGTTTCCCGGGCTTTTTGTACTTGCTAACTTAGACAGAATATCCGCCCTAGTATTTTCTCCTCTCGGGATATAGGTTACCATGACTTCGTCAAATTCGGCTATGGCTTCCTTTACCTTGCCCAGGTATTTTATTAACAAAGGTCCTTTGGCGGTATATGGCCCATTGACTTGTGCTGCGACTAACTGGGAGTTGGTTGACAGATGGATTCTTTTAGCTCCATTTTCTTTTGCCTGGGATAGCCTAGCCAGAACTGCTTCATACCCGGCCTAATTATTGGAAATTTTAAAATGCAACTGTAACGAGTGTTCGATGGAGATTCCTTGTAGGCTCTCAATTATGACCCCTTCCCCTCTTCCTTTGGCATTTGAGGATCCATCAACGAACGCTTTCTAAACTTCAAGGTCGGCTACTATCGTTATTGTTGCCGGAGTGAATTCCATGATAAAATCGGCTAGAGCCTGTGATTTTATGGCATGTCGGGCTTCGTAACTGATGTCGAAATCAGATAATTCGATAGCCCAGTTAATCATGCATCCAGCCAAGTCCGGTTTGTGAAGAACTTGGCGTATTGGTTGATTGGTTCAACAATTATTCAATGTCCTTGAAAATAAGGGCTAAGTCATCTAGTCGTGGTTAAAAGCACGAATACCATTTTCTCGAGCTCTTGGTACCTTAATTCGGAATTTTGTAAAGCTTGGCTTACAAAGTAGACTGGCTTCTACTCAGTTGCTTCCTCTCTTACCATGCAACAGTTGAGAGAAAATGATTAATTTTAATTAAGAAAAATATCAATAATTAGTAAGGGATTAATTTGGTAATTTTTGGGAATTTTTATAAGGTTACAAAAATCTAGGAAATATGGAAAGAATTGTTAAGCTCATGGTTAAGGTGCTAATTAAACTTGTAGAATCAAATTAAGTAAATTAAATAATTAACAAAGGTTAAGATGTAATCTTGAAAAGTAAAGATCAAAGGCTTGGGATTATTTAAGTAATTCTAGAAGCCTAAATCCATGTAATTACTTATGGACCAATAAGGAAATTTTGTGAAAAATAAATGCAAGTGAAATAGGATAATATAGTTAATAAAATAGGAAAATAATAATAAATATATATATGTGTGTGCTGGCCGAAAATTTAGGGGGAGGGATAAGGATGATGCAAAAGTGATATTAAGATATTTGTATAATAATAATATTATAAGATAAGTTAAATAATATTATATTAGTAAAAAGTAAACAGGATAAATGACCACAGATAGAAAATAATTCATAAACTAGAATCCAGGGATGAGTTGAGAAAAACCAGAGTATATTATTGATCAGTGGATTTTTATCCAGAAGTTGACGTTGGCAGATGAAATTTCCGTAACCAACAGCGTTTGTCTGAAAATGTTCGGCAGGCAACGGAATGTCCTTAATGAGATCAAAAGTTTAGATAACCCAAGTATCTAAAAAGAGGAAGAAAAGACCTTCAGCGCCTTGCTTCCGGAATTTTGAGATTTTCCACGATTACGCGATTAGGACATCGAACCGGGAGCTTTATCGGATAAAAGCCCATAAAGCAAGATGACATAAGCATGATGATGTCATCATTTTATCTTCTTGGGGGAGGGGGAGGTCGGGCAAATAGGTGGATGGCCAAGATCAACCCATTTCAAAAAATGCGATCCAACGGTCAGAATCTGTCCAGAAGAAGTTCAAAGAAATTATGAAAACGTCATCCGTTGTTTCTATAAATAGCCCTTTCATTTCTCTTCATTCTTCACCAATTCACATACAATCCTAGAGAGAAGTTAGAGAGAGAAGCTCTGGAGGAGGAGTAAGAAGTTCATAACAAAGCTTTGGGTAAGTTCTTCAATCCTTAGCCTTTAGTTTAAGTAGTTCTTTCGGTAGTTATAGTAGAATTGCTAGAGTAGTCTCTAATTTTTCAAGTTAGCTTAGATATCATGTTTTAGGAATAAATATGATATTTATCTTAGAAATCTGTTAGAGGAAAAGTTATAGCAAAATTTTGAGAATTTATAGTTAAAATAGCGAAGCTCTGGCAAAATCCCACCAAGTAATCAAACTAGGGGCAAAATGGTAATTTGTACCTAAAATGCCTGTTATGATCTTAAATATTCATATCGGTGATATTATCCTTATAGGATATCCGAAATCACGAACCGCTGTCACCGCTGTTGTACCTCCGTAATACCGCTGTCAAACGTGCCAAAATTCGACGAAAGTGCCAGATATCATCAACGGAGGTACGGACGCGTATTGTAACCTTAACACTTATGCTGCTCATATACATATATGTGATAGACATGTTTATATACTGAGACTCTGCCTAGGGTTGTCAGTTATACATACAGCTTTATACGGGTTATAGTCTTGATAACGCCGTTGGGTTTTCCTAGCGCTGAGGACACGATGGGCCATCGTGGCACTGGTTATGTGCAGACATGCTGTGGGACTTTACATACTGCTTTGTGCTTATGTTCTGTCAATATTGTAATCATGCATCTGCTGTGTGCTTATGTAGTGATTTACTGCTGTTATGTGTTTATGATTGTTGTTGTCCATATACTATTTTATTTGAGCATAAGGTTAGCCATTACCTGAGATCCAAATGGAAATTGGATCTCAGCTGTAGCTTCAGGTTTGAGAGTGTCAAGGTGTGAAGATAGGGGCAAGCAGACGATGTAGGATACAAGACGAAGTTTTTATGTTTCTAGTTTATGTATTTGCCTTCTTTTGGATATTAGATGACTGTATTAGAACAATTACACTATGGTTATATATCTTTAAGGTTCAGTTACTCACTTGCTAGAATGCTCAACTCTGATCACTGGTTTTAAAAAAAAAAATTTACGCTGTTTTCAAATGGGATGTTACACTTGGCACTTCTCCGGGTTTACTTCGATTCCTCTATTGGTTAGGAGGAATCCTAAGAATTTTCCTGCTGGTACCCCGAATGTGCATTTGGCCAGGTTTAAACGAATGCAGTGGGCTTGGAGTTTGTCAAACGTTTGCTGAAGCTCTCGGACATGATTCGAGCAATTTGCTGACTTGACAATCATGTCGTCAATGTAAACCTCTACGTTTTTGCCGAGTTGAGCCTCAAATACTTGATTCATCATCCTCTGATTCCGACATTCTTTAGTCCAAAGGGCATCACATTGTAACAATACTTAGCTTTATCAGTGATGAACGCTGCCTTCTCTTGGTCATCGGGATGCATTGGTATCTGATTGTATTTGGAATAAGCATCCATGAAAGAAAGTAATTGGAATCCGCTCGAATTGTCCACCAATTAATCTATGTTTGGCATAGGGTAGGCATCCTTTGGGCAGGCTTTGTTGAGGTCAGTGTAATCCGTGCATACTCTCCACTTGTCATTGGCTTTTTTAACCATTACCACATTCGACAACCACGTGGTGTATTGAATTTCCCTAATGAACCCTGCATCTAGCAGCACCTTTACGTGCTCGGCAAGGGCTGCTTGTCTGTCTCGAGCGATCTTCATTTTCTTTAGTGTCACAGATGGGGACTTCAGATTTATTGTCAATTTATGGCAGCAGAAATCGGGGTCGACACCTGGTATCTCATATGGTTTCCAAGCAAAGACGTCTTTATTTTTTAATAGCAATTCTTCCAACTCGGCCCGTTCCTCATTTGTGAGTGTATTGCTAATCTTGGTTACTTGTCTGGGTTCATCTCCTAAGATAGTGTCAGTGAGTTCGCCGTCGGGCTCTATTTTCATAAGCTTAGCCTCTTCTCGCACATCCAGCTCGACCACGTTTACAGACTTTTTGTAAGGCTGTATTGAATTTTTACTCGAGCCTTCGTCTTGTTTTTGCTGAGAGGAGGATGATCCCGACTTGCTATTTTTGATAATTGAGAAATAGCATTGCCGAGATTCCTTCTAATCCCCTTTTATGGTGACAACCTCATTTTTGTTGCTCACCATCTTCAACTTCTGATGTTTGGTTGATATTAACATACCCCAGCTGTGAATGGTTGGCCTGCCCAAGATGATATTGTAAGATGAAGGGAAATCAACCACAATGAATTTAACTCGTCCTGTCTTGAAGGCCTCTTTAGATCCCAGCATCATTTTCAGCTTAATATACCCCTTGGGGTATGTGTCTTCTCCATTGAACCCTATTAGGGTTGTTTTGTATGGCTTTAAATTCTCTGGATCAAGATTCATCAGCTTGAATGCATCCCATAAGATGATGTCAACCGCACTACCGGGATCCATGAAAATCTTCTTTACACGGCATTTTCCCAAGAGCCCTGTTATCACCAAACCGTCTTGATGTCCCAGGATTACATCCCTTAAGTCTTCCTAAGTGAAGAATAATTTAGGAGGCTCTTATTCCAGAGGTTCAGGCTTGAAAGTCGGTCGTCCCCTGATTGACAGAACTTCTCAGAGGTATTTCTTTCGTTGGCTCATTGTGTCGCCTCCTCCACCATAACCTCCACTAATGACGTTACAGTTAAATTCAGCTTCTGGGAATTCGTCATCGTCCTCGGGCTTCTTTCAGCTGTCATCTTGCTTTCTTTTCTGGTGAACAAAGCTCTTACTTCGACTTATTTGTTTACGTTTGTTGCTCTTTTGCCCTTGAGTTGGCACGACATACTACTGCAATTTTCCTTCTCGGATAAATTTTTCTACTACATCTCTGAGATCCCAACACTCTTCAATAGTGTGTCCAGGTCCGTCATGGAACTCACAAAACCGAGACCGATATAAATTGCCTCTGTTATACAGGGGGTGTGGTCGTTCTACTTTTTTTATCTTGGTTAATGCCACCTCTCTCTAGATCTGAGCACGTGAAACATTCAGATGGGTATATTTGTCATACTTTCCTTCATATTTCTCACCTCGAGATTTTTGGTCTGAGTTCTTTGGTCAATATTTTGTCGTCCTATCCCTTCCTTTTGATGGTGGGCTCCTTTGCCTCTCTTTCCTGGTGTATTAGCTATTTGCATCTATTCTATATACAGATATTTCTTAGCCCATCTATTGAATTCTTCTAGTGTTTTGATTTTAGCAACAAAAATCGATCTTCCCATCCTCGACTCACCATCTAAGCCCAAGATGAGCAAGTGCACATGGACACTTTCCGTCAGCCCCTGTACTTGTAAAGCGGCCGTTTTAAAACGATCTAGGTATTTTTGAAGAGTTTCGCCGGGTTGTTGCTTGATTCTTCCCAACGTGTATACTGACTTGGGTTGCTTTTTGCTTGTCGTAAAATTCAGCAAGAATTTATCGCTCAGGTCGTCAAAATTGGAGATGGACTTGGGAGGTAGGGTTCAGAACCAAATTTATGCAGCTACTCATAAGGTTGAGGTAAATAACCAGAATATGATTGGTCCCTTGAATCCTCGAACAAGCATTTCGGTGTCGAATGTATTGAGATGCGTCTGGGGATCCCGACTCCCATCATACTTGGGCAAGTTGGACGCATTGAACTTCTTCGGATATTCTGCTTCCGTAATCTCATCTGAGAATGGGCTGCTATTCTTTCCTCCTTCTCCATACCACATCTTGTACTTTCTGGATGTGTTTTGCCTAGCTTCCTGGTCATCCAAAGAGTGGTTGCTTTTCTGAGATGTCCGAGTTTGTTCATCACGGGTTCTATCCCGATGGTTATTTTGGTCAGGGTTTCGTAGTTTAAGATACCCTGCCTTGCTCGGTTTGCTCAATTCGAGATGGATCAACGGTCTATTGATTGGCATCTCCATCCTCATTGTGTTGGTCATCTTGGTGCTCCCTGTGAAGAGGGTTTTGTGATTGTTTGAGGAGCTGTTCCAACATCTCGGCCATTCGATCGAACTTTTGGTTTTAGAGATAACTGCACTTTTCCACTGTCTCGATTCGTCTAGCAACGATTCTGAAACGTTGTGTAACAGTTGTACATCCGGGTTGTTGATTTGGAACAGCTGTGAGGAACTCGCTTAATTAGCCTGCTGCAGCATCTGGTCTGTGGAATCTGCCTCAAGGTGAGAGAGATACGTGTTCTAGGGTTCCTCAAATGACCTAACATCATCATCTCGGATATCTTTCTGTTGTTGATTATCATCATCATGTCGTTCCTGATTTTGCTATTGTGCGAGCATTTGGCTTCTACTTCTAGTGTTAGTCACCGTTGGTCACGGGGATTGAACTTTATAGTTTCCCACGGTCGACGCCAATGTTTTGTGGTAGAACAAGATATTGGACTTGACTTAGGATTAAATCCTAGGGGCCTACATACCGTTCAGAGGGATTAAAGTCCACGTAGTTTGCTTTTTTAGAATAGGCTTTTAGCCAGAGGAGAGTGGGGGTGTGTGCTCTATGTGAACTGAATCATAAAAGATAGAGTTAGAGTGTGTATACTGTAATACCCGCATAATTATCTATCTTAAATAATTTATTTCCATAAATAATACCTATTTTAAATAGGTAAATATGAGGTTTCAAATTTTGGTATTGAATTTATTTTTATTTATAGGCAATTTTTCCATAGAATTTAAGTGTCTAAAAACTAATTTAGTTTGTTACCATATAAAATACTATATTAGAGATTAAAATTAGGATTTAATTAATTATTCCTAATTTAGCACTAAGGGGTGAAAATTCGTATTTAATGAGAAATAAATAAACTACACAAATAAATTAACCCTTAATCCTAAATCCTAAATTGGACCAATGAAAGATTTTTCTTCTTAAATTGTGAGGACAATTAAAATGTAAATTGATAATTAAATATAGAGAGAGGGGGACAGTTTTACTTGGGAAACAAGAAGGGAAAATTGTTTTAATAATCATACAAACACATGGGATTAATTAAGTTAGAGTATGGAAGAAGATAAGAAGACTTTAGAAGCTTTGCATTTAATGAATTGGAAGAGGATAAAGGAAAGAGAAAAGGTGTGTGTGTGTGGTGTGTGGCGTGTGTGTCCAAGGGTTGTGTATATGTGTGTGTGTGGTGTAAAGTTACCCAAGATTAAATTAAAGTGAATAATAGTTTAAAATCCAAGGTAAAAACTTAAGAAGCAAGTTAATTTTTAATCAGATGAAAGTAAATGAGAATCTATAGAAATTAAATCATATCTTGGAGTATTGAAACTAAGTATTAAATATAAGTAGATATTTGAAACTAGTGAATTATGAGCTTGAACTTGGCTATTCCCGAAGTCATTTTCATATACTTTTAGGATTCATACCTAAGTGTTTCAAGAAGTTTAAAATCACTATAAATCTAGTCATAAAATTATGATTTCAAAAGTGAAATTAGATCTTGAATAAAAACACCAATTTACACCTAACTAAATTAGCATTTTGGAGTAACTAAGAGATGAAGCAAAAACTTAAGAGAGAAGGGGGAGAGGGGCAGTTTGAAGTGAGGTGTAGGGGTAAGATTTTTACCTCTTTACCAAGTTAAAAACCAATGGCCAAGATCAAGTAGAAGATGCTAGATGGTTAACTCTTGCTTGGCTATAAATAGAGGCCTCCCACTTCACAAACTCCTCACCAATTCACCAAGCATAACCGAAATTTAGAGTGTGGGGAAGAGAGTGGAAGAGCTTCAAGAAGCAAGGAGCAAGGTTCTTCAAGAGGTAAGGAAGCTTTTAGTCTTTTAGTTCTAGTTCTTAGTTTTTGTAGTAGAAATGTTAGGAAATGTTATTTTGATCTTTAATCTTCCAATTATAGTTTTAATCTCATGTTTTTATGCTTTCCATTGCCTTTATTTCGAAAAAATGATGAAGAAGAAGTATGACAAAAAGTTTTGAAAGATTATGATCAAAATAGCGAAGCTCTGGCGAAATTTCATCGGTTAGCGATTTCAGGAGCCAGTAGCAAAAACGTTAATATTTTATGAAGGAAATGATGTTCTAAAATTCTGAGTAAATTCATGGTGAAAGTAGACATATAGGGCTTTCCAAATATGTATAGAGTGTGTCATTTGAAGTTTTGTGCAAAGAGATAAAAATTCCAGAAGATAAGCTACGTTTTCTGGGGAAAATTCTGGGCAGAGGTTTGAAATGTTGAAACTGGGAATTATCCTTGAATTCTAAGTGAGTTCCAGTATTTTTCCTTGAAAGTAGAGATCTCAAGGATTCCGAGAAATTTTACGGATCCTCGTTTCGATTTTTCTGGAATTAGTTATGATTTTTCAAAGTTAGACAAAATTCTGCCCAGAAATGTTGAACTAGTTTTTTTCCGAAATTTTAAGGAAATAATTGAAAATAAATCCTCCAAGGGTAAAATTGTTATTTGTGGCCAAGGTATCTCTTGGAATAATGTTTGGGAATTGATAGAAACGATATTACCCTTATAAGATAAACTGTAAACATGTTCCGATCGTCAAACGTACCCCAAAACTCGTCAACGAAGGTACAGACGCATATTGTAACATAAACTCTTATGCTTATAATATGCTTATATATGATAGTTGTATTCATATGCTGGAACTCGTTTTGAAAAATTGCTCTTTGAATATTGAATTGAATACGGGTTATGGTCTTGATAACACCGTTAAGTTTTCCTAGCGCTGTGGACACGATAGGCCATCGTAGCACTGGTGAATAGTACAGACTGGGGTAACATACATATTGTAGTGGCTGTATTTGTTATTGCCTTACATGTTGAATTGAAATTGTGAATATGTTCTGATTATTGTAATACCTGTCATATACTATTTACATAAGCATGAGGTTAACCGTTACCTAAGGTTCAATATTCAATGGGTATTGAACCTCAGCCCCTGCCATAGCTTCAGGATCCCAGGGAGTCAGAATCGAAGACAATGGTAAGAAGCCGACGTGAGGACCCTGCGGAGGCAATATTATTTTGTATATATATTTAGGTGTATTAAACACATGGATGAATGTACTATTAAATGTTTAGTGGGATACACCACATACAATATTATTTCAGTTACTCTCTTTATTTTGAAAAATGTTTTCAACACTCAGCTCTGAATAGAAATACTATGAAAACGTTTATAAAATGGGATGTTACATATACCTTGTTAGGGTTTCTACCCTATTTATAGGTTTATCTGGACTCTAGATTGGTGGGCTTTTGTTATCTTATCACTTTCAAATATAAAAATATATTTATTGATAAAATCCTTGATTTGAGGGATTCTGATAGGGATATTGATAGATTAATTCTGATTTCCCTAATTTAGGGAGGTTGTTGAGATTGCAGATAGGCCCATGTCATGGACTGTTAGTTGTTGGGCCAAGCCCATATTTCACATCCGTAACATATTTTAAATCGCTTTTAATGATATTTTTACAAGAAATTATTATATTAATTAACTTATGTATCATTTCATATGCCTGAGTAATAAAATTAGAATATTATGAATAAAGATAAAAAAAGATTTAACGCGCAATCGAATATTAAATGAGATTCAATCTTAGTTTGCTAGGTTCTGAGGGAATACATATATGGTCCCTTCAGCAATACCGAACCCCACATCTTTAAGCGAAAAACAAAAAAAACAAAAAAAAAAAAAAACCCCCTCATGGACACACTCGAGTATTAAATGAGATTCAAATACTAATTTGCTAGTTTTTGAGGGAATACGGTATGCGGGTAACCAAACCCCCGATTCGTTAATATATTCTTTTTAATTAATGTTGATGTTCAATTACTTGTGTACATTTAAGAAATGGTGTGTGTGTGTGTGTGCGTATTCCTTCATATATTCTTGAATATTCATTAAATCCAGTTAGTAATTCGTCAATGGATGAGCAGTAACACTTAGTGCAACCATAGCTTAAGAATATTGTTAAATGTCATGAATATGATAATTTAGCTGCTTTAATTTTTTATAAACAAATGTTATGATAAGAATAAATTATATCCCAAAGTACGGATGCTCAAATAATAAAGTTGGAGGGGAAAAAAGGAAACCATATAAATTTTTTATAAATAATAATTATTTTTATTTAAAGGATACTTAAAAGATGGTAGGTATTTAATCAAGACTAAAAGGTAAAATAAAACTTAAAAAAACGAAAAAGGAAACTTCAAAACTATTAACAAACTAATCTAGTCATCAAGACTATAAAACAAAACCTAATTTGACATCAAATTAAAAAATTCTAACAAACTGCCTCCACCGCAAGTCTCTTGGTGATATTTCCACAATTGGTTGACCCAAATGTCTTCTCTGTGACATCGATGGAGCAACTCTGCTTACCCACACAAGCCTGCATATATAATGTTAAGTAAATTAAAATAAATTAGTTATTCAATCATTTAATCCCCAAGTTAATTGAAGGCATAAAATATAAATATTTAAAGCAACAGATGATGTGGGTATAGATTAAATTAAGAGATAAGTTACCTTCTCTATAATTGATAAGGCATTGTTGCTGCTTTCACATGTGCCTTTATCAAATGAACCACATGTGCCTTGAGGATCTCCAAAACTGGCGAATTTAATGGCAGAAATTGGACGACTTTGGCAAGATAGTTCCAATGTGTGGTTTTCATAGGCATTTCCACAGGCAGTTCCAACACTAACAGTTCGGAAATTCACAAATGATGGATTTCCACCCATTTCTTCCAGCAAAACCAATGTGTTGTCACCGTCTTTAAGGAAAGATCGAGGAACATGATACCTAAGAAATATTTAAAAGGTTATTATTCAAAAAAAAAAATACATGGAACGGTCAAAGGTCTATATCCCTTTATTTAATTTGAAAGAAAAAGAGGGAAAAAATCAACCAACCATTTTTGTGTGGGCTTTCCACAATTAGAAATACATTTTGTTGCAGAATATTCACCACGATAATCACAAGGATCGCTACTGCAACCATCTTCAGCAGCCAAGTACGCAGGCCAATAGCGACCAATATTGTTACCATTGACCCAAGCATATCCTTTACCAAGTCCTTCCAAATCCACCACTACAGGGTCTTTTCCAAGAGGAGCTTTGAATGTGGTCTAACGCATTTAATTAATAAGATGAATATATATATATCAGTTTTACATCTACATTTTAATTATAGGACAAACAAAAAATAATATAATTTTTAAATTGTCACAAGTACCTTATACCAAATGAAGCTTCTGTTGATGGGTAAATGATCTGAAGCCCATCTGGTCTTAGAACTAGACTCTTCACTAAAGAACTTTTTATCCCAACCATCCAACCCAATTCCATAGTGCCACTTGTGAGAAGACAAGTCCTTGATGATTGTCTCGTCACCTTTCTTACCAACCACCTCAATCGGTCCAACTAAACCAGTGTGCCATGTGTCAAAGAATGCCCCATAATTCTGTTTAAACAAAAGAGATATATCATTGTAATTAAATCAAAGTAACATAGTTTGTTCAGTTTATTCAAATCTGCACGAACTGATGATATCAATTAGATTTTACCTGTAGTCCATTAGTGACACTGAGCAAACTAATCACATTCTTTCCTTTATTCAACTTGATCTTAAATTCAACCTCATCATCATAAAGAACGCCATATTTAGCCCAATGAGTTCCTAAATACCCACCAAATCAATACAATTTTGATTAAACTAATCATATATAGTTTATCAACGAGAAAATGAATTAGTACAAAAAGCAATGTTCCCTCTTACCAATATGTTGTCCATTGAGGTATGCATGAATTACTTGGCCACTTGCGTTAATTCTAAGGGACATATCATTGCTCCAAATAGGATCATTTTTGTCAAGTTGGAGTCTATCAGAGAAGAAAGTAAATTAAAGATTGTTAGGCCTTCGGTATTTGACAAATAATTGCTTATATCAGTTAAAGAAAGAAAGATTAATAAAGTGATTAGTATCATTTTACCTTGTCATGTACCAAAGGTAGTCACTAACATCACTAGTGACCTCCTTTTGATCAATGAGTTTGTTTGCAGTAGAATGAGATTTTCCTCTAAGAGCGTTATGGATATTCTCAGGCCTCCACACCCACTTCAATGATTCTGGCTGCTTCTCAGCTTCGCTTGGCCAATGTTCATTAGCAGAGGTTTGAACATTAATCTAATTAACCACAAAGAAAAGCATATGTTGTTAGATTCTTTGTAACCCTACCAAGAAAGAAAAAAAACTATAATTCAAATGTTCTCTAATATCCTAACGCCTCACTTTTGAAATTATCCACTTTGAGGTCCCTTAACTTATTAACCATGAGGAGTAATGCACTTTCATTCAAAGAAGTATTCAATTTTTCTTACAAAAAATTCTCACCTTTGCAGTGTTATACTCTTCGGTTGTTCCATCAGGAAGAACAGAAACGGACCAAGCAGGAACTGTATATTGCTTTCCATTGAATGTGAAAGTTGCGTCAGAAGTAGTGTTACTATTGCTCAAGAACATACTTGATGATCCATTTAAAGCATACACAGTGACCTACACAACATTTTCAACATCAAACATTATTAATTAACTTCTCAAATTACATGAAAGTATATGCACTTTAATTTGTGACAAATAATGAATAACTCTTCTTTCTTAGCTTTATAATTATATTACGTACCTTGACAGAATTACCAAGATCAGTTTCCTTGACGTTGCCATAGACAAGGTTTTTCTCAATTGATTTCAAAACTTCATGAAGTTTCTTGAGATGGCCCCATTTTGGTTGAGCAATGTTTCCTGCAAATAATTGAATTAGATTTAATTAAATCTATGTTAAGCAAATATACATATATATAGAGAGAGAAAAATCTATAAAATTTACATACCAAATTCATCAAGAGGAGCATCATAGTCATACGAGGTTGTAATGTATGGTCCACCCGCAGTTCTACCAAAGTTGGTTCCACCGTGATACTAGATAAATAAAATAATATTTGATGAATCATAATCATAATCTTTTATTTTGAAGCATTATATATAGTCATTATAATAGTGTGTGTGTGTGTTTACCATGTAATAGTTTTGTAAGGTTCCTCCAGTTTGGTAGAATCTGGCTACACCATAGGCAACATCTTCAGCGGTTCTGTGAGGATCTTGGCCACCCCAACTTTTGAACCTTTATTGATCATAAAAATAATGGTCATTATGAAATATTAATTAATTAATGATTAATAAAAATAAATAAAACTTCAGTCATTTGAAACTTACCATCCTACCCAATTCTCGGTCCAAATCTTAGGGCTATTGGGATTATTGGGTGTGAACTGGTCACAGTAATAACCATTACAAGTATTGATCTGATAAATTGAAAAAAAAAAAAAAAGTATAGTTAGAAAAATAATAACGAATTTGAAAATTTTGGGAAAATATTTTAATTAAATAAATAATTTTACCATTGGTTGAAGAGCATCACTTTGTTGGCACATGATCCATGGAACTCCAATATTATAAGACTCGGCCTTTGAAGCACACCAATCTATATACACCTTTCCAGCATCTCCATAAGGATCCATAACATTCCCATACTCATTCTCAATCTATTAATTCGAGAAAATAAATTAATTTGTAGCAAATTATTTTGGTTCAAAAATTATTTAAAAATTTTAGATTAGTATATATTATATACCTGAGCGATAATTATAGGACCGCCTTGTGAAGCAAGAAGTTTCTCTTCTTTGATCTTATTTATAATCAATGTGGTGAAATTTTGCATCTCATTCTGTAAAAACCAAATAAAAACACAGCATGAATAATTTTGTTATGGTAATACTTAAAAAACCATATAAAGTAAATAAAAAAAATATTTAACTCACCATAAACACCTTATTTGCCGTCCTCATCTCGATACCAGGCAAATTATGCAACCACACAGGGAAACCCCTAAGAGAATAAAACAATTTAGAATTATGATACATATATTGAAACTAAAAATAACAAGAAAAAAAAGGGAAATTAATTATCAGGTATAAAATTAAATAATCAAACGTACCCATAATTCCATTCAGCACAGACATAAGGACCAATACGAAGAATAGAATAGAGTCCAGCCTCATGAATGGTCTTGAGAAATCTGATGAGATCATTATTCCCAGAAAAGTCATATTGACGACGAACTGGCTCATGAGCATTCCAGAACACATATGTCTCAATGGTATTTAGTCCTCCTTCCTTCGCCTTTTGAATCAAATCAGGCCACATCTAAAACATATAAAAACAAACTCATCAATTAATGAGAAATAAATAACAATGATAAAACAAGAATATGTGTGTGTGTGTGTCTGACTATTGTATCGTATTACGTACAAAAATCACACAGAAGAGTATATATTAATACGTACCTCAGGAGTACTCCTAGGATAGTGGATTGAACCAGAAATAAGAATCCTACGTTGGCCATCAATGATTATAGCTCTTCCATCGTGAGTAACACTAAGAGCGTTACTGACAAAAACAAAGAGACTAAGAAAACAAAGGAGAGAAAAGAAGATTTTGCCAAAAGCCATATTATTTGATTTAAGTGAGAGAAAGAGTTAACGTAGAAGAGAAAATAGAGGAAAGTGTGGATGTGTGAGATTGCTGGGACTTTGAGAGTTTATATAGAAAAAGAAACGTATGCTTATTTGTTTTTATAACAAATAATCTATCTCTTTTTGTTTGTTTGGCTAATTTTAGACAATCCGTATTTAAATTTAGGATTATACATCCTTATCCTATCGGAATTTAAATTTAAAGCGAATTAAATAATTTAATAACAGGATGATTAGAGATTCCTTATCAATAAACAAATATTAATTTCACTCTAATTATTTGTCCAAAGAAGTACGATATCGCAATTTTTTCATGAGAATTCTGCAAATCTTGGTGACGTGGCGTTAAGGTATCCGACAAAGCAAAGCTATGTTCGGATAAGGCAATTTTTAAAATTTTTATATAATTTCTTTGTTGGATAAAAGGAGGGTTTGGAATCAAAAATAGTGTTT
Source organism: Acacia confusa (assembly GCA_037074495.1). Taxonomy (NCBI): domain Eukaryota; kingdom Viridiplantae; phylum Streptophyta; class Magnoliopsida; order Fabales; family Fabaceae; genus Acacia; species Acacia confusa. The sequence continues at coordinate 17,528,909 of CM073511.1, forward strand.
TATTAGGCGTTAATATATCATCCTAGAATTTCAGGTCAAAAAATCAATCATCCTAAAATTTAAGATATATGTTCTATCAAAAAAAAGAATTTAAGATAAATGATGTATTCAAAGAAGAATTTACTCAATCTGGTCTCTTAATCTATTTTGATTTTAGTCACACCTTAGAAAAAGATGTCAATGCCCTGCTTCAATCTTTTTTACGTCACTTATGTTATGAATATAATCAATCTTATTTGTGTAATTTCCGCATTTGATATAATTGCTATTGATATTTTTATAAAAAGGATGTACAATATGTTTGAGAGACTACGTGTATTTTATGTTTTTTTTTTTATAAATTTCTTTTTTATGGTAAATTTTGTTGTTAATTCCGTCTGAATAAGTGTTTACCCCGGAATCAGTAACAGAATTATCCGTCTCCAAAATTGGTTTATAATCGTCGGTAAAATTTTCTTTAATTTTTTTATATTATAATAATTTATATAATATGATAATATAATAATTTATCAAAATAAAAATATATAGAATTAATATAAATTAATATTAAGAAATATATCTCTATAAAACTTTAAAAAAATAATATAGATAGAATAATAATAATAATATAAATATATATTTATTTGGTCAAATTCATAATATATATATATAAAAGTATCGTTCCCTACTTTTTTTTTTTTTTGAAATTACAATATAAAGTATGTGACTTTTTTTAATAATATATTATATATAAATCTTATAAATACAAATCAAAAAAATATATATAATAATATTATTATTATTATTAAATGTTAAATAAGTAATATATTAATTATTAATAAATTTTATATGAAATTATAAAATTAAAAATAAATATTTGATAATATATTAAATTATATATATTATACAAAAATAATATATAGACACTATATTTTTTTTATAATATAAATACTATATAATTTTTTGGAATTAAAATATTATTTAATTTTGTAAGTAAGAACCCGTTTGAATTTAACTTTTAAAGAATAGTTTTTGGGATTTATTAGGTAAAATAATTTTTTTAGAATAATTTTTTTAGAATAGATTATTAAAAAAAGGTGATTTTGATTTTTTGGGTCAAAAGATACTTCTATTAATAAATCCCAAACGAGGGTAACAGATACAAAGCTGAAAAACATAACAAGGGGAACAAGAAAACATACGGAAAAACATGACGGAAAGCAACAAATGCACAAGAAGCAACAGGCCTACACGTAAAGAAGCGAAAAACAAAAAACACACAAAGGAAACAACTAACCACTAACAATTGGAGGCCTAGTCGGTGAAGAATCATTCACATCGACAGTAGTCTCCTAAGCTTTCAAAGTTAGAAGTGAAAACAAAGTAAGTGTTGGTTGTGAAACCCACACAATAGGGCACACTCTTTTATAAGCATCAACTATAAGAAGATCCACATCACAATTGCCCCATCTAGGGGTAAAGCAAATAAAAAACCTAACCTTAGACAATAGAAGATAAATGATATCCTAGATAATATTTTTACACCTCTAGTCAAACAAGTTCAGTGACTTTTCATCAACATAGGTACACAAAATGAGGCAGTCGTTTTCAAAAATCACTTTATTGTGTCCTAGATCCATAGCTAGTGGCAGAGCCCTCTTAAGAGCCAATGCTTTAGTCATGAAAGTAGAGATTGATTTAATTTTTACCACTTATCCCCATTTAAAGGTACCGAGATGATCACAGCAGATTATCCCAATAGCTGCATCATTCACAATAGATGAAAAGGCCCCATCACAATTAATTTTTAGGTTTCCTTATGCAAGAGAAAACCATTTAATGCTAGGACTATTACAGCCCTTCAACACAAACGGGCCCCTTTACACCAATTCAGGGTTAGCCCAAAATTCGAAGTAACTTTTCCTAACTAATTCAGTAACAACCGTAGGTTTCGGTTGTCTATAATCAAAGACCATTTCATTTCTATTTTTCCAAATAAACTATAGAATCCAACAGATCAAGGACAAATCTTGTTTACTCAAAGGGGAGTACCTGACATTGAGATCCACCGAGCATTAACATTTGAGATTATGGAGGAGTCAAATTTTGCACTTAGTGAACAGTCAAACCAGATTCATCGAGTCCAAGAGCAGCGGAAAAATATATGCTCAATGGTCTCCTCCCTTCTACACAAATTGGGCACAAGTTGTCGGGGTGCCTTCTTTTCCGAAGCAAAGCTAAATCAATAGCAATGGCATTACTCAAAATGCGCTAGATAAATTGTCGTACACATGGGATAATCTAAATCTTCCAAATCGAGTTCCGACATGAAGTGAGAATGACAGTTAAGGATCCTGCTTTATTCACATTAGTTGGTTGTCCAGCCCTTCCGCAATGGTATCCTAGCTTCACTGTGTATTCTCAATTCTTAGCACTAGTCCAAACCAACTTATCTTCTAGCCCATTGGTGGGAATAGGAATTTCATATATAGCCCATTTGATTTCATTCAGTGTGTATTGGTTGATAGGAGTAAAATCTCATTCACCACCAACTATAAGGTTGCAAACTCTCCCCCTTACCACAATAAGATCAATATTATTGCTTAGCTTTTTTGGGAATTCAACATTTAGTACCCATTTGTCACCCCATATCCTAATTGCAGTATCGTTGCCAACGAACCATTAAAGGTCCTTATTGAGATGATTTCTTCCCTCCAAAATGCTTGACCAGTAGCATAATGCTTTGTAGCCCTTCTTCACATCAATAAAGTTACCCCTAGGAAAATACACACTCTTCAAAACTCTAGCCCATAAATCATTTGGATTCACCAAAAGACGTCGTTTTGGCCAAAAGTGCATCATTCTTGATAATAAGGTCCTGGAAACCTATCCCCCCTGTGCTCTTCTTTTAAGTCATAGTTTCCCATGCTTTCTAATGAGTTTTCTTCCCAAAAGCATTGTCGTCCCACCAAAAGTTGGCAATAAGACTATTTAACTCCTTACAGGTCTTCAAAGGAAATTAGAACCAGTTCATAGGGTAAATTGGGATAGCTTAGATGACGGCTTTAATCAGGGTTTCTCGTCCAGCAAAGGATAGGTGAGAATGATCCCAACTCTGGATTTTGCTTGCTACTCGTTCCTTGATGTATGTTAAAGCCTAGTATTTGGTCTTGCCCCAGATGCTAGGGATACCAAGATATTTGTCGGGATTGTCTGTAGCTGAGATGCCCAAGGTATTGTATACATCAATCTCACTGCTTCAGGGGTGTTGGAGGAAAATAAAATGCTAGATTTATCAAAATTGATAACCTGTCCAGATGTTGCACTATACAAACTAAAAATATTTGCCTGGGTATTGCAATTGCACTGGTTAGCATGTATGTAAAAAAGAGCATTATCTACAAAGAAACTGTAGGTAAGTCTAGGACAAGATGACTCAATTTAACACCTTTAAGATGTTTATAGTCCTAAGTCTTAACAATCATAAGAGAAAGTACCTCTGTAACCATAATAAACAAGTATGGCGAGAGAGGGTCTCTTTGATGAATACCTCTACTAGGAGAAAAGGAATTCACATTCTCACTAGACAATCAAATATTCAAGCTAACAGAGCACACATATTTCATAACAAACGACACCCACATATTACAAAATCGAAAATGTAGCAAAACTTGTTCAAGGAAATCCCATTCAATCCGGCCTTATGCCTTACTCATATCCATTTTAAGAGAAAATTCATATTTACCTTCAGTCTTCTTACGACGAAGATAATGGTAAACTTCACGGGCAATTATTATCTTGTTGTGTATACAGCAGCCAAGTACAAAAGCACCCCGATGCTTGTAACATCCCAAATTCCACGTTCGAAAATCGTGTCGATCGACACTTAGTTTTAAGAAAATCAACAGAGTTTGAAATGCTACAGCTTAGAGTACTGTGGAAATGGATAGTGTGCGCTAAGATTCGGACAATGAGTATCTGATATAGAATGCCCAGACATATGATGATGCCCCGACATAAGCTGATATATTAAATATCCCGAAGGAATATTCATGTGATACAATTTACAAAGATTAAATACAGTTCTCTGATAAAGAAAGTCTTAAATGAGACCTATGGCTTGGAACCTAACATCAGTTAATTAGACAATTTGGCCAAGTCGGTGTTCAATCTAATGGGAGTCTCACCAACTCTATGACGACTTGTGACAACCCACTGATGAAACCTTCCTTAGTTTAAGCACCAAATGGTCCGAAATAACTTTGTTAAATCCGTGCCAGAAACTAAGTCCTAATAACTTCTACCGACCTTCGTCTTCAACCGCTGCCTCTTCACGGCTCTTTCCACCGGCACCTTCTCTATCCCGGTTTCTTCCCTGTACTATTCATTAAGACTGAGGTCCAATGCCCATTGAACCTCAGGTAACGGTTAACCTTATGCTCAAGTATGACAGTATGCATGATAGATATTCATTTACATTTCAGCATATAACTATACATAGCACACAGCACATGTATCAATTCATATCTCAACAATACCTACATAGTACACAGCCCATGTAAGGTCCACATAGTTTGCACATAAACCAGTGCTATGCCCCAACGCGTGTCCTCAACGCTAGGAAAATATCCATACGGCATTACCAAGACTGTAACTCATTTTCACATAATAGCTGAATGTACAAACAGTGACTTAAGACAGAGTCTTAATCACAGTGCATAACCCAAGACCTAGTCTTGTACATGACTATATGAATCATCTCATCATATATAAAGCATACAAGCAGCATAAGAGTTAGAGTTACAGTACGCGTCTGTACATTCATTGACGATATCGGGTACTTTCGTCGAAATATGGTACGTTTGACGGCGGTACGACAGCGAAAACAGCAATTCGTGTTTTCAGATATCCTATAAGGATTATATCACAGATATGAATATTTAATATCATAATAGGCATTTTAGGTACAAATTACCATTTTACCCCTAGTTTGATTAGTCGGTGGAATTTTGCCAGAGCTTCGCTACTTTGACTCTAATCTTCCAAAACTTTGCCGTATCTCTTTCTCCATCATATTTTCGAAATAAATACCATATTTAAACTTAAGCATGATATCAACAACATATTGGAAGACTAAAAGATCAAACTAACATTTCTACCATAACTACCGAACGAAGCTAGAATCTTAAGACTAGGGACCGAAGAACTTACCCAGAACCTTGCTACTCCTTCCTCTGAGCTCCTCCCTCTCTCTAACATCTCTCTAGATTTCGAACTAGGCAAGTGAATTGGTGAGAAAATGAAGGAGAATGGAAGGGCTATTTATAGAAAAAGGCAATGGCATTTTGGTAATTCCTTTGAACTTTGTCTGATCAGTTTCTGACCGTCGGATCACACTTCTTTAAGGTGGCAAGATCTTGGCTATACACCTTACTATGCTGACCTCATCCTATGTCACCAAGGTGATGTCACCAACTTGCTCAAGAAGCTTTCTACTGATAAAGTCCCTATTCGGTGTTCTAATCACGTAATCTTGAGAAATCTCAAAATTCCGGGAACATAGCCCCGAAGATCTTTTCTTTCTCTTTTAAGATACCTGGGTTATCTAAATTTTTGATCTCATTAAGGACATTCTGTTGCCTGCCGAACATTTTCGGACAACCACTGTCGGTTACGGAAATAACTTCGGAGATAGCCTACTTTGAGATAAAAATTCACTTGTATATAATAAATCCTTATGTTAGATACTTAGTTCATATATTTTGAGATAGGATTTATTTTCTATCAGTTCTCCTCTATCCTATTTGTTTTTTCTCAAAATATCTCACTTTATATTATTATTATAATCATAAATATGTAGATATTATTATTTTGCTACTACACACACACACATACACAACACTTAGACACACACACACTCACAACTCTCCACATCTCATAACACTCACACACCATACATCTCACACACACACAAATTTCGGTTTTTCTTCTTTATTCATGTCTAAACAATTAGCCATTAATTATTTAACTAATCACTTACTAATTGTTAACAATTTTTTTAATTAGTAATAATTATTATCTCACAACTATTTTACTTACATTGGTATTTTATGTCCCATGTAATATATCAAAAATCACGGAGTCAATTTTGGTTTCAGAATACTTTTTAATTTTTCTTCTTTTTATTTTCAAAGGAAATAATTTATTAAATTGTCTAAATTAAGGACAATATTCTTTCTAATTTTTAATAATTATTTTACTGCCCTTTAGAATTTATCACAATTCTTTTTAGGATGTTTTATGACCCTAAAATGCATTTTTAAGCCTTTTTGACACTTAATTTTCTTTATCCCTCCTAATTTCATGAGAAATCACCTTAGGAAATAAGGTAATTATTATACTAATTTTGAGACCATAAATTCACCTATTTCCAATAGGTATTATTTGTCAATATAATTATCCGGGTATTACAATGCTGAGAGATACATGCATATGAAAGTGGAAGAAATCACCAAGAGGGGGTGAATTGGGGATTTTAAAAATTCTTTTCAACTCTTAAAAAACTAAAGTTTAAGAAATGAATAATGAAAGAGTAGAGAAAGAAAAGCTCAGACACACAAGATTTATACTGCTTCGGTCTTAACCTTGACCTACGTCTAGTCCCCAGATACTTTATAGGTGTTTCCACTAGTTCAACAGGTTTTTAACTACAAAAATGAAGACAAGACACAATCCTAATCACCTAGGACTTGCTCCCTCTTAAACCTTGTAATTTAAACAACCCAACTCACAAGTTCCACAACCTTAAGTTTACACAACCAAATACTTTAAAAGAATTTCAATCTCTCAAAAGAGTGAATATTGATAATCACTGAAGAACAGATAAAAGAATCACAATACAAACTCAAAAATGCAAATGTGTTCAAGTGTAGCTTCGTTGTTGTCTTGCTCTGTGTCTTCATAGGCTTTTATAGCCTAGCTAGATGAGCTAGCCGTTGCAATATCTTCTCCAACGTTCAGCTGCAAATCTGGGAAATGACAGTTGCATATTTTGCTCTGTTCTTTTAATTCTTTGTTGAAATCCTGGAATGTGTTGTTGCAAAATGTCTTCCAGATTTTTAGTCATTCCATGATCTTAATTCGACCGTTTGAGATGATCTTAATGTGTTACAACGGTCTGAACTGAACATTTGGGATAAGGGAGAAGAATCAGCCCTGTTCTTGGTTCTTCATTAAATGCACTTATGCTGGATCTTGATTTCACCTTGATCTTGTGATGAACCTATCTGAAACTTATCAAAAACTTGATCAATAATGTTAGGAATAATAATACAACAAGATATGATAATTTCATATTAACCCATAATGATTTCGCAGATTGATTCAATCTGGTTTTTCAAAATCTCTGATGCAAACTCGAGTTTATAATCCTAGACTCGAGTTTGAGGTTCATCTAGAAGACATGACTATTGAGCATTGGTCTAAACTAGCAGTTTGCAAAAGCTAACTCGAGTTTGGTTCTTACAGAGAAGAAAGTCGCGATTTGGTCTTGAATGGGATTTTGAACACATGGCTAAACTTGAGTCATTTAGTGACTGACTCGAGTTTAAAACTTTTATGAAAATCTTAATTTTAAGTTCACAGCTTCAAAACTGGAGTTTAGAACTACACACTGGAATTTACAAAACCTGAAATATTGTATAGCTCTCTGTATGATCCAGACTCGAGTTTTGATATCTAAAACTCGAGTTTCAGTGAAAACTGAAACTTTTGAAATATCTCCATAAGTGTAAACTGGAGTTTCCATTTTTCAAACTGGAGTTTTCAAATCAATCATTTACTCGAGTGTTTTCTGTTTGAGCTAAACTCGAGTCACCAAAATCTTGACTCGAGTTTCAGTGTGAACTGAAACATTTGAAACATCTTTGAGGGCTCAAACTGGAGTTTTCGTTTTCAAAACTGGAGTTTAGAAATCATGTAATAAGTAATAACTCAAATATTTTCAGTTTGTCCTAAACTCGAGTCTCCAGAAACTAGACTCGAGTTTCAATGGTAGCTGAAGCTTTAATACATGATGTACTATTTCTTTGACTTCTCTTGATTGTAGTAAGATGAAAGAATATGAAATTTTTATCGCCGACCTCTAACTAGTTAACACAAGAGCGCTACCACCAATACTTCTATTCTAAATCTAGCCATCTTTCTAGCTCCCCACTAACATCTAAAATATCTTAAGAAGTCATCATATTCAAATCACCCCAAGTAAGATTAGCCAATTGAGTTATGAGGATCAATAACCTTGGCATTATTTGGGAACTCCTTCTTACTCTATTTAATTAGATCATTCCAACATTTAGACAATTTATCAATAAAACCTTCAATTGACGACTGACCTTAAATTGGTAAAGTTTGCTAGCTATCTCAAACTATTTGTAAGAAGCTCCTATGGGACACCTAGGCTATCTCAAAACCAAAAAAAAAAAAAAAAACCAACTCTTCCACTACTGTTCAAAATGGCATCAAATACATAGAAGAAGATGATCAAATCCAACCGGGTCAATAAAAACTTGAAGATTAGGGAATTGCTCCCTCAATTGAATATTTCCTAGTGCCCTATCAAGCCTTTTGCGAATAGTGTCCAGATATTGTTTGTTAGTGTACTAGGTAAAAAGATGCCCATTAAAACCCAAATCCTAAAGACCAAAGTCAGCCACAAAGCATTTGAAATTAAGAATTTTCCTCTAGACCTAAAGTCTACCGCCATGTTTCTCATGTTGGGCTAGAATATCATTAAAATCCCAAAGGCACATCCATAAGTCACTGATGTTGTTACTAATTCTGCGAACTTCTTGCCAACACAAGAACCTTGCTTCTTTGTTTGTTGGACCATAGATGAAAGTGATATAAGAGGGACGAATAGGAGCCTTGCGTCCAAGTACACTCTTAGAAAAGGTGATTTTAATAAAATGATAGTGTTTGGATATCGTTATCATAATAGCTTTTTTATGGTTGAATTTACCAAAAAAGACATTAGTTTTTGGTACAATTGCATATAAAGAAAAGATTATATTTTAAATATTCTTAATATTAGATTTCATAATAAATATAAAAATTACTTAAATTTGTGTACAAAATTAAAATACTTAAGGGTACTGACTGGTACTTAATAAATACTTCTTGATTTTAAAAATTTATTTTAGGATATTAAAAAAATATTTCAAGGTAATGACTGATCTTTGAAAAAATATTTCAAGATAGAACGGGTACTAAAAAGATATTTAAGGATACTGAATGATACTAAGAAAATGCTTTTGATGATCTTAAAAATTTATTTTATGATTTTGAAAAAATATTTCAAGATACCAACTAATCTTGAAAAAAAATTTCAGGGTACTGACGAGTACTAAAAAGATACTTAAGGATACTGAAAAAAATACTTCATGATCTTGAAATTTTATTTTAGGATATTGAAAAAATATTTCAAGGCATAGACTAATCTTGAAAAAAATATTTTAAGGTACTAACGAGTACTAAAAAGATACTTAAGAATACTGATAAGTACTGAAAAAATACTAGTGATGGCAAAGGAGAGAGAAAAATATGAAAAAAATAATAATTTCTTTTTCCAAAACCTAAGTTTTGTAGCCAAAACCTAGGTTTTGTTTGTGATGTTTAGCAAACTTTGACTGAAACCAAAGTTTTGTTTTCAAAACCTAGGCTTTAAAAATAGGTAAACAGAAAGATCGTAAGTTTATTACAACAAGTAAAAGCTCATGTTTTAGGTTGGTTTTCATATTTTGCTTCCTCACAACATAATTACACCAGTCTCAGGTCTAAAGGTGAAAGATTGGTGGGATGAAGGAGAAAGATTGAGGGCTCACCAAAGACCTTGTAGCCTAGTGGCATGAAGCTTCCTAATGACTAGGAGGTTGCGATTTCAATCTCACATGAAACCTTAAACCGTTAGTGCTACTTTTAATTTTTTTTAAAAAAAATACCCAAAAGATTCTGTGCTTGTTTGGGAAACTTATAAACCATGATGTCAAAAGTATTTTTTCGTAAGTCGAGACAAAATTTATTTTAAAATCTTGAAAAAATATTTTAAGGTACTAATAAATACTAAAAAGATACTTACTGACTAGTAATGAAATAATACTTCATAATCTTAAAAATTTATTTTAGGATCTTGAAAAACTATTTCAGGGATAGAGTAATCTTGAAAAAAAAAATGCAAGATACTAACGGATATTAAAATGATATTTAAAGATATTGATTAGTACTGAAAAATACTTCTTAATCTTAAGAATTTATTTTAGGATTTTGAAAAAATATTTCATGTACTAACTAATCTTAGAAAAAAAATTCATGATACTAAAACGATAATTAAAGATACTGCTAAAAAATATTGATGATGGCGTAGGAGAAAGAAAAATCTGGAAAAAAAAACATTTTTTTTTCAAAACCTAGGTTGTATTGCAGAATAGCTTTTGAACATTTTTTTACTATTGGAAAACTTTTGCCAAAATCTAGATTTTCAAAATCTAGGTTTTATTTTCATCCAAACATTTCTCTCTCATTACACCATGCAGCTCTTACATACAAACAGTGAAACCTATTTTATAGCATTTCACTAAAATAATACTACATCACAGGCGATTTGTACATCTCCGTACATATGACTTAAAAACTTTGAGGCTATGTTTGGTTTGGGAGATGGGGAGAGGAGGGAAAAATTTTTTTGGAAGTACATTAACCAAATTTCCATTGATGAAAATAATGTTCTTTTTTGTTAAAAGTATATTTTAGGAACATTGAAAATTTGCTATGGGCAATTTTGTAAAGATGAGAGCTCAACTTTTCTTCCCACTCTCTCCCCTTAAGCCAAACAAAATGTAAGAAATTTCTTATGGAGGGAGTACTTGTACAGGATATTTTGTTAATAATATATATTAAGCTCCCTCACTAAAATAATAAAAGAATTGATGGTTGGGGGAATTTTTACGCACTGATGATTTTAAACTTAGAGGATCGTTATAAAATTTTGATGGTGAAAATAGGAATAATTTTAATAATTTGTGTTTCACGCAAAATTATTTTTTGATATATGATATCAAAGAAAGTTGGCATAATAAGATTATTTATTTGAAATATTATGATCATTAATATTGATGAATTTGATTGTGCTATGGAAAGAAAGCAATCCAGGGTTCGGATCTTTCTTTTTGACCAACATCAAAAGGTTCGGATGTAAGTAAACAAAAAGTCTTCAACTCTTCATTATACTTTCAATACTGATAAAGACTTAAACCACAAGGCACAAGGCAGTATAAATAATTTGGGAAAATGTAACACCCCCGAATTTATAGCAGTTATAATAACATAAAATTTCCGTATACTTTATAAATAATAACCAAAATCCAAAATATCTAAATTCGGGAGGTGTCACCACCGCACTTGTGTGGGACAAGTGCAAGACTATGAACTACATTAAATAAATCTAAATCTAAATAAAAATGTTTTACGCAAAACCAAAACAAAATAATAAAAATAAAATAAAATAATTAAATGAAATCATAATTAAAATTTGACGACTTCCTCACTTCTCACTGCTAGCCCCAATCTTTGAAACCTGTTCACTAAAATTCTGCTCCCCCAAAGGATCATCGCAGCCCAAGAATACAAACATCAGCAAACGCTAGTAATCCTAATTAAATAAAGATGAAATAAAATAAAATAAAACAGAAATAAATAAATAGATAAATAATTTGATATGAATTGAAATAAAATAAATTAATTATAAAATAAAATAAATTAATTCCAAAATAAAATAATTATGAAATAAGATAAATTAATTACAAAATAAAATTAAAATAAATTAATTACAAGATAAAATAAGATAAGGACATCATATGTGTATATGTATGAATTAAAAAGGATGTCATTGTTTTTAGAATTTTCTAGTGGGAAGAGAACCATGGTAGACTCGGATATCCTGCCAGTCTACCCTGTGACCCGGAAACCTGCCAGTCACAAATCATCATCAAATTGGTCCTAGATCATTTTCTTCCTAGTGTGCACACCTCTTCCCAAAGTTGCTACTTGTAACATCCCAAATTTCATGTTCGAAAATCGTGTCGGTCTACACTTAGTTTTAAGAAAATCAACAGAGTTTGAGATGCTACAGCTTAGAGTATTGCGGAAGTGGATAGCGTGCGCTAAGATCCGGACAACGAGTATCTAATATAAAATGCTCAGACATGTGATGATGCCTGACATAAGCTGGATATATTAAATATCCCGAAGGAATATTCATGTGATACAATTTACAGAGATTAAATACAATTCTCTGATAAAGAAAGTTTTAAGCTAGACCTACGCCTTGGAACCTAACATCAGTTAATCAGACAATTTGGCCAGGTCGGTGTTCAATCTAATGGGAGTCTCACCAACTCTATGGCGACTTGTGACAACCCACCAATGAACCCTTCCTTAGTTTAAGCACCAAATGATTTGAAATAACTTTATTAGATTCATGCCAGAACTAAGTCCTAATAACTTCTACCGACCTTCGTCTTCAACCACTGCCTCTTCATGGCTCTACCCACCGGCATCTTCTCTATCCCGGTTTCTTCCCTGTACTATTCATTAAGACTGAGGTCCAATGCCCATTGGACCTCAGGTAACGGTTAACCTCAGGTAAACAGTATATGACCGGATTACAATAATAAATATTCAATGATAACTTTCAAACTCATAACAACAAGTAACATAACACAGCCACTGCAATATATATGTTACCCCAATCTGCACATAACCAGTGCCACGATGGCCTATCGTGTCCTCAGCGCTAAGAAAACTCAACGGTGTTATCAAGACTATAATCCGTATTCATTTCAACATATCATGAGCAACTTTCAAAACAGAGTTTCAACATATGAACACAACTATCATATATAAGCATACCATAAGCATAAGAGTTAATGTTACAATACGCGTTCGTACCTTCGTTTGACGGCTTTTTGGGTACGTTCGTCGTCGGTACACGTGCACAATCTATCCTAAAAGGGTAATATCGTCTCAATTAATTCTTAAACAATATTTCAAGAGACACCTTGGCCACACTTGACATTTTTACCCTTGAAGGATTTATTTTCAATTATTTCCTCATAATTTTCGGAAAATCGCTGATGCAGAATTTCTAGGCAGAATTTCGTCTAACTTTGGAAAATCATAACTAATTCCAGAAAAATCAAAACGAGGATCCGTAAAATTTCCCGGAATCCTTGAGATCTCTACTTTCAAGGAAAAATACTGGAACTTACCCAGAACTCATGGATAATTCTCGGTTTCAACATTTCTAACCGCTGCCCAGATTTTCGCCCAGAAAACATAGCCTAACTTCTAAGATTTTTATCTTTTTGCACAGAGCTTCAAATAACACAAACTTTATATATTTGGAAAGCCCTAGATGTCTACTTTCACCATGAATTTTCTCAGAATTTTAGAACATCATCTTCTTCATAAAATACTGGCGTTTTTACCCCTGACTCCAGGAATCACTAATTGATGAAATTTTGCCAGAGCTTCGCTATTTTGATCATAATCTTCCAAAAATTTTGCTATAACTTCTTCTTCATCAAATTTTCGAAATAAAACCATTGGAAACCATAAAAACATGAAAATAAAACTGGAGTTGGAAGATTGATGATCAAAACAACATTTTCTAGCATTTCTACTTCATAAACTAAGAACTTAAACTTAAAAGCTAAAAACTCTTTTACCTCTTGAAGAACACTTGCTTCCTATTTCTTGCAGCTCCTCACTCTCTCTCTTTCTCTCTATATTTCGGTCTAGGCTTGAGGAATTGGTGAGGAGAATGTGAAGCCTAAGATCTCTATTTATAGCCAGCCTTGAGTAGCCTCCAAACAATTCCCAATTGATCCTAGCCTTTAATCCTACCTTGGCCAAGAGGTTTTAATCCTATCCCTCCACCTCTCCCTAATTCGTCCCTCTCTCATCTCTCTCCTTCAATTTTTGCTTTGTCCCCAAGTCATACTACTTCCTCCTCAAGTTGTCCTAATTAATCCCAAATGCTAATTTAGTTAGGTGTAAGTGGGTGTTTTAATTCATAATCTAATTTCACTTTTAAAATCCTAATTTTATGATTAGATTTATGGTGATTTTTAACTTCTCAAAACACTTAGGTATTAATCCTAAAAGTAAACGGAAATGACTTTGGAAATAGCCAAGTTGAAGCCCATAATTCACTGATCTCAAATATGTACTTATCTTTAATACTTAGTTTCAATATTTCAAGATATGATTTAATTCCTATAGATTCTCATCTAATTTAGCTAATTAAACCACAACTTGCTCCCCAAGTTTAAGAAACTTGCTCCCTAAGTTTAACCTTGGTAACTTTGACTCTCCTTTTACTACACTCACACACTCACACAACATTTGACCACACACACATCCTCCCAATACACACACAATTCGGCACACACACAACACATACACACTTGCCTTGGCTTCTTCCACACTCTAAACTACTTATCTCATAAGTTTGCATTTTTGAAATAATTTATTCCTTCTTAATTTGTGCCCAAGAAACCGTCCCCTTCCTCCTGTTTTTACTTATTCAATTACATTTTTAATGTTCTCACATTTTTAAGGAGGAAATTCTCTCATTGGTCCCCTTAGATTTTAGGTTTTAAGGTTACTATAACGTGTTTCTTCTATTTATTTACCATTAAACAAGAATTTTCGTCCCATTAGGAATAATTGGTTAAACCCTAATTTTAATCTCTATTATAGTGTTTTAGGGGTTACTAGACTTAATTACCAAAATTTCTAATTTAATTTTGATGATTAATAACTTCTTGTATCCCAATCTTAGCTTCTATATACCATTTGGTCTTTAATTTAATTGGTATTTTCTTAATTATGACCTTTATAAATTGATTACTAGCTAATTCCAAAATTTACTAAAGTATATTAATTATTGCAATTTCAATCGCCCAATAATTGTTCCTAATTGATTTCATCATCCTCTGATGATTTTAATTGCTTAAAGATGGTATAATTCCTAAAAATAATAATAAATCAATTAAAAATTTAGAGACAACATACTCTCTTATATCATGTCCCATCATTGACCTTTTGTCAATTGATTCCAAAGGAAAATTGCCTAACATTAAAATCAATAATTTACACAAATTTTGAGACCACATATTCACCTATTGTAATAGGTGTTATTTATCAAAATATAATATTTACATGTATTATGAAAATTGGGGTATTACTGCTACTAGTGTCCCGGATATCCTGTCAGACACTACTTTGGGAAGAACGGATATATCGGTTTACATCAAATAACATATCGGAGGCTTAAAGCCTAAAGGTTGTGTTCATCACTTTAGGAGGCACTATCCCAAAGTTATCCTCCCACTAATAAATTATTTTAAATAATTTAGACTCATAAAAATTCCTAAATTATTTTTATCAGGTGTATTCAGATATTTGTATCAATAATAATAAAATCTTTAACTCTTGTAAGAAAGAGTTGATCTTAATTTCACAAACCCAAGAATTATAACTCTTTATAAGAGCTCGTGAGTTTTCTCAAATATAATCATTAAAATGTTGACTCTATTTTATTATAAGATTTCCCAATTTGAACTATAAAGTAATTACCCATGGGTTCCTATAAGATGTTCATAGGAAATTCTCAGGATTATCATTTAAACTCAACTTCTACTCATCATCCTTTTTTTTAACTATAAAGTAAATACTCATGGGTTCCTATAAGATGTTCATGGGAAATTCCCAGGACTATCATTTAAACTTAACTTCTACTCATCATCCCTTTTTTTTTAATTTTAATCATTCAATATTCGGCCATATGAATCAAGAGGCATATGTATCCGTAAAGCACAGCGAGAATAATCCCTTTTCACGATGAATGTGTTCCCTAAATCGAGACGAAAGTAAACCTTCCCAATAAACCTATATTCCTACGGAAATCCGTATAGCCCCTGTCCAATTTACAATTTGAAACAATCCCAATCTTGCAAAGACAACATTTATAAGCATGCATCACAAAATTATTTTCAAATTCAAGAAACGTAAGCGAAAGAGAAGACTGCCATTTGAATCATAATTGCAGCAATTAAATCAATTTCAATCTTGAATGTTGGACGAATAATAATATATGCCATGCATATGCCCCTAATCAGAATCTATATGTCGAGAATGAAGTAGACCCCGCCAACCATTATAAAAAAAAATACATGTATCGATTAATTACTATGGTCATGGGGATTAGGATTACCTGGTTTCTGTGTTTGCTAAATTCCTAGAAGAGCTGTTTGCCGTAGAGTAGGAGAAGAGAAATATGAGCGATGACTAAAATTAGGCGGCTAGACCTAAACTTATAATTAGACTTCTAGGGTTTTAGCTATGGGCTGGGCTCTGGGCTCTTTAGCTATTGACAATTAATAAATAATTAAAAACCAACAACATTTACTCTGTGATTTAATATGTTATTCAAAGATGAAATAGGTAAACCCATAACGTGGAAAGGTTTTTTTTTTCCACGGAATAGAAAAATGAATCTGCCCATTATATTCTTATATTTATATAATAGCTTGGTTGAACAAAAATATTTGTTATTATTATACAAGATATATACAAATTTAAATATTTTTATATCGATAAATAATACAGTTATTTAAAAAAATTATATCGCACATAAGATATGTTCTTATATTCATAAAATATCGTTGTGGTTACGATCATATAGGATACAAATTTGAATAATTTTATTTTGATGAATAGTACAGTTTTTTCTTTAAAAGGAGAATTATATTGTAGATAAAGATAAGTATTTGTTTGTTTTATAAAAAAAAAAATCATAAAACAATATTATTAAATTCTATCTATCAATATAAATTTAATAGAATCAAATATATCTAAACTAACTAAACTAATCAAATTAATCTAAACTAATAAAATTAGATAATACTATACTATTATTATTATTATTATCATCATCATCATTATTATTATTATTTTATTTTTATTATTACTACTACTACTACCATTATTTATTATTATTATTATTATTATTATTATTATTATTATTATTAACAATAATAATAATAATCTGGGGTATTACAGAAAATATCAATATGATATTAAGGAATTGAAAAGATATAAATAAATAAAAGTCTTAGTATATGTATAGATTCAAATTGTGAAATTGCATATTTACTTCCATTATCAATTGGCATATACACTTATCAATAATAACAATATGACTTATCAATATGACACATACACTTGTCAATTGTAACACTATAACTCGCTAGCAATGACGGATCCAAGGATTTTAATGACGTTGGTCAAAAATAAAAAAAAAATAATATATATGTTCCGCTGTAGAACACATATCTCTAGCCTCAATGGACTAGTAATTAGTTTATATGGGAAGAATGTCTTCTTCAAGATATATATAGGTTTAAACACCAAAGAGAAGGAAATTACTCATCAATGATATTTATGAGGAAAATATCACAAAATGTATGATGATTGTTGTACTACACAAATATGGTGATAGCCAAAGGGAGTGGAGTGTGTGCACAGTGAGACTAAATGTAGAATAGATTAATTAGAGTGTGTACCTTATGGGTGATCTCCTATTTATAGAGATTACCTCTAGGGTTTCAGTCCGTTATTATGTGTGCTGATTATGCGCCTCCACATTCTCAAATCTCTGCTCCACTACTTGCACCATCCATGATTATAGGCATGATCATAGGAGAATTAGTGTTTTACCTGATTATGGAAGGATTCTGTCATAAAGCCTACTTATTTGGCCGCCTATCAACTAGGTCCATTATATGCGTCCATAACAGTTGCCCCCAAGCTCAGTATTTCAGGCCTCTAAGATGCTGAGATTAGCTGCCTGACTATTTCAGACTTTGCTTATTCGAGTTACTTCCATTCCGCTGCTTTCAAGATTCCTTGAATCTGAGTTTGCTTTTGACTTGCCCCTAGCATGCCTTCCGAGCTGGTTTTCCGCAACCATAATGCTTTCATGATAACCAAGATTATGTTTGAAATTTTTAACTTGGCTTGACGAGTTAATTAACCTTTGCCACGTGCTGCCCTTAATCCAGGGTATCATGTAAGTGTGCCAACATACAAAGGGGTGTGACTCCTCAATGAAATTGACAGTTGTTCACTGGCTCGCGTCTTAGCGTATAACTACCATTTCCCAAGTAGTGGCCACGCCAGCCGCCTTTGATTTTCGTGCACATTTAATGTTCATGTCATTTCGTATAAGCCATCATTGCACTTTTTAGGGTTTTAAACCTAATTCTCAATGCTGACGTTGTTACCCCTAGCTCTTCAAATTTAAAACTGTTGGTGTTATTATCCTTGACTCCTCAACTTCTCAACACCTGTATATTCTCATGAGCTTCTTTGTTTCAACACTTTACACTTAAAACTTCAACTTCTCAGAGAACTTCATTTGCGCTAAGCTTTCTCGCAAAACTTTCTCCTTCCTCTTCAAACCTTTCCAGAATCAGGTAAAAGTTCTTTATTTTCCTGCTTCATTCTTTTTCGCGATATTTTACCTGTCATTCTTCTCTTTTTCACTTGCATTCGTCCAAAGACTTCTTTCTCATAACTTTTTGGGTAGGTCTTCAGGGGTTTCTTTGAGTTTTTAAGGAAGTTCTTAGTGTTCTTGGGCTCAAATCCTAAACAACTCACTCGGACCAAAATCCTAATGTGCCCTTAGACATGTATGGTAGGCCAATCCCCGTAGAAGATATAGAAATAATTCAAAAGCTCTCTGACAAAGCAAGATTCTGGTTTTGGTCCATTCCTCGCACTGAGGAGTCGATCAAAGTAGATCTTCTTCAATACAAGGGAAGTGGGAGTAAGAAAAGCGTTCAAACTCAAACACCTACCACTTCTAGACCAAAAGCCAATGTCTCAGGACCTTCTTCCCATCCTTCCTCTAATCCAACCGTAGAAAGTACCTCTATCCCGGCTTTCCAAACTCGAGGCCCAACACACCTTGTGACGATTACTACTATAAAAGCACTAACCTTGCTCAACTAGGTCGTGAGAGGGAGGTCGACCTACTTTTAGGCCACTGCCAACATAACATTGTTTTCCCTGCCATTCCGTCTTCTGCCGACTTGAGCCATCCCATCCTGGAGTCTTTTAATTATCACCGAGATGTCTTTGTTATGTCAGGTATATTTCTCATTTCTGAGTTTTACCTTTTCTCCATATAGGTATAGATGGCTTCATCGTCACACCCTACCGAACAATCCATGACGAGAGAGTCGGGCTCTTTCGATTCAGCCCAAGTCACAAATAGTCTAGGTTCACCAAGAGTGAGTAGCATCGCACTATGTATTAAAAGCACAATGACTGTAGAGGATTCCCCTCAACTCGGTGTTTCTGACAAGGAGGGTACACCCTGCGCTTACCCTAGGAATACGAATCAATCGCCTCTTGCCGAGATAAGAATAGTGACCCACATTTCTTTTTCTACTACCAAGACCTTATAACTCAGCTTGGCCTTAAATTTCCCTTCATTGACTTCCAAATGTGCCTCCTAACCCACTTGTACCTTGCTTCCACACAACTTCACCCTAATGGCTGAGCCTTTGTCATACCCTTCGAAAATTTATGTCGAGAGCAAGACATAACTTGCACCATTCCACTTTTCTGCTATTTCTTTTCTCCCCTAGAATTACACTCCACCAAAGGAAAACCCAAAAAAATTTGTTGGACCTCGCTACAGAGTGTCCGCAACGTGGGCTATTCAAGCCTTTTATTGAGTCTTTCAAAAATTGCAAGCCTTCCTTTTTCAAGGTTATTGCCGAGCCTAGGAAACAGCCTTAGTTTCTTCAAACTTCTGATATTGGGGTAGTTGAGGAGATATTCCTCCTTATTGGACAAAGGACCATCACGGTCTTTCCCCCAAGTCCTTTAACCCATCATTAAACAACCTCACCTTAGCTAAGGAAGAGGCGATCATCCCAATAGATGTTCTTAGGGAGCAAAGTGGTCTCCTTGATTCAACCGACTACATTCCAACCTTTTTAGCTAGAATATGAATCACGGCAAGTACGAACATTATTTCTCATTGTGTTGCATTACATGTTTCTTGATTATTGATAGTTTACTAACAGCAGTCTGTTTTGTCTTGCAGATTCAAGGATGGGAAAAAGGCTATCTTACATGAATGTGGTTGATCATGAAGAGGCCAACAAGGACCACGGCCCCACCAAAAAGAGAAGTGCCCCCGAGGCTGGGAAGGGTAAACACCTCAGTTATCCCAAAAAAATCCAAAATGACCAAGAGCACCTCGGCACTGAAAGCTACAGGTGCCTCTGCTTTTATCGCTCAGGTGCCAACTTCAGAGCCCTCCTCAATTCCTTCTGCTTCAACACTGACTCAGCCAACCAACCAAAATCCTCCATCTCCTTCCAACATATTGTCATCCCGGTCTTATTTCTAGATCAATGGGATGAATAAGGACAACCAGATTAGTATCTGTCCTCCGACGAGTTTCTTTAAGGCCCAACGTACCACTGACGCTGAGGTTGACAAGTTGTTAAAGATTGAGCACTATGCTTTAAGGGCAATGAGATTGGCTCAAACCACGACTCATATGAAGAATAAATGGGCTGACGCAAAAGAGAGGCTGAGGTTTGTTGGCTTTAAGAGGGAATTAGCAGTCAAGGCGGCAGAACAGGCAGCGGCAAAGGCACTTGAGGAATGTTATGTTGTAGAACACAAATGTCTAGCCCCAATGGACTAGTGATTGGTTTATATGGGATCGAATATCTTCTCCAAGATGTATATAGGTTTAAACACCAAAGAGAAGGAAATTACTCAGTGATCTCTATGAGGAAGATATCATACAATGTCTGATGATCACTGTGCTACACAAATGTATATAGGTTTAAACGCCAAAGGGAGTGGGGTGTGTACACAGTGAGACTGAATGTAGAATAGATGAATTGAGAGTGTGTACCTTATGGGTGATCTCCTATTTATAGAGATTACCTCTAGGGTTTTAGTCTATTATTCTGTGTGCTGATTATGCGCCTCCATGTTCTCAAATTCTTGCTTCACTACTTGCACTATCCATGATTATAGGCATGATCATAGAAGAATTAGTGTTTTACCGGATTATGGAAGGATTCTGTCATAAAGCCTACTTATTGGGCCGCCTATCAACCATGCCCATTATATGCGTCCATAACAATATCATAAATAAATGTACTTGAAATACAATAGATACTTAATATACAAAAAATTAAAAGAAATCTATTACAAAAATTAAGAACACTTCACTTGACTATTACTCTATAGTTTTCATATTATTAGACTCGTCTATAATTGAATACATATTAAAACTCAAAACAATTTCTTTTTCAAAATATATAATCAAAGAATCATCAAGAAATTGGTCTTCCATTTTATTTCGAAATATTTTCTTAATTATCTTCTTAGCAGAGAAAGATCTTTTAGTAATTGTTATAGAAATTGGAAGAATGAGTACAAGTCTAATCACTCTATCAATAAGAGAGTAAATGATGGACTTTCCAGCTCTTTCTAGCCCTTGACATAATTCAAATGTAGTTTATAAATTAATCAAATCTAGATGTTTAGTAATGTCAAGCTCAAAATGTTATAACTCTTTTAAATGCAATTTTTCAAATCTCTGAAATAAATTTTACCAACAAGTTTGCAAATATCATCATGATTAAATTTTAATAATTTTATTAAACTGGATTCAAAAGTGTGGTTGCAATGAAATATAACAATCAACACTTGGTCAGATGCTATATTGCCGAGAAAAAGGTTTTGTAGTTCTCATTCTTCAAAGATCCCTTATTTTAAAAAAAAAAAAAAATAGAAGGGGTGGGGGCCACCCCTCACCCCCCAATTAGGTATGCCCTAGCTTGCTAGATAAATTCAAAATTTGAATTTATATCACTAAGGTTTCTTGAGAGTTTTCAGACGATGAATCATATACTAAGACTTTTTTATGTTTCTTGGGGCTATTGCGATTTTCCCATATAATTTTTGGAATCCAATTTACATTTAAAATTTTATATTTAAGCTGTCAAAATACTCTTCTTAAGAAAAAAAAAATGACTATATTACTTACTCTAATGCAAGGCAAGCATTATTGTCAAATTTACGAATTGACTCTATGAGTTTACAGTTTATACTTTTGTATCTTACTAAATCGAATCGAGTCATTGATAAATTCGTGTCAGCTGTAAATCAGTCAAACTCACGAGTTTACACATTAATTTTACCGTTTTTATATTTCTAGCTTTCAAAACCGTGTTAACTCACTTTTAAACTCGTGTTAACTTTTTCAATTTTGTCATCCTTAATTGCTTTATATTTAAATTTTAGAGAAATTTATTTTTTAAATATAATAAATTATGAATGTTGATATATTTAATTTTAATTATTTGGATTTAAAATATATTTAAATTAAATTTTTATCATTTTTATATTGTAATTATTTAATTATACACTGTTAATACCCATTGTTGTCAAACTCGCGAATTAACTCTCTGATTTTACCGTTTTTACTTTTATACCTTACTAAATCAAGTCGAATCACTAATAAAATCGTGTTAGCTATGAACTCGATTAAACTCACAAATTTACACACCAAGTTTAATATTTTTACGTTTCTAGTTTACAAAATCGTTTTAATTCACTTTTAAACTTGCGTTAACTTTTTAAATTTTATCATCCTCAATGGCTTTATATATGAATTATATAGAAATTTATTTATTAAATATAATAAATTATGAATGTTGATATATTTAATTTCAATTAGTGAGATATAAAATTTATTTAAATTAATTTTGGTCATTTTGTATATTTTAATTATTTAATTATACAATGTAATACATATTTAATTATAAAAGTAAACTTTTATAAGTTTACTATTTAAGTTCACATCATTATCAAAGGTTTGCTTAAACTTGTGAGTTTTGAGTTTGTCAACCTGTTAATATATATTAAATTATAAAAGTAAACTCTTATAAGTTTACGATTCGAGTTATCAATACAAAATTATGTCATTATCATGAATTTGTTTAAATTTGTGAATTTAACAACGTTGAAGGCAGGCACTAACAATTAATAATTGATAAATTTGTAATCAGTAATCAGATATAATAATTAATAATAGATAATTAACTGTTTAATGCAGTTATCTTTTTTATTTTAAAACGTATGGATTTTAAAATCTTTTTTCCCTAAAATATACTAGAAACATATTATCTTAATCCTGGGTTATAATTCTGTTTTTTAGGACAAACATACGTTATCCTTAAGCATGTAAATCATATATAACATAATATAAATGAGGATATAAAGTATTTTATTTAAAAAAAATTAAGTTGAGTCAAAAAAATTTAAGGGCTTCATCTAAATATATTTTTTTATAACGAGTCATCCAAATATTTAATACTCTCTCCAGTCCTAATTATAGACAATATTTAAGAGTTGATTTTAGTCCTAATTATATGATAACATTCTAATTTTTGTTAATTTCTTCATAAAAACGCCTAGTGATACTTTCTTAATAACAACTAAACACAATAATAATTTAATAATGCATCTATATATCCTATAAAGAAAGTAATAATTGCAAATCATTAATACCACATATAGCTTAATTGCACTGTTTTCTTAATTGTACGGTTTTTTTAAATAAAATATTTTTTAGCAATTTCTATCGTATTTCTCTCATATCACCCCTACTAATACTCCCTCCACAATAATTAATTTAATAATATGCTTATATTGAGAGATTCTTCTTTCTTTTTTATTTTTAAATGAAATAATTTTAATATTTCTTTAAAAATATTTTCCGGGAAATATCCGTGCAAAGGGATTGATATAAAATGTAGGCAACACATATAATGATTTCGTATTCCTATGAATTTGTTAGAATTTTACAATAAAATGCTAATACAGGCTGGCGGGATCATAACCAAATTTGGGAACTACCGCAGCTGGAAAAACATTTTTTGGAACTGATGGAATGCACAAACGCCGTGGGTTTGTTTTAAAATTTATATAAGAGTATTTTAGAAAATTGAGTAAAATTATAACTAATTTAACCCATCTTCTTAATCTCCCCAAAATCTATTAAATATATCCTACAATTAGTATAGGAGATAGTATTACTTTTCACATGCGTGTTAGTATGTTTTAAAAAAACAATAAATTGAATATTAATTTTGTTTCTTTTTATATTTAAAAATTGAATACACCTATTAACGATGATAAAAATAATATTTATATTTATATTTAAAGATTACAAGATTTTTATTGATCAAGATTCTCTAATGATTCTGTTAACATAATTTAGCAAATTAAATCATTCTCTTATACCATTGTAATCCACCTCTAATTATCATATAGTTAAAGATATATAAAATATGATAACCTAGATTATATCTTTATCCAAAAAAAGCAGATTTCAAACTTAATTAAGATTAGATATACATACAACATCCACGACAATCTGACGTTTCTTTTTCTTCATAAAGGACTCTTGAGCCTCCATTGATCTCCACACACTTCTCTTCTCTCTCCCTCACACTCTCAAGTCAATATGGCTTTTCAGAAAATCTTTTTTTCTCTGGTTTGTTTTCTCAGTCTCTTTAGTTTTCTCACTAATGCTCTTAATGTGTCTCACGATGGAAGAGCCCTTATCATCGACGGCCAACGTCGAATTCTCATCTCTGGTTCAATTCATTATCCCAGAAGCACACCAGAAGTAATAATCAAATCCTTCTTCTACTGTTAATTCTGAAAATATGTGTTTTTTTTCCTGATTTAATGCGAATTGTTGCTAATAATGAGTTTGATGATTAATTATGTAGATGTGGCCCGATTTGATGCAAAAAGCCAAAGAAGGAGGACTGAATACGATAGAGACATACGTATTTTGGAATGCTCATGAACCAGTTCGTCGTCAGTATGATTTTTCTGGGAATAATGATCTTGTTAGATTTCTCAAGACCGTTCATGAGGCTGGACTTTATGCTATTCTTCGCATTGGTCCTTATGTTTGTGCTGAATGGAATTATGGGTAAGTTTAATTATTTAATTATTAATTAATATATTTTATTTTCAATATATACAAGTGTGTATATAATAATTTCTAAATTGTTTTATTTTTTTAGGGGTTTCCCTGTTTGGTTGCATAATTTGCCTGGTGTTGAGATGAGGACGGCAAATAATGTGTTTATGGTAAGTTAATGATTTCTTTAATTAGTTATTTTTATGCTTTATATGTTTTAAATATATTACCATAGTAAAGTTATTCATACAATGTTTCTAATTATTATTTGGTTTTACAGAATGAGATGCAGAATTTTACTACCGTGATAATAAATAAGATTAGGGAAGCAAAACTTCTTGCTTCTCAAGGTGGTCCTATAATTATTGCCCAGGTACATACATAATAGTTCATGTCATGAACTAATTTTTTATGGAAAATATATGCAATTATAAAAATAATTTTATTTATTTATTTTCTTGAATTAATAGATCGAGAATGAGTATGGGAATGTTATGGATCCTTATGGAGATGCTGGAAAGGTGTACATAGATTGGTGTGCTTCAATGGCCGAGTCTTATAACATTGGAGTTCCATGGATCATGTGCCAACAAAGTGATGCTCCTCAACCAATGGTAAAACTATTTAATTAGATTTTTTTGCAAAATTTTAAATTAATTCTTATTTTTTTTAGTACAATTATTCTTTTCCTAATTATACTTTTTATTGGTTCAATTTATCAGATCAACACATGTAATGGTTATTATTGTGACCAGTTCACTCCCAATGATCCCAATAGCCCTAAGATGTGGACCGAGAATTGGGTGGGATGGTAAGTTTCAACACACATAAATGTTACTTTTGTTTAGTAGTCATTAATTAATTCATTTTCATAATTATTATTTTTATTATTATTAAAGGTTCAAAAGTTGGGGAGGTCAAGATCCTCACAGAACAGCTGAAGACGTTGCCTATGGGGTAGCTAGATTCTACCAAACTGGAGGAACCTTACAAAACTATTACATGGTAAATTTATATATATATAGTAAATGCTTGAAAATATAATTTTAAGATTATGAATATTCATCAAATATTGTTTTATTGTTACAGTATCATGGTGGTACCAACTTTGGTAGAACTGCCGGTGGTCCATACATTACAACCTCGTATGACTATGATGCTCCTCTTGATGAGTTTGGTACGTAAATTTGATTGATTCTTTATACTATACATATATATTTGCTTAACATATATTTAATTAAATCTGATTCAATTATTTGCAGGAAACATTGCTCAACCAAAATGGGGCCATCTCAAGAAACTTCATGAAGTTTTGCAATCAATTGAAGAAAACCTTGTCTATGGCAATGTCAAGGAAACTGATCTGGGTAATTCTGTCAAGGTACATCATTATAAATAAAGAATATTTATTCATCAATTGTCACAAATTAAAGTATATATGATTTGATGGAATTTGAAGTTGTTAACTAATAATAATGGTTGATGTTGAAAATATTGTAGGCCACTGTGTACGCTAGCAATGGATCATCAAGCGTGTTCTTGAGCAACAGCAACACTACTTCTGATGCAACTTTCACATTCAATGGAAAGCAGTATACAGTTCCTGCTTGGTCCGTTTCCATTCTTCCTGATGGAACAACTGAAGAGTATAACACTGCAAAGGTGAGATTTTTTGTACAACATTTGACACTTTTTTTAATGAAAGTACATTACTCCTCACGGTTAATGAGGTAATGAGACGGCGAAGCAGACAATTTCGAAAGAAAGACATTAGGATGTTGCACAACATTCGAATTTTTTCCCCCTCCTTTTTGGTATAGGGTTACAAAGAATCTAGTAACATGTTTTCTTTTTTGTGGTTAATTAGATTAATGTTCAAACCTCTGTGAATGAACATTGGCCAAACGAAGCCCAGAAGCAACCAGAATCATTGAAGTGGATGTGGAAGCCTGAAAATATTCATAATGCTCTCAAAGGGAAATCTCATTCTTCTGCAAACAAACTCATTGATCAAAAGGAAGTCACTAGTGATTCTAGTGACTACCTGTGGTACATCACTAGGTAAAGTCATCATACTCTTTTCACTAATCTTTTCTCATGTTTTAATATCTCTTTTTTGTTCTAATAATGTCTTATATATTATGATCCTGAAGGCTTAACAATCTTTAACTTTATTTCTCTTTTGGTATAGCCTTCAACTTGGCAAAGATGATCCTGTTTGGAGCAATGACATGTCTCTTAGAATCAATGCTAGTGGCCAAGTAATTCATGCATATCTCAATGGACACCATATTGGTAAAAGAACATTACTTTATAATGCTCCGTTCTCATACATAAACTCAATGATTAGTTTAATTGACATAGTGTTAATCTGTTGAATGTGTAGGAACTCGTTGGGCTAAATATGGCATTCTTTATGATGATGAGGTTGAATTTAAGATCAAATTGAATAAAGGAAAGAATGTGATTAGTTTGCTCAGTGTCACTACTGGACTACAGGTATAATCTTATTGATATCAGTTAGTGCAAATTTGAACATATATTGTATAATTTATGCTTGTTTGATTTAATTATAATGATCTATTTCATTTGTATAAACAGAATTACGGGTCGTTCTTTGACACATGGCACACCGGTCTAGTTGGACCAATTGAGATAGTTGGTAAGAAAGGGGACGAGACAATCATCAAGGACTTATCTTCTCACAAGTGGCGCTACAAAATTGGGTTGGATGGTTGGGAGAAAATGTTCTTTAGTGACGAGTCTAGTTCCAACAAAAAATGGGCATCAGACCAATTGCCCATAAACAGAAGCTTCACTTGGTACAAGGTAAGTGCTTGGAAATTTACACATTGTATTATTTTTTGAGTCCAATGATTAAACTGTAGATAACTGATTTATTTACCTGTAAAACTGAATTTGGTAGACCACATTCAAAGCTCCTCTTGGAAAAGACCCTGTGGTGGTTGATTTAGAAGGACTTGGAAAAGGATATGCTTGGGTCAATGGTAACAACATTGGTCGCTATTGGCCTGCATACTTGACTGCAGCAGATGGTTGCAGTAATGATCCTTGTGATTATCGTGGTCAATATTCTGCTACAAAATGTATTTCTAACTGTGGAAAGCCCTCACAAAAATGGTTAGTTGATTTTTTTCCCTCTTTTTTTTTTTCAAATTTTTTATAGGCCTTTGATCGTTGCATGTATATTTGTTTTGATGATTAACCTTTTAAATATATTTTTAGGTATCATGTTCCTCGATCTTTCCTTAAAGACGGTGACAACACATTGATTTTGTTGGAAGAAATGGGTGGAAATCCATCATATGTGAATTTCCGAACTGTTAGTGTTGGAACTGCCTGTGGAAATGCCTATGAAAACCACACATTGGAGCTATCTTGCCAAAGTCGTCCAATTTCTGCCATTAAATTCGCCAGTTTTGGAGATCCTCAAGGAACATGTGGTTCATTTTACAAAGGCACATGTGAAAGCAGCAACAATACTTTATCAATTATAGAGAAGGTAATTAATTAATGTTTTAAATTTTTTATATTTTATGCATTCATTCAGAGATTAATTAATTGATCGAATAACTAATTTATATTATTTTTTTTCTTTTTGACATTATGCAGGCTTGTGTGGGTAAGCAGACATGCTCCATTGATGTTTCAGAGAAAACATTTGGGTCAACCAATTGTGGAAATATTGCCAAGAGACTTGCAGTGGAGGCAGTTTGTTAGGACCTTTAATTTCATATTTTAAAACAAACTAGGTTTTCTTTTCTCTTCTTTTTTTTTTTTTATAGTCCAAATGGTTAAGTTAGTTTGTCCTTTCAAGTTCCCTTTTTCGTTTTTATTTGAAGTTTGGTATTTGAATTTCCAGTTACAATTATTTAGGCACATTATCCTAATCTTTTGAGTTTACTTTACATAATAATTTTAGTTGATAAATTTTATGTTTACCTTTTTAATATTCCTCTATGAATCGTCAAAACCGTACCACTCACGAAAGCTTCAATCACCCTGGAGGATCCTTTTCTTCACTCACTAGGATAACTAATAAAAAATAAAAAAATCGCCCTGGAGGAACCTTGTCATCACTCACCAGGATAACTAATAAAAAAATGAATTAATTTTAATAATTTTACCGAGTTTGTAGCTCAGTCCTTACATTTTGACTCGTCACAACTAGATTCTTCTAAAAAAACAAGAAATCATGGTAATTTCTCAAGCAATGAATATAACACAAAGTTATCCTCTAAAAGATTCCAATAACAAGGGAGCCACAAACAATGTTTTATGCGCTGTAACTCGTCATTATATGATGTGTTACTTATTGTGAACATTTTTTATAATTACAATCTTTTTTGAAAGCACATACAATTTTTTTTTTTTGGAGGGGGCGGGGAGGACGTTTAGCCCCCGAGTTTTTACTCGTTCACGAAGAATAAAGAATGTCTGGTCATTAAAAAAGGGTGTTTATTTTTCCTAAAATGCCTCACATTTTTCTTTTTTAAAAAATCTTACCAATATGATTGAGCAATTGTTAAAGCTAAACAGAAGTGATAAACAATCTTTGTATTTTTCCATATAAAGTACACATGCTTAGTTAGAGTATTCTGGCAAAAAAATTATGTAAAGTATAATAAGGTTATTTATTAAAATAAAGATATTATTTTATTTGGATTACTCATTAACATCACAACTGCTGACCTATTGGGTGAAATATGTCTCTTTTTGCTCCCTTTAACCCGAAGTAAATAAAGTTGATAGACAATGAATAAATCCTATTAATTAAATTAAATCCATGATAAATACAAATGCATATTGTGTTGAATAAAATAATATAAAGTTAAATTTTTAATATAAGGACAAACAAAAAACTTCTTCTTCTTAACTTAACCCTATGATTCCAATCTTCTCTGAACATACAAAAAATAGAGATCCGAAAGCTCTTCTTTGTGGTTATAATGCCAAAATCTCAAATCGGCCCACTCGTCTTTATTTTGATCATTACTGGCCTCTTGAATATTCTTTAACTTTTTTTTTTCTTTGATTTGTTTTATTTTGTGTGTAATGTGGCTTTACTTTGTCTTCTTTATTATTGATAGAAATTCTCTTGTTAAGACCCTATAAAATCGGAAAAAAAAAACCCTCATATTCATACTAAAACCATGATGATTCAACCCCATATTTTTTGTAGAGAATCTTCTAATTGTTTCAGAGTAACTAGAAAGAGATTCTTTAACCAAGTGTCGATATCATTGGTACGACCAAGTGTCGCTAATTTAAGTTGTCATTTGTCACAAATTTATAGCTTCATTTGTCATATGCATCATAAAGTCACAACAATCAAATCAAATGAACCTTTCCCAACTTTTATATATATGATGCATTTAATCATGATAACTAAAACCATGAGAATCATTGAAAGTTTATTTTAATAATTGTGTTCAACAAAAAGTTTATTTTTTTTCTCTGGTTTGTTTTCTCAATAAAAAGAAGAAAAAAAATAGAACATTAGCCTACCACAATAATTGAACACACAACT
This sequence comes from Acacia confusa, assembly GCA_037074495.1. NCBI lineage: Eukaryota > Viridiplantae > Streptophyta > Magnoliopsida > Fabales > Fabaceae > Acacia > Acacia confusa. Next base: position 17,559,604 of record CM073511.1, read on the forward strand.
CAAAGTTAAATTATCTTTTCTTTCAGTAGTGACACAAACTTGCCAGAACGTGAATCCAGCACAATTGACAGTACACAATAAAGATGAAATATCAAACTATGGCAGTTTATTGCCAAAAACGAGGGCGGATATACTGGTGGTTAGGGTTTGCTCCCACCCCTAGAAATTTTTTCTTAAAAAAAGAAGATATATACATTTAGAGGCATGATTAAATAGGGTCCGGCACAAAACAGGGAGACGAGCTTGATTCAATCAGTAACCAACCGAGCCTTTGTAAACAAGTTGTTAATTCTTAAAAAAAAAAAAAAAAAATCTAATTTAATCATGTCTTTACTTATAAACTTGTTGATAAATTTTATTCTAAAGATTTCACATAATAAGAAAAATTGAATTTGAAGGTGGAGTTACAACATTTTGATCCAGAATTATATACGCTAAAAAATATATACAAATAGACTAAAGTATACTTTTAGTTTTTTAAGTTTACATGAGATATACTTTTGGTCCCTTAACTTTATAAAGTATACTTTTAGTCCTATAATTCTAACACCGTTAATTTTGCAAACGGAAAATGCAAACTCAAGAAATAACAGTGTAAATTTAAGTGATGACTATATAATTAAATGCTATTAAGAATATGGGTAAATTGAAGAATATATAAAATATGTCTAATTAAATGTTATTAGTTATCACTTGAGTTCGTTGCGTCAACGTTTTCCGTAAGCAACATTAACGGTGTTAGAATTTTAGGACCAAAAATATACTTTATAAAGTTAAGGGACTAAAAGCATACCTTATGTAAAATTTAAAGGACTAAAAGTATACTTTAGTCATACAAATATATACAATAGTATCTTTGTATTGTATCCAGCTCAATCTATTTAATTAATTTATTAATTACATCTGAATTATGTTAAGGAGCTAGTAACAATTGGAAAGTCTATCATTTACCCTTTTTTATTGGTAAAGTGATTAGACTTATACTCACTCTTTCAATTTCTATAGCAACTACTAACAAGGTGGAATTAGGATTTTTGTTAAGGGGCACCATTGAAGGATTTGGGGTCAGGGGTTCGGGGGCAACGCCCCCGAAAACTTTTTTTTTAAGGAAGATTCGGATCAAGAATGTTTAGTACTAGTACCACTTGACTTTGTATAATACCTTTCTATCCTAAAATATGGCAAATGACAATAATAACAAAATAGAAGAAACTTAAACTTTAATCCATCTCATAGCTCAAATAATAGTGGAACTTCACTACTCCTAACCAATAATTACATACATATATCTAGTTCCATTATTTTCTCAATCCAGCCGCAACCACAAACAAAAATTTAAGCTTACCTCTCTTGGAAAGAATAAATAAAGACCAAATAAGTATACAAAACATGATTTTTACACATAAAGGAACACTCCAAACTTTTATTTTTTTTCTTTCCCTGTTTTGGACGCACAACAACATGGAAATAGATAAATAAAGAGGGCATATCTTTTTTTTTTTTATGGACAATTACTCTCCAAATTTTTTTCTTTCCTTATTTTTTTAAAAGTTTGAAAATTTAAGGGGGGGCAACCATCAATGTCGCCCTGCCACTAACTACTAAAAGGTTTTTCTCTGTTATAAAGATAATCAAAAATAGGTTTCAAAATAGAATGAAAACAAATTTCTTGATGATTCTTTAATTACATACATAGAAAAAGAAATTGTTTTAAGTTTTAGCACGGATTTAATTATATATAAGTTTAACAATATGAAAACATGAAGAGTAAGAGTGAAGTGATTATGATCTTAATTTCTGTGATAGAGTATTTTTTTATTTTCACCGCTCATCGTTAAAATTCATGGGTCCGCTATTGGCGAGAAACTTTCAATTCAAAGTTTTTGGAGAAACAAAATGGGATGCTTCAATATCTTGAAATACAAAAAGACTATGTACATACTTTCTATGGGGCGACCATTTGTCAAAGGCCAAAAATATACGCTACGGCTACTAAAAGAGGAACTGTGCCTTATTGGAACTGGGATAAACTCCCAGTAATTTATTTTCTTCTTTTTTTTTTTATAGATTGAATTTCTTTGGTGCAATCTCGATGTGATATTTCGTACAGTATTTCAAAGAAATTCTGAATTCATTTATTTTTCTTTGTTTGGATAGTTTCATCCCTTGGTTGGTCTTTTCCATTAATGATGATATAAGTTCTTTAATGTTTTGGGTATGTGGATCAAAAATTTCTGTCTCTTTTATTGGGTAAAATTTATATTGAGTTATTAAGTTGATATTCAAACTAGTGTGTGTGTGTGTGTGTGTGTGTAGACACACACTTGTTTGAGTAATTTGTGCAGAGCGTTACGACAGAGTTCTTCAACAAGTACATGAGGGATTGAGAACGAAGTATAGAAAGTGAGATTACTTCCTATAAGAAAAGAAGAAGAACAGGTTCTTTGTTCAAAGGCAAAGAAAAGTCTTATATATTATGATAAGTCATGTAAAAAGGTAGGATCAATTTATCATTAGCGTTTCGAAGGTGGATTTAATAATATCCAAAGTGACAAAGGTGGATTTAGTCTTTATACTAAATAAATTACTTTATTATTTATGGCATTTGAATAATCTGATTGATAATAGTTTTATTATATATTTGTGTTGTTGGCGTGGAGGAGGAATATTTATCCTTTTAAAGCTTCAGAACAAATAGCAAAACTTTTATAGTGATTCTTTAAGACATTAATCAGGCATCGACTTCTTTGCATTAAGATACATGATTTATTATTATTATTATTATTATTTTGGTGATTTGTTGATCGACAAATATTAATTAAAAATATTTTATTTTACTTAATCTTCAATATCACCGATCCCCCTATTAAAGGTAGGGAAATATGCCCTTTTTAATCGATTCTCCCTTTTACACTATAAATAAGTTGATAGAAAATTTATATGTGATGCATTTAATCATGAGAATCATTGAAAATTTATTTTAGTAATACGTATTCGGTGGAAAATTATATTTTGCTATGATTTAAAAATTTTCTATGGTTTGTTTTCTTGGTAAGATCCTCATTCAACCTTTTTACCCATCAATGGGTTTGAAAGATTCAAATGACTATAATGTAATCAGAAGCTTAAGCTCAAGCACCAGAACTCCTCAATCTTGTAATGATTACATATTTACATCCCTACCCACCTGGTTTTCCAGAACAGAATTTCAAGAAAAATGGAACAAAGTGGGATAAAAATACATACATATCACTTTCATCCCATTAGCCCACCACAACGACATATGAATCTTGAATACGTATATGGTGGCTAGTTGAAGAAGGTAAATCATTTGCAATACTAAACTTTTCTTCCAGTAGAGACACAGCAAACTGAAATAAATAAATAGATCCCAATCGAAATGCAGTCATTGAAATGCTGTCTCTATTTTATCATGAAGGGTAACCACCAAGTTATGTGCATCATCAAGCAGTTTCCAAACATCCAAGTGTCCTGTCATGCTATTGCATTCCCTGATGATCTCATCCATGCCGCTATATTTCTCAATAATCAGTTTCCTCCGCTGCAACACTGAGGCTGCTATGGCAAAAAGCAATAAATCGTCTGTTGGTGGAGCACGCTGCCTTATTCTGCTCCATACAGACTTCCCAATACCTGCCCTAATTGCTGCTTGGTCTGCCCACATCACTTCCCAAAGGCAGAGAGTCTGTTCAAATGTCAATTCCCTTCTAAACAATACCACCACCATCCTATAAACAAAAAAACAATCATCAGCCTGGAGCTTCTCCAAGTGCCTGTATAGGTGGGAGTCCTTAAACTTGATAATCTTAGCAACAATATTAAGTTGCCTCCTTATACCTACCTCATCAAGTCTAAAATTCTGCCGTGCCTTCTTCATGAATCCAACAAAACACCAGAAAGCCATGTGATCCTCCGATATAACAGCTATTAGAGGAGACAACAGATCACTCATACCCTGGCAATAGCCAATCTCAGGGTCATAAAGTGCATATGCCTCAAGGATAGCAACTAGTCGGGCAGCATGATATACTCTGCAAGGTTCTAGCTGGCCATAATCTGTCAAGCCAACCACCTCAGCAAATCGTTGTGCCCTGCTCTTTGATACCTCAGCCTGAGAGGGCGAGTAAGGGATCCATTCTGTATTGGAACGCACTGCATCAAGTCTAATGATACGTTGCCATGTTGCAAAATCTTCCTTAGTTTTAAGTTTTGAAGAGACTTTTGTTTGGGTTAAAGAATCCTTCTTGGAAACTGCATTAGGATCACTATCATCCTGGCAATCCCCGCACGGGAAATTCTGGATTACTTCAGGACTTTCCGATGAATCTGAATCAGACAAATTAGTATCCATTGTGAAGGTATTAGCATTTTTGACATTAGAAACATCATCTCCGTCAACCAATGCACTGGATTGATCATCTGAGTACTCAATATTAGTGCTCCTCTCCTCACCAAGGGATTCCCTTGCACAGGCAACGTCTTCAGAACTAAGAGAACTAGAGTCATGAATGACAACTCCACTATCTCCCTCATTGCTAACTCCACCAATTTTATTTAACTTGATGCTCCCATTGTTGAGCTTTAGAAACTTCTGGCATTGTCTGCGTATTTTCTCATATTTGTTTCTACGTTTAAAGGTGTAGAATTAGTACCGCAAAAAATAATAAAGCAAGGCGTGAGAAGAAAACAAAATGAGTTGCAAGAGTGAAGAAGCTCACACAACCAGGAAAGAAATAATCATATAACACACTTAGGGATCTGATTGGAGTGCCTACCTATTTTGACTCATTATAACATCTCTTTCTTCTTTGGTGCTGTCCAAATCATAGCTGTTTAAATGAATGAATAATCAGCAACCATATCGAAGTTTGCCTAATCAAATCAACTCATTTACAAAAGAATATGAAATAGAGAATAAACTAGAGAAAGTAATCACTATCCTCCCAAACACGTAATATGGAGAAAAGAACAAAAAGTGAGCAACTATGTAACAAAAAAGTTTGATTGATTTCAACGATATATACAGTGATAGCCATCAGGAACAAAACTAGGAAGAAAGCATACTTACACTCCAAGAAGAAATGGCCAAACTTCAGCCCTAATAGTGGGGTCAACACCCTGCAAAACTATGTAATTAATTCCAAAATATAAAAAAGAAAGATAAGAACGGTAACTTCAAGGTCAAGTGCATCTTGTGTAGATCCAGAGATAAACAGAAAAGTAAACTTACTCCACTGCGAACTCTTTTCAAGAACTTAGCTCCATCATGGAGTCTCCCATCTTGTGTAAACAAGATTTTCCACTCTTGTGGTGAAAGTGCATGTTTTCTTTTCTTGTGTGACCATGGTGATTTGAGACGGCCACTGAAAATTTCCAGCAAACAATTACTCACTACTTCCTGCCTATCTATAAGGGAGTTTGAAAACAGACAACAACAGCCCACAATAATAGAAAAGAAAGCAGAAGAAAAAGGGATATACAAAAATATCTTCCTCCTTTCATATTAAAAGTAACTGACACTAAACAATCATATAATTATAAGATGCCTCATAAATTATCTTGTAAAATATTTTATTACTACTAGATGAAGTCCCATGTAGAAGAAGTACAATTAAGTACTGTGCTCAATGATAATTTGTTTCTCAGATTATTGTTCAAGAGATACAGCTAGACTTAAAAATCAATGCGAATGGTTCCAACCACATGAGAATATGAGAGATAAAAAAAGGAAAATCCATAAACTCGATGTTCTTGAACTACAAATCAACATTATATTTTCTCGCTTACAAGACCCACAATTTAGCATCCTAGACGTCCACACGCCATTTGACAAGCCATCACTATAGTTCCCTTAATGAAATTAAATTGTGTTCAAGGCATTCCCAAGTCCCAACACTATTCTAACCGATGATTCGTAGACAAGTCATAAATTTGACAAGAGAAATGGGCATAAGCTATGAAATTAAAGAAAAGAAGAAAAGCTCTAATTTTTCTACCAACAGCAGAAATATGTTTCTCCTGTCCCTCTTTTTTTAACTCCTTATTATGCACTTTAAAAGAAAAGGCATAGTGAATCTGACAAATCATCAATTATATCAAGATAAGACCACACAGCAACAAGCATCAAAATGCTGCAGGGCAAAGACAGAATATTAATAATATGGAAACCGAAGCATAAATTTGGGGATTCACCTACATGTTCCTTCATTAGAGAACCTCCAGTGAAACACAATCGTATTAGAAAAAAACATATCAAGGATTTTTTTTAAGTTTCTAATGCTCTGTTCATCAGATTTTTGTTTTTGTTTTCAGTTAATCGGTTTATTACCTACTAGCACCGTAGAAAATCACAGCGGCGAGGGCCAACCCAGCCAAGGCCGTGACCACCACCGCCGAGGTGGAAGGCGAGATAGACGCTGCCATTAACCAAAAACTGTAGCCACTGCCGACGGAGATGATCGGAGCGTCGCTGTTGGCGTTCGAATGAGAAGATGCGATCATGGAGGAGGAAATCAAGATTACTAGAATGCCCTTGTTACCCTTCGTCGTTCTTCTGATTTTTCGGCTTCAACCAGTGGAATTTCCTTCCGCTCTCACGGTTTGTTGCGAAACAAACCCGAAAGGAAGTTGCCTTATGGCTTCTTGTGATTCTTTGACGGAGGAAAATGAAGTTTAACGCTCCCAGCCAAGGGAGGATGAAGAAAGCCCTTGGCTGGGATTAACCTTGATTAACCCATAAAAATGGCTTTTTTTTAATAAAAGATTAAAATGCATTAATAATAGAACCAGTACAATAATAATAATTTACAAAATGAAAAGAGGACCCAAATTTATAAAAAAAAAAAAGACTTTTATTCAACTGATTTTGTTGGAATAAAAGTTAATTAATATAAAGTGATTTTTTTAACCGTGAATATAAAGTGATTTTGTTTTATACTTCAAATATTTTTCTAAAAAGATAAGTCAATCCGTATAGATTTGTTTGATGATTTATTAAAAGGAAAATATATCTACAAGTCTTAATAATATAGGGAAATTATGTTTAGGTGTCAACTAAAAAAAATAATATCAAAAAATCTTAAAAATTGTCAATAATAATTTATCCACTTATGAATAGTTGATATTTCACTTATTATTAACGATTTATTTGAATTTTTTTAATATTTTTTTCTTTGAATGGGACCTAAACGTGATTTCCCTAATGATTTTTATTAATTTTAAATTAGGTTCCTATGCTTTTTATCTTTTTTATTGGGTACTTTATATTTCTACCATTAGTTCTATTAGTCCTAGAGTTAAAAATGGTTAAATAAACCGCAACGGTGTTGGAGATGTCAATTAAAAGGAAAATAAAATTACATTTTGGTCCTCCACCAACCCTCATTGATTTTCTGCTCAATCTTCCACTCGAAAGAGTGACCAACATTGAAAAGCAAACTTTTTGGTCTTCCTATAGCGAGAACTTGTATGATTTTGGAGCATTGTGTTCTTCTGAATCCTTGATTCAGACAGATTGCATATTATTGCTCTATTCCTCTGCTTGCATCTACACATCCATCTTGTCGTGCTTTTCCACAATCACATCCTCTTCGACTATTGTCTCACCACCAGGGCCACATGGTAGAAGAGTTGGAGCTTATCACCTTGCTAATGCTGGACATGCTTACACTAACTCCGAGACTCGCACTCATTGAAGTTAGGGTTGTCTAAAAAATCCAATGGTTTGATTGATCCAATCTGATCCGACCCAACTCACTATGGGCCAAAAAAATTTGGTCCAAAATAATTTGATCGGACCAGACTGTTCGGGTTGGACTGGACTTCGGTCCAAGGGCTTAGACCCCATGGACTGGTCTAGCTTGACCCCTTTTTTCTTTCTTTTTTGGTAAATCACTATTATACTCTGCATTTAGCCACTTATTAGAGTTTGGATATCCTAATATGATTTTTAACTTATAGAATCACTTTTCACTCAGTTACTTTATTATTACTTTTCAGAAATCAGGTGAAACATAAGCTAAAATATTACCTCCCAAGATGGGGGGCAAAAAAATTGCACTACTTGGTCTGGTCCAAGTAATCCTCTGGTCCAGTCTGATTTAATCCGACCTTAGGCTGGTGTAACATCCCAAATTTTGGGGAGTTAGAATTTAATATTTTATGGGAATATAAATTATGAAATTTGGGCTAAAATAATTATGAAAATAATTATTGGAAATTAAGGCCTATTTTTCCTTAATTTATTTCGGGGAAAAGAATAAATTCAAAGAAAAATTGAAAGTGATAATTTTAGGCCTAAATATTATGGGATTAATATTTTATGGCTTAAGAAAAATAATTTGGGGAAGGGAAAATCCCTATATTAATTAAGGATTTATTTCCATAATTATTCAATAATTGCAATTAAGTTTAATTACAAATAAAATAATGTTGTAAAAAAGAAGAAGAAGAAGAAGAAGAAGCCCAACACGTTAAGGCCCAGACATGGAGAAACCCAACTTCAATTATTCATTCTCCACACATCAATTCCATTTGGCCCGCCGGATCTCCCCACCCCCTGTACTGGGTTCGATTCCCCCCTCTATCACTTGTGTATAAAAAAAAATTCCATTGGGCCCAAACAGCAACAGATTATCCAAAATACCACCTAGCCCTTATTTGATATCCAGCCACGTGATGGGGAGCATACAGCATTAACAAAAAATGAATGCAAGCCCATTACCCATTACTTCTGTAAAGTGATCTCTTCCCTACGTATCTATATCCCTGCAACACGTAATGACTCATCCTTTACCCAACTCACAGCCCCAGCGAAATGAAAAAAAAAAAAACACAGAGAAGAGTGGCAGCGAAAGATCAGCTGAGAGCACCATGTTTCTTCTGATTTTCCTCAGATTTTTCCTCTGCATCTTGAGCCCCACGCCTACAAAGTCTCGCACTGGACTTCCTGAGTGGTTATATAACCACTACCCTTGACTCACATCCACTTCCATTGTCTTTTGCGTTTTCAGCAGTAAGTTTGAATTAAGAGTGAGACGCAGAAAGAGAGAAGAGAGAAAGAGGCTGAAACCGAGAGGGAGTTGAGAGTAGAAGACCGAAACTGAGATGCAGAAGCCTTCTCTCATTCTCATATTTCTTCACCATCGGAACATGAGAGACCGAGAGAATGAGAACGAGAGAGAAACCGAGAGAGAGGAATCAACACTGATAATTTTAATTTCTTCATTCTCATTTGTTCAGCCAGCAAACAGAAGAAAAGTGTGGAAGTTGAGAAAAGGTAAACCTCTTCTACATTATGCACGTTGGTTTCTGCATGATATTACTTGTTCTATAAGTCACAAAACAGGGGAAGTTTGAAGCTCAAAGTTTTCTGGTTTTCTGCGCATGAATATAGGAATATAGGTTGCTGGTTTTTGATCCCAAAACGTGGCTAACTTGTATATATAAGTAGGTATTGCTGCAGGCTTATATGTTTATATGCATCAGGAAACTATTTATACATCTTGGCACATCTAAGAAAAATGCTACCATATAAAATTATAAGGAAAAGCTTACTTTCATGAACCAAAAGAAAGAGTTGCTTACATATATATTAGTCAAGGTGGGTGTAACAATTGCAAATCTGGTGAAAACAAGCTGAAGAACCAGGGAATAGTGCCTGGTGTTGTGGGTCTCGTTGTGCGCCTTCGAGAGAGAGAAAAGGGAAACAGGAAGAAGGGAAAATATAAAACTGAACTGAAAAACAAGAATGATGTTGCATTTTGTTGCATGAGTGTGAGTATATTTAAGTCACAAAGGAAGCTTACTGTCATGCCATGCTAATGAATATGTTCGTGTGTATATATATGTTAAAAAGGGAGAAGAAAAACTCTCAGGCATGATGTAGTTGTCACTATGTGAATATTTATATATATAGACATAACATACATCAGAAAAACTGTCATTTTTGGAAACTGGGTCTTTCAGCTGGAGCATTAATATTTGAGTGAGGAAAAACTAAGGGAAACGACCTTGTCTAACCCTGATATTTTGTGAATATATAGAGGACCTCTTAAGCTTCAAAACTAGCCAAAGAACAGTCAAAACTGACGTCTAGAATGAGAGCAATGATTTTTCAAAATTGAGTTACAAACACTGAGATTTTCTATGTTCAGAAATGAGCATCTAATTTCGAGCTCCAGTTTGGAATAGCAAACCTTTGTGTTTTTCTATAAAAATTTTACAGTACTCTCCTTAAGCTTTAAAATAAGCTTTGGTTCACCTCAAACGGATGTCTAAAACTCCAATTATGATTTTTAGAAGTTGAGTTAAAATCTGAAAACGTTTTTTGTATCATTCTGGAGTGGTCAAATGACATGGCATTTCGGGATAGGTAAACAACCTTAGAAAATTATGACAATTTCCAGATGTTCATTAGACACATAGAGCTTTAATTTAATAGGTAATTCGTTGCATTTCGATAAGTATACAAATAGTTATGAATTTTGGAAAATGGGTTACAGAACTGGAACGTTTTCTGAATGATGGTTATGTTTTTGGAAAATGGGAATAATTGGCATATGATAAAATACTAAAACCAATTTTCATAAAAGCTAGACACATCAAGGAGAGTTCATAGAATTTTGAACCACCTAAATTCGATGCCTAAAACTCTAGATATGAATTTTTGAAGTTGAACTATGAAAACTAGTAAGTTTTATTCCCAGATTGGATAGTGCTTAAGTTTTCGAAATTTAAGAATTTTTCTCAGCCATAAATCAACTTGGTGACTTTAGTTTATGGAAGTAGACTTATCAAAGAATAAATAGAAATTGGAATCACTCCATTCGGAGTTATATAGAACAAGTTACAAATTTTGCAAATACCCGTGGAAATTAAAGGTCAATTTCTTATAAGTCTTAGAACAGTCACCTAAGTTATAAAGTATGAAAGAATATAGAATACAGGATAACCGACTGAAGTGAATGAAAAGGAAATATATAAGAATTATTAATTAATAATAAATGAGGATTATTATTAATTAATTAAGAGTAAAGGAAATATATGAGGATTATTAATTAATAATAAATGAAAGTTATTATTAATTAATAAATAGGGGTATTATCAATAAGGGGAATTTTTAGGGTTTTAATTACTTTTAATTCCCTAAGAGTAATCCGCGTAGTTAGTTGCGTTGCGACACGATTAAGTGACTAATGACGATGATAAACGTTTATAGGAAATTCATAGACGTCTCGACCGATCCCAACACCTACCGGACGAAGAGTTAAGGATTCAAGATCGAGGTGGGTAACTCTAATCTTGTAAGCATGTGTGTAAGTGTTTATGTATTAATTAACTGATCATGTATGCTGGTTGATTTACTTGTTATATGTTTTTCCTAGCTATGGATTTGAGACTGCTGTTTTATGGGGCTACATGTTGTAACACCCGAATCCAACACCAAAAACTTGGCAAAATATTTGAAATATATTCAACAAGGTTGATCATCATTCAAATCAAAACATTTAAAACGTAGTTCATAACATAAAGTATAAATTTCTGAAAATAACTTAAAGATAACACAAGCGAAAGTCCTAAGGTCTTGACAAATATAAATAACATAACTTATACAACAGGAGTACAGAAGAGCTTTATGGGCTCACTCCATTGGTGCCTCCCCTTGTACCCTATTAGGATAATCACCTGAAAAATGTTAATGTGGGAGGAGATTTCCACGTCTTAGTAACTACTGAAATTTTCTCTCATACACAAGTAAATTATATATGACAAAAAGGTAGGAACTAATTATAAATATTTAAATATATATATACGTACATAAAATCTTTCATTCAGAAACTTTTACTGTATATAAGCGTGTATCAACATTTTGTAAATCTGTAATCCATGAAAAATAATGCAATATGCAGCCCCCCTTATATCTCCTTCCAACCTTATACCGCTGACTGGAGCCATAGACTAACTCATGGTCCAAAAGAAACATATCATTTGACTGAGATGTCCCAAGCTCACCAAAACTTAAGTTACACTCGGCCAAAGGTATAGAGCTTAAGCCTGGACTATGGCTCCCCTCCTTAATCACAACTCAGGAGGTGTCACGTGTCCCACAACTCCAATGTAATCCCGGCCAGAGGATAACATGGAAAAAGGGGTCCTGACAAGTACCATCCACTGTGCACCGAGTGATGGTGTTAAAACAGTATCATACAAATCCCTCCTAACTCCGTCCCTTCACATATAGCTGCCATGATAAATATTTCTATTAAAAAATATTAAATCAACATCGTATGTTATTTCACCGGGTCAAACAATCATTTTGAAATCTGGAACATAAATAGCAAATCACTATTCAAAAATATGTATGTTACTATGCAAATAGTAATTCACTATTCAAAAATACGTATAAGTTGCTATGCAAATAGTAAACCACTGTTTGGGGCCAAAACTGTAATTTATGCGGGTACCAATTCGTAATTTATCCAGGAACAAAACCGTAATTTCAATATTTCATCATAAAATACTATAACACATATAAAAGTCCATAAAAATAGATAATTAATAATCATACACAATTCACAAGTATATGACAGAATATTCAGAGTTACATGTTATCTCCTAGTTTACAAACTTCAATTCTCTCAATGAGATTCTTCTAGCACCCCAAATAATTTTCACAACACTCTCTCTCTCTCTTACACTATCATAAGGCTGAACAGTGGAAGTATGTGTGTTTGTGTGGTAGAAGAGAAGTGGTGAAGTATTTATAGAATTTTTCGGTCTCAACTACCTTCCAAATTTCACATGTCTATCTACCACTCATCTACCATAAACATGTCTATCTACTTATCCATCTACCATACATAAGTTCATCTACCATTTAACTACCAAACACATGTATATCTACCATCTAACTACCATATACTTATCTACTGATCAATCTAACTACCAAACACATGTATATCTACCATCTAACTACCATGTACTTATCTACCGATCAAATATCTCATTCGTATCTACCACATAGCTACCTACCATTCAAGTAAATATATTTTTTAATATATATATTTAAGAAAGCTTACTCACAATAATTTCATGGAAAATTTTATTTAATATAAATTAATCTCCTTAAAAAAAATCAGGATGTTACACGTGTCCTAGACAAGGGCTGCGGTCCTTGGCCTTTAACTGCGGTTACGGTTATTTGAACTTGTAAATACTTCCATGCTTTTTTGACATGTGTTAATCTGTCATTTATGCTTTTATACATGTACATAAGATTAATTGTTACCCATAAGGTCCATTCATTTGGACTCCAAACCACATGAAAGAGTAGTGGTTCGAGATCGAAAGGTAAGAAGCAGCTATAAGGGATATAACAATTGGAATCTTTTTGGAAAATTAGGAGTAATTAGACTAAACTTTAACGTTTATCATTCGTCTATTTTGGATTACTATATTAACATCCAACTATGAGATGAATTCGAATCACAAAAAATTTGTCCATGTATTTTCAAACTAAGTTATTTTCAAAAAATTTTTATTCCGCATTTAAGTTGTCCAAATCACCTCGATTCCCGTCCACATTAACTCTGATAACTAAAGGCTCCACAGGGCGGTCGTCATACTAGTACCATATCAGACCAACCTCGAACTAACTTGTCTAGCCTAAGTTTCTATCGGGCCAGACCTAGGGTTGATCTCCAACCCGATCTACCCCATCCTTGGACATCCCTAGTTAGAGCTGACATATTCAATCATTCACTTAATAGATGCCCTCTTTGTTTATTCTTCTAAAAACCTTATCCCCAAAAGCTTTTTTTCCTTGTCAAACCTTAACAAATGTATATTTTCCCATTGTTAAAAGTTAGTTTATCTTCAAATATCAAGAAAAAATTTATGGGATTAAGGTGTAATCACTACCTCAAAATATTTTGTTGTTCATCTCGCACCTAAAAGTATTTTTCAAGGTATTCTAAAGTTACTACTAAGAAAATGTTTTATTGTATTGGATACACCTTTACTTAAAGAATTTTGGGAGATAAAAGCAAAATTGAAATTATTCCAAAAAATACTTAATGGACAATTTTTCTCCTTAAAAAATTAAATATATTAAGGGAACAAATTGTGCCACAAAATAATTTATGATATTGAACTTACTTGAAAAATATTTTAGGGTATTAAGAAAATTACAAAATGCTTTATGATATTGGACACACCTAAGAAAATATTTGACACATCTTAACCCAAATATATACGTGTATATATTTTGTAAAGTTACCGTGAAAATTTGACTTATGGTCATATAATATATTAGTTTCATATATATGAGTTATGGAGGAGCATGGAAGAAGAATTATTATTTTATTATTATTATTGATTACATTATTCTTTAAGGATATTTAATACAAATATCTATCCATTAAAATCAGGATTTATTAATTTAATATGTGGGGTAAAGTTGCAATTTTACACATAACATTTACTCCAAGGAGCGTCCAACACCACAAACTTTTTTCTAGACAAAAAATACACACAACGTTACGTTTTAGGAGAGCCCAGCATCACGACCCGTTAGTTGACCAACGTTGACCGTTAAGTCTGACGGAAATGAACAGTAACTCCGTTGAAATTACCATTTTGCCCCTAGTTTTAAATATATTTTTTAAAAATAAAACAATAAAATAACTCCTCCCCACCGGTGGGCCCCACTACCGGCCACCTTCGGCGGCCTTTTTAAAAAAAAACTAAAACAACCCCTCCCTCGTTGGTGGGCCACACCAACGGCCACACCACCGTCAACAGCCGCCCTCCCCACCTCCGGCGACCACCTCCGACGCCCAAAACGCTAATGAGCTATTCCTTGATCCAAATCCATGTAGCCCATCACATAAAATACATCCAGCTGATGCAAAATACTGTGTAATACCCCAGATTATTATTATCATTATTGTTAATAATAATAAAGATATTAAAATTAAATAGGTTGTTGCACTTTGATCATTTAACCATAAGGCTTTAAATTTATATTTGTGTGAATGTACTATAAAACACTTTTGGAAAAAAATGGAAAAATAAAAAGATTGCTTTCACTAGATTATGGTATTACCACCGTAAATCATCCGGTATAGAGAGCTTATTTCATTTGGTGATAAAATGCAGGAAAATAAATGTCATTATTAATTGTTTGATATTAATTATATTCCTTTTAAATTTGAAAATTATTTCATAGTTTTATATCTAAATTACTATTAAAGCGATAATTAAGAGTATAATATTTATTATATATATATCTTTAAAATCCTAGGTGTTGGTTTTATATAATTCACTGATTGTTATATATAGTGCTCCCACCTGGTTTATTATAGTAATAATATAGTAATAATTATTAATAAATTTATAAATAAAAATTAATAAATTTAAATTAGAATTTAATAAGTGACTTATTATTTTTCTTCATTAGTTAGTAATAGTAAAAAAAACAAAAGAAAAGAAAAACAAAAACAAAAAGGCCCAACCCACAAAGCTTAGCTCATAACTAAACCCTAAGAGCCTAATTATAAGTTAGGTTTAACCGCCTAACTTTAGTCATCGTTCATTAGCTCCCTCTTTGAAAAGAAATCATTTGCGGCAAAGCTTCCCTTCTAGGAGTTTAGCAACCACGGAGACTAGGTAATTCTAATCTCTTGAGCAATAAAAATTAATTATTGGTAGCGTTAGAACGTTGATTAGAATCAATTGATTGTAATCCTAATCCCTAGAGCAATAAAAAATTAATTGTTGGTAGCGTTAGAACGTTGATTAGTATTGATTGATTGTAATCCTAATCCCTAAGACAATAGGAATTAATAGATGGTAATGTTAGAGTGTTGTTTGTAATCCTAATCCCTAGAGCTATAAGAATTAATTGTTGGTAGCGTTAGAACGTTGATTGAAATTGATTGATTGTAATCTTAATCCTAAATACATTAATTGTAATTCTAATCCTAGTTTAGAGGGTACAACGTGCTTGAATGAATTAATGAAGCAAGCAATTGATCTTTGTTTATTTGTTTATTCGGATAGCTCTGGTAGACAAAATCACTTGATGCAAAAAGAAAGATTAAATGATTGCATTGAAAGAAATATATATACATATATAGGTATTGAATGAAAACGTGGAAACAGGAATCCATTTAATGAGGATTGACTTTTTCATTGATATATATGAACTCCATCGGTTTTGTGTTGACTGATACATAGAGGAATGATTTGCTATCTCACTTACATTTATAAACGTTTGTGGGTTTCGCGTTTTTGTTTTCCTGATGATTTTGACCTTGATTAAAACATATTATATAATGTATATTATCATTATATGTATATTATATGCCTCATTCTTGATTTTCTTTGGTTAGCAGCATATATATCAATGATTAAATTTGAGGAGACTCGTAAAGAGTTATAACTCTTGGGTTTGTGAAATTAAGATCAGCCCTTTCTTACCGGAGTTAAGGGTTTTATTATTATTGATACAAATATCTGAATACACCTGATAAAAATAATTTAGGAATTTTTATGAGTCTAAATTATTTAAAATAATTTATTAGTGGGAGGATAACTTTGAGATGGTACCTCTTAAAGTGATGAACACACACTTTTAAGGCTTTATGCCTTTGATATGTTATTTGATGTGAACCGATATATCCATTCTTCCCAAAGTGGTGTCTGGCAGGGTTTCCCGGGACATTAGTAGCAATTTTGGGAAAAGGTGTACACACTAGGAAGAATGATGATATGGCCAATTTTGATGATTTGTGACTGGCAGGGTTTCCCGGGTCTACCATGGTTCTCTTCCTACTAAACAGACTGGCAGGGTTTCACGGGTTTAAATAAATTTAAGAAGATAATGATTAATGTTTGATGCAAATACCGCATGATATATATATATATATATATATATATATATATATATATATTATATTTGCTTTGATTAATATGTTTGTGCTATTTAAAATTCTACTAATATATATCATTTTTATTTTTATTTTATTTTGTAATTATTTGTGATCATTTTATTTTATTTCAAATCATTTCAAATTTATTTATTTACTTATTTATTTTATTTTATTTTATATTACCTTTACCTAATTAGAATTACCAGCGTTTGTTGATGTCTGTGTTTCTTAGGCTGCGATGATCCTTCGGGGGAGCAGAATTTCAGTGAAACAGGTGCCAAGGGCTGGGGCTAGCAGTGAGAAGTGAGGAAGACGTCCGATTTTAGTTTTATTTAAATTTCTTGTATTTTTATTATTTTATTTTATTTTGCGTAAAACATTTTTATTTAGGTTTATATCTATTTAATGTACTTAGTAGCCTTACATTTGTCCCAGTACAAGTGCGGCGGTGACACCTTCCCGAAGTGGTTTATTTTGGATTTTATTATTATTTATGAAAACTATCGACATTTTATGTTATTTTAATTCTAGAAATTTGGGGGTGTTACATATCGAAACCAAGCCACACAAGAAACCTTATCAGTTAATCCAAGTCAATCATGCAAAGAAACTTTCTGGCAGCATCATTCACGTAGAAGACCAGAAAACAGCAGCCACGCAATAGCAGAAAATTAGATCGTTCATCATCCTTGAGCCCACCACCATTACCCACTGGTTTTGCTCTTCTCGGACCACTGCTCAGACCACCAATATATATGGGATTGCCTTCGTTTCCATTCATTCTCCTTCACCTCATGAAACTAGAAAATAGAAAGAAGAGGTAAGAAAAACAACAAGCAAGGTCCACTGTTTTGACGTCATCAGTAAAGGTAAACCTTGGTTCCCTTTTTGCCTCTGATCTCTGGCGTTTCCCCATCGAAAATACATGAATAAGGAACTGTAGGAATTAAAATCATGGCTAAGTGAAACTTAAACCAGACAAACAAGGGCTATTGACATTGATTATCGGTGTGCGTGTTTAAGCATCGGCCTTGCATGGGTTTTTCATCTGTTTTGTGTGTGTGTGTGTGTACAATGCGTGTCGCTAGCGTGTACCGTTGTAGTTTGCTGACACACACACACATGGTTATGTAGATCAAGCACATTCAGTTGTTGCACAAAGAGAATTCAAATAAGCATAAAAGGGAGAAAAAAACGCTGGAAATATGACATAGCTGTGTGTATATGTTTGGTATTGACCGAACCCAAGCTCTACGTTGTGAATGACCATATGCGAATTGAGGTGGCCGCCGGAGGTAGGGAGAGCGGCCGCCGACGGTGGTGGGGCCCACCGGCGAGGGAGGGGTTATTTTAGTTTTTTTTAAAAAAAATTATTTAAAAAAAAAATAGGCCGCCAGAGTTGGCCTCTAACGGTGGGGAGGGCGGCAGCCGCCGGTGGTGGGTTCACTGGTGGGGAGGACTTATTTTAGTGTTTTTTTAAAAAAAAAATTTTTAGAACTAGAGGCAAAATGATAATTTAAGCTTTAAACTAGGGGCAAAATGGTAATTTCAGAGGAGTTATTGTTCATTTTCGTCAGACTTAACGGTCAACGTTGGTCAACTAACGGCCCATGGTGCTAGGCATTCCTGAAATGTAACGTCGTGTGTATTTTTGGTCCAGAAAAAAGTTCGTGGTGCTGGGCACTCATCGGGGTAAAGATTATGTATAAAATTGCACCTTTACCCTAATATGTGTAATATCTTTAGTAGGGTTCTCAATTGTACGCATCAATTTTCTTTTTCGCAAGTCCCTATAGTAGTTGTTAATTAAACAACCCAATATCAAATGATCCTGGGAAAAGTTCACCTAGCTGCCTCTATTACAAAATACTTCCCTAAAGCTCCCATAACTTCGGTTCAGTCTTATAGGGAAGTGAAATTAATGTAAATAAGGAATGGACAAAAATACCCTCTTTTATAACAAAAATAAACTTGTTAGGCTTTTTAGTGGTATGTATTGCAAATTAGCTTATTCATCTTATAGATTCTCATCTATAACTTATAAAGCGTCACATTTGTCTTGTGAAGTGTCTCTTTTCTCATAAATATCACAAATGTCAGGCCTTTCAGTCATATGTCTTACAAATTAGTTTATTTATCTTATAAATTATCACATGTAAAAAGTGTCACAGTTGTATTGTGGAATGCCTCATTTCTTATAAATAGCACGTGTCAAGCTTTTTCAATTGTATGTCTTATAAATTACCTTATTCATCTTGTAAATTCTCACATGTAACTTGTAAAGTGTCACGCTTGTCTTGTGAGGTGCCTTTTTTCTGGTAGATAACACTAGTGTCAAGCTTTTTTTTTTTTTTGCTCGGAAGTGTCAAGCTTTTCAATTGTATGTTTTGCATATTAGTTTATCCATCTTGTAAATTCTCACATGTAATTTATAAAGCGTTACACTTATCTTGTAAAGTGCCTCTTTTATTTGAGAAGAGTATTTTTGTCCATTCCCTCTTAATTTCACTTCCTCATAAGACTAAATAGGATAATTTTGCTAGAAAATCTTAAGAAAATACCACTTATACTTCAAAATCTCAAATAGGTGATTTTATAATCAAACGGGTTGTCAAATACTTTAATGTTCTTATTAATTATATTATTGTTGTCGTCAATATGATTTTAAAATTCAAGTGATATTCTTTTGTCATTTTCCCTAATTTTGCTCTGTTTTTGTAATGAAAAGGAGACTAAATTATATCCAAAACTCAATAAACTCAACATAATAGTGTAAATGTAAAAGGGAAACCATTTGTAAGTACATATACTTTTCATTAATTTTTAATTGGGTCTCTATGTTATTTCTTCTCCATACTTTAATTTGGCTATACCATCAGCTCCTATATAAGGGCTAACAGTGCTATCAAAGTTACTAGAATTAATAATACTAACAAAGAAAAATTAATAATTTAGTTAAAAGAGAAAAACACATAGGTTCCAAATTAAAAATTAAAAGAAAATACGTAGGTACCAATGGGTTTTCCCAATGTTAAATTATATAGAACCTCTTACTTTTGGTCTTTTGCATCAGGCGCACGCCATCTCTCTAATCTTTAAGAGTTTTAGATTACGGACCTAATATTTTATTTTTGATTATCATTTCCTTTATACATACCGTTAAAGTTAATGAATGTTTCCATGTTGCAATTTTTAGATTTTTTATTATATATCATGTCATTTAAGAAATTACGCGGCATTTGACGTATAATTTTAAATAAATTATATTTTTTTATTTACTCTTGATTTTATTTTAATTACTCATCAACATCAACAATTCTTTACTTGATGCAGCCTTTTTTTCCGTGAATAAATAAGTTGATAGACCATGAATGAATATTGTGTTGAATAAAATAAAACAAAGTTAAAATTTTTATTATAAAAACAAACAATTTGTTCTAATTTTGAATTACATTTGTCACTAATTTAGAGTTACATTTGTTCTATGACTTATGCATCACAAAGTCATAACTATGACATGAATGTTTCACAAATTGTGTGTCTATATATATATATGCATTCAATAGTCAGTGAAAAATGAATGTTTCATAACTTATATATGATGCATTCTGTAGTCAATGAAAATGCTCTCCATTTTTTCGCCCAGAACTCATGAATGGTTATGTGCATATCTCTGAATAAATTCCAACATCCGAGTCTAGTAACATGACATTTAGTATATGCCTGAATAACCTGACGGCTTACATATAAACGGGTTTAAAATTGGGACACTCACCATTGAGTCATGAAATTTCTAAATTGCTAAAAAACTGGACATGTGCTCGTCAAAATGAGGAGATGAAATTGTCAAAATATGGAAATAGGCTTGTAAAAATCTGGGCATGAACTGATAAAAGATTGAACATGGACTTGTTAAAGTATGGAGATGAAATTGTCAACACATGAATATGGTCTTGTTAAAATGTGGATATAGAATTGTCAAAACATTGAGAAGAACTTGTCAAAACGTAGAAATGAAATTGTCAAAATATGGGGATGGACTTTTTAAAAGGTAGAAATGGAATTGTCACGAGATAAAATTGTTAGAACGTAGATATAGAATTGTCAAAACGATAGTGGTAAGCGTAATGTTAGTTCTATAAGTGTAATGTTTTTTTAGTTCTTTTTTGATGGTGGTTGCTTCTTGAACATCTGGCCCATGAGCAGGATGCTCACCCCCAAATTTTAAAGAGGAAATCTTATATAAAGCTACTTAAAATAAGAAAACTTTAAAACAAGTTGACAGATTCAACAAATCTTTAATTAAGTCATTAACTTAATTTAGGATTTTAAAATGTGAATAAAATAACTCAAATGCCCTAGCTAATTTTTAAAGAGTTTGATCACTTTATAACTTATTTTTTAAATATATATATATCAAAATTAATGTTTAATAAAAAAAAATATGTATTATCTATAATCTTTAGGCAAAAAAAGCCTGTACATTAAAATTAACTATCATCATTACAACAAAAACGTACACCATTTTTGAAAAAAGGGTTCATTTTATTAACATGAACAATTTTTTTCAAAAAAGTAAAATATACGCGGTTATAATAAAAAATATTTTTAATAAATATATTAAGTATAAATTGTTAGAACGTAGATATAGAATTGTCAGAACGTTCTAATAAGTCATGAACTTATTAGAACCTGGACAAAATGGATATGAATTTTATCAAGGATAAATTCTCCTCAATTGTGTTCATGAACTTTATCAAAGACACACCAAAATGGTACGAATGGCCACATTGCGACTTCAAATTTCAATCTTAATATCAGAATTGGACTTGGTTCATGCTTAGATTGTAATTAGATTTCATATGATTCAGTTTAATGTCATGTCATTGATCATATATGTCATGTGATTAAAAAGTTTTAACTTTCAACCAATATTACCCACTACTTTCATCATATCCTTAAAACTGAAAACAGAAAAACTTTATTGAATAGGTTTTTTTGCATTAAAAATTGCACTCATAGAGCTTTCCAACTGTTTTTTTTATCCAACTTGGATTAGAGTTTCGTCCACAACTGGCAACAATATAAAAAAAAAAAAAAAAAAAAACGTCCACATGAAATTAACTTTAAAAATTGTGTTTTGCAAAAATTGGGCCTCACGCGGTCGATTTTTTATAATTAGATTGATCTCATATGCCCTGACAATATTGATATTACTTGGTGAAATTGAAGCTGCTTTATGTGTTAATAACGCCAATTAATTAATTAAAATATTAAAGGCTATTGACAAGTAAATGCTTGAAATAAAAATAAAATATATCCGAATATATTGATTTTAAATAGAGATTGTTAAGATTTATTTAAATCATCAAAATATTTACTCCTTTAATCATAAATGTAGGACCTAATGAGTTTTAATTAGTAGATAAATATATCTTATATTAAGGAGTAGAAAAAGTATTTAGCCTTTCTAGTTTTGATTTATTGCAACTCAATATCTCAACTTTAGATTAATACAACTTGATCCCTATAGTTTTAGTAATTAAATTAAATACTAAGTGGCATCAAATCAAAGTCAAGAGACTGAATTTGAATTTAATCAACGCTATATGAGTTTGTGGTTTCGATTGCAAACTTGTCAGTGTTCCTCTCGCCCTAGCTAGAGGTGGACACAGGTATTAGATTGGGGGACAAGTGCCCACTCTTAAAATTTGGTAATTGTTTTAAAAATAATTAAAAAAATAATAATCTAAGGCCTTATATAAAAAAGATATATTTGATAAAGATATATAGATGAATGATGATGGTTGAATAATTTAAGGCCTTACATCAAGTACCTACCTTTATATTTGAGGCCTTATAACAGGTAGAAGATGACTATTTAAATGATTGTTTAGTGTTTTATATTAAAAAAGATGTATTTGATATCATTATAATTATTTTTATTGTGCCTTATTTTTCTAAATGACAAGTTTGTAAAATAATTGCCTCTTCGTTTGATTTTATGGATGTTTTCTTTTTGATATTTTTTACTTTTTAATGCATTTAAAACTTTTATTAAAAAAAAAAAATTCAGGATCGCTGCCCCCAAACCCCGAATCCTTCACCAGTACCCACCTTTTATTAATTTCCTGAATCCGTGGCTAGCCATAGTCAAACTAATTGGTATGATTCATGGCCTTTACTTAAATTGGAGTAAGGGAATCCAGAGTTTGCCTTCTTTCTAACTGTACAGAAGCTACTAACCTTGCTGATAGAGGATGCGAGATATATTACCCCTTTAGAGACGTAGTGGATGAGATTAGACTACTTATTCATAGAGATTGGTAGATTGATTTTGTAAATGTTCTAAGAAAGGACATTATTCTTGGCTAAACTTGCCAATAACAGTACAAGAAATTTTTGTATCTTTGACCTCTCCAACAAGAGTTGGAAGATGATGAAAGAACTTGGATTGAAATAGCATACTTTTTGTCCCTGCGCTTTTATGCAATGATATTCAGTTTTACATTAAAAAATTATAGGGATCAAGTTGCAATTCATGCAAACCCATATGGATCAGATGATTATTTTTCTCATTTATAATATATTAATATCCCTCACTCTTGATCATTTTACGCAGAAAATCGCCTTGCAAATTGCACTACTTGCTTATTTTTCGCCAACGCTTATTTACTTGTTTATACTTATTTATATTTTATATTTATTATTCAGCCACGCCAGGCCTTCTGCAAGTAGTTGATTTGAATGCCGTAGGCGAAAAACAGCTCCGCCGTGCCCCGTGGGAGATCATCATCGGCAAGAAGCCTAGCCGCCATATACCTGTACTCTCCGGCGATTCTCTTCCACCGTGGCCGGTGATTTTCTCTTCCTACTCATTAATTCTGTTCACGACCTGCTCTGTGATTCTTTCTGTAGGTTTCTGATTTTATCCTCAATTGCTTGCTTTAATTCTTTTTTCTCCGCATTGGCTAATTTCACTGTTTGGGTCCGAAGAAAATGTCGGAAAGGAGGAAACATGTATTCAATTATCACGAAACTTATTTGTGTAATTGGTATTTATTGTAAAATGGAGAATGCTTTTAAGTTCTATGATCCGAGAGGCCACTGGGTTTCAGTTAATTTCTCTGTTGGGTAAATTATTTTCGAATTGTTTCTTCTTCATTCTCTAGCTTCCGATATCGGTCTTGTAACTGATTTCATACTTAGTCAGTTCCTTGTGTTTGATACAGTATATGAGTTGTTCAAGTTATCAGGTTCAACCCCTAGTAGTTGTTGTTTTATCTTTTATTTTTTATTTTTTTCACACTCTCATCTAATAGTTGTGTTGTTTGATCCAGAAAGGAAAAGGACCATGAAACCTAAGGAAAAAAACTGTTAGGTCTTCCAATTTGAGTTCTTGCTTCAGAAAATAGAAAGAAAGCATTTTTTTTTTCAACATCATTAGTTGTTTTATTTGAATCTGAAAGGAAAAGGACCATTAGACCTAACAAAAGGGAAAGAAGACATGCTTACAATTTGACTTTTTGTTTCAAAACTGACAAAAAGGCATGTGTTTTCATATTTGTTCTTAAAATTTGAGCTTCCGTTCCTTTAGATCATCCTATGCTTTATGGATTTTCAGGAATGCATCAAATCACATACCAGATTCGCAGTTCTGATGCTAAAGAGAAAGTAAAGCATGTGATTTGGACAAATGAAATGGATAATTGCCTCACCAAGATACTTGCTGAGCAAGTGAGGAAGGGGAACAAAGTAGATAATGTCTTGAAGCCTGTGGCATTTGCAGCTTCTGTGAAAGAATTAAATGAAAAACTCCATCTTGATTTAACCAAAGACCATGTAAAAAATCGGCTGAAAACATGGAGGAAGCAGTTTGGAATTTTGAAGAAACTCCTTGCTCATGGAGGGTTTGAGTGGGATACTGCACAAAGGATGGTTGTTGCAGAAAATTCTGTGTGGAATGACTACATCAGGGTATGTTATTCTGTTTGATACAATATGCGCTTCTTTAGTTTGCAATTTTATGTTGATTGTCTAGTTCTTTTATATGGTACCTGCAGGAAAATCCAGATGCCAGGATGTTTCGAGCAAGGCTTATAGAGAATTATGATGAATTATGTCTTATCGTTGGCAATGACCAAGCACTAGCAAACTTTTCTGACAATGCTACAGAAATTAATGTAGACTTGACTATTGATAGAAGGGATTTAGATCCTACTAATGGGCCTGAAATGAGAAATGTTGGAAACAAGCCAGAAATGGTTAGATGGACAGATGAAATGGACAATTTCCTTGGCAAGGTTCTTGTGAACCATGTGAGGAAAGGGAATAAAGTGGATAAAACCTTGCAGACGGAAGCATATGAGGCAGCTGTTTCAGCCATAAGTGCTAAGTTTGGGCCTCATATAACAAAAGACCACATTAAAAATCGTCTTAAAACTTGGAAGAAACAGTATGGACTAATTAAGCAACTGCTATCTCATGCTGGGTTTGAGTGGGATCAAACAAGGAAGATGATTTCTGCAAATGATTCTACATGGAACCATTACATCAAGGTGTGTTGTGATTTATAATATCATTTGAAAGTAATTGTTGTCGTTTGTAATAATCTTCTTACGCACAACATTTGCTAAATTTTATTTCAAGCTTCTTTTATATTCTTAATTTTCTTGCTATAGAGACCTTTTTATAAAGCAAAAGGTAATAATTTATTTATAGATTCCTATTCTAAATTCAAAATTAAACCTCCTGAAAATTAAGAAGTGTGTGCTGGTGCTGTCATCACTTATATTGTTATGAATATTTAATTCCCAACTTTTTTATTACTTTTTCTTTTGGTTTGTCAAAGGATGTGACCGTTCAAACAAAAATTCAGCAATTCATAATCATTTCTTTTGATAACTTTTTATTAGAGGCAGCTCGATGTCAATCCTTCTTTAAAGAAAACCATTTGGTAAGTCAAATGGTACTCTGGCCTTGTGTCACATATGAAAAGATATGAAGAAACACAATGGACTAAGAAGTTCAAAGTTACTACTGTTTCAGTATCTATGTGAAAACAATTAGCTTTTTTCTTTTTTGAAATTATTTTTACATTTTAGAAATTCTTGTTTGTGTTATAAGTTTAAAGTATTATGAATTTTAATTTTCTAGCCTAGGGATTGTTAGTGTTTAGACATTCCTAAATCAAATAAGACTAGTTTTCATATTAACTTTTGTAATAATTAGCTGCTATTTAGTCAAAATGGAGATACGACATAACCTTTTTTTTCTTTTAAAAAAAAAACAGTGGATATGAGTCAGGGTTACTTCCTTTATATAGAATTTATAAGAATGTAAACTGATAAAACACATTTTCTCTATATTATGCAAGGCCTATGATGGGATTTGTGGCGGGGCTGCAACTTTTTCTTACTTCTTATCATCATTATGTTTGCATTGTTGGTATTGTTCCTGTGCATAATCTTTGTACTCTTTTTGCTGGTTTGAGTATTCTAAGGAATTTAATTTTCTCTTTTGAAAATGAATGATGGGGATGCATATTGACATTTTCTACTACATTTTCTCGAATATCTATCAAGGTGTAGGAGATTATGAATAGCTTTGGTTCTGCTTGTTCAGTAGAGGTTTCTTAGCCTCTCATGTTCATGTTTTAAATTCTAAATTTTTCCAATGATAATCACATTTTGAAGGTGAAAGTTCCTTTTTGAAGTCTAGGTCGCTATTTTGACCGGTGGTTCATTGCAGCGTTTCCAGCAGTATCTTTTTTTTTTTTTTTCCTTTTTCATTTTTTTAACCTTTTTGGTTTGACCTAGCAGCATCGTTTTACACGTCATGGCCGGGTTTCTTTCCTCAAATATATCAGCCATTGAATTTATAATTTGGAGACTTGTACTTTTTTTGTTGTTGCATTATGTAGCTTAAAATATCTGCCCGGGAGGATTACTTGTGTATATTATCTTATTTCAATCCACTATTGCCACCAAATCACATAGGAGACTTGTGGTAGTGGCAATAGGGCATAAAATGGGGAACTATTGGTCTAGAAGAAAACACCAAGTGTAAGAACCATACAAGACAGAAAAGTAGAGCAAAACATGGTAGTATGATGAGAAGATAGGAGGGAGCAGTAAAATCATTGGAAAGGGTATATAAAGGGAAAGGTTGAGAGAAAAATAGTAAAGGGGGAGTTCTGGTAAAGGCTTTGGGTGGAGAGAGCTAGCCTCTTGAAAGTTGGCAAAACTGTTCTGTTCTTGAAAGGTATCAGTTTGTATTATTTGAGTCTCTAGTGAGTGTTATTCATTAGGATCGTTTATTATTGCTAAAATTCTGCAATATTTCATGCTGGAATCCACTGTTTTGGAGTTTATAAACACTTTTTGTCTTCTGTTATTGAGGTATAGCGAGCTATAGGGAGCTGGGCAAATTGCAATTAGATATGTACTTGTATTTTGACTATTTTCAGAATGCTTTGGGAAACTAGTTCTAAGAGGCCTAGGTGTCTCTTCTTGATGTTTGTTGATGGAACACACTCGGAGAATATTATTCAATCATAGAATTCCTCAACCTCTAATGGAAGTCTGCAAACTAAGGAAAACAAAAACACACTTACTTCCCTATGCATTAGAGAGTCACAGGAAATCTCCGAGTTTTGCCAATTAGATTTTTCACACCCTCTGCAACAACCACCCTCCTTTTATATTCTCTAACTGCCAACTAAGAAATACCATAAACACCCCCCCCCCCAACACACACACACACACAAAAAACATCATCTGCACTTTTATTCAACATTGAGCCATACTAAGAAAGCTCTGGCCCTCTATCCCCTTTACGTCTTTTACTCAAGCACTTTATTTGCTTGTTATCTTATTGTAAACTGTAAGGCCTCTGTTATTTTTTAATGTCATTTTGTCTTTTCCCAAAAAAAAAAAATGGAAGCTCTGGTCCAATTCCAACATTTGTCAAAATTCAAATGTGCACAAATGTTTGTATATTTTAATCTAATAATAAAACCGGCTATTTCTGAGCCCTCGGCCAATAAAAGTCCCCCCTTGCTTTTTTACGGCTCACTGCTTTGGAGTGCCTCCAATCTCTACTTCCACCCTTGCTTGTAACACTTTCTAATCAACAATCCTCATATACACCAATAAAAATTATATAGAAAACCTGATTTATTTTAAATTGCTGCTATTTCAACCCTACTTGATCAATAAATGTATTTCTTTAAAAGAACTTGCTGTTTCTACTTACTGACTGTTAGTTTTTCCTGACAGTCATCAGAGATGTGCATATGTATACGTACTATCTAAACAGTAATAGTTCAAGTGTACTAGGATTTTATTAGTTATAAACTCTATTAATATGCATTTAAAAGTTGAGTATTTGGGAGTGAGGTTATTCCGGCTTTTGAGGAGTGGCTGCTTATAGAAAGCTATCTGAACACCTTGTGCTGGATTTATGTGAATGGAGCCATGGAACCAAGTTAAAAATAATTCTTACCAAACACCTATTTGTTTATGCAGACTCAAGTTTAAAAGCTTGCATCATCACCGTCATTATATTTTTTATTCTGAGAAATTCTTCCTGACTTTAATTCCCCTCATTGAACAGTAATGCGATGTGATATGAGATTATTGTTGTGGATCATGATAATCTGTTGCTAAGTTCAAATACTGAGGTGATTAGATGACTACAATAAGTCACGGTTTTGACTGGTTTGCTCGTGGAATGTCATTGTGAATTAACAACATAATAGAATCACTAGTTAAGTGGGGTTGGTACAATGATCTTTTTAGTGGAATTGTTTATTCTGTGTAACTGCCTTGAAAACCTTTGAGCTTAAGAAGAGACTTTTTTTTTTTTTTTCAATTTATCAGTTTTCTTCTGTCTCGTTTCCCATTCCAGGAAAAATAATATTGATGCATGAATCATTAATCAAGCTGAGATGAATTAACTGTTATATGGCATATATTTTGGCCTGAAAAAGATAAATGCTGTAGAAATGATTATGCACTAATAAAAAGGAATGTGTTCATTTTTGCTATAAAATATTTACAATGGGCTAAAACAGAATCAATTTTAAAACAAATGGGCAGCTTAGGGCACAAGGCTTCCACCAGGTAGGGTCTTGGGAGGGGGATAGACAATAAATAAAGAAAAACTGGCTGTCTCATAATAAGAGGTACATGGTTAGAAATTTCAAAAACAATTGAAACTAAATACATAACGAAAGTAAGAATGGTTTACCTTGTACCATACTTTAGAAATTAATATGGTGTGTGTCTGCGTTAGAATTGTTTGCTATGCAGCTTTCAATAGTTTAAATAGATGTGATGAAAATGTGGAGAATAAAGCAAACGAGGCTGTGCTTTTTTTTTTCCCTAAACAATCTTTTGAGGACATATGACTTTGAATTGTCTCGAAATTTTTATTTTTTCTGACATGTACGCTTAAATGATTGTTACTCAACTAGTTATTGCTTATAATTTTCTGGCATTAAAGTATGAGCGCATATCTAGTCTGAATTCCCCTCTCGTGTCAGCCCATAGTTCACTTTACTAACTTGTATAATGGATATTTCACATGTAATGAACATCACGTGCAACCTTTTCTTTTATTTCAGAAGCATCCAGATGCCAGGATTTTTCGTGGTAGAGTAATTGAGAACTATGATCAATTGTGCACTATTTATGGCCGTTCTAAGGAGCCTCTGGAGGCTGGGAGCATCTCACCAGCTCAAGTTGATAGCGGTGTTAAAGATCAAGAAAAGCTTATGAAGTGGTCCAGTGAAAGGGATATCTGGTGGACAAGCGAAATGGATGCCTATCTGAGTGCAATTCTCGTGGAGCAAGTTAAGCTTGGTAACAAATGTAAAGTTGAAAACAAATTAAAGCCTGCTGCTTATGAAGCTGCTGCATCGGCTATAAATGATAGATTTGATCTTGATTTGTCAAAAGATCAA
Organism: Acacia confusa; assembly: GCA_037074495.1. NCBI lineage: Eukaryota > Viridiplantae > Streptophyta > Magnoliopsida > Fabales > Fabaceae > Acacia > Acacia confusa. The sequence continues at coordinate 17,589,526 of CM073511.1, forward strand.
ATTAAAAATCGTCTCAAAACATGGACAAAGCAGCATGAAATTTTGAAAGAACTCCTAGATCAGCATGGCTTTGAGTGGGACGAGAAACGGAAAATGGTCAATGCAACGGACTCTGTATGGAGTGATTATATTAAGGCATGCAGGAAATACTTTTAAGTGTCTGGCATTTGTTATTTCATTATAATATCTCTATGTTGCTTATATAAATATTTCATTTTGAAGCAGATCAATCCAGATGCTCAGATTCTTAAAGGACGAGCTATCAAAAACTACCATGAATTGTCCATCATTATTGGTAACATTGATCCACCTGATAGTTCTCTAATTGCTAACTTGGCTTTGACTACAAATGATGAAGTTATGGATGATCAAGAGGCATTCTGCCATGAAACTGACAATGCAAAGGAAAAGGTTAAATATGTTACATGGACTGATGATATGGATCGTTGCTTAACAGAAGTACTGGTCAAGCAAGTAGTGATGGGCAACAAGCTGGAGAAAAATTTTAAGAGCTCGGCATATTTGACTGCTGCAACAGCTATAAATGAGAAATTTGGACTAGATTTGACAAAGGGAAACGTTAGAAACAGGTTAAAAACATGGAAGAAACAGTATTACATTGTGAAGGAAATGCTCTCTCATGGTGGATTTGAGTGGGATAACGAGCGTAAGATGGTTGCTGCAGATGACTCAGCATGGAAAGAATACATAAAGGTATTATCAATCTTCCCTTGAACTAATGTTTTGGAAGTAAACTTGGATTACATTTACCTATTATAATTATAGTAGTTTAGCAAGCAATTTTCGAATGTTATTACGGCCTTATGATTATATTACTTTTTCCTTTAGAATACAACTTACGGTCTCATGTTTTGTTTTCCTTTTCTTTTTCTTCATTGATATAGTTGCTTTCCTTAGGAGTATATCCTTAACTTGGCCTACTTATTTAGACGCTTTTTCAGAGCTATTGCTGATACCAAGTAGCAGTAAAAAAATCTGAATCCATTTTTCTTGATATCATGTGTAGATAACATATAGGGCGAATTCTTCAGGAAAAAAAGTCTTGCTTCACTGATTACTTGATATTTTGATAGCCAGTATTTCTTGATTCAGCATTGACCTTTATTTTCAGAAACACCCAGATGCTAGGCATTTGCGAGACAGGCGCATTGAAAATTATAACGAACTAGGTGTGATTGTTGGCAATGAGCAACCAAATGGGCATTGGTCCGAAACTTGTGAGAGACTTGGAGTGATTCCTTCTCTGAACTGCGAAGAACATGCTGTTGCTCTGAACTTTGAAGAACCCGCACTCGCTCTGAACCACGAAGAACATGCCGAAACTCCGGCTCAGATAATGTATATTGAAGAGACGAGCCACGAGAAAGAGAGTGATGAAATGCAGGGCTCATCAGAACAAACAAGGGCAAAGCCTTCATCGTCATCACAATCTAAACAGCCATCAAGGAAGAGACGTGCTAGTGATGCTATGCTGGAAATGATGAGTGTTATGGCTGTAGATATCGGTAGGATAGCCGATGCATTGACTGAAAACAACGAGAATTCATGCCTGGATGAGGTTTTTGAAATAATACAAAATATTCCTGACTTTGATGATGATCTCATCATTGAAGCCTGTGAATACTTGTGTTTTGATGACAAGAGGGCATTGATGTTTATGAAATTAGACGAGAAACTTAGAAAAAAGTGGTTGTTAAAACGGTTGCGGGGGCAATCTTGTTGAAAGATTGTCACAGTTCCTGCGGATTAGATTTTTTTGTATATATCTTCTTTTTGTGACAGTTTAGGTGATATTTATGAAATTAGTCCACATTATTATTGTTGTTGAGAAATAAAAGAAATTTCTTTAGATTGGAGAAGTTGCCTTAAGCTCTAAGTTATGTTTTTTGTTTGAAACACAAAATAATGAAAAAGAATGTGATGGCAAGAACAATATTATTTGCCCCCCACCTCCAACAAAAGTAACACATCCTAGAGTTGAGAATTAGGGGCGGTCTTTTTAGACCGGAGTAAGAAAAACATATTTTTCAAAACTTGGCCTGAGAGCATGTGAGCCAACGCCAGCCCTACAGAGCCAGAAGTTATTTTTCTAAATTTTAACTATTTGTCCTTTGTTTTTCTTCAAGGAAATTAATTAGTAAATTATAATAATTAAAGTTTTAATTTATCAAATAAATATTATCAACATTAAGATCTAAACAACATACACCATGCAACAAACAAACACAGTTATTAACTCACAATCAAAAGTAAATTATTGTTTACCAATAATTCGCACAAAGTATAAGAAGCTTACCACTAAACAATATGAGTATGATGAATATTATTTTCATCTTCACCACTATTATCACTTTCAAAGACATTTGATTGTGTTTCACTTCAAGTAGGCTTCATGAGTAAAAATATGAAGAATTTCTTTTCCCGAATCATGAATACATCCTTAATCCTTATCTGCAACACATAATAAATCAAATCATATAATCAGAGTATAGTTATCATGTGTTTCTAATTAAATGGATAAATAACTCTATAAATAAAATAAAATACATATAAATTAGTAAATCACCATCATATGTGAATCCATGCATCCAGTTGTAAGTACAAATAAGAGTTTGAACATTACATAGAAGAATGAAACTTCTATATTTTGTTAGAACATGTGAGTCATAATGAAAATTGATTCACTGGCTATTGTAGTGATTGACTAATTGGAATGATCAAGATATTAGTTGCCATCTTTGAAAGAATCAGAAATCTTTGTTGATTGTTCATCCACCAGTTCAAGACATCCAATTCTTTCAAATTATCAAGCTTCTATATTGGTTATTCCAAATAAGTTTCCAATTAAGACTTAGTCATGGAAAATTCATACTCACATAATTATTTTGATAATCATGCATCATTACAAAACATGTAAGTTAAAAAAAAAAAAATAAAGGGCCTAACAGGCCGACCCTTTTAACCCCGACTTCATTTAGATGCTCCATTTTATAAGCTTGCTTGTTGAAGGGCTAGAGTTTAAATGGGCTGGCCCAACAGGCTCGGTATGATTTCCTAGCATTAATCTTACTTGAAGTAAAGGGCATTTTGTTTTTCAAATTAAAAATAATATATATTTTTATAAGAATAATTATCAACATGAATATCAAATGTATTAAGAAAAATTCTACATATCTCCTTTGAATTTTAAGTTATGTATAGGTAACCTCTCTAAATTTTGAAACTTTACCATGAATCTTCCTAGACTCTTGTATTTATGCAGATAATTCTTCTATTAGTACTTTTGCTCATTATTTAAAACCCCTACCCCACACAAACTCACACCCACTAAAGTGTTTAAAGGGTTATACTTACACTCACAAACACACACAAATATAATTCAAAGGGGTAGACAGTGATGGTTGGGAGTTTATTTATTCATACATAGTTGAAATTCTAGGCGTGTTCCTAATAAAGTTTTAAAGAACGGAGGAGTTATTAGCAAATGGTTCAATTTTTTTTTTTTTTTAATACACAATCATAAATTACGAATGGCACTTGTGATTTACATCATATATATGTGTGTGTGTAAGAGAGAGAACATATATTAGACTTTTTGTTGATAAAGCTCAATAGTATCTACAATGTGGAACCAGGAAAAAACTTTAGCATGATACAAAAAACAAACATATTGAACTACTCCATTTGGTTCTTATTATAAGGTGATAACTAACAAGTATATTTGATCATTTTCATAAGGCATTTGTTTATTTCCAAAAAGCATTAATTTTTTTTTCATGTATACCCATAATTAAAAAGGGTAGTGAGTGAAAGTTATAATTATTATGATATTAGAGTTTAGTGTAATTAGTATGGATAATATTGAAAATTACTTAAATTTTAGGACAGATTTAATGACTTTAACTGTTTTTATTGGCTTGTGAAAATTGTTAGTTAATGTCTTATAATAAGGATTAAATGGAGTATTTACTAAATAGTATCACAAAACATTGAAAATAAAAATAAATAATAATTGAAAATTATAAATTAAAATAAAATATAAGATAATACTAACTTTTTCAGTAGGTATCTCAAATAAAAATTTTACTTTCCTCTTATAGCCCAATGAGTAATGACCCAAACATTATCTTTATAGAGAAGATAAGAAATTAGCTGGGGTTAAATTATTAGCCAAATAAAATATCATATAATAAATACATATACATATTAACAAATTTTAGAAAGTTAGTTCGGACCAAGGCCCCAACTGGCCAGTGGCCCAATCCGACACTGAGCACCTAATGGGATATGACTTATTATATCATTTTTGTTATAAAACTGAAAGAATTCTAGAGAGAAATCAGAGAGAATTCTAAAGAGATGAAGAAGTTCTTATTCAAGTGTAATTGAAATATTTACATAAGGTCTCTATTTATAGACATTCAAGGGTTACTATGTAATAAACATCCACACAATAAATATATTCATAACACTCCCCCTTGGATGTTTATTATGAATGTGCCTCGTTAAAAACTTTAACTAGGAAAAACTCAGTGGGATAAAAACCTAGCTAAAGAAAAGAGTACATCATTCATTGATACACTTTCTAATGTTGCCTCATTAAAAACCTTTCTAAGAAAACCCAGTGGGACAAAACCTAGATAAGGGAAAAAGAGTACAACGTGTATCATCCCCCCCCTCTTGATTACATCTGATTTGCTCCCCCTGATGATTACATTATTTTCAAAGTTCTTCTGAGCATAACTCCCTTACAAAAACACCCAGTCTATTTATTCATCGTGTACCTGCAATAGCTAAATCTTTTAAGTGAAATCATAATAAGATACATCTGGATCTTTTCATAAACATATATGTGCGTATAGAACTTTTAATTAATGTTCATTAAGATGCACACTTTAATTGCTTCTAGCAATATATAAGCTTATCATTATTTTCGAGAATTTGATGCTCCTAGCATCTTGAGTCCTTTTGGGGCATATGTGTTTCTGGCGTCTTACGTCCTTCAAGGACATGTGTTTCTGGCACACACTAATATATTGTGGTTCATGATCCTCATTATCATTTATTACAGCATATGCTATCATATAAACATAAATATCGTCAACGTTGACTTTATTTTTCGGTCCCATCGGATTTCATTTATAATTTATTAAGATCTCATTATATTCACATATATCAGGTACCTGGGTCTCTTTTTGGACCATAATACTCTTTTCTTGTAATATCTCTACTGGAGATAATAACTCTAAATGAAATTGCTCTTTTGGAGCTTTTCTTAATTATTCTCAACTTGATCATCTATATTTTTATAGCTCCTTTTCTCTTTTGAGGATTTTTTATCTTTAAAACCGATGGACCTGCAACGCTTCATGCGTGTTTTATAACAATTCATATAGGAGCATTTGCAGTTGGGACATGTGACCTTGTCACTTTCTTTAGGTCAGTAAATGCTTCTGACATTTAATTAGCTAAATTCAACAAATGAACTATCTTTTGAACTTTTAGTGCACATTTCTTTGTACGAGGATCAAAATAAGCCAATGATAATTCATTCCACTTTATCTCTTTACCCAATCTGCTTATTTTTCTCCCCCTCATTAAATCATGTAGTGTATATCCATCTATGTGCATTGTAGTAGATTAATAATCATTGCACGTTCAAAACTTTTAAGATGGATTTTATCTGGTTCCTGACCAAAAGCCAATATTACGGGGAGAATTTTGTTGGCTTTATATAATTGCTGCAAATATACCAACATATAGGCTTTAATACATGATTTCTAGATCATTCAATCTGAAAATTGCGCGCATAATATATTCAAACATTATTGCAAACTTCATGTTGCAAACATCACTGCAAACTTCAGGTTGCAGGTTAATAATCTTACATGTAACCTTTTAATAGATGCATCTTTGAATTGTAAGGTTCACATGTTATTTCAATTGGCCCATATAAATCTGTTTGATATATTTCCAGAGATCCATTACCAATCATGACCAATGATATTCTCATAATCATTTCTATTTGAGAACAAGCAGCATATCATGAAGAATCTTCTAGTTCTTCAATGGATATCAATATAATTTGTATTATATATATGACTTGGATGATCAAACAAGTCATGCCAACAATTAGTAAACTTCTGGTTTACTCAATCATAATCTGACATCCATTTTATGAGAATTAATTTACACTTACTCACACTTGTATTATATATATCAATCTCCCCCTCAAGTGTGAGTCTGTTAAAAATACTCGATATATATACATGGATTTCATATATTTAATCATCGAAATACAAAATCACCAAAATTATCAAAATAATCTATTCCGTATAAATTACTGTGATTTAATAATCTTCTTCTTGCATAATATTTATATTTTAAAGACAAAACAATATATAGTAAGCCAATAACTTTCTTCCACTTTAATGATCAAGTACTATATATTTCACAGAATCAAATATACTTGAAAAAAACTCACACTTGTATTCTAACTCACACTTGCTTTCTAACAAATAAGGGAGGGGATATATGTAAAGCAATAATTAAATTTAAATAAAGATAAATTACTGAAAACAAACGTGTTAAATAAAGCATATGAACTCTCATTCAATCACTTCCTGTAATGCTAGCTGCAAGAATTCCGCAATTTTTTTTTTATATGGGATCTAATTGGATTTTTGTTTTAATTTCCAACAGTGTATCATGCAGTCCAGCTCTACTTTTCATGAATGATAGGTCTATCACACCTGACATATCTAATTGTTTTTTTTTTCCTTTCAATCATATTTGGATTGTATCGAGAAAAAAAATGGGACTCACTAAATAATGTCGTTTCACATGTTTTCTTGAGGCTCATATGCACAACATTCTAATAAAAATAAACAAGGGTGGAGCCTGCCAATGAAGATTCATTCATTCTTAACAAGGCCACACGTTTTATACACAATAAAAACTATATTCCCTTTTATTCTTCCAGGAAATCGAACAGCCAGAACACACAATGGTGGATTTTTTTTAAAAAAAATGTTCATCTCACCTTTTTATTTCATTTCCCACTCTCTTCCCAAAATCTCCATCCGGTCTTGACACTGTACTACCGACAGTTTTTTTTTTAATATAAAATGGCATAAATATTTAACAACACACTGAAGCATATATATATTTTTATTTTATTTTATTTTATGCTTTCGTGAAGACTAAAACGTATCAGCATTAATTTATTTTACTATGTTTTATTTAATTATATGTTTTTCAAAAATATATTCCTTGTCTCTTTTCCCTGCACTATGCGCAAGACCATATGAAAGCAACAAAAATATATTTCCTACTTCACTAGAATACAACATTTGTGAAATAAGAATAAGAGAAATATATCTACAGCTAATACATTTAACCATCCTTAACGCCGCCCCATGATCCCATGCCCTTCATAATTTTATTATATAAACAAGAGGGCCCATCGATATATATATTTTAAATTATCTTCACCTACTTCCACCTTTTTGTTCCCCATTTCCTCACAAAATTACAAGCTGTCTCTACAGCCATATCTCCTACTTTCTTTCTTTTTTTTTAATCCATCTAATTTCATTTTCTTCACTTTTTCGATTTCCAATATGAGACCCACCTAATAATTTACTGCATGATTGAATTTCTTATACACTTGACTCCACCATCCAACTACTCTTCACGTGTGTCTCCTAGTCTTCACCTTTTTTTTAATATAATATAATTTAAATATAATAAAAACAACTCACCTGTTGCTCGTTCGTGACTGCATGAATGATTCTTGTCTGAGTAATTTTTGTGTATAATTCTTCTTCTTCATTTTTTTTTCCTCTGCAACTGTTTCCTTTGCTTCCTTCGTATCTTTCTCTTCGTCGATGGCATCTTTTTCTTTTTCTGGTAGTATTTGTTGTTTTGTGTTGCCATGGTGATTTTCTATATCTGGGGAAGTTTCATGTTCTGAACCTAATTCAAGAGGCAATGAGACCACTTTGTAAGTAGTTTCAACCTTCATCAGAGAAGTCACCTCCAGCTTGTAATCTGCTTTATCTGAAGAATTATTAGAGTTAATGGGGCGGTGTTGAAAAACACGATGGAATTCTCCTTGATGGCTTGCATTCTCCGGTCTGATGACTGCAAGGCGTTCATGTCGTTCCCTTTGTGGCCAATCACTGGAAACTTGAGCATCTGGTATTCAATCCCAGTCGCAGCAACGCCATCGGAGTAGCAGGCGATTGAGTAGATGGCGAGAGGGGCGTTCTCAAGGCACGAGATGCCGGAGACATGAATAGTCCTGACAGCCATTCTCACAGGATGCTGGAGAGTAAATAGGAGTGAACGAAGAGAGGATATAGAAGGTATTTTGAAGATTGCTTCAGCCATTGTTAAGGAGATTCCAGATGTTGAAAACTTAAATAACAAATTTTGAAAAACCCAGAAATCCTCCCCTAAAGCTTTCAGAATTAGATCTGGATGAGACAATCAGTATTTGAATATCTAGGATGCTCTTCTCCGTAGAGATGGAGGAGAAGCAATCAGCACTCATCTGGCCGGAAATGGAAAGATGGAAAGAAGCCATCGTGCTGATAACGTGTTATAAAACTGAAAGAATTCTAGAGAGAAGTCAGAGAGAATTCTAGAAAGATGAAGAAGTTCTTATTCAAGTGTAATTGAAATGTTTACATAAGGTCTCTATTTATAGACCTTCAAGAGTTACTATGCAATAAACATCCACACAATAAATATATTCATAACAATTTTAGACTTTTATGGCTAACTGGATATTATAAAGGAAAATATAAGAAAACTCTAACTTTCTGCCAAATGAATCCAATCTAAGCCTAGCGGTATCATGAAACTTATTTAACAGTATGAAAAGAGAATAAAAATGAGTAGAATTATCACTCCTACACAAAACACATCCACCAAATAAGAAAATATAAATATTAATTGTCAATGAATTTCTTATATTCGATACTTTGTATAAAAAATATTTATATTAAAGGGTAAAGATGTAAAAATACACATATGCTTTACTCTTAGGAGCTTCCAACACCAAATACTTTTTTTGGGTGCAAAAGTATCCATGTGGTTACAAAACAGGTGCAAAAGTCACACCTTCTGTTGATGATATGGATGGTGATTTGACAGATCAAGTAGTATCTGGAAAAAAAAACGCATCAAAATACACATAGGGCAAAAATATGATCAAAGGTCGCAAACCCTTCACCTCCCTTCTTCCATTTCATCTCTCTTCTTCCTCATTGGTGACAACTTCCACCTTCATTGTTGCGCCGGTGAGCTCCTCCTCTTCACCATAGCCACACCACTGTCAGAAGCTTCCAAGAGGAAAAAGGGAAAAAAAAGTCCTGGATCTGGGTATCTAGAACAAGAAACTGAAAAGATAAAATGGAATCTAAACTTTATTTTCCCAATCGGAGTCACTATAAGCTCAAAATGGCAAGAACATAGTCACAATTCTAAGGAAGTCATATGAACATCTTGATTTACCAAAAATTTTCTAAGAACGCAAACTGGATTTACCATAAAGCTCAAAGGCAAATAAAAGCAAAACAGAAGTAGCAAGATTAGCTAATTTGAACCTATGCGATACATAGAAACATGAAAAAAACTGGTAAATTAAATCTTTTAGCTCATCCTATGCATGAACATGTACAAATATACACAATAGGGGAAGCTACAGCTCATGCTAGACATAAAGAAAGAATCTCATCTCCCATAAAACCTCAAATTGAAGCTTAAACAGATTATGATTCGAAATCTCCCACCAATTTTTGGTAGCCACAATCACAAACAGAGAGAGACTCATGGTGAGATGATAATGCTGCAGAAATTTAAGCTCTTGGCCATGGAATGCGGTGTTGTTCAGAGCCCTGACGAAGTCTGGTCCCTTGGCCATGGAATGCGGCGTCATTCAGAGCCCCAACGAAACCTTAGGACCATCCTATTGGTTCAATTTCAGTGCCGAAAAACCAACATATGGATGCTTTTCTACCGAAGCACCAGCAACCGAGCACCTCACCGGACAAGAGTCGATGATTCAGCTCACCTCTGACTCTAACGTCTCCGACAAGCTTCGAGTGTTGGCCTACGTCCACGGTCTCCGCAACGTCCCTTCCATCAGCCATGGAGGACTGGACACGCTTGGTGCTGGCCTATCACCAATTGCCTCGTCCTCCGAGCTCCATTGTGAACCACAAATGCTGGGGACTGACGTGGTTTGGGTTTAAACGCCAACTCCCCCCCCCCCCCAAAAAAAAATTTGCCACGTTTAAAGCACATTTGGATGACATTTGGCACATTTAACACCAACCTAACGGATGTCCCACAATATTAACGTTTTCTGTGACTTTTGTACCTATTATGTAACCACATGGGTATTTTTGTACAAAAAAAAGCTCTTGGTATTGGGTGCTCCTTGGGATAAAACACGTGTATTTTTGCCTTTTAACCCTATATTAAAATGAAATTATTTTAAATTTAAAATTAAGTCAAAAGTTTTTAACAAAAGACTTGTCATAAAATAATGGCACTCCTTCCCATCCTATTAATAAGATCACTCTTATAATTCATTTGTATAAATTAATGCTTTTTTATTTTTATTATCATCCATCATCAGTTTAGAATTTGTGGTTGCCCCTCTATACACAGGTATCTCTTTTGAGACTCAAACTCGATATATATATATATATATATATTATGAAACTGAAGGAATTCTAGAGAGAAGTCAGAGAAAATTCTAGAGAGATGAAATGGATTCTTATTCAAGTATATATCAAATGTTTACATAAGGTCTCTATTTATAGACCTTCAAGGGTTATTATGCAATTAGTATATTACTATGTGTATACCTCATGTCATCCTGTATTTGGTGATTATGGGTCAATGGACATCCACATAATAAGTATATTCATAACACTCCCCCTTGGATGTTCATTTATGAATGTGCCTCGTTAAAAACTTTAACTAGGAAAAACCCAGTGGGATAAAAACCTAGCCAAAGAAAAGAGTACACCATTCATTGATACACTGTTGAGTGCTGCCTCATTAAAAACCTTTCTAGGAAAACCCAGTGGGACAAAACCTAGATAAGGAAAAAAGAGTACAGCGTGTATCGTCTCCCCTTCTTGATTACATCAGACTTACTCCCCCTGATGACCGCATTGCTTCAATGACTTTCTGAACATATTATTCTTTCTATCATCAAGTATTCTGTTATTCACTATAGAATAATAGAAACGTCCGGTCTGATTATTCATTGTATACCTGCAAGATCTAAATCTTTTAAGTAAAATCACAATAATCATTTCATAAATATACATGTGCATATAGAATTTTAATAAATATTCATTAAGATGCACACTCTAATTGCTTCTGGCAATATATGAACTTATCATTATTCTCAAAAATTTGATACTTCTAACATCTTGAGTCCTTCAGAGATTTATGCTTCTGGCATATTTAATCCTTCAGGGACATATGTTTATGGCGCCTTACGTTCTTCAAAAACATGTGCTTCTGGCACACACTAATATATTGTGGCTCATGATCCTCATTATTATTAATTACAGCATATGCTATCATATAAACATAGATATTGTCAACATTGACTTCATTTTCAGTCCCATCGGATTTCATTCATAATTTATTGAGATCTCATTATATATATTTTAGGTACCAGGTCTCTTCTGGGACTATAATATTCTCTTCTGGAGATATCTCTACAGGAGATAGCTCTTCTAGAGCTTTTCTTAATTATCCTCAACTTGATCATCTAAATTCTTAGCTCATTTTCTCTTTCGAGGATTTTATCTTTAGAACCGATGGACCTGCCATGCTTCTAGCGTGCTTTTGACATTGTTGGATCCATTAGAAGATTCTAATCCAATCTTCATAATTTAGTAAGCTATAACATAGGCTATAACAATATCTTACGGACGCATAATTTTTCTTTCATGAACTGCCAGATATACAAAATTATTGTCTACACCACAAAATCATATATCATATCATAATCATATTAAACTTTGTGAAAATCTTTATTTTCACATAATCATTCATATATCCCAATTTGGACTTCTGGTCCATAACTATCATAATATGATTATATTTGCGTCATTTTTAATTTCACTTTATCCTCTTGGCCAATCATCTTTATGTCAACTTTATGTGACATATAATATTCTCATTTGATCACGTGATATCATTCTTAATATTATTGTCAACGACTTCATCTATTCGGTTCCATTTTTCCAATTCGACATAACTTATCAATATTATTCAGATACCTGAACCTCTCTTGAGGTTTTTTCAATTAGTTATATCACCTCCTTGATATAATCATCTTTATAATATGCTCCATAATATAACTATTTGGAATCGAATAGTTTTTCATGCTTCAAACATGTCACATTTGTATTTGGAGTATTTTCAGCTGGAATATGAGAATAAATCTCATTTAGGTCAGTAATTCTATCTGGCAAATATTTTATGAATGCATAACCTGATGAACTTCTGGTTCATACTTCTTTATCTGGGGATATATACTTCATGGTTATAATGCATTTCATGGATTCTCTTTTCCAGTTATTCAATTTCCCCCCCTCATGTTGATAAAACAATATATCAACTTTCTTTCTATGTCCATCTATGTGCATCGTGGTGGATTAATAATCATTGCACATTCAAACCTTTAAGATGGAATTAATCTGGCTTCTTATTAAAAGCCAATTTTACAGGGAGAATTTTGTTGGCTTATATAATTGCTGCAAATATACCAACATATAAACATGTTCTCATATCAATTTATGGAGGCTTTAATATATGATTTCTGGATCATTCAATATGGAAATTGCGCGCATAGTATATTCAAACATTGTTGCAAACTTCAGGTTGCAAACATCACTGCAAACTTCAAGTTGCAGGATAATAATCTTACATGTAACCTTTATAGATGCATCTTTAATTGTAAGGTTCATATGTTATTTCAATGGGCCCATATAAATTTGTTTGATATATTTCCAGAGATCCATTACTAATCATGATCAATGATATTCTTATACTCATTTCTATTTGAGAACAAGCAGCACATCATGAAGAATCTTCTAGTTCTTCAATGAATGTCAATACATAATCTTATTATATATCTGACTTGGATGATCAAACAAGTCATGCCAACAATTAGTAAACTTCTGGTTTACTATCTCATAATTTGACATCCATTTTAGGAGATCTTTTAGGCTTTGTGTGAGAAGTATATAACTTTTCAAAAAGTAACTCACACTTGTTTTCTAACAAATTTTTCCCTCAAGTGTGAGTTTGTTAAAAATACTTTACATATATTACCTTCTTGGCATATATATTTATTTGCAGCTCATTGCCTTTTTAACATCTTATTGGCAGTAAACTTCCAGTTTACATTGGCAAACATTTGGTTTGTACTAGCAAACTTCTAGTTTGTATTTACAAACCCTTGCATTATTATTTGTAAACTTCAGATTTACAATTGCATATATTGATATCTATTTCTGTATATATCTTTAAAACTCAACAAATTTTATTTTATACTTATCCTTGGTAGAATAAAATGCATAATCAATGCATAGTTTTGTTTCAACACTTCCGGGCCTTAAATCAAATTCATATTCTCATAGCTCTTCCGGAGTCTCAATTTTATACTATCAAATATAGTCTAAAAATTAGCTTCTCATTGAGTATACTGTGCTAATTAGTCTTTAGGACTATTAGCCTTTTAAAATTATTACTTTTGCGTGACAATTTTTTCTACAGTTATTTATCTTCAAGATAATAACTAAAAATTCTTTGTATCATTCAATATTTGATACATAGGCCTTCAGGGCCTCAATAATAATTTAATGTCACTCTCTTGTTTATCCTTTTGTAGTCCATATCAGTAATCTTTCTCCACTTCAAATGGGAATTTGAACCACCACAATCGGTATACATAGCATACAACAAATGTAACATCACGGCGAAAGCACATAAAAGTATTGGGTAAACAGGCATGCAGCATTATTATATAAAAACAATGACACTCAGCCAAATAAATAAAATGAATGGCACGGACATACAAATCCGGCCACGAATCCACAAATACATGAACATATAAGACATATATAAGAACACAAGAAATTGGAGATTAAGTTACCAACGGACTTCAGTGTCATAAACTTGAAGTTCACGGAAGGAGAACATGTATGATTTCCCAAGCTGTTTTATTTGAAAATGTACATGATAAATCTTACAATACTAACAGGCTTCCAATATTTGATTTTAGTAATAAAAATTTTAGAGAAATCAAACATTTTTTGACACAGTATTGTATAGATTTACAAGCATCAGGATATAACTTGATACGTGATCCTGTATTAGCCTATTATGAGGTTTTTTATTGTGATTAAGTCAAGAACTATTGTGGATTAATTTCTTGCCATGATCAAATAGATCATTGAGTTATGGATCATGAATTTATCCAACTTCATTTTCAGAAGTGAATGAAGTAAGAAATAAATTTGTCATTATTATTGTTTTACTATTGTTTTATGTTTCCTAAAATTATAACAATTTTTGTAAATACGAGAGAAGAATATTCATAAACAAAATAATTAAACAAAAAGGAAATATTATTTCAACAAAGTTTAATAGCAAGTGGCTCAACTCTATTACAAGGTTTAATCATCTCATTCTGAAGATATTTAATGTCATCTTCTTTTGCTTTTCTTGAGATGGGATCAAGATGAGGTAAAGCTCTTCGTAATATCGAGATCTGCCTCATAAGTTTTTGAAGCTTTTTGTAAGGCCACTCTGTTAACCCTCCTTCTTTATAAATTTTTTGAATGGTGTGAGTATTCATATTTAATTGTTTACTCGCATCATCGAGGGTTAAGTGAAAATAATTTCTTAAATCATAGAGCGTTGTTCTCTTTATTCTTTCTCGTTGCCCCATTGTTAATCTATATAATTCACCCTGATTAAGGGATGAAGTATCATATGGAATATTAACCGCGGGTTGTTTTCCTTTATCTAATGGATTTTTAATGTTGGTTTGAAATGAACTCCCGTGAGGTTCATTTGGATTATTTGTCAAACCGAAGAAAGCAAAGAAGGACACTCTGATTCAGGTACGCTTTAATTAAATCTCTAGATTTAATTTATCCTTTTAATTGTTTTAATTTAATTTGTGATTTTATTTATATTTATCCTGAAGATAAACTGTTAAAAGCCCATGTCCTAACTGCAAATGCTCCTTACCGTGGGAGAGAGACGTAGAAAAATGGAGGAATTTGATTTCACATAATAGACTAGAGATATTGCTCACGTGGGCCACTCAATTCATTTGTTTTTGAAGACAAAGTAGTTCACGTGATACAATTTGTTTTTCAAGAAAAAGAAGTTCATGTGGGTTATTTTGATCCAATCTTTTCAATATTAAATTTCATCCATAGTGTTATAACTCACCGATTTATTCTGAAATTCCAAGATGAGAGGTGATTGCCGGGGGAAAAAAAAAAGAGTAATACACATACTTAATTCATTCTTATTGTTTCAGTATTTTATTGTTTATGTTTAAAGTTTATTCCTTCTCCCCGTGAATGCACATAGGTCTAACCCAAATCTGTGCCTGCGCTACTCCTCTTCCTTCCATGATTCTGTTACTATTCTCTGTACCGGTGCTCCCCTCGCTGGCGGCCTCTACTGATTCGTCGGCATTCTTGGCCCTGCTCAAACAAAAGGGTAAACGTGCTGTCAATCTATCCGGTGGCTCCATCTCTTCCACTTTTCTCCTGCAATCCCCGGCAAATCCCATCGCGATGCCATGCGGCACCACGAGCAGATGGCCGTTGATCTCCACGACGGCAGATCTCCATCTCCACATGGCTTCGATGGAAGGCCATAAAGGGTTTCGCCATCTTGGAAGCGAAACATTGGATCTTGTGAAAATGGAGATGGGAAGAAGGTAGTGATGAAAATCTGAGGGGTGTAAATTTGAATTTGGAAAGTGTGAAACAATTGATGATTTCAGAGAATGGAGGAGAGGGATGAGGTAGTCGATATAGTTGAGGCCATATCTATTTTCTAGGTTTGGATTATCACGTTGGTTTGTGGGGAAAAGAGGAGTTCAGAGATCATAAGGAGCTTAATCGGATGAGGCCCAGAGAAGCTAGAACACCATAGGACCAGTCGAAGATGAACATGTTAACCTAGGATTTGGTTAAGGATCCAGATCCCACTGATATCCTATATCAAGCGTCATAAACGCTTGATGAAGGAAACGCCTCAGGTCGTTGTTGGCAAATCGGGTTGGAATTGGCAACACCTCTATCTCTCCCCGTTGCAAATCGGATTGGAAAGGAATTAAGGAGGGCGTATATGGAGAAGGCGATTTGGGAGAGAGAGAGGACAAAGATGATGATCAGTAGAGGCTCAGTTACTCAGAGTCTCGTGCTGAAAATGTATTATGAAAATGAAAGAATTCTTGAAAAAAGTCAGAGAAAAATTCTAGAAAGATGAAATGGATTCTTATTCAAGTATATATCAAATGTTTACATAAGATTTCTATTTATAGACCTTCAAGGGTTACTATGTAAATAATATATTACTATACGTATACCCCATGTCATCCTGTATTTGGTAATTATGGGTTTAATGGATATCCACATAATAAGTATATTCATAACAATTTATTTATTTTAAAATTTATTGTATTAAGTAAGAATTGAGAAAAAAAACACATTGTATTGTTAATAATTTGATCATACATTTGTTTGATAAAACTTTACACAAATAATTTTTATCAGTCTAATGATTAATCTCTAATATCAATATCCTGCACCCATATACATCGTCAAAAAAAAAAAAAAAAAAAACCATGCACCCATATATATGTGTGTGTGTATGTGTGAACACACATGTTAGAAAGATTATGTTAACTTTGCAATGAAGGCAAATGGTAGGCTCTATACTACTTTGTTATATATATTATTATCTCTCTATTTCAGTTTTTTAAGTGATTAAATAAGTTAAATAAATTATTTTAAATATTTATTTTTTTATATCAAATTAATTTGTGTAAATCATAAATTGATAATAGTTAAATGAAATACAATATATGTTATGATTAACTAATTTATTTAGTTTCCTTGATATATATTAAATATAAGAGGAAGTATATAATTTAAGATTCAAATATTTACTCACTTAAATCAAAAGAGGAAAGCTTTTGTCATTATATTCTTATGAGCCTAAATTGGTGATAAATATAGGGAAAATTAAAATAAAGGACCTAGAGAAAATCATATTTATTATAAAGGACCATAAAAATTGTAATTGCTTAGAAGGATCAAACATCATAATATAAATTTTAAATTATTTAATTGCCCCTAACTAGACTTCCTCCATTATCTCTTATATTCATAATTTGAAAATAAATACAATCAAAATTAAAGCCGCGCAATTAATGCGTTATTTAATTAAAAACAATTAAACTCATTTTTTTAATGCTTTTAACCATGTTTCATATTCATTTAATCAATATATCATTTAATTGTTTAGATATAATACATTATTTACATTTTTTAATTTATTAACTTTAAATGAATTTTCTTAACACACATAAAATTTCTTGTAAAATGAAAATAAATCAGATAAAATTTCTTGGTGTCAAATATATATTAAATTATAAAATAGCTTGAGTTTTGTTAAACTTATATATATTTTAGTTTTAATTATTATTATTTTTTATTTTTTTTGAAAAATATAGTTTTTACAAAATTGAAGAAGGTGTAATTTTTTTTCTATAGATATCTATGAAAGCTTTCAAAAATGAAAATTGAGGAGACTTTTGTTTAATTCAATAAAATTTGAATTTTGTCTTAGTTTTAAAAATAGAATGTGGGAAAAAAATCTAGGAGAGAATGCAAAAGATTTTATTAGGGACATTTTAGTATTTTCAATTTCATATTATTTTTATTTGGTCCTTCTAAATAATTATAATTTTTATGATCCTTATTAAAAAATATATTTTCCTCTCTGTCCTTCATTATAATTTTCCCATAAATATATTCACTTTGATCTTATACCTTTATTATTTTTTATTAGAAAAAGTAGATAATCTTATACATTTATTACTTTTCAGAAAAAAGTGGTATGTTAATTAACTTTTTTCTAAAAGTACATTTGTTGCCATCTTTCTTTCTAAGAGTATTAATTACTCCCTCAGTCTTTATTATTAGAAAATTTCAAACTTAGTTTTTTATGTTCTTTTTTTATAAGATTTTCTTTTTTTTTTGGGATGTACTCGTTTTTAAACATGCCATTCATTCATAATCTTTATTTTGGGTTATTGTTCATTTTTGTTCCGAAAGGTTTCATTGAGGAGTGGTAGGTGTCTGAAATTTTTTTATAAGCAATTTTTATAATAAAAACTTTCTATAAATTTATTTTTATTTATAGAAAATTTTAGCAAAAAATACTTACATCATATTCTTTATATTCATTATGTGAAATTCTTTAATCACATATATTCATAACTTACATATATTTCATTTTCAAAATACACATGTATTTCATTTTTAAAATACTATCATTAAACTCTAAACCCATATAAAAAAGAGGAAACATGATGCTCTAATGAATGCCCAATTTCAATAATATATAACTACTCTTTTTTATGCAAATGAAATAGTCAAAAGAAATCGGACAAAAACGAAATTTAAATAAAGATAACATTTACCAAAAAAAAATTAAAAATATTTTAATCATTATTATTTCTTAAAAATGTAAAAATTTTCATTTAAAAAAATTTAAATTAAAGATACTAAATTTGCCCAATCTTAATATAATTTAAACATTTCTAACCTTCCTGTAATGATAAATTACAAATGTTAAACATTTATAGAGTAGTGCTCATCTTGTAAGAAATTCCGGCACTTCTTTCTTTCTTTGTCAACAATGGGACCCGTTAATTTTGACTTTCGAATCATGTGACTTGTGAGTCATTTGATGACTCCAATTTGATTTTAAATGGCTAAGAAAAATACTAGTAAATAAAAAGCAAAGATCTTAAAGTGAAAATATAGTCAGCTCCGAACGTTTGAGGACCCGCCCAAATGTTTCAAGTTTCAAGCATGAGCGTGACTCCACAGTAGTCAGTAACAAACACAGCAAAACCAAGACTTTGTTATCTTTTCTTTTCCAAAAGAAGCCATCTTTCTCTCTCAATCTAAAGTCATTATTTTCGGATCACAACCCTGTTCTTCAATAACCAATTTGGAGTTTCGCCTTTGGATCTGATCCGAAAATCTCATCCTAAGTATCGATTAAATTATCTTCTCATTATCTGTAAGTTCAAGCTTCCCTTTTTGTCTTTTCTGATTGCATTTTCTTCATTGTCTCTACTCAAAACCTACAAAGTAGATAAGTAGTAAATGGACAAAGAATTAGGGTTTAACTTCATTGTCTCAACTCCATTTTCATTATTTTTTTTGACTTCAGTTAGCTCATTGAGTGTAATGTAATGTTTACTGGTTTGGTACGTTTTGCTTACTGCATTGTTCAGTTTAAGCATTTCTCGCAATGTATGCTAGCAAAATCGATAGCTTACTCTACGGATCTATGATATGTTCAATCCTTGCGATTGGCAGAGTAAATAGCCTGAAACGATGACGAGAATTACTCCTGACTTTGGTGATACAATGCAAAAAGGGGCTTTGCCTGCAGTTTCAGCTGATGTGGTGTTTGCTTCTACTCGGTTTCCGAGTTACAAAATCGGAGCTAACAATCAGATCATTGAGACGAAAGATGACCCCAAAGTGATATCCATGAAGCAAATTGTTGCACGTGAGACTGCTCAGCTTCTGGAACAGCAGAAGCGTTTATCTGTTCGTGATCTTGCCAATAAATTTGAGAAGGGTTTAGCTGCTGCTGCTAAGTTGTCTGAAGAGGTTGTTTCTTCTCTCTAACTGTTGAAATGATTTTCATTTTTCTATAATTCTTCTGTGAGGCTAAACAGTACCAGTACTGAACATTCGGTGAGTCTTTTCAAATGTGAGACAATAACTGATTATATTATCAAAAAATAGCCTTTATTGTGGCTGATATGCTTAAATATTCAGGCTAGACTTAGAGAAGCAGCATCATTGGAGAAACATGTTCTTTTGAAGAAGCTTAGAGATGCCCTTGAATCCTTAAAAGGACGTGTGTCAGGAAGAAACAAGGATGATATAGTGGAAGCTATTGCCATGGTTAGTTTAGTGTTTGTTTTCCTTCTTTTTTTCTTCTCTCTTTTTTGTGCGTACGTGTGTGTGTTTAATCCATTCCTTAAGAAAACCTACTTCAACTTCTTATGTGCCTTCTTTAGGTTGAATCTCTGGCAGTTCAGTTGACTCAAAGGGAAGGGGAATTAATTCAAGAGAAGTCAGAGGTGAAGAAACTGGCTAGTTTCCTTAAGCAGGTGATGCAAAATTCTCTGCTCAAATATTTATGTCAAAAAGAAATAAATTATGTTTCGTAGCATATGATATCCTCCCAAAGAAAAAGAAGAAACCAAAAGTGACTTCTCTAATGAACCTATGTGTTGGACATCTATGATAGGGCACAAAAAGCTATTCAATCCCATAATTGAAGGACAAAATTTTACTTTCTAAACCAGAGCAATTTGCTCCAACCAAAGATACAATAAGACAAATGCATCCTTTAATAAATTGATTCACTACAATACTTGTTTGATTAGTGTCGCGGACACTGGACGTCTTCACCTCTTTTTAGGTCAAATTTCCGTCTCAGTATAAATTTAATACCACGAAAGGTAACAGTTGTTGTTAAACTTATTGAATCCTATTAATTTTACCTTGCTTGAAATATAAGGCGTTGCGACTTTATATTTTACTGTATATTTAGATTTAGACTAATAATTCAATGTATTAATTCCTAAGTTATAATAGAAATGCGTTTACTTTTTCAGTTTGTATCTCCTATACTTGCTTGCATTAACAGAGATGCTTCCCCCTTGCTAAGAGTTTAAATTCATTTATAGGCTTCTGAAGAGGCCAAGAAACTTGTAGATGAGGAAAGGGCTTTTGCTCGTGCAGAAATAGAGAATGCCAGAACAGCAGTTCAGAGGGTGGAGGAGGCCCTGCAAGAACATGAGAGAATATCTCGAACCACAGGGAAGCAGGTTAGTCCATGTTCTTGTTATTCATAGTGCTTGAAATTTTAGAGCGAGGGAATTTCAATGTTTACTTGTTTGTTGATGACTAATGAATTAGACTTATTGGTTCACATTTCACTTTGTTATTTTGTGTTCTGAATTTAAGATAGGTTTATGGTGGATACATGCAACTAGTTTCATAAATTATCAGTCACGCTTTATTTAGACCTTTAAAGAGGAAGAGGAAATGAAGAAAAAGGGAAACTTTGATATGACATTATGTTCATCAGGGATTTTAGCATTTTCCTTCTCTTTTGTACTATATAACATTTTTCTCCTGGCTTTTCTTATTATGCTGCATCTCTTATTCTAGTGTTGCCCCTTTCTATGCTTTCTTGGATGTAGCCTCTTAAGTCTTATCTATTGTTGCTTTATCTTCATTGCTTTGATGGAAGCTCTATGTAGGTTGATCATACTGTTTAAAGTTAGGTTAATCTTTACTCTCATGGTAGGCAGCTAGGAATGCTGTGCTTGTCTTCGCCACCTGTTGGATGCCACATCTTAATTGATGCCATGACGTGCTAGATAAGCTTTGTTTTTGCTTCTTTTGGAGGTGCATTGGATCTATTAATCAAGAAGTGAAAGATTGGGAAGCTACTGTAGGGGTGCTTATGACTAAAATCTAGTTGCTGTTGCTTTTAGGTTGTAAGATAATTCATAATTCCAATTAGTTGTGGGGGCTTACCTTTGGAATTCTTGTCTAATGCTATTATAGCCGGGCTTCTAGTTTTGAAAGTCCTTTTCAAGCCATACGAGGATGTACTTTTTTCAAATGCTTGTTTTATTGTGGAAACACTTTTCCCATTTCCCGTGACAAAGACACTGAGGCCGACAAAAAAAATAGCTTATCAATAGAATAAATCTCTTTTATCCCTCTTCTAATGTTCTGTAACATTTTCTTGAACTAATCATGGCCTGTGTACTAAAGGGAGGCCTTGAAAAAAGCTCTATCCTCATGTAGAGCTTGGGGCAAGTGAGAGCTATGGTTTATGTGAGGAGCAATATCACTGGAAATCCAGTGACCTGTAAAATTTTCTTCATAAGAATCTATTTTGTAGAAATCCCCAAAATATAAGGAAACGAGTTCATTTTTCTTAGTTAGTATTGACCATGTTAGAATGAAATCATAAATTGGTTTTACTTGCATGCTGGTAAAGAGAGGATGGGTAATTCCAAATTTGTTGTTCATTTCTTTGATTTGGTGTTTCTGCTTGGAAGAGTATAGTAGGGTATTGTTGTAGAATCTCAGAATGTTATTGGAAGGTCTGAAGTGCTGCCATGTAAAACTCTTTGCCTAAAATTATCAACCTGTACTCTAGCACAACATTTCTCATAATTTAAAGATATGTTCCCCTTGTTTTTCCTTCTTTCTTTTTCTGAAGAAAAAGATCCAATATTCACCAATGTAATGGTTTCCTGTAGAAAATTTAATGGGATCCAGCAAATGTCTATCAATTATGTTATTTTCATTCATTAGAATTTATTTCTGCTGGAACTTTAGGACCTAGAACAATTGATGAAGGAGGTTCAAGAGGCTCGAAGAATCAAAATGCTGCATCAGCCAAGCAAGGTATTAAATATTTGTCCCTTCATCCCACTTATGATAGAGATCATTGTTATTGTTTGACTATTTTAATCATTATCTCTTTTTTTTTTTTCTTTTTTCCTTTTAACTCTCTGTTTTTTTTTTTTTCCGGTTCTTTGGTTCTTTGTTTGTTTTGTTTCGTTTTGTTTTTTTATTTAAAATTCTTAGTCTTGCTGGTGGTATATATCCTTCTTTGGTTGTCTCTTTGTTCATTAAGAAGACCGTGCATAATCTATGGCTCCTTAATTGAGTTGGAGCACAATTCTTCCAGATAATCTTACTTTATTTTATTGGCGAAGATAGATTCATGAAGTCCCAATGTTCTCTTGGATGTTATGATTGAAAGCTGTATTTAATTTATACCATTGATTTGTCTGTCTTGCTGTCTTTCTAGCATAGCTATATTGTACGTATTGTACTTATTACGTACTACTAATGTGTAATAACCACTATATTGTGAACGTTAGGAGAAAATGTGCAAGAGGTTGAAGAAGTGAAAGGTATCATCACATTTGAGATGGCCTGCTATTGTTCCAGAATTAGGACTCCTGTCATAAACATAATCAATAATGTTCCTTTATTTATACACATAATTAATATTGCCCTTTATATATAGTATTTTTAACTTTATTTTTATCACGTATTAAATAAGTGAATGCATTGATTATTTATTTTTAGGTTATGGATATGGAGCATGAGCTTCGCGCATTGAGGGTTCAACTTGAGGAGAAGTCTAGGCATTATGTGCGACTTCAAAAAGAGGTACCCTTGCTATCTTATGTCCATGTTGAAGAGATTCTTATATGAATGTTTAATGAGATTTAGGTAATTGTTGAGGGCTGACGGTGTGGTTTCTTAAGTATTATGTTATATTTAATCTTAACCTTTCCTCACTCAGTATTGTTATGTTTCAAGCATTTCTAATGGGGGAAAATATTTCTTTGGTCTTACGGCTTCTTTCTTGATTTGGTTGTTGATAAACTATGATATAACACATTTTGAGATTTAAAATTTTGATTCATTTTAGGTATTGTGATGATACATTTTGCGTACTTTGGCTATTGCACTAGAAGAAGCTGTTCTATTACCTGCATTGTTTATTTTGCCATAATCACATTGATTTGGCTGTTTCCTTTTTCATCTTGCAAGTTTTCCATTCTTTCTTGAATGCTATATTTGTGATCGACTAGAAGATCTGTACACAATGTGTTATGTGGTGTGATAGAGTATTCAATAATGAATAGTATTATTTTGGCTTCCTTATTCTCCTGTTGTAATTTTTCTTTCTTTCTTTGTTTTTTGCCCCACTGACTTATCCTCCATTGTACTCTCCAGCTAGGAAGGATAAAGAGGGGTGGGGAAAATGTTCCCCATTTATATGAACTAGAAGGGACTGAAGTGTTAGGTTCATATTTAGAAATTCAACCCTGCTCCGAGAATGCCCCTTGTCTTTCAAAATGTCCAATTCAGTGGTATCGTGTATCATCCGAAAGTGCTAAAAGGGAACTTATTTCAGGTATATCTGCCGGAATTTAATACAATTTTACTTTTGAAAATATTATATATATATTTTTCCTGTTATAATGTTGTGATGGCATTGGTTATTTTATTTGTGCTTCGATGCGCACACACATAAAAAGGCTCAAATGCTACTCTATAACTTCCTTATGCCAATTAAGTCCTGATATGCATACCATACAAGTACAACTCTCTTATTGATGAGCAACCTCTATGGTGCACTGCACAAATGCCCTGACCTACCACCATTTCCTAGAAGTGCATTTTTACATAATGAATATTATAAAATCTGTCGCAATTTGATTATTCCTTTCTGACACTTTTTACTTGTAAGTTATGTGATATAACTTTTTCTTTTACAGGAGCTACCAAATCAGTCTATGCCCCTGAGCCTTTTGATGTTGGACATGTATTACAAGTTGATATTATTTTAGGAAGCGAGAACATCTCATTGTCAACTACTGGTCCAATTGACCCAGGTTTGTTTCCAATCCTGTATCTTTTTTCATGCTTAATGGTCATGAACAGTTGTGTTTTCTTCTGTTCTATATAAAACTGATAACGTAGAGATAGATTGAAGGTTTATTTCCATGTCAATGGAGTTTGATTTAGTATTCTTGTGCAGCTGCTGGTTTGGGAACCTATGTAGAGGCACTTGTGCGTAAACATGATACTGAATTCAATGTATGTCATCATCAAACTTACTTATTTTCTTGTCTCTTCTGTAATAAGCTATTTGAATGCAAGCATGAAGCATAATTTATAAGCTCACCATTTACTACTTTTCTCTTCATCTAGTAGTCTTACCGTGTTAGTGTTCTAAAAAGCAATGTTAGTTCCTAAATTAATTGCAATTTTTTTAAAACCCTGACTTTGGAGAAGCTGTTGAATAACAGCTCCATAGGTGAGAAACATATGATTACAAATAAATTTTATTAAATAATATTGTTATATTAAAAAAATAATCATAGTTCCTAACACCTTAAGAGATACAAAGTAACAAAAAAATCTTAGGAAAGCTTAAACCTATCAATATATTCCCCTTCAATAAAACAAGTGGTTAATTGCAAATGTCACTAAACCGCTAAAATTAGCTATATCAAACGCCAATAAATCTGATGCTAACTAATTTTAAGACACAGCTAGAAGCAAAATTAAAACCTGATAAAGTGGACTAGGGACCACATATAGAAATGAAGAATGGAGATTGTTGCAAGCTTTTGACGAAGAGAAGTGAATGAAAGCAGCTATGCAGAACAAGGAACAAGCATAGGCAAAGGAAGGCAGCACAAAGTCTGAGGACAAGTTGAAGCATAGGAAGAGAATGTTTTTGGAAGATGATCGAAGGCCACTGTTTTTCTTCCCCCTCCTTTTCTAGTGGGGGTTGAAACTCAACTATTATGCACAGTTTTGGAAGGCCAGTACATGCCGTTTAATCTCCAAAAAGCTATGTTTTGAGCAGATTTTATAAAAATGTTGTGGCCTTCCAGGATCGTGCAGATTTGAATAATCTTGTATGAAGTGTTCATGCTTTCACTGGATGTTGGTAAGCTGAGTTTGTACTTTGCCAACTTCTAAGTCTATTAGACTTTGACTTTATAGGCATTGTTGGAATTATGAACATTATCCTTGGACCCTCCTTGACATCAACTTTTAGTTGATTAGTTTTTTGATACATTATTGAAATAGGGCCTCCCATACGTGTATGTAAGAACCATTCTAGTTGCCCAAGTCTGATAATTATAATTTAGAATTAGCGTTTGGTTTTAGCAAGTTGTTTCTAAATTAAATTTCTCTTCATTTCGCTTTAATTATACCGTCACTTTGCAGGTGGTTGTAACTCATATGAATGATTCACTTCATTCAAGTGAATCTATTCATGTTCTTCATGTTGGGAAAATGAGGATGAAGCTTTGTAAAGGAAAGGCATCAATTGCCAAAGAATACTACTCAAGTTCCATGCAGGTATTTCAAGTCGTAAATGCTATCTCTAATATTGATGTTTTATTTCTAAGTAACAATCTATTATGTAAGGGAGCAAGAATATTTAGGAACTATTTTTTTTTTGGCAAATTTAGAAAATAACACATGGATTCAGGACTTGAATAGGGTGCAGCAAACATTATTTTAATCTTTGTTGAACAAACAAGACTTCTTTTTGTTCATAGTTAAACCTTGTGCCAGAAGCTGACTTGATATTTTCCTTTTGGTGACAATGAAGTTATTGAATGAGATTTCTTGGTCAAAAATTTATCAAAAAGTTTGGTTGTTGATCAAGCACTATGGTTTCATATGTTAGTATGTTACATACAACCAACCCCACCGAGTAGTACAAACTTCTTGTTGTCGTTGTGGGTTCACTGGTTGTCAAATTAATTCAGCTAAAATAACAGGATTTGTTTATTTTTGGTTTAGCTATGTGGAGTTAGAGGAGGTGGGAATGCGGCAGCCCAGGCAGTATTTTGGCAAGCAAAACAAGGGCTTTCTTTCGTTCTAGCGTTAGAAACAGAGCGTGACAGGAATGCGGCTCTTATGCTTGCCAGGAGGTTTGCATTTGACTGCAATGTATGTCTCTCTGAGCTCCAAAACAAGTTTTACGTTCAATCTGATATTTGTAAAAAATTTAAGCATTCGTCGTTTGAACTTTCTTATCAAATTTAAGCTGTTGGTGAACTATTCTTGTCTGACTTGTTAAAATATCAAATTTGGCTGTGTGTGCATTACACACACAAGCTTCAGCAACATATCAAGCCTGCTTTGATTTCCACTATATTTATTTTATCTCAGATTTAATATATTGTACATGTACCAAGTTTTGTTCTTTTCTGTTCCTATTTTCTTGGTCTGCATAGCTGAATTGTAAATGCATTAAAAATGGCAGATTACTCTTTCTGGGCCAAACGATAGATCTAGAGCTGATGATCGATTGCCTTCTTGGTCATGATGAACCTCAGAAATGTTTTTCTCCTCCTGTAATTACGTGAGTTTTCCTAGCTTGTATTATAAGTGTGTATCAGCTAAACATGGCTTCTTATTATGGAAGAACATTTATGCCTGGCTTCTTGGAGTTGGACAGAATCTCTGTGTCATTTATTCTCCTTCACCAAACACCAAGGCATTTTTTTAGGGCTTGCCTTTGTGAGTGGTAGTTGACAAATTTGTAGGGCTTGCATTGTAAAATTTATAGAATCCATATTCAGTGCTTGAGATGCTAGTTTAATGTATTTTGTTGCTTCTTTATAATAAGTTTTCTGCACACTCTACTATTCCTATGAATCTTAAATTTGATCATGACAAATGATCCAAAGCAAACCATACAAGTTATGGGAAACCAAAACATAAGTCATTAATAATACACCATTCATAAGAGACAATGGTCTTATTTCTTGATAAAGAAGAAAACAGTAAATATTACTCTACATCAATATATATAATGATAAATCTCAATCATGGGTTACTGTTCAAAGTTAATTTTAACAGTAACAGCTTCAAGGTTGGTGTGAGGCTCCGTGCTTTTTTTAATTGTTATTATTTTATTTTTTTTTACCATCACACTACTATTTTTCCACATCATTTGTATCAAGGAAAAAGATAAATCTAATGCAATAATATAATCCTTTCTATGGTCATTGAGAAACAATATTTTTTATGAAATGCAAAACATTTTTTATTGATATCAATAATAGACTTTTATATAAGGTCATGCAATTATCATATCCATGATTTAAATAATGGATTAATTGGATCAAGATTTATAACTATGGTTATTATATTTCGTTGTGGGATTTATACTTAGAATCATGAACTTTAATTTGTTTATATATTGTATAAAATGCAAATGTGCTTTATCTTCAAGAGCGCTCAACACCAAATATTTTTTTCAGGTGTAAGAGTACCTATGTGGTTACAAAATAAGTATAAAAGTCACATTTTTTGTTAAAAGGACAAACGTTGACTGTTAAAATGAAAAGTTTGACAAACACTAATGACATGGATGGTGATTTAGCAGATCAAGTAATATCTAGCAAAAACAAAAAAAACCATCAAAATATAGGGGGCAAAAAATCCAATCAGAGGGCGCCACGAACCAGCTTCACCTTTGTTCTTCCATTTCATCTCTCTTCTTCCTCACCAGCAAAAACTTCCACCTTCATTGTCACCAGTGAGCTCCTCCTCTTCACCATAGCCACCACCGTCAGAAGCTTTCAAGAGGGAAAAGGGCAAAAAGTCCTGGATCTAGGTATCTAGAACAAGAAATTGAAAAGGTAAAATGGAATCTAAACTCTATTTTCTCAAATTGGAGTCACTCTAAGCTCAAAATGGCAAGAACATAGTCATAATTCTAAGGAAGTTAGATGAACATACAAGCAGAAACAAGTAAAATTATCTTCGTTCTTCTCTTATGAAGATCAATTTGTCTATTTTCCCCCTTTTTCTAGAAATTTTCTAGGAATGCAAACTGAATTTACCATAAAGCTCAAAGACAGATACAAGAAGAACATAAGTAGCAAAATGAACTAATTTGAACATACTCGATACATAGAAAGATGAAAAAAAAGATGGTAAATTAAATCTCTTAGCTCATCAACATGTACAAATCTACACAACAAAGGGAAGCTACAGTTTATGCTAGACACAAAGAAAGAATCTCATCTCCCATAAAACCTCAAATTGAAGCTTAGACAAATTATAATTTGAAATCTCCCACCAATTTTTGATAGCCACAGTCACAAACAGAGAGAGAGAGAGTCTCACGGTGAGATGGCGACGCTGCAGAAATTTAAGCTCCTGGCCATACAATGCAACGTCATTCAAATCCCTAGCGAAGACCAACCTGTTGGTTCAATTTCAGTGCCACAAAACTAGACTACGGATGCTTTTCTACTGAAGCACCAGTAGCCAAGCAACTCATCGAAAAGAGTTGACGATGATTCAGCTGAAGCATGTGCTGAATTCATCGAGCTGCACTTCATCACTGTCACTCACCGCCAACACCAACCATTGATTTCTCGTTCCTCCGAGCTCCTCTGCAGACCACAAATGTTGGGGACTGACGTGGTTTAGCATTTAAACACCAGCTCCCCTCATTGCCACATTTAAAGCACATCTGGATAACACCTGTTATATTTAACACCAAATTAAGAGACATCCCCCACCATTAATGTTTTCTGTCACTTTTACATCTATTTTGTAACCACATAAATACTTTTACAAAAAAAAAAAAAACACTTGGTTGGTGTTGAGTGCTCGTTAGAATAAAGCATATGTATTTTTACATTTTAACCTTGCATTGATATATAAAATTCGTTTTTCCGATTTTATCTTTACCTCGTATAAGCATCGTGCTTATCCCTTCATCTCCATTTATTGCATTTAACGATATAACATGGGCGATCTATTCCTGCCTTCCGTTGGAAGATTCAGTTGCCTCATGTTGTGATTCCGGAGGTACATTTGCATCAATATCATCAATTAATTCCATCATAAAAACTTGCATGCGCTTCTTTTGACGGCAGTCGTGACCGCAGGAATACTACTCTCGACAGTAATAACAGAGATTCTTGTTTCTACACTCTTCTAACTCCTCCGGAGACAATCTGTGTTTAAATGACATGTTGGAATTCCCTAAAATTTCCTTCTCATTAGCATCCCATCCCGATAATTTCTTGCCCTCTACCAGCGACGGTTTGTCCTTACCAAAGTAGGCAAGTGCTCGGGAAGGGGTTGGAAGTAACCCTTTAGCCGACCTGTAGCTAGGCTTACTTGGAAATGAGCCAATTGTGAACCGATGAAGAGACTCCAAGTTGGGTTCCTGCAAACGAGCCCACTTAGTAGCTTCGAGTAAACTCTAAGGTCAAAGTAGTTTTACGCCAGCGGCAATCTCCGGTTTAATTTGAGCCCCCCGATGAAACATCTCATCCTCTTTGCATCCGGAAACTCGATCTTACACATGAGGTTATCAGATTTGCTTTGATATTTGGCCAGCATTCCAGACAGTGGCGGAGTTAGGATTTGGAGTTTATGGGTGTACAAGAATTTTTTTTTTTTTTAAGGAAAGTTTTAAATTAATGTATTTTCTAAAAGGAAAAAAGTTTGACAAGATTAAATAACATGTTGCAACCTATAAGAAAGCATAAAAGGAAGCAAACCAAAATGCTAGCTTCAGCTTCAATTCATCGTAAACGAAAATCATAAGGTGAGGTATTAACTTCAGATATTCATTTACATCAGCCTTCATATGCTTAGCCTTGAATGCTGCATCAACCTCCAAAAAGATTCGAGGGGATAAAGTTATTTCTTGAAGTAAATCAATCTGTAAAAGAAAGCAAAAAAGGAAACTGTGTCATACCAATGAGAACACAAATGCATTAACATTTTAGGGACAACATGGCTAAGCAATAATTTAAAAAAATTTCCAGAAATGGCCCGAAATGGCTAAGCATTAACACAAATGAACAAAATGGCCCGAAAATCACAAACCCACAAATTGAGCTCAAACTCTAATTTTCCAGAAAATAAAATTAATAAATTCTGGAATGGGACCAAATTGCCTGAACTTTAAAAAATTTGAATAAAGCCCAACAATAATTTTCAGAGCCAATGAAAGAAATATTTGAGCCCATACAATCTCTTGAGTTTAAACCACGTCAGTTTTTGGAGATAAGCTTAGTGGTCCAAACAATAATTGTATGAAAAGGAGACAGACCAACAACCAATTCCAGAAACAAAAAAAATAAGGGAAAATGCACATGTCAGCCCCAACAAGCACGCGTTCGAACCCAGACCTTTCATACAGATGGCCAACACTATAACCAATTAATCCAACCCAACCAGATCAAGTAAAATAATATTGCCTCACAAAATATATATTTTAAAAAATATAGTGTGCCTCCGCCCCTGATTCCAGACTATTTCAAATGCATCAGATCCTGCATCGGATCATCATACAAGGGATCAAATCTCACTCGAACAGCATCTACAAACACTGTCCATGGAACCACACTGTTAAGACCTCACTCGAAGTATTGAAACCACCGGTAAGTGTCGTTGTCCAGCGCGATACTAGATATCGTGGTCTTCTTTGTATCCGGTGTCCCGTCAAGAGAAAAATACCATTCACATTTGCTAATCCATGCATCCACATCGGTGGACGAGAAGCTAGGAAAATCTAACCTCGTGTATCTTGTCGGAGTATGGTACTATGTTTCTCGCGAAGATCGTTACGTGGTCGTCCTCCTTGACGCTATAGATCTACGAATTGCAATAGAGGCTAGCGCGCGCGCGCGCGCACACACTTGCATATCGTTCAATTACACCTGCAGGTTATGTAATCCTTCCAGATTGGCCTCAATCACCGAATCTCTGATCCAGTTCAATCTTCACACGCTCCTTGATTTCTTTATTTGGGACATGGAGTTTAAGAATAAGACTATGAGAAGTAGGCTGTTGTCCAAAGTTTTAGGCTTATTTTGAGGAAAAAGGTTAAGATAATGATTAAAAAAAATTATTTTTGGACCTTAAAAATTTAGGAGAAAATTATGAAATATTATTTTGAGGATAATATTACCTAGAGAAGCTAAGTGAGGGGCAAAAAAATCCTTATGTGGAATTAAGGGATAATTTCTAACACTTATCCAATGTTTATAACTAAATAAGTAACTGACCAAGTTGTAAATAAAAGTCTTGTAGATGACTACATAAGATTATTTTGGAGTGGACCCACACTCCTTGCATGCATGACACTTAGGTAGTCCACATACTTCACACATACACATCCCTTGGATTTGGTTTCCCCTTGTCCAAAGCTCGTGCATATGGACGAGCTTCTAGTCGTCCATATTTAGATTTGCACCGTCCATATCTTGTTTTTATTATTTTTTATATGAAAAGATCATTCTTTTAAAAAAAATGTTAGTTCAAAGATCAACTTTGTTTTAGATTCTCTACCAATTAAAATTATTTTTTTATTAAAAATAAAAAAGTAAAAAAAAAAAAGATTTGGATGATCCAAAGCTTGTCCATATAGACAAGCTCTCCCCACTAGTCTAAAGGATGAGTAGAACAATCGATTCTCACAGCCCTCCTTTCTAGTATGTGTGCAACATACACACTCTCTATCCTTTCTCTCATGCCATCTCATGCCTCCCTCCATACTTTTTGGACACCTCAATTCATTTATTTCGGCAGCACCCTACTCCCCATTTTCTCATTCATTTATTTCGGCCACAATACAAGAAAATGAGAGAGGGTGAGTGCTTGGGAGAGGGAGCCAAGAGTGAGGGAGTCTGAGAGCGAGAGAGAGTCGCTGGAGGAAGAGGAGAGGCCGATCATCACATGCAACCGTAGGTTCCAGTAAAGGTGAGTCTCCCAAATATTCTTCCATCTTCAATTTCATTTGATTGGGGTTGTTTAATTAGGAGTGGGAAGAGCGACTAAAATTTGGTGTTGTGAGGGAGAAGCCAGCAATAATGAAAGAAAGATACGTATAGGTGAAGAATGAAGCTTAAATAATGATCTTTGAGGTTGCATGGGTTATTTGGTTTTGTATATATGATTGCCAAACCTAAGCTCTCTGTTTTTGTCAATATGGTGTATGGTTCTTCAATTAAGAAATAAGAAGGAATATAAATATATACTCCCTCTGATCCTTATTATAAGACACCAACTAACAAATCACACAGACCAATAAAAACAGTTATAGTCAATAAAGTTATTCTATAATTTAAATAATTTCCAATATTGCCCCTACTATTTACACTAAACTCTAATATTATATTATTATTACTCTCACATGCTATCCCTATTAATTATGGACATATATGAAAACAAATAATCAATGTTCATTGGAAACAAGCAAGTGCCTTATAAAAAGGACTAAATATATTTGATAGTTGGTGTCTTATAATAAGGATCAGAAGGAGTAGTTAGACGTGTATTATATAAGCGTTACTTAGTAGTCCATTAAATGATTGCAAGATAATTTTGCTTATTGGACTGCAAGGTCCGAACTTGTACTACAAAAAAAAAAAAAAAGACTTTCGGCGGCGACAAAAGTCGACACTGAAAGTCTAAATGCCGCCGCTGAAAGGTTTTCAGTGGCGACAATTTGTCGCCGCTGAAAGTAGACAATCAGCGGCGACATTTTGTCGCCACTGAAAATAGGTATCAGTGGCGACATTTTGTCACCATTGAAAATAGGTATCAGATGTCGCCACTGAAACATGTATTAGCGGCGACTTTTTGTGTCGCCGCTAAAACATGTATCAATGGCGACAAAAGTCGCCACTGAAAGTCACATTTTTTTTATAAAAAAAAAAGTAAATGTCATGCAATTTCCTTTTTCATCTCCAATATCATACAGTTTTTTTAAAAAAAAAAATAAATGTCACAATTTTTTTTAAAAAAAATTAAATGCCATGCAATTAAAAAGTCACAAGCCTCTGCATATGCTGATGAAGCAGCATCACCATCAGAGCCTTCCAAGGCATTCTGAAGCATATGTAAAGCTTCATGTCTCACAAACTCCTGAAATTTCAGGGACAAAAAGAATTTATACAAGTGGAAGGATGGCCAAAACAATGATAAAGGTGTTTAAATCAGAGAACCAATTCTAAATCAAGCCTAATGTGACAATTTGAACTGCATCCCACCACTCAGCCAATTTGAGCATCAATTGATAATATTCCTCAATAAAAAGAAAGCAGCATAAAGCTATCACAATTTTTTGTTTTCCTCTTTTTCATATAAATTTAAGCCACATTGATAAACTACATATGCATAAATCAGTACAGAGAAACTGTACAAGGAGAAATACCGATCAAGCATTGAAAATTAATTAGTACAAGAGAGTAAAATCTTCTCAAGTCTAGAAACTGAAGAAAATATGTTACATAGGCCACAGTACAAAGATACCCTTTTTTTCTGTTCTATAGACGGCTTTGAATCGTTGACCCTACACATATCCCACATGTATCACCTAAGCTAACCTCAACTAGTTACAGTTGCATAATTTTGATAGAGGTATTTGTTGCTACTGCTGGAGGTAAAAACCTAAATGTCCTCACTAAAATGATACAACCTACCAGACATGTTCTAAATCTCAGGGTAGTATAGATGACTGATACTCAAAATGCCATATGAAGCAAACATCTGGCGAAGGAGCCCTATACGATCTCTCAACATTTACCAATCTTCAGTCTTAAGTCATGATCATTGACCAACTAAAGCGTACCTTAATAGAAGCCTTACAGAAACAAGACAGATGGGGTTAAGAACTTGAACTCAAATGTTAGAAATATGAAAAGAATCAAGCACCTAAACAAGGAAAAATGTACCATCACCCTCTATAACATCAGTCCAAGACACAAAATCCTCCAAAACATAAAGACTAGGAAAACAAATATAAGGTTGAGGTTAGTTACAGTAAGCTAAAACCCTCCCCATCAAAGAGTATATCTTTTCACTCAGGTTTTGGTCAACAGATATCCTGATATTGGAAGATAATTAAAGCATAAGTTATGACCATTTGAAATTATATGGAGAAGGAAATTAGGTTCAAAGAAATTGAGGAATAATTATTTAACTGTAGAATCAAATTTTTTGGACAGAAAAAAACAAGTCTTCATAAATGAAGAACAAGATTGAAAAAGGGAAATTTTTTCTCTGCCTTGTGTTTATGCCCCTTCATTTTCTGTGGTATAAGATTTCAAGTTGAACAACAGAGATGTCAGCTAAAAGTAAATACCTCATTAAATTTTAAAAGTTTGGATGCTATGATTGCAGTTTCTAGTAAACCTGAAGTTATTCGTCTGCCAAAATGCTTATACAATTCTCCCAAGCAATGTGCAGCACCTACAGAATCATATTTAGAAAATTGGTAAAGAAAAGACATGGACAAAATTTTAAATGCAAACAACAATGAGAGGATTAACACACTATAGAAAAGTATGTACCATAACATTTAGCATAGAAAATCATGGCAAGTAATGTTAACAGTGGAAAATTTGAGGTCTTGACCAATTTCATTTATTACTTTTACGAAAGGACATCTTAAATATGGCATATCAAATATCATAGGCATGAGGAATCCTAACTTGTTTGTACTCTCAATTCATCTTTCTTCTAGATGCTTTGCTTGCCCTGGTCTACATAAGGTGAGATAAACAAAATTACAAGGAACAAAAACTAAGCATTTGATCGATTGGATGCTTGAACCAGGAAGCATTTTGATAAACAACATTGAAAACAAAGATTCTTCTGAAATAAAATGCTTACATGAGGTTGTTTATACGGAGATAACTAGTTTACCTGCTTAAGTCCAATGATATAATCACCTTCAAACTTTATCGCAATTGAATATTTCAGAAATGCCTTTGAGCAACTTTGCTATCTGTTCATACTTCATATAGGATGTAGGCTTCCATACTCAAAACCAAACTTCTCGTGTTCAGTACCAATTCTGCAAAAGTTAGTTTAAAAAAAAGGAATGAATAATGACCAAATGAAATATTGTAATTTCCAGAT
Source organism: Acacia confusa (assembly GCA_037074495.1). Lineage (NCBI taxonomy): Eukaryota > Viridiplantae > Streptophyta > Magnoliopsida > Fabales > Fabaceae > Acacia > Acacia confusa. The sequence goes on from CM073511.1 coordinate 17,625,432, forward strand.
GCAACAAGAAAGCAACACAACTAAACCGTGAAAAACCAAAAAATAAGCTGCAAAAATCACACCTTTGCCCCTTCAATCAACCAAGTAAAATAAATCCAGAACAAAGATTAAAAAAGGGACGGAGCAGCAGAAAAGCCATAGCAGACAAATCAAAGAAGACAGAGTGACTAGAGAAGCAAGAAAAATAAAGTAAACCCCAATCTGTCAAAGATGCAAAGAAGATGAGTCTGAAAATCTGAAACAGTATTGAAGATGGAGCAATCTTGAAGACGGAGCTAACAAAACCATGGAAGAAACAAGAATGAAACAGATCAAAGAAGACGAAGCAAGAATTGCAAACCTGGAGGTCTAAACTCAAAAGATCGACATTGCTCAGATTGAAAAAGCTCACACCATTGGAGATTGAAGAAGCCATAACCATAACATGAAGGGGGGGGGGACTATGCTCGAAATCGTGAATGAAGACAAGAGCCTCTGTGTCGCTTTCTTGTGCACGGCGGAGTCACCGAGAGAGAGACCAACGATGCATTCACCGAAAAAGACGAGAGCCTCTGCTCCACTGCATTTTACACATTGTAAATCCAACATTCATTTAGCATTCTCCAGAAATTCGCGAGTCTGGGAAGAAAGGGCAAAAGCATTCGTGAGTCTTGGGTTTTCTGGATCAATGATTTTTGGGGCTTTTGTCTTGGGCTTTCGTGAAAAAGCCACTCCTTTCACGATTCAACGATCCCCTCCTCTGACCACTCCACCATTGGCATCTTCTCCTCCTACTTCAACCCCTCCTCTTATGGCTTCTCCTCCACTTGCATCTCGGTGCCCAGCAAGCCAGAACGATTTGTCTCCTTTAGATGCTCGAAATCAATGGTAAACCTAGCATCCAATTTGGCGATAAGAGTGTCTTGCTTCTGTGGTTAGAATTTCTGGCTCGAAGATAAATTTCTAACGCCGGCGTCTCACGTCTGACAGCAAGAGGAAAGGAGAGGATAGAGGAGGCTGCGACAGACGAGGGGGTTTGGTTGGCGGGTATTTGGAAGGGAGCTAGCCGCGAAGAATGAATTCTGCCAAAATTTCTTTGCCTCGCGCCCAGATCTTTCTTTATATCAATATTATAAAAAAACAAAAAAACTTCCAGCAGCGACATATTAAAGTTGGCATTGAAACATATTTTTGGTGGCCACATAGTGTGAAACTATCTTTGGTGGCAACACAAAAATTTCGCCGTTGAAAGTAAAACTTTCAACGGCGACAAAAGATGTCGCCACCAAAAGTTTTAAAAAATAAAAATAAAATTAGACTTTTGGTAGTGACATAAAGTCGTCACTGAAACTACCTTTGGTAGCGACAAAAAAATGTCGTCGCGGCGACTTTATATGTCGCCACCAAAAGTTTTAAAAAATAAAAAAAATTAAAATTGGACTTTTGGTGGCGACTAAAACTACCTTTGGTGGCGACACAAAAATGTCGCCGCTGAAAGTTATACTTTCAGCGGCGACTAAAAGATGTCGCCACTGAAGGTTTTAAAAAATAAAAAAAATAATAAAATTGGATTTTTGGTGGCGACATAATGTCACCACTGAAATTACCTTTGGTGGCGACACAAAAATGTTGCCGCTGAAAGGATAACTTTCAGTGGCGACTAAAGATGTCGCCACTGAAGGTTTTAAAAAAATAAAAAATAAATAAAATTAGACTTTTGGTGGCAACATAATGTTGCCACTGAAACTACCTTTGGTGGCGACACAAAAATGTTACCGCTAAAAGTATAACTTTCAGCGACGACTTTACATGTCACCACCGAAATTAAAAAAAAAATTAAAATTAAAATTCAACTTTCGGTAGCGACAAAAGTCGCCACTGAAACTACCTTTGGTGGCGACACAAAAATGTCGCCGTTGAAAGCATAACTTTCAGCAACAACATTGTTATGTCGCCACCGAAGGTTCCACTTTCAGCGGCGACATAAAAAGTCGCCGTCGAATGTAATACTCTCAATGGCGACTCATGTTGTCGCCACTGAAAACTATACTTTCAGCGACGACATCAAATGTCATCGCCAAATGTCGCCACCAAAAGTCTTTTTTTTTTTTGTAGTGTTGTATCTCTTTGGTCCAGAGGGGTTTTAATATGCTATTATATGGATTTTATTGCTTGAGGCTAAACAAGGATCTTAGATTATCAAAGTTACAAAGAGGATGGCTTAAATGTTTGAATCATAGCTGATATATGTGTCTGCGCGTGAGTAGGTTATTTATATTTGTTCGTAAAAAAAAAAAAGGTTTTAAGGGAGAATGCTGATGTTGATTATATTTGGGGTTGAAAAGAGATTTAAGATATGGATATGTGTGTATTAGAAGCTGCAAATTTATGTTAGTATGTGTGATATAGATGCTGGTCTAAAGTTTCAAACTAAGGTTGTGAATGATGTTTTTAAAGTTGGGAATTTCTAGACTTGTAGAGGTAGCCATAAGAATTATCGAATCATTGTTTTATATGCTTATGATGATTTAGTAGATGGTTATAAAGTTGGAAAAGTTTGAGTGCATTAAGAGAGTGTTGTCCCATTTACAGAAAAATAGAGAATCATTTGCATGTCAATCTCAGGAGCTAGAATTTGAGTTTTTCTATAAAATTTGGTCAGGAGATAGTTCACCTCGAGTTTGCTTCATATTCATGGAATTTGTTCTCATACTTGACTTGTTTTATAGTTTCATGCTACGCTTGTTTTATGGGCTGTATGTCCATACTTGTTTCATGGTTTCGAGCCATCATTGGTTAGTTACTCCCATGGACTGTGTCTGTGTGTCCCATGCTTATTTCATGGCTTTGAAACATATATGCTTGGTTAGTTACCCTTGTAGATTGTGTGGCTATGCTTGTCATTCGTTCTATAAAAAGTTCTACAAGGAGATGAGATATGAGATTTAATGTATTAATCTGGTTTTGTCAACAATAAAAAATGATTAATTATACATATTTTGAGTTATTGGAGAATTATGGCATAAATTGATCATATTAAATCAAAATTTTTACTACATACTTGAATTTATTTGATTAAACATATTTTATATAGAGTTCTATTTTATTTATAATCATAGGGTTTAGAAATTGAAATTTATTGCAATATTGTTATTATTAAAAGATAAAAATGTTTAAATTATTTACTTTTGTATTGTATTAAATGATAAGAATGACATGTTATTCATTGAAAAATTTGCTTTGGTTTAGATGATATTGCCGACCTTGAACCTTCTGCTAAGCATTGAAGAGCCTCCTTAATGATTTAAAGTTCACTGATTCATTTTGTAGTGCTATTAGTTTATGTAATCATAACTTAAGACTTCTGTTTTATTATTTAAAGCTATACACTTCACCTAATCTATAGGTAAGATCCATGTATTTTGAATAACATGTTTATAAGGCTTAAAGAATGTGAGCTCACTCATATTTCGTGTCGGTTACTCCTTTAGTCTTCAAAGTGTGCATACCTTAATCCCACATCTTATATATAGTGTACACATAGTTATATAGAAATAGACATAACTCTTAAATGTACGTTTATATAAAAATAGACATAATTATTAAACCATAAAAAGGTATTTTTCTTTATAAACCTACGTCTCTCTATGATAGTCACTATTGAATTGAGCTTGGACCCTAATCCACAAAGCTAAGGGTGGACTAATATATATATTCCAACATAAACAAATTAAACTCAATATATGAATTGACATGATTTTACTAATACTTTGTATATTGCAGTTTAGGGAGTATTAGTTGACAATATTCTAAAGCTTGGAATTTCAAGGCCAGTTATAGTTATATAATTGATGACGACAAAGTGCAGATGGTAGTTAGTCTGGCAGATGATGAGACTTTACTCCTTTAACATATTATAAAGAAGGAAAAAGGAGCAATTTTACATATGAAGTTTGCCCCCAGGAGCGCCAAGCACCACGAAGTTTTTTTTGGACCAAAAATACCACGAAGTTACGTTTTGGGAGCGTCCAGCACCACGGACCGTTAGTCAACGGACGTTGACCGTTAAGTCTAACGGAAATTAACAGTAATTTCGCAGAAATTACAATTTTGCCCCTAATTTTAAGCTGAAATTATCATTTTGCCTTTAGTTTTAAATAATATTTTTTTAAAAAAAACAATAAAATAACCCCTCCCCCGGTGGCCCCACCACCGCCGGCCACCCACCCCACCTCCGGCCGCCTCCTTCGCCGCCTCCGCCGCCGGCACCTTTTTTTTTTTTTTAAAAAAAGGTTTTTTTAAAAAAACTAAGGGGAGTCTAGGGGGCCCCACCACCGGCCACACCACCGCCAGTGGCTGCCCTCCCCACCGTCGGCGACGGCCACCTCCTCCGGCGACTTTTTTTTGAAAAAAAAAAACTAAGTTTAAAACCGGAGGAGGTGGTCGGAGGTGGCCGTCGTCGGCGGCCGGCGGTGGGGAGGGCGGCCACTGGCGGTGGTGTGGCCGGTGGTGGGGCCCCCTAGACTCCCCTTAGTTTTTTTTTAAAAAAAACCTTATTTTTTTTTAAAAAAAAAAGGCGCCGCCGGCTGGCGACGGAGGAGGCGGCCGGAGGTGGGGTGGGTGGCCGGCGGTGGTGGGGCCACCGGGGGAGAGGTTATTTTATTGTTTTTTTTAAAAAAATATTATTTAAAACTAAAGGCAAAATGATAATTTCAGCTTAAAATTAGGGACAAAATTGTAATTTCTGCGAAATTACTGTTAATTTCCGTCAGACTTAACGATCAACGTCCGTTGACTAACGGTCCGTGGTGTTGGACGCTCCCAAAACGTAACTTCGTGGTATTTTTGGTCCAAAAAAAATTTCGTGGTGCTGGGCGCTCCTGGGGGCAAACTTCATATGTAAAATTGATTCTTCTCCTTATAAAGAATGCTTCACGAGACTTTAATATTATATTCTTAATCCAACGCCATAATTAATCAATCATTATAACGAGACTTTAATATTATATTCTTAATCCAACGCTATAATTAATCAATCATTATAACTTTCGTAGGAAGCGCTGATGATAGCTTGTAAATAGTGATAAGATTTTGATATGGATGTAGTACCAGCTAGTAGGTTGAAAAGAAAATTTTTGGTCCTAAGGGCAATTTAGAAATTTTTTATATGAACACACAATTTTATCCTTTTTTTTATTATTATTTTCTATTTCAATACGGGGTATGAGCCCAAACAGCAATAGAAATTAAAGCATACTATGTTACAGCAATAGAAATTAAAGAATACTATGTCTTGGACAAGAAATGTCCATCCTTCTACAAAAACAAAAGCAAAAGCAAAAAGCAGCAAATCCGTAGAGGCCGGAAGAGAAAAAAAGAGGGAGTACTAAGTGACGGTGGTGAGGAAAGGGTATCTTGGAAAGAGAAGATGGGAATGGGATGGGGCTAGAAGAGGGATTTGACTCCCATGTATTTCCCTTCCCATCCTTTTCCATCATCTTCTTTATCACAACTGTTGGATTGAAATATGAACGGTTCAGATTTTATCTTTTAAAAAATATTAATAAAATATTAAAAAATTAAAAAATAATATTCTTATAAAAAACGAAATCTGAACCATTGATATTTCAATCCAACGATTGAGATAAAGAAGAGGATGGGGGCCACTTCCGAAGAAGAGGCGGTGCTTGTGCTACTGTTCTAGTCGCGCTCTGCTAGAGCGGCAACAGCGCCGGGGACACCATGGAGGGTGTGGCTGATGAGGCTGCCAGAGGAGGGTGAAGGAGGCGACGCAGAGGACAGTGCCAAAGCAATAGGTGAGAAGAAAATAAAGCTGTACTTGCTTACGTGGCAATTTTAATGAGTCAAATTTCAAATGGTCCTTCCAGGTGACTTTGTTTAGCAACATGTTTTTAACCCTGAGAATTTAACAGGAGGGCTAATGTATCCGACCACAGAAACTTAAAACCTGACTGGAAAAAAAAAAAAAATTATAGGGACCTATGTCAACAGCTGAGAGGACCTCTACATTAATTTTTCCTATTTAAAATAAAACTACCGGTGGAGTAGATGGCGTTTTTCATTTTTACCCTACAACTCCCTCTCATCCTAAAAAGATAGGGAGTTGATCTTAATTCTTAATATTCAGTATATCTTACATGTTTATTAATAATTTTTCATTTATTCTTATTATACTCCATCAATGATGATTAAGGAAGAAAGAGAAGGAAGAAATTAAGAAAGATGAGTATAGTGTTTTAAAAAATATATATCATATTAACTAACTCAATTAACTTCTTTAATCTAATCAAATTGAGTAAATATATTTTATATTAAGAAATTGAATTTTTTTTTGTTTTTTATTGTTTTTTAAAGATACGTTTCAAAAGATTTATTCAAATAATCTGAATTCAAAAAATCAATTTGAAACCTAGGGTCAAATTGGCGTTGAAACTTACTCACAATTCCTATAAGAGTATAATTATCTAACTAATTTGAATTTCTTAAACATGATTAACAAATATTTAAATGAATCTTGAATTTTATCCCAAAAAAAAAATCAATAACACTATTTTAAAAATAAATCGTCCGCTTAAATTATCTAAATAACTTTAATTGGATATCTATCCTATAATTATCCAAATAAAATTTCAAATTTATTCTTAAAAAAGTCTAGATAACATTCCATTAACAAATCAAATATCAGCTTAAATTAAAAGCAATCAGATTTTTAAATTAAAAATAATAAAATCACACCACTTGTCAAATCAAAGTGAAATAGAAACCTATATATATGTATAGACCATCAGAACCCTCCCGCATTCATCAGTTTATATATCCCCAAAACAAAAATTCAACTTTAATTTTGTCTTAACCGGAAACATGGATCAACTTTCTTCGGAAAGTCCTTTGGATTTCCTACACGACGATTTCTTCATTGATGAAATCCTTTCTCGTTTAGATTCTGCAGAATCCATTATTCGTTTAGGCATGACCTCTAAAAGATTTCACTCACTGTGTCCTTCTCAAGCTTCTGTTCTACAGTTCAAAGATGTCTCATACGACATCAGCTTAATCAAATACCTCGATAAGTTCTTTGAGTCTCGTATGAATACAACGTCGTTGGACATCAAACCTGAGTTCCGAAGGTTTCTGTTTTGCCTGTTGCTGCAAGATAACACAAACTGTATTCCAATAACAGATTTTCTAACCGATCATCTCCTGGTTTGGTTTCATAAAGCCTTATCTTTGAATGTTCAAGAACTGATCTTAAAATTCAATGGAGAACAAGTGGGATCTGATTCTTACCCTGTTCTCAGGCCTATACTGAATCTACAAAATTCTATGATCCCTTTAAAGCATCTTAGGGTCTTGAGTCTTATAGATATCCCTATGTACTTAAACAGCTATTTTGGAGATTGGATTTCCACTTACTGTGTCAGTTTAGAAGAACTGAATATTTCTGATGTTTTAGAGCTTCCAACTAAATTCACAGTCACAAGCTTGTCTTTAAGTGTTATCTCCATTAAAGGTCACTTGGAGGGCCTTCATGTTGCTTCTGTACCAAAACTTGTTACCTTGCATGTGACGTGGAATCGTCAAAATGTAGATCGTCATCACTGGCGTCATTCCGACCTGTCCCTTGAGATTTTAGATGTTCCAAATCTGGAAGATTTTTGGTTGGTGATGAATTGGGATGCATTAAGATACGAAATTTTGAGATATGGTTCTTTTGGTGGTAGTGGTGGTGTTAGTAATTTTCCTTCTCTTAAATCTGCGACTGTGTTACTTCCTCATAATGCTTGTGTTTCTCTTACTCCTGATTCCTTTGAAAGGCTCCTTCTTGATATTAGGCAAACCAGAGAACTACGTGTATCTTATCCTATTATTCAAAAGGTGCGTAGTTATTTAGCTATAATGTTTTTTTAACTCACTATAATTTATTTGTGTTAGAAAGTAGCAATATTCTGAGCTCATCATGATCAATGAGCATAGAAACTCGATACATATATATATGGATGTATATATAAGAATTTCAATACCATTAATTTTAAAATTTGGAGATTGGGATATAAGAAATATATGTAATTACTTGCTTATTTAAAAATAAGCACATAAATAAATAATTTATAATTAAATTTTCAAAATTAAAATAATGATAGACGTAAAAATATGCAAAATAAGAAAATTTTATATAATTTTTGGAATTGTTTTGAAATATTTCAATTAAAAACTGAAACAATGAAATATACTGTTATAGCACCTTATTTGGGAAGGTAAATGTTTATAGTTTGCATAGGAATTTGAGAAGGAAAATGTACTCATATCATATATACATACACATATATGGGTTTTAATGGTAAAAATACCCATGGGCATTTAGTGTAAAAAGTAATGTTGTTTTAATATTTAACGGGCTTGTCATTTTTACTCTAATTTTGAAGTTACTTTGAAAAAATATGAATACTATTAATTCTAACTAATTATCCTTGATATGATAAACCAATGTAATCATTGTACATCGACCAGAACCTACTTTGATATCATTTTGTAGCATCTTAATATCTCACTCTTGATATTATTCGTTTTTTAGCCCCGCCACCACTCATGATTTTAAAATTAGTCAAAAGTAATGGAACACTAATCAGACAATATTGAGAATGAAATGTTGGGCATTATTGATGTTTTTCTCTCTCGTTGAAGGGTGACGATTAGAGTTTTGCCAAGGATAACACTAGGCCCATAGGGGGTGTGAAATCCCACATCCATTGGGGAGATAAATGAAAGACATTATACCTCTCCCCTCCACGTGTTTTGAAACCATGAGGGTCAGGGGTATTTTTGCAGTTTAACCCTTAATATAATTTTTTTTTGCATCTTATATAAATGGTTATTTTTGCAGATTTCACATAATGGAATAATACATGCTGCGAATCTATTTGACACGTTAGACAATTTTCACGTATGCATTGAAGGAGAAGAAGAATCCTGGTGGGAGAAAGTTGATACAATTATGTCATTTGTCAAAAGTATCCCTTCTTTGAAGACCTTCACATTAACGAACAATATTAGTTGATGATCGATATGATCTTCAAACTCCTCTAGGATGGCTTCAAAATGACTTGCCTTTGATTGTTCAAGATCTGGAGTTACAGTTCGAGCAGAACAATAATATGCATAACTATCATACCCGAACTTATATTATGCTCCAATGTTATTACCCTTTGAAGCATCTTAGGGTTTTAACGCTTAAGGATATCCCTATTGGCTTGAACCATAGTTTTGAAAACTGGGTTTCAACTTGCTGTGTTAATTTACAAGAACTGAATCTTTCTGGTGTTTTAGTAATTCCAACTAATCTCACAATTTCACAAGCTCGTCTATTAGGGTTTTCATCATTGATTCTCAATTCGCAAACCTTCTTGTTTCTGCACCGAAACTTGTCACCTTACATGAGACATGGAATCTTGTTTATTATGGAAGGAATGAACAAAACTTGTCTCTTAAGGTTTCAGAATATTCTCTCCATATCTTGAAGATTTTTTATTGTCGAATTGGAACACAACGCTTCCTTTGGAATATTATAATTGCCTTTGCGATAAGAGAAATTTTCCTTCTCCTAGATCTGCAACTGTGCTGATTAATCCTGAAATTGCTAATAATAACCTCTCTTGATTCCTTGAAAATTAAGACTCCTGTGGAATAACCTTAGTTAGATCATTAAGGGTAATATTGTAATTTGGTAACTTTATTATTTTTTGTTATTTTTTTATTAAACTTTAATTGTGTAATTAGGTAGATAGGATATAGGGGTGAAAATAGGTCAAGCCTCTATCAGGAGTCTACGGCTTAATCTACTTTAAGCCTAGTCTAACCTATTTAGTAAATAGGTCAAGTTCAAGTTATATAAGCCTATTCTTACGCCTATTTAGGTAAACAAGTCAGACCTATTTTTATGAAGCTTAGTCTATCGTCGTGGCCTATTTAGTTTCTTTTTTTTACAAGAAAATGTATCAGCATACATAATTATATATAATTTAATCTAAATTAATTTTGTAAATTATTTATAAGAGTAATAATTTATTATTAACCATAAGTTTTACATTTCATAATTTATCAATGAGCTTCATATTTTCATTCATTAATTTATCATATCTACTTCTCTTATTTTTGATAGCTTAAGATAACAATGCTAACTCACCACCTCTCTCTTGATTTATGTCATTTGATGCAATGTAATAATTAGAGTAAGTTTATTTTCAATTGAGTTTCACATACCACTTGTCGTGCTTATTTGATTTTTTTTTAAAAAAAAATATATCCTTATTCGATGGATGGTTGATTTTTCTTAATCTTACTTGCTTAAACAATTGTTGTCACTAAGTGTTATTTTCTTTTTCTTACTAACTCTTTTGTTTCATATGACATTGAATCCCTAACATTTTAAGACATAACATATGTATTTAAATAGGCTTAATGAATTATGTATAAACTTATATGTATAGGCTTTAAGTCTATTTAAAAACCTATTTTTTAAATAGGCTTTAGACCTTGTCAGGTCTTTTAAAGGCACAGATTGAGGCCTAAAAAAAGCCTACATGCAGACTCAAGATTTGAATTTCTATCATAGGCTCACGCTTACCCAGTTAAAGTTTAGTCTAGGCTAGCTAGTCTATTTCCACATCTAATTGGATGATACTCTTTATCCAATAGGGAGATATATAAATATAGGTCTATAGATATGAATTAGTGATTTCTTATAAAATGTTTGGAAACCTTTCAAAAACTAAGTTTTGCGTAAGTCGAGATAAAACCATCCTCACATACTTATCTCATAAATCTCAGACTATATTTTAGAAAGTTTCCAAATATAGACATTTGTAATGGGTTGTATTATTTTTGTTCAGATTAATAAAGATTTTATTCTCGCACGTGTCCTGAAGCCTCTTGGAGGAAATTTCACATGCCACCAGAGCCACTCGAGAGTTAAGGATTCCACGTTTCACCTCCTTTGCGCGACACGTCTCTGAAGATATCACCACCCACTCTTTTGCGATTCTCGAACCCTAAAATGGAAGTCGGAGGAAGCGGCTTTACAAAAACCACCCAAAACTTTGATGGAGCTCATCATCAAGATCCTGCGAATCTCCCTTTCACGCATCCACTATACCTTCATCCCTCTGAGACTCAGGGATGGACGATATTATCTCGCAGACGGGATCGGACAACTACACTGTGAAGTCGAGCGATGAGAATTGCTCTCAAAAGCAAGTACAAACTAGGGTTTGTGGATGGATCTTGCCGGAAAGAAGATCAAGAATCGGAGTTACACGACCAATGGGAGCGTTGCAACGCATTTGTGCTTTCGTGGCTTCTCAACTCGATTTCGAAGGATCTTGCTAACAGCACTGTCTCCAATGAGGAAGCATGTCGGGTTTGGACCAAACTCAAAGAATTGTTGACAAGAAGACCAGTTCTCGTATTTTTGCTCTCCATTGTGAAATTAAATCTCTCACGCAAGGGTCTCAGTCCGTCTCTGTCTATTTCTCGAAGTTAAAAGAGCCCCGGGAAGAGCAATCAGGATCCTTATACATCTTCTTTCTTGTAATTGGGAAACATCTACTAGTTATCTTGAATTTGTTGAAATTTTATAATTATTATCTGTACATTAATTTAAATTGATATACTTTATATTAATTTGAATTAATATTGGGTTTTATTAATTATAAAATTAATAAGTGGTCCACGTTCTGATGCACATTTTTCTCAACTGCCCATAACCACCCATGAATTTTGGCACGTAACGTTACACACGTTTTGATGGGAAAACGTGGGAATTAGTCGTGCTCTTTATCTATTAATTTACACGGTCCCCTAAGTCCACTCATACGACTGAATTACTCAAACACCATCTACAGAGAGTGAGAGTGAGGGCTTAGAAGGATTGTGGTCTTCTGCTTTCATTCTGAATCAATGGCGGGAGGTATTTCAGCATTTTAATTTCTTCATTCCGCATAAGATCTAATTGTTTATTCGGTGACTAAGCATGATTAGATCATTCATTTTATCTAACATTTGGTATCAGAGCGAAACATTTGCCTCTGCCTTGATTTTTATTTGATTATGCTCTCACATCTGAATAATTGTTTTATGCCTGCAATTTATTTTTTAACTGATATTAAATTGGTTATTATTTTGCCTCTGGAATTATGAGAGCATGAGAGGATATTTTTATATATCCACCGCCTATTATGTTTTAGATTATTTAATACCTGGTGTTAAATTCATTGATTTTTGATGGGTCATGTTTGTGGCTGCCAACGAGATTTTCTTCGATTTGATCTGAAAGATTTTGGTTGAAATCTGGATTCGTTTCAAAACCTTCTATAGACTTTTAAATTTTCTATCTGGATTTTTACTTGCTTTTGGCATCAGAAACTGAGATTATCTATTTACTTGAGTTGATTTCATTTGAGTTTTGTCGTCGAAAACACCGTCAAAGACTTGAAATTTTTAGATCAATTTCGAATATTTGAGATCTTGGCAACTATCCTGAGATTATGGTTGCCTTCTGATGAAAACTGAAATTAAAGATCATTGTTTTGAGCTCAGGACAGTCGGTCCTTCATCGGAAACTGGAAGATTTTGATCGCTTAAATGTCTCTTTTCGGATTAATTTCGTTTTGGTTTGAATCCGTCGACTTTGTGATTATATGACTGGGGATCGAGTTTTCTGTGATTTGAGCCGTTGAAAACGCCGCCTGGAGTCGCCGAAAAGAGCGATCTACATCTGCAGATCTGGCGATGGCAACCGGGTCGAGCAATTGGAAACAGGTTGAAAAACGGGTCCTAGGGATCCGTTTGAAGGAAGAAGATGAGTTTTCATAAAAAAAAAAAAAAAAAAAAAAAAAAAAATTAAGTGCAAAACGCAGAAAATGGAAGCCAGCGGGATTCGAACTCGGGACGCGAGGGGCACGTGGGCGCCTGATGGGTAACGCGTTGCCAGCTGAGCCACGCACTCATGAGTGGCTATAAGTGAACATTTATTTTATTTAAATTAGTTTTTCTTAATTCCCAAAATTTTAAAGAAAAATGGCATCTGTGGGGTTCGAACCCGTGCTTTCAGAGAGAGAGCAAAACCTTAAGTGGGCATTCTTGTGCCATCAGGCCGAGCTGTTATTTGGGTGTTATATGTGGATTTCATATATATATATATATAGCGTTATTTTTTCGGATTTAAATTTGAATCTGAAATTTAATTTATTTTGGATTCATATTATTATTTGTATGTGTTAATTTTATTTCATAATACATACAATATTAAGTTGAATAATATAGATGAATATTTGATTTTGTTTTAATATTGCTTATTTTTTATTGCAATATTAAATGTTAATGTTGAGTGATTTATATGTTTTTAATTAGTTAGAGAGTAGCCACAGCATCTTTAATTGATTAAAATCATATATTTAATTTCAAGATCACATAATAACATTAGTTGTAATTAGTCATATGTAATATAATAAATCTTATCCCACAGGAATTTTTATTGTATGTTCTATATGACTAATTAGGATAAAATATCAAATTATATTCTTAACTTGCCCACAGGAATTAAGAATAAGTAAATAATTTGATAGTTTTATCATAGAATTGTAAATCTTGTTGAATTAGAACTTTAGCCCACAGGCAAGTTGTATGTCAGTAGATTTACATATTTTTTGTGTGATTTACATTGGTAAGACATAACATTTATTAGTCTCAAATTTTAGTATTCTTAAGTATGTATGTTCATTGTTATGCAGTTAAACAACCTGTAAATTTTTCTGATATGAAATGTGAGGTTCCTGAACTTAGGGGTGATAACTATAAGGTATGGAGAGAGAGAGTTCTTCTCCAATTAGGGTGGATGGATATTGACTATGCTATAAGGAAAGACGAACCGCCTTCCATTAAGGAAACTAGCACTCCAGATGAGGTTGACCTTTATGAAAAGTGGGAGCGATCTAATCGTCTCTCAGTTATGTTCGTAAAGACATCAATCTCTACTGGTATTCGTGGTTCTGTCGAACAGCATGACAAGATTAGGCCACTTCTGAAAGCGATCGATGATCAATTTCAGACTTCAGATAAGGCGCTAGCCAGCACCCTAATTATGAAGTTCTCATCCCTAAGACTCAATATTGTAAAGGGTGTGCGTGAGCACATCATGCAGATGAGGGACATTGCAGCTCAGCTAAAGCTGCTTGAGGTTGACATGTCTGACTCTTTCCTTGTGTACTACATCCTGAACACTCTTCCACAGCCATATGGACCTTTTAAGATATCCTACAACACACATAAGGATAAATGGTCGATCAATGAATTATTGACCATGTGTGTTCAGGAAGAGGCAAGGTTGAAAATGGAAGTGGGAGAGAGTTCATTCATGACAACTGAGAGGAGGGGTCAGACTCAGGCCAAGAAGAAGGGGAAAAGTAAGACATCTCCCCAAGGTGGAATCAAGAAGGAATCCAAGTGTTTCTTCTGTAAAAAGAAGGGACACATGAAGAAGGACTGCTCTAAATTCCAGCAATGGCTTGAGAAGAAAGGTATGTCAGTCTCACTTGTCTGTTATGAAACAAATATGATCGATGATGGTAATAGCACATGGTGGATTGATTCTGGTTCTACAATCCATGTTTCGAACTCCTTGCAGGGTATGCAAAACCTAAGGAAGCCGTTGGGAAGTGAACAATACATCTATTCAGGAGCAAGGATGAGTTCACATGTGGAGGCTGTAGGAACTTGCAGTTTAGTTTTAAGTAGTGGATTTGTTTTAAATTTGGAAAGGACTTTTTATGTTCCAAATTTCTCTAGGAACTTGATTTCAGTTTCAAAACTTGTACCTTTGGGTTATTCCTTTATGTTTTATGAGACGTCGTTGGATTTGTCTTATAAATCAAAGTTGATTGGAAGTGGTACAATGTCTAATGGTCTTTTTCCTATTTATTTGCAAAACGATACTACTGATAGTGCCTTGCATGTTACTGTTGGTTCGAAATGGTGTGCTGTTAGTGATGATTCCTCTGTGTTGTGGCACCGGAGACTATGTCATATCTCCATTCAGAGAATTGAAAGATTGGTAAAGGAAGGGGTACTTGGTACTCTAGACTTTACTGATTTTGAGACTTGTGTAGACTGCATAAAGGGAAAGCAGACTAACAAGTCAAAGAAAGGTGCCAAGAGGAGTACAGAACTATTAGAGATCATACATACAGACATTTGTAGTCCAGAAATGGATACGTATGGTCAGAAATACTTCATCTCTTTCATTGATGATTACTCACGATACATGTATCTCTACATGCTTCATAACAAGCACGAAGCATTAGATGCCTTCAAGGTATTTAAATCTGAGGTAGAGAAACAATGTGGTAAACAAATTAAGATCGTGAGATCAGATAGAGGTGGAGAATATTATGGTAGATATACTGAGGATGGACAAGCACCTGGTCCATTTGCGAAGTTTCTTCAAGAACATGGGATTGTTGCCCAATACACCATGCCTGGTTCTCCAGACCAGAATGGTGTTGCAGAAAGAAGAAACCGAACATTATTGGACATGGTGAGAAGTATGCTTAGTAGTTCTAAGCTTCCTAAATCCTTGTGGATTGATGCACTGAAGACGGCTGTGTACATATTAAACCGGGTTCCAACTAAGGCTGTCCCAAAGACACCTTTTGAGTTATTTAAAGGTTGGAAACCGAGTTTGCGACATGTACGTGTTTGGGGATGCCCGTCAGAAGTTAGAATCTACAATCCACAAGAAAAGAAGCTGGACCCAAGGACCATTAGTGGGTACTTCATTGGATATGCCGAAAGGTCTAAGGGATATAGGTTCTACTGTCCATCTCATACCACTAGGTTTGTGGAATCAAGGAATGCTAAATTCCTTGAGTATGACTTGATCAGTGAGAGTGATCAATTCAGAGACCCTGTTTCTGAAAATGATCATTTAGATAATCAACCTTCCACTTCGAGTTTTAGATTGGTTGTTGACAATGCTCCTTCGGCTCAACCGAGTGCTGTACAACCAGTCAATCAAGATCCACAACCCGCTGATATTGATCCGGTAGATCAAGCTGTTAATGAGGAACAACTGGAAGTTGTTGAACAACCAATTGAACAACAAGTTCCTCAAGAAGGTAATGAAACAGCATTGAGAAGATCTACTAGAACAAGAAGATCAGCGATACCCAGTGAATATATTGTGTATCTGCAAGAATCTGACTATAATGTAGGAGCTGAAAATGATCCTGAAAGGTTTTCACAAGCTATGAACTGTAGAGAATCCAGTTCATGGTATGAAGCTATGAAGGATGAGATGAATTCTATGGCATCTAATAGAGTCTGGGATCTTGTTGAGTTGCCTAATGGTGCTAAGGCCATTGGATGTAAATGGGTCTACAAAACTAAGAGAGACTCATTGGGCAACATTGACAGACATAAGGCAAGACTTGTTGCTAAAGGATTCACTCAAAGAGAAGGAATCGACTACAAGGAGACCTTTTCTCCTGTGTCCAAGAAAGATTCCCTTCGTATCATTCTAGCTTTAGTTGCACATTTTGACTTAGAGTTGCAACAAATGGATGTGAAAACTGCCTTTCTCAATGGAGAACTAGAGGAAGAGGTTTACATGAAACAACCAGAAGGGTTTTCCTCTAGTAAAGGTGAGCATTTGGTGTGCAAGCTCAGAAAGTCCATATATGGATTGAAACAAGCTTCCCGCCAATGGTATTTAAAATTTCATAATGTCATCTCTTCATTTGGGTTTGTAGAGAACATTGTGGATGAATGTATATACCAGAAGGTCAGAGGGAGCAAGATTTGTTTCCTTATTCTGTATGTGGACGATATTCTTCTTGCATCTAATGATAATGGCTTACTGTATGAGGTGAAACAATTTCTATCTAAAAACTTTGATATGAAGGATATGGGAAATGCAACTTATGTCATTGGCATTAAGATACATAGAGACAGACATCGAGGTGTACTAGGTTTGTCTCAAGAGACCTATATCAATAAAGTCTTAGAAAGATTTCGGATGAGATATTGTTCACCAAGTGTAGCTCCCGTTGTGAAAGGCGACAGGTTCAATCTGGACCAGTGCCCAAAGAATGATTTTGAGTGGGAACGAATGAGACACATCCCTTATGCTTCAGCAGTAGGAAGCCTAATGTATGCTCAGGTCTGCACTAGACCTGACATTGCGTTTGCTGTTGGAGTATTAGGGAGATATCAGAGTAACCCAGGTATAGACCACTGGAAAGCTGTGAAGAAGGTGTTAAGATACCTTCAAGGAACGAAAGATTACATGCTTAAGTACGAACGGACTGACAATCTGGAAGTGACTGGCTACTCCGATTCAGACTATGCCGGCTGCATTGACTCAAGGAAATCCACTTCAGGATACATTTTTTATGCTAGCCGGTGGAGCTGTATCATGGAGCAGTAAGAAGCAGTCTTTGATTACTACTTCTACGATGGAAGCTGAATTCGTGTCTTGTTTTGAGGCTACCTCACATGGTGTATGGATGAAGGGTTTCATCTCTGGGCTTAGGATCATGGATTCAATTCCTAGGCCAATGAAGGTTTATTGTGACAATTCAGCTGCTGTCTTTATGGCTAAGAACAACAAAAGTGGTAGTCGAAGCAAGCATATCGACATTAAGTACTTAGCCATAAGAGAACGTGTTAAGAATGGAACAGTGGTCATTGAACACATAAGCACTGAATTGATGATTGCTGATCCTCTAACTAAGGGCATGCCACCAATGAAATTTCTGGATCATGTAGAGAGAATGGGACTTAGTTCCGTTCTTTGATTTTCATTATAAGAATGATTTTCTTTAATTTTCGTTGTAAGAACGATGTAGTTACATGAAACCCTATTTGGGTGTTTTCTCATTTCAGTTTTATGCGCATATTCATATGTTTATTTTGTTTGAGAAACATCATTAAGTTTGGACCGAGAATAAACATGGGGTTTATTCATTAAGTTACATGGGCTTGGGAGACATGGTGCAATGTGATACATGGAAGATACTACTCGCTTTAAGAGGACTTATCGCTATGATCCATGCATTTTGTTTTCCTTATGGTATATGGTAGATTGTGTGGACCAAGTGGGAGAATGTTGAAATTTTATAATTATTATCTGTACATTAATTTAAATTGATATACTTTATATTAATTTGAATTAATATTGGGTTTTATTAATTATAAAATTAATAAGTGGTCCACGTTCTGATGCACATTTTTCTCAACTGCCCATAACCACCCATGAATTTTGGCACGTAACGTTACACACGTTTTGATGGGAAAACGTGGGAATTAGTCGTGCTCTTTATCTATTAATTTACACGGTCCCCTAAATCCGCTCATACGACTGAATTACTCAAACACCATCTACAGAGAGTGAGAGTGAGGGCTTAGAAGGATTGTGGTCTTCTGCTTTCATTCTGAATCAATGGCGGGAGGTATTTCAGCATTTTAATTTCTTCATTCCGCATAAGATCTAATTGTTTATTCGGTGACTAAGCATGATTAGATCATTCATTTTATCTAACAGAATTGTTGCAATAGCAGAAATTGCTGCAATTCTTATTGGGGTTGAACGAATCCTATGCCCAAGCTTGAAGCCAAATATTACTCATGGTGCCACTCCCTTCTGTTAACCAAGCATATAGCATGATATATTAGAAGACGAGACACAGCGTACTATCACCATCCAATGCCTAAAAGAGATCTTTTATTACCTTGGCTCTGACATAGTTAAAGATTTAAGTGAACCAGTGCATCACCATCCAATGCCTTCTTACACATTCAAGCAACCCTTAATCCTCCCAAATCCCAACATACTATTATATAAACTTTGGTCATTACACAATAAAAACACCGATAACTACAGACTAGAGTCATGAATTGTCATCAAATACCTTTCCAATAATTTCTTAATTCCATTTCCAAAACTCAGTATGAGAACAATTGCCTCTCATATCATAATTTAATCAATAATAGTGCCTTTATCATACTTATTTTCCAGCATAGACCAACAATTCATTTTTGACACATTTCATCGAACACCTTGTTTGCGTCTACATTCAGACAAGTTCAAAGCTTCTTAATCTTCAAATCTCTTGCCCAACAATTTTCCAAACATCAGTATAAGGAAGTGCTATGCTTCTCAGGTACAATTCTTCATGAAGAATAAATTTTAACCCAAGAAAACAGAGTTCAGATCCATCTTCATCCCATTGCAACAACCAAAACATTTAGAGTGAAATTTTCTATCAAAGCTTCTTAAACTAACGTTAGTAAATCTAAACTCCCATCCTGCCTCATGCACCACACCCAACCCAAAAAATAAAAAAATACAACACCAGATAAATAATAATATCATAATATATAAAAATAATTCAAGTTAAATACATACCCACACACACGTCATCTACACAGGCTTAGGGGTGAGAGGAGAATAAGAGATTAGGCTCAAAGCAATCGAGGGGAAGGATTCAAGCCACACTGTTAACGAAAAGTAGAGTATTGAAGAGGAGCAGGAACCGTCCAGCGACGCAGAAGAGCGGTAACGCTGTCAGAGAAGAAGAGACGTGTAGCCAAGGAACGCAACAAACGATGCTAACACACACTCACACACCACATCCGATAGCAAGAAGGATGAAGGAGAGCGATATGATCAAGGGAAAAAAGGGCGACGGGGTTTCAAACACAATAGAGAGGTTCCAAAGACCGACTTCATTCTATTGCTCGATCTAGGGGAAAAATAGGATTTTTTACAATAATAGGGAAAATTGCATTTCAGTCCTAGGTAAGAGAAAATATGAAAAAAAAGGTCCATTGAAATCTCAAAATTACTTTTAAGTCCCGTGGAACTTTTTTACAATAAATTTCAATTCAACTAACAAGTCCATGCCACTGGCAAGTCCAGTGCTGCCAACTAGCAAGTCCATGGCAGTATAATGACAAGTTTGGGGATATCCAATGACAAGTCCATGGACGCCCATTGACAAATCTAAGGGCATCAATTAACAAGTCCAACAATACGAAAATTGCATTTAGGTCCTATGGGGCTATTTTGTAATAAATTTCAATTCCACTGACAAGTCCATGCCACTAATAATTCTAAGGGCACCAACTAGCAAGTCCATGGGTGGTATAATGACAAGTTCAGGAGTATCCACTAACAAGTCTATGGGTGTCCACTAACAAGTCTAAAGGCATCTATTAACAAGTCCAACAATTGGAATTTATTGTCCTAATCATACCAAAAAGATTATTGAAACTAGAAATGTTAGATTCATTGAGGATGATGAATTTAGTGAGAGTAAAACACCACATAGAGTAGATATTCAAGAAGTTAGAGTACAAGTTCCCTTGACTTGTGTATCTAATAAAGTTGTTCCTCATGTTATTTAACTGATCAATAATCATGAATAACAACAAATATATAATCCCATTGCTCATGATGAAATTATTGTTAATGAATCGAATGAATCCATTGTAGAAGAATCACAATAAATAGTATTAAGAAGATTTCAAAGGAAAAGGAGATATGCTATTTCTAATGATTATGTGGTATATCTATAAGAGTCTAATTTAACCTGAGTATTCAGGATGATTTGGTTACTTTTTCACAAGCCATGAATAGTGATTAGTGAAAATGGTGATAAGTGGTTAGATGTCATGAAAGATAAGTTAAAATGTATAACACACAATGATGTTGGACCTTCACTACTAAGAGAGAAATGGATTTTACTTCCCTAAAAAACATCTATTTTTTTAAAAGGGGAAGTAAAAAATAAAGGCGGTGGCATTTTTAAATTATATGAAGGATTTTATGGTCCCATTTTAAAAAAGGGATGCCAAAATCAAGGAATTTGGCGTCCTAACTCTAAAAGGGACTTCGAAAGTAGTTTTTTGGCATCATCAATTTAAAATTGAGACACCTAAAGTGTCTCGTCCTTGTCCATGCTCATGCTAACCTCAAAAATTTTCCCTAACCTCCTTTGCTCCATATTCGCCTTTAGTTCCCTTACTCAAAATGCTTAATTTCGAAGCCGATATGATATCGAATACACGTTCTTACACACTAGAATCCCTCCTTTGCCGCTCAATTTTGCCAATCTGAATACTCTCGAGAAATGCTTCCTCCTACAATCAACCACCAAGAAATCAATTCCTACTAAACCTTTCATCATTTCCTTCGCCTCGCCCACCATTATCTCGGGCAACAACAACATGCCAACTTCACTCACGATTTTCGTTGGGAACCACACACTTGTCATCCTCTGATATGCAATCCCACTATTGCTAACCTTATGCTCGTTGCGAAATGGTTGTTTGGGATCTGGATCTCAAACCAACACCGACATATAAGACTGGATCTTCAAGTTTTCTAGTTCAGAATCACCAAGGCAACATGGGCTTCAATCTCAGGCTAGTGGTTCTCGAAAGAAACCCTTGTTCAAGCACCGATAGTTCAAGGACGGCGTCAAAATTGCAAAGATGGAGATGCACATACGTGATTAATTTAATTGTAGATTTATAGGTGAGCAAGTTTGTGAGTAAGAACCTTTTAGTCTGAGGATGTGGTTCTCGTTATGTAACCTTTGTAGGCAAGGAGTATGAGGCTGAATGCTTCATATTATCTGAAAACAAGAGGCCTTTTTTTGAAAAAAAATTTCAATCAAGGTCTATTCTGGAATCTAACATTTAATAACTAGTTTTGTATGTCAAGTGAACTGTATAGACTTGACAATTCCAACAATAGTAGTGTTTGCAAGTGAGGTGAACAAGCTGAGGGTGGATTAGTTTAAGCCCAAACTTGCAAGTAAATCTCAGTAATTTAAGCTTGACATCTACTTTGGGATGACGGATGGGCTTCAGTAGATACGATGGAGGACAACGGGTCGAAAGAGGGAAGCTAGCCTGAAGGTAGAACTATTGACGGTGAAACGCACCAAGGTGATGGCAAGAGTTCCCTCCGTATTCCTTTGTTTGGGTTTTTTTTCCTAAAAAAAAACTTATGGCATCCCCCTTTTTTAAGGGACGTTATTTCCAGACTTTACTAAGTCTCTCACATAGGCGTCCCTGAAAAGAGATGTAGAAAATGTCTAAAAACCGACATTAAAAGGTCTTTTTATATTAGTACTTGTTGAGTTACTAGAAGGGAGAGTTAGTTGTAAGTAGGTCTTTAAGGCCAAGCGTGACTCTCATGGTCACTTGGACCATTACAAAGCTAGACTAGTTGTAAAGGGATTCACTCAGAAAATTGACATTGACTAAAAGGAGATCTTTTCACTAGTTTTTAAGAAGGATTCTCTAAGAATCATTATGGCATTAGTGGCTCATTGTGATTTAGAGTTATATCATATGGATGTGAAAACTGGCTTTTTAAATGGAAATTTAGAGGAAGATATGTACATGGACTAATCAATAGGGTTCACAAAAAAAGGAAAAGAGCACATAGTGTGCAAATTTAAAAAGTCAATATATTGATTTAAACAAGTTTCAAGATAATGGTATTTTAAGTTCAATGATAATATTGCCTTCTTTAGATTTAAAGAAAACACTGTTGATCAGTGTTTATATTTGAATGTCAATGGGAGTGAGTTTATATTACTGATTATGTATGTTAATGATATCTCGCTTGCAACTAGTGTTCTTGGTCTTTTAAATAAAACTAAGAAGTTTCTCTCTAATAACTTTGAAATGAAATATATGGGTGAGGCAACTTATGTGATTGGATAAAAATATTATGTGATAGATTAAAAAGATTGTTGGGCTTGTTTTAGAAAGCATATATTAAGAGAGTTTTAGAGAGATTCAGAATGAAAAAAATGCTCATATATAATCTCTAGTTCCAATTCAGAAAGGAGACAAGTTTAGTCTTATGTAATGTCCTAAAATTGAATAGGAATGAAAAGAAATGGAAGTAATTCTATATGCACCACTAGTTGAGAGTTTAATGTATGCTCAGACTTGCATGAGACCAAATATTAGCTTGTAGTTGAAATGTTGGAGAGATAGCACAGTAATCCTGGTACGAGTCATTGGAAAGCTACAAAGAAAGTTCTAACATATTTTTAGGGAACTAAATGTTGCATGCTTACTTATAGGAGGTCTAGCAAACTTGAAATTATTGGATACACAGATTCAGATTTTGCAAGATGTGTAGATACAAGAAATCCACTTATAGTTTCCTATATTTTTTAGCTGAAGGAGTTATATCATGAAAAGTGCTAAGCAGTCAGTAATTATTACATCCACTATATAAGGCGCAACTTAAGAATTGTGTTCTTGCATGAAAACCCTAAGATAGTAACACAAATTTATGTTTTACACTTATTAGTTTATCAGTTAAGTTCGTAGTTAATGGTTGGACTCTATAAATATAGGGTCTTACCAATTGGGTTAGTGTGAAGGGATATTGATCCTACCAAGTAAAGAAAGAGAGCTCTCCCTCTAGTTGGAGGGTACCTTGTGTCTCCCTTGTAATTTTAGAGTTTAGGGTTATTAGTTCATCACCCCTCAAGTGAGGGATGACTAGTGTAAACCCATGTGAGTTTTAATTGTTGATTTATTAACGAAGTTCCATTATTCTTTTATCTTTTTTCTTAACAGAGTTTAATGATTCAATGTTCATAACATTGACCGCACTGTGCTTGAGAAACTTTCTCCTATATGTTCTTGCCATTTTTTAGCAGCAGGGGCTTCGTTATTCCTATGCCATTCCTTGTTATTCTTTTTTTCTTATTATCAAGCGGTATGGAATTCTTCCTCTTGTTTAATTCTTAGAATTTTCAATCGTTAACCCTAAGTTTCTGCCAGCGAATTTATTATTATTCATCCTGTTCACAGATGGGGAATAAAAAGCTTCTTCCGTACGTGGATGTTGTTTATATTTTCATCTTTAAAAAATTGTCATATGCCACCTAAGACTAATTTGGTCAAACTCTAACTGACTCAGCAACTTAACTGTGAAACTACTGAAAAGTAAGTTTTAGATTAGATTGCACCAATTTAATAACTTTAATCATCACAAATAACTTTAGTCTACAATGACTGCTGTTAAGAAATATGCGTCCTTCACTATTGTAAGATCCATAAGTAACATGCGTGATATAAGGAAACTGTTAAAGTTAGTTAAAAATGATAAATATTTTTTTTTTCAAATATACTTTTATTTTTGAATGGGTAAGTAAATGAGAGCAAAAATACTGAGGAAAAAAAAAAGATGAAAGAGTATATGTGGAAAAAAATTATGAGAGATTATCAAATTAATTAGGGATAAAATTGGTAAAAAAATGTATTTAATGTTCAGACGATCATAAATTGAATCTTACAAAAAAGCTTAGATCAGTTTAAAAAATTGGTTCTTATAATAAAAGAGAGAGGGAGTATAAAATAACTCCATTTTATCTAAGTTATTAGTTATAAGACGTTTCTTAACTTAATTCAAACGTAAATAATAATAAAAAAAAGAAGCTAAAAACATTAATATACATAGACACGTATAAACTGAATGTTAGGGTTGTGGGCTTTTTTTCCAAACTGTCTCATTTAGGAAATTATTTACCAAAATGCCCCTCCTTTGAAACTATTTTCCATTGTACCCCTTTCTGGAAACTATTTCCCACTCTACCCCTATTTAGTCAATTAAAACATGGCTTAGTCGACTAAATGTCCGGGGCTTCAATTTTTTTTGAATGCTCACGACATTTGGTCGACTAAGTCATAGTACTTAGTCGACTAAATGTCGTAAGCATTCAAAAAAATTGAAGCCCTCGAGTTTTTTTTGTAGACTCTGAAGCTCTCGTTCTTCATGTTTGCATTCAGAAGCCTTTTGGACATTAAAACAGTTGTTTCATCTCATGAGAGTGGCATCAAGGATGAGCATGATGCTGTGGATGTTCCTGTTTCTACAGCTGTATTGGGAAAGAATGACCCAAAACCTTCAGAGGGGAATAACAGCTTTGATCAATCTATGAATGCAGATGCCTGGACACGATGTCATAACAGGGCTTGGGTAAAGGCTATTTCATATATGCCTTTATTGATTTTGAAATTTTAATTGGTTGTTTCATGATTTATACTCCTTACCCTGACAGGTATTGATATGAAGCTATTCATGTGATCACTACAGATGGATATATTCTTAGTTTTGTGTTTCTACATGATTGAGGTTTTTAAACCTCTGAAGGTTTTGGGTCATTCTTCCCCAATACAACTGTAGAAACAAAAACATCCACAGCATTATGCTCTTCTTTAATGTCACTCTCATGAGATGAAAACGAATGTCTGAAAGGCTTTTGAATTCAAACATGAAGAACGAGGGCTTCAAAATCCACAAAAAACTCGGGTGCTTCAATTTAGTCGACTAGATGAGGGTAGAGTGGGAAATAGTTTCCAAAGAAGGGCACAATGAAAAATAATTTTAAAAGAGGGGCATTTTAGTAAATAGTTTCCTAAAAAGGGGCAGTTTGACAAATTCTTTGAGGGTTGTGAGAGTTTATATAGGTTTGTTTTTTATTTAAAAAGCGGTGTGACTTTATTTTTTTAATTTAAAATTTTTATTTTTTTTATTTTACACCTAATTAAAATTTTGATTTCTTGTATTTTAATCTGATATTTTTTATTTTTTTTAATGAATTTTTATCCAGACATTTTTTCTTTTAAAATGGATATTTATAAGATAGACCCCAAATTTCAAGTTATTTGATAGTTTAAAAATAATTATAAAAAAAAAGTTTATCGGTAACATTTAATTAACAAACCAAATTATCAGAAAACTGTTATCCAGAATTTTTTTAAAAAAAATTGGCTATTTATAAGATAGATTCGAAATTTCAAGTTCTTTAGATAATTTAAAATATTCATTTAAAAAGGTCTATCGATAACCTTTCATCTAACTATCTGTTATTATCCAGACTTTTTTCAAGGAAAAAAAAACAACAACAAAAATGGATTTTTTTAAGATAGATTCCAGATTTCAAGTTATTTAGATAATTTAAGTAGATAATTCAAAAAATAATTTTAAAAAAGTCTATCGGTAACATTTCATTAACAGATCAAATTATCACATAATTGTTATCCAGAATGTTTTTAAAAAATTGGATATTTATAGGATATATTCGAAATTTGAAGTTATTTAGATAATTTAAATAATCGACCGATGTAAAAAAAGTCTATCGACAACGTAACCTATCGTCAAACTGTTATCCAGATGTTTTTCAAAAAAGAAAACAGAAAGCTGGATATTTTTAAGATAGATTCCAGATTTCAAGTTATTTAGATAATTTAAGCAGATAATTAAAAAAGTCTATCGATAACATTTAATTAACAAATCAAATTATCAGCTTAAACTGCTATATATCTATATAAACTCTGATCATTGATCGTTCAATTTGAACTCCTCCTTCAATTTTCTTGGACAAGCAACCATGGATCAACTTTCTCCGCAAGGTCGTCCTTTGGATTTTCTAGAAGACGATTTCTTCATAGGCGAAATCCTTTCTCGTGTAGCTTCTGCAAAATCCATTGTTCGCTTAGGTATGACCTCTAAAAGATTTCACTCACTGTGTTCTTACCCTTCTGTTCTGAAGTTCA
Organism: Acacia confusa; assembly: GCA_037074495.1. NCBI lineage: Eukaryota > Viridiplantae > Streptophyta > Magnoliopsida > Fabales > Fabaceae > Acacia > Acacia confusa. Next base: position 17,652,081 of record CM073511.1, read on the forward strand.
AGGATGTCTCAGACAAGAACGTGGGATTCATCAAATACCTTGACAAGTTCTTTGGGTCTCGCATGGATTCGAACTTCAAATACGAGTTCCGACAACTTGTCATGGGCTTATCAGAGGAAATGGATCCTCCAACATTACTGAATTTTGTGACTGTTCATCTTCTGCGTTGGTTTCAAAAAGCCTTGTCTTTGAATGTTCAAGAGCTGATCCTACAGTTCCATGGGGAACCATTAGAGTCTGATTTTCACAATGAAAGGCCTGAACTGAATCTCCAATATTCTATGATCCCTTTGAAGCATATTAGGGTTTTGACTCTTAAGAATATCCCCATCTCCATAAACCAAAGCTTCGGAGATTGGATTTCCAATTATTGTGTCAGTTTAGATGAACTGAGTCTTTATGATGTTTTAGTGCTTCAAACTAAGCTCACTGTCACAAGCTCGTCTCTTAGGGTTTTCTTCTTTGAAGGTGACTTCGAGGAACTTCATATTGCTAATGCACCAAAACTTAAAGACATAAGTGTGAAGTGGTGTCCTATTAATCTTGACAAGGATGAATTACATCCATTCATCAAGATTTCAGATTCTCCAAATCTTGAAAGTTTGTTGTTAAATACTTCGTGCACAGAGTACGATTCTTTGAGATATGGTTCTTCTGGTTCTCGTGATACCAATAAGTTTCCTTCTCTTAAATGTGCGTTTGTCTTATTTGAAGAAGCTGATCTTATTTCTTCTTCTTCCCTAGAAATGCTCCTTCGTGATCTTAGTCAGACCATGATGTTGTGTGTATCTGACTCCGTTCTTCACCAGGTACGTACTTGCTTAATTTTGTGTTTACATGGACAGGAATATAAAGTTCTTAATTTTTAATTTGAAAATGACAAAATCCTTTTTTTTTCTTACTTTCAAGAAAGTAAATGTTTACAATATTCACTTTATTTTAAATTTTGTATATATTCAAATGTGAATTTAATAAATTAAATTTGTAAGCTTGATCTAGTTAGAGGCTGATAAAACCGAGTAAAAAGGCCAAATTTAAAGCCTATTTAAAGGCTTGTTTCTTTAAATAGGCTAAGCTTGTTTTTATAAGGCCTATCATATAAACCTCCAGGTCTAACTAGTTTAATATTTATTTTATAATTTTGTTATATAATAATATGTAATTAAATCAAGTTTTATTTTAAGTTAATATAGGTTTTAAATAGGCTTTAAGCTTGTTTAAGGCTTAGAATTTCTATATATGTAGGGTTTTGAAGCCTCCTACCCAAAGCCTACATAAAGTTAGTAAGCTAATACTTACTATGTAAACCCTTAAAAAGGCCGAAGTTTTATAAGCTTTTTGAAGACCCATACCTAAGTCTATAAGGAAAAAAGTCGCATTCAAGCTAAGAGAGAAGCTCAGGCTTTATCAATTACATGCATATTTGGCCATTGTCTCGCTTGATCAATTTTCATTCCTCGTACATTTATTTTCTCAAATTCCTATGCAAATTAACACAGTAATAATTATATAAATTTCTGCAGTTTTCACAGGAAGGAACGATACAATACGCGAATCTATTTCGCAAATTAGAAAAACTTCATGTACGTATTGAAGGAGATGAAGACAAGGAGTGGTGGCAGAACGCTGATACAATTACGCCATTTGCCAAAAGTATCCATTCTTTGAAGATCTTCAAATTAACTATATTAGATTATTACGATCTTCAAACTCCTCTAGAATGGCTTCAAAATGCTTTGTCTTTGGATGTTTGGGTGTTGGATTTGCAATTCGAGGACGACGACGACCATAATATTAATATGAAATATTATGATATCCTTAAAGTACCCGAACTGAAGCTCCAATACTCTAATCCTTTGAAGAATCTTAGGGTTTTAACTCTTAAGGATATCCCTATCGGCTTGAACCATAGTTTTGAAGACTGGGTTTCGACTAGCTGTGTTAATTTACGAGTACTGAAACTGTATGGTGTGTTTGTGCTTCCTCGTAAACTCACAATCGCAAGCTCGTCTCTTAGGGTTTTCACCATTGATGCTCACTTCATGGACCTTCATGTTTCTGCACCAAAACTTACCGCCTTACGTGTGACATGGGATCTTGTTTCTTGCAATGAGACGCATGAAACAAAAAACCTGTCTCTCAAGGTTTCAAATTCTCCAGATCTTAAAACACTTTGCGTGTCGAATTTGCTCTCGCCCCTTCCTTTAGAGTACCATAATTCTTCTGATGACAAGAGCTGTTTTCCTTCTCTAGAATCTTCGGCTGTGCTAATTCCTGAAATAGACAATAATATCTCTCTTGATTCCTTGTTAAGGCTCCTTGTTGATATTAGTCAAGCCAGAAAATTGTTTGTATCTGACTCCATTCTTCACAAGGTATGAAACAGACTTATTAAATGGAATGGTTTAGGTTAAATTAATGTTATTATATATGGGAAAACATTTTCTCATGTAAGAAAATCATTTTCTTATGTCACACATACATGAAATGGTGGGATCCACATATACATATATTAATTCATATATGTATATGTGGGTCTCACCATTTCATATATGTGTAGGAAACTTTTTTTTCCCATGTAGCATGAGAAAACCAAAGCCCATTATATATATAAAACATCCTTTCCCCCTACAAAATTACTATGCAATAGTTATATTTTATTAGTTATATTATTGCCATTCTTTTTCTTGCAGATTTCGTGTAGTGGAATATTACATTCAATCGATTCAATTCATATGTTAGAAAAATTGCACGTACGAGTTGAAGTAAATAAAAAATCCAGGTGTTGGGAGAATGCTCATCAAACAATTATGTCTTTTAGGAAAAAAGTTCATTCGTTGAAGACCCTCAAAACAACTATTATAAACAATGATAATGCTAATCCTCTTGTATCTAAAACGGTAAGTTAACCATTACATTTTGTTTCTAAAATTAATATAAGCTAGAGGTTAACTTTTTTTTCCGTCTAAACAAATTAAACTCAATATATGGAATTGAACTGATTTTGTTAATATTTTGTATATTGCAGTTTAGGGAGTCATTGGCTGAAAATATTTTAAAGCTTGGAATTTCAAGTCCAATTATACATTTGGATGATCAGAAAGTGAAAATCGAAGTTGGTCCTGGAGATGATGAGACTTTGCTCCTTCAACATATTATCAAGAATGCTCCACGAGACTTGAAGTGTATCTTCTTATATCAAGATTAATCAATCAATCATTGATATGGATGTAGTACTAGCTAGTAGTATTAATTTTTTGTAGTTAAGTTTTTTTTTTTCATATTTATGAATTCCATATTTGGTGTGTTCTTATACAAGTATCAAGGCTGTATAAATCCATGGTTCAATTTATACACACTTTTAGGTTAAGCTGACAACCAATCAAGAAAAATAATATATTAACAAGTCTTGTAACTTGTCAATTAAGACTTTTTTTATATTACTTTCCTTAGTTGGGATCTTAATGATGTTTTCTTAAATAAATTAGTGACAAAACATTTCATCAATAATTAAAAATGGAATGACGTTCTAAATTTTTTTCTCGACCCCAAAATGTAGCTTGAAAAGTTATAGCTTCACTATAATCCCGACCTTTGCTTTGCACAAGTTTGAATCCATAAATATGACAAATTTCAATTACCAAAAGCTAAATCTTAAAACAGAAACCAACACTATCAAGTTCTAAATCCAGATCCAATTTTGGAAAAATTCCAGAAAAATATGTTCAAAATAACAAAATCCCAAATCAATTCTATTTTTTGCAATGCATTAAGTATTGGCCAAACTTGATTAGCAATTCATTACTTATTTTAGTAAGAAATCACTTATGTGAGATTTTCAAATTTTGAAGGTATTTTTAGAGAATTTTCCCTCAAATTTATCACTATTCACAAGCTATCATTATCATCAGCTTCCTACAAAAATTATATAATGATTGATAAATTAGCGTTGATGTAAGAAGAAAAACTTAAAGTCATCTCCAGGACCAACTTCGATCCTCACTTTATGATCATCCAAATACATAACTGAACTTGAAATTCCAAGCTTTAAAAAATTGTCAACCAATGAGTCTCTGAACTGCAATATCCAAAATATTCATAAAATCATGTCAGTTCATATATTGAGTATTGTTAAAAACAAAGAATGAATCTTTCAAGTATTGCTGACATAACGCAAATATCTCCTCTATATATCTCTGGTTATGTATAGATACAAAACAGATGTCATGTGTAGTTTTACTGAAACTCAGGAAAAAAAATTACCCTATCACATCTTAGTGTAAGAAATATTTAACTAATTCAAGTATATTAAGAAAATGAGATTATTAGTTAGTTAAGTATAACCAATATGACTAACCTCCCAAAAATAACTTTATGTAACATTAGATTACATTACGGTACAATTTATAAGTTTTAGAAAAAAAATAATAAATCTATGAGACAAAATTGATTAAGATATTACTAGTCTTTGACCAATTCCAACCCCACCTATCTTTTATATTAAGATCCCGAGGGAGTATATAATTAAAGGCATTTTTGTTTAGACAGAAGACAAAAAGTTGACCTCTAGTCTCTGGAGCTAATATTAATTTTTAAAACAAAATGAAATGGTATACCTTACCGTTTTGGAAACAAGAGGATCAGAATTATCATCATTCCTTATAGTTAATTTGAGGGTCTTCAACGAAGGAACATTTTTTTTCTCAAAAGACAAAGTCGTTTGATGAGCATTCTCCCAACACCTGTATTTTTTATTTACTTCAACTCGTACGTGCAATTTTTCTAACATATGAATTGAATTTGCTGAATGTATTATTCCACAACACGAATCTGCAAGAAAAATAAAGACATTAATATAATTAAGAAAATAAAACTATTGCATACTCATTTGCAGGGGAAAAAAGATGTAGGGCAGATATCCAATATTCATCTCTAACCTAATATAAATATTACACATATAACATGTCATACCATTATATTCTTAGTTTATTATTAAAATATTTCCAAAAAATAAATAAATAAATAAATTGCAGCCTTCCATGTATACTTGGTGTTGTTGTTGAGATATATATTTTTTATTTTTATTTTAATAATTATTCTTTTGTTAATCGATTCTACACCGTTCAAATTAGAATTGGATGGTCCAAATTTGAAGTTTAATTTAATCATAGCTAAAAATTAATATTTATAAGAAAATATAAAAATAAAATAACATTAATTTAATCTACATCGTTGCACTAATTAAATATGCATGATATCTAAATTTTGTGCAACGAAACTCATTTCATGTGAAAGCACAGTAAAAGTCTAATTATACGTACATTGTCAAGAATGGTGTCAGATACACACAGTTTTCTGGTTTGATTAATATCAAGAAGGAGCCTTTTGAAGGAATTGGGATAGATATTATAGGCAATTCAAGGAATTAATTAACACAGTCGCAGATTTAAGATTGCTCTTATCACCACAAAAATTGTTATATTCCAAAGGAAGTGATGTGTTCCAATTTGACAACAAAAAATCTTCAAGATTTGGAGAATATTTTGAAACCTTAAGGGACAAGCTTGCTTCCTGCGTCCCAAGATAAGCAAGATTCCTTGCCACATGTAAGGTAATAAGGTGGCAAGTTTTGGTGCAGAAACACGAAGGTCCGCAAAGTGAGCATCAATGGCGAAAACCCTAAGAGACGAGCTTGTGATTCTGAGTTTAGAAGGTAAAACCAAAACACCAGTCAGATTCAGTTCTTGTAAATTAACACAGCAAGTCGAAACCCAGTGTTCAAAACTATGGTTCAAGCCGATAGGGGTATCCTTAAGCGTTAAAACTCTAAAATGCTCCAGATAGCAATAATAATGGAGCTTCAGTTCGGGTACGTCAAGGTACTGATAACTATTGATATTCTTATCATCCTCCGGGAATTATTCAAAAACAAAGCATTATTTTCAAGTCGTCCCAGAGAAGTTTGAAGATCGTAATAATATTCTATAGTTAATTTTTGAATAACCAATAGTTACTAACATATTTGGATCGGTTGTTATATTTACAATTTTTTTTTTCCAGGTGAGATCTGAATAAGGATGGAGGGAAGTAAAAGGGTAAGCCTAGTTATAAACCCTCATTAAGGTTTCTCTTACTTGCACATGTAATCATTTATTATTCTTGTTTACATATGTAATGTCATAACCTAGAAACTATTTAATTACGATTTGAGAATTCTATATAATTCTAATATTCTGAACTATGGTTTTAGAAACTATTGGTTTCGGTGTTTGACTAAAATGTTTGATAAATATATATTGTTTTTATTGGGTGCTGCCCTTATTGCTGTGGTTGTGATAATGGACTTGGATTTATTGAGGGATTCAATCAGTTTTTTTTTTTTTTGCCATAAAAAAGTTTTGAAGGGGTTCGACACTAGTCCCCCACTAAGGCCAGAGCACAGCCCCGGGCTCTATGAGCACTTACTAGGGACTTACGAGATCGCCTACCAAAGGAGTCCCAGCGATAGTAGAGGAGATCGAACCCACAACCCAAGGGCCTAGTCCTGGATCCCTTACCATATGTGTCAACTCTCATTGGCGATTCAATCAGTTGTTATCTGGGTTTGTGGAATGACGATTGTCATGTTGGGCTTTGAGTGCCCAAGGCCCAGTTATTTGTTAGGGATTCCTAGTGAGTTTAGAAATGAGGTATTAAATTGTTTTGATTTCTTTCTATTAATCAAGGTTGATATATATACTATTGTTAAGTTTGGCTCTTTCATGTGATAATTAGCTTTTCAAATTGTTGTTTGAAACTATTATATCAACGCATACCATTTTCTACCATGATAGTGTGTTAAAAGCTTTAAAAAAAAATGATTGTTTTTTAAATAACCATGGTAGGTCTTTTATAAGTAGTTTCTTTTCTTTTTCTACAATGGTAAAGTCAATTGATTTGATAAATATTTTCTAATTGGATTTTAAACTGCTTACCATGGTAAGTTACCTAAAAAATAGCTTAAATGTGGTTAGAAATCGAGGTGTTACATTTGGGAAGGCGTTAGTGATATCTTGTTTCAGTTGACATAAAAGTCACATCAATGTTGAAGCTGAAGTTTGTTTCTCTTCACGGTTGGTGCATCACGTGAGATAGAAATATGGCAATGGGTTCCACATCATGCCTCTTCCACCCCTTTGTCTCAGAGCTCTTTCGTATGTAGTTTTTAGACAAAAGCTTTTGGGATTTACATGATAAAAATGGCTTTTGGAAAAGAGAAAATCTTATAAAATGTCATTTACAATACCCAAATTCTAATTTTGATCACTAAACTGAGAAAATAAATAATTAGGTCATACAACCTAAAGTAGGATTTAGAAATTGAACGAAATTACTTCCATGCTCTTAGCTATTAATCCAAGAAGTTGCTAAAATGTACATGTTTTTTAAACAGTTCTTGAACTCCGAATCCCTCCCTCTTCTGGATCCTCCCCCTCTCTATTCCTTCCACCATTAAAACAAAGTTTGAGATGAGCTAATTGCCTCCTGCAACATTCATCAGTTCGCACGCAGTCATTTTTCCACCATCAAGCAATATCTCATATCCATAAGAGATGTTCAGAATTAGAAAGAGAGATTTGAGCAAAAAAAAAAAAAGAATTAGAAAGAGATCGGAGAGAAAATAAAATGGGCCAGATATGCATTAGAAAGGGAGTTAGAAGATAAAAGTGAATCACAATTCTTTTATATAAAAAATTATTAAAATATCATGGATTGAGAAAAATTTGCCAGATGTAAATTAAAAATTTACACATAAGCTGTCGCATCATGTAAAGTTATACAGATGAAATACTTTCATTATTCAGTGAATGACCAATGGGTTGATAATTTCTCGAAAATGGTGGATGGGAAAGGGGAGAGAAGAATAATAGTGAGTTGATAATTTTCCAAAAATAGTGGATGGGAGGGGAGAGGGGTAGTGTGATTATCAAAGATAATTAAATAAGGGGTATTAAAGTAAAATTCTCAAATTTTGATATCTTATTTTATGACATCCAACCTAATTTAGGATTTGTTAAGTTTAATGACCCAATTTATAATATGAGAAATTCAAATGACTTTTAATGGAATTTTCCCTTTGGAAAATAGTTTTTGACAAAAAATGATAATGTTTGGATATTGTTATCAAAATAGCTTTTTTATGGTCAAATTTACCAAAAAAGATATTAGCTTTTGATATAATTGCATATATAAGATAATGTTGTGAAATAACCACTGTTTAATTAACGAAATAACCATATTTAGATAAGTCATTAACTTAATAATGCCTCAAAATTTACGAAAAATTTAAAATTTTATCAGAGTATGAAAAAGGAGCCATAACGTGGCAATATATAATTATCCAATATAAACCAAAAAAGATAGAAGCATTACTTTTAACAGAGTAATCTAAGCTTCTGTGACTTTCCCTGATGGACTCGGACGTGAACTATCACCTAGAAAAATTTGGTGACCATCAGTCCAACTTATTACGAATACCAATATGTGCTAATGAGGTGCCAAGTGGAACAATTTATATAACCAAATATTAACAATATATCTCATAAATATCGATATCACAAAATCTTATAGAATATCATAAAATAGATGTTTCAATTTCTCAATTAACACAATTCATCAATATCCTCTTCATAAAATATCACATGGTTATAATGTATCATAATTGGGTGTCATAAATCATTTTGAGTTCAATACCCAGAATACTTCCCTTTAATCCAACTGAACCGCTTTACTTCCTCCGACTAGACTCATGGGCAAAGTCACACCCATGTTACTGATTACTCAAAAGCTCACTGGTCAAGTGATGAGAACCGGCCAAAATCCTCAGAGCACCTATCCCAGACCATGGGTCTTTTCCCCACTTTACCCCAGTGAGGTGTCGTAAAGCCCATCACTCTGGTGGGCAAGTTCCCATCACTCTGGTGGGACAATAGTAAGCCAACCATCATGCATCAATTGAGGTCTTACCACGTGGTGGAATAACTACTCCATTTTTTCTCAATTCATCCATTTCCATAATTATCATAATAATAAACTCACTAGGAGTTTTTCCAAGGTTTTCACATTCATATCGTGTTATTTAAATAATTCTCATAACAAAGTCATCATCTCTCAATTTCCAAATCTTATACATAAATATATGCATATGTTTCACAATTCAAATCATAAGGTTCCACAAGGAAAATTTCTATTTAAAATATTCATAATCAGTTCAGAAAAATACTCATAGGCAACATATCAATAACATAATAAGTGAAAAATGGTTACCTCTCACCCGAACTAATTATTTTACATGACTTCTAATCCGAAAGCTCAACAAACATCATAAATCAATCAATCACAATCAATTTTCTATTCGTTAATAACTCTTAAAAACTCCACAAAACATAATTATACTAGTTTTAATAATAATTCCTTTATTAGTTACTCCCTTTTCTAAAAACAAAATTATTTATTATTATAGTATTTATTCACCATTATTATACACTAGTCACACAATAATCATTTTAATGTTTCTCATGGTTTCCAAAAATATATTATTAATCATATATAAGATTTAAAATTCTTAGTTAAATAAATGCAAACACCCAAAAATATTCTTTTTATTTATTTATTTCCCCCTTCAATTTATTTAATTAGTTATCCACCATTACTTTAAATTCTCAGGTTTTATCTTTTTCCTTTAACTAGTAATTCACAATTCATCTTATTCTTTCACCATTAACAACTTAGATGACTATTTTTTAAGGCTTATCAGAATTTGACCTTAAATTTCCACACTATTTAGGAAATTCATAACTTGGTCAATATGACTCTGAATGGAGTGATTATAATTTCTAATTAATCCCTGATAAGTCTATTTTCACCATTTAAAGTCACTAAATTGATTCATGATTGATAAAAATTCCAAAATTTCAAAAATATAAACCTTGTCTAAATTTGGGAATAGAAACTTTCTAATTTTCATAGTTTAACTTCAAAAATTCATATCTTAAGTTCTAGACATTGAATTTAGGTGAATCCAAATTCTATGAACTCCTTATCAAGTTTAGTTTTTATGAAAATTGTTTTCAATATTTTATCACATGTCATGAATTCCTAGATTTAAAAAAATGTGTCCATAGTTCAAAATCACTTCCAAAATTGTACTCCAACTTTCGAAATTCATAACTATTTTCATAGTTATCGAAATTTGAAAAATTACTTATCAAATTAAAGCTCTATGTGTCTACTATTTATCTAGAAAATTTCATATAAAAATTCAAAGGTTTAATGGGTCTGAAATCCAACGTCATTTTACGCAATGACATCAAAAACGTTTTCAGATTTTGACCAATCTTTCAAAAATCATAACTTGAGCTATAGACCTCGGATTGAGATGAACCAAAACTCATTTTAAAGCTTAGCATGTCTTCTAAGTGTCCATAAAATTACAGGGTCAAAGAAAGTCGTTTACTATAGTTTTGGCTTATTTAAAAATCGCTGCCCAGCTAAAGGTCATTTACCATGCAGTAGTGTTTTTGACCCACATATATATACCCAAGTTCTTATTTCTTTCTTTTGTTCGATGAGTAGTCACGAAATATATATGCATATTCACATGGCATCAGGCTTTCTGTTCCTAGTATGGGACTCAGAAATATATAATAATCATAGCCACAGAAACATACACTAATCTATACAGGTGTAATATATTTGAAAATTCTAAGGAAGGTATATATGTCTAGATATGTCTGCCTCTGAAATCCTTATTTGCTTCCATTGTCTTGCTTTAGTAACATGCCAAACTTCACATTCTCCATTGGGATTCCTTCACTGATCTGTGACTCTATCTTTTATTATTTTCTTCTTCTCAATGGTTTATCGTGGGTATCAACTGGTGGATATGAATATAATGCCAAAATGAGATTCTTCACTTTCCATCTCTTTATTTATTTGTTTGTGTTTTTTTTAGTCGTTCCTTTTTAAGAAAATCTTAATTAGCATCAACTGAAAAATATTTTAAATCAGAACCTATTCATGGATGCATTTAACTTCAACGTTGTCTTTTTCGGTACCCCTACAACAGAGCTATCGTGCAGAAACAGTTGAAGCTAGAAGGAAGAGGTTTCAAAGACTTACCCTCTGTTTCTGCAAGTGTTTTAGCCGAAGGAAAATGTGGAGAATGAGCACTGGATAGCTTCCTTCAACTCCTCCTCACTGTCAGCCTCCTCTCGGTTTTACTCACGTCTCTGCCTCTGCTTCCCGACGGCAAAACAGGGAAGATCTTGCTTCAGCTTCTTTCTCTTTCCTCAACTCTCACTCTCTGCGTATCTGTTTTCTATCTCACCTCTCTTTTTCCTCTGTTTTCAAGACTAACAACAGAGAACTATATCAGCAACATTTCCTCACAAGCTCTCACGTTCTCGGATGAAAGCAGGCAGCGAGGTTGAGGTTTAAATAACCATATTTAGATCCAGTCCAGTCACGTAAAACTGATGGTCCGAGAGTTGTGTGTCTCGCGAAGGATGGAGGAGGTATGGTTTCATGATATTGCGTGATCACCGCTGGATAATTCTGCCTGATGCATGCTTGCGTGTTCAGTCTCTGTTTTACGTGACAAAGAAGGGTGGTATTTGACTAGCTTACTGATGGGGTGGGTTCAGGTTTTGGGCTGAACGTTATTGGTAGTGAATTGGGCCCAAAGAAATCAACTGAATATGGCTGATTTGGTGTTGCGTTGGTGTGGGCCGAAAGGAATAAAAATGGAGAAGTATATCTATTTGCTGTCGAAAATGCTTCTTTTCCACCGATCATTCTTGGGTTCAACTGACAAAGGGGTTAGACACTCTCACTAAAGGGAGAGGGTTCAATCCTGGAGTTGTTTAAGGCGCTGGAGGAAGCATCCTAGCTCCTGGATGCCTAAGTAAACGCCTGAGAGTAATAGACGGCTCGCCCTGCCCAACATTGGTATCACCTAGGAGGAAGAGAGATTTCGCCCTACCCTTGGATTGTGGGTGAATTCAACCCCTTTCCTAAAATTTTTTATATCAAAAATGCTTCTTTTCCCACTAGCAAATTAATATTAAGTTTGTGTGTGTGCTATATGATTGCTGATGGATCACTTCTCGTATGGGCCAATACACAAGAAAAATGGAATGAATAATGGGCTTGCGTTTTTCCTATCAAGTTATCATAAGGTTTTTATTCATTTAACTACAAATTTTAGATGGGCTTTGTTTTTCTCATGTTACATGAGAAAAAAAAGTTTCCTACACACACATGAAATGATAAGGTCCACATATACATATATGAATTAATATATGTGTATGTGGGTCCCATCATTTCATGTGTGTGTGACATGAGAAAATGGTTTTCCTACAACATGAGAAAATGTTTTCCCATTTTAGATTCCCAAAATCCACTCTTGTAATTATCCTCCATAATTGTTATTTCCAAATATCACAACCAAAATAAATGCCTAATTTTCAAATAATTATTTTAATAATTATTTTAGGCCAAAATTCACTATATAAATCTCCATATATTACTTTAACTTACAAGTCCGAGGATGTTACATGTTGTATTTGGATATTATAAACATTATATTTAATAATAAATACCAAAAATTACATAAATTTGTGTACAAAATTAAAATACTTAAGGGTAATAACTAGCACGGAAAAATACTTCATGATCTTAAAAAATTATTTTAGGATATTAAAAAAATATTTCAGGATATTGACAAGTACTAAAAAGACACTTAAGGATACTAAGGAAATACTTCATAATCTTGAAATTTTATTTTATGATATTGAAAAAATATTTCAGGGTAATCACCGGTCTTGAAAAAATATTCCAGGGTACTAACGTGTACTAAAAAGATATTTAATACTAATTAACACTAAAAAACCACTTCTTGTTGTCTTAAAAAAATTTAGGATCTTGAAAAAAATATTTCAAGGTACTAATTAATCTTGCAAAAAAAAAAAATAGAGTAATGACGGGTACTAAAAAGATGCTTAAAGATGCTAAAAAAATAATTCATGATCTTGAATTTTTTTTTAGGATATTGAAAAAATATTTCAGAGTAATGACTACTCTTGGAAAAAAATTTCATGGTACTAAAAAAAATATTTAAGGATACTAACTGTTACTAAAAAAAAATACTAATGATGGCACAGGAGAGATAAAAACCTGGAAAAAAAGTGTTTTTCCAAAACCTAGGTTTTGATGCAAAATAGCTTCTAGCAAAAATTGGGGTGTTTGGCAAACTTGTGGCAAAACCTAAATTTTGATTTCCCCCAAACAGACCCTTATTCTAACTAAGGTATCCAATTGGTGTAAAGAGGTAAGAGATATATAATACCTTTTTGCCAAAACATACTCTGTAACATCCCCATTTTTCAAGTGCATTTATATGAAGTTAATCGCATGCACGAATTTTTGTGAAAGCCATGTGTTAATGACATACGTTATTGCAAGAAATAATCATAATAAGATTAAGATGTGGAATTATTTGTTGATGTGTAATTAAATAATTATGATTAAGGACAACCTTAAGGAAGAAATGACAATGGAAGTCAAAACATATTTCTTTTTCCTTTTTTACCCTTAGGCAAAATACAGAATGGAAGAAAGAGAGAAAGAGCATAAAATTCCAAAAATGTTTAGGAATGACTCATGGACCTAACCAAAAACTATGGGCTATTGGGCTAAGTAAAAAAAATAATTCTTGGAACCCAAGAAGAGGGCCCAATTCGCATAAGAGGAAGAAGAAGGGAACAAAAATGTGCTCATAAAAAATGGGTCATCAAGAAGCTCAACTTTAAAGGTGAAATTAATTACATCATGTTGATGACCTCATCTAGCTTACATTATCCCCTTCATAAATGCAAGAGGACATAGGATTGTACTTGTAAGACACAAAACCCCCCCAAATCCTCCCTACTCCCACAGCTTGAGGAGGAAAGAAGAAAAAGAAGAGATGACAAAGTACACCTAGAAATCTAAAAGAATTAGGACAAAGGACATGGACATAACTAAAGGAAAAAGTAAGACATGACATAGCATATAAGGGGGAAAAACAAGATATTCTCCCTCCCCATCAGCCATATCACGTGAAAGAGGGAAAGAAGAGAAGAAAAACAAATGAATTAACAAGACATGATGTGATTTGGAGTTAGAACAAAAATCAAGAAAGAGAGGATGACTTGTAGAGCAAGTAGGAGTGGTCAACACTTTAAAAGTAACTCCTTTCCCTTCCATTGGACTACTACACGGTTGGAGAAAGAAGAGGAAGAAGAAAAAAACAAGCTCTCCACAAGACAATACAAGGAAGTTTAAGCAAAGAGAATTCAAGGAGCTTAAGAGTAAAGTAAGGATTTGGGATCTCAATCTATTTTCTTCTACTCTTTTTAATAAGGTTTTGAACCTAAAGAAAATCTTCCCTTGGTATATTTTTAAAGTAAGGTTTAAAGGTTAAGAAAGGAGAAACTAGACTCAAGAGCTCAAAAGTTGTTGAAGATCCTAGGTCAAGTAAATCACCTTGAACTTCCTTATAATTTTTTTGGTGTTAATATTGGAAAAGGTTGATTCATGAGCATTTATGCAACAATGTGGGTCTGTTTTGATAAAAAATATATATATATGAACACAAATTTAAAGCTAAGGTTCATGGCCTAAAATGGTAGATCAAACCTAATAAGTGGAAGTTATGAAGTTTGAATGGAAGTTTGACATTTTGTGTTTAAATATTAATTTTCGTACAACTGGTTTTTCATGTGGATGGAAATTGATTTTGGAGTTTTTGAGAATTTTAAATTTTTAAAAATGAGATTTTGTATAAGGGTGAACTTGGATCAAAATTTTGGAACCATAGAAGAAAGTGTAAAAAACGTTAGATGTCTAATTTATGAAATTTCGGTGAAGTCAGCTGGATTCAACTCAATTTTTGACCTAGTAAATGGACTTGCAAAATTATGAAATTTTACAGAGAGAAAGTAGACATCTCAAGGGTTATTTTGGTATATACTGTGTAATTTTTTGAGTTCTGGATTGGGAGAAATTAATTTATGAAAATTCCTGAATCCTAGAAGTTATTTTGGACTAGAGATTATTTCTCATCCTATGGTTGAATTTTCAACTTGATCTGGCCCAAACGAGTATTTTTGGTTAAAAATAGACATATTAAGGGTTATTTGAGCTTTGGAACCTACCCAAAAATATTTTTATAGATTTAATTATGAATTTTTGAAGATTAGTCACTGTTTGCTGGAAATTCATAATTTGGCCGAAAATTAGGGGAATATAATCTCCTATTAAATTCCTTAATAAGAAAAGGAATTTAGTGATTATGGACACATTAATTGGACTTATTTTAAATCTTCAAATAAAATATTTATTGAGATGGAATTAATTACATTTATATTTTATTAGGTTTGATTATGTCCTTTTGCATCAGGGAAATTATTTTTATATGTAGTCAACTGCCACATAGTAACCTTAATACTCATATATTTTGTGGACTTGTGTATATATGTTTTACCGTATATGTTACATACATTTAGTTATCATTTATTTCCAAGCGTTATGGAATCGAAACATGCTGTGTGCATTAAGGGCCATGCGATGTGCCGTGCCTGATGGTATGTGTTGTGTGCTATTAGGACCATTGTAGTCTGTGTTGTGTATTATTAGGACAGTTAGTTCCGGATTTGGTTGTATGCCTTGATACTGAATATTATGTGGTATTTGGTTATTTATGGTTTTTCTACATGCATTATTTATACATTTTATATGAGATTAACAGTTACTCTAGGATTCAATTTCTGAGTTCCAGCCCCTTCTAAGCCCTTAGGCAGTTCATCTTGATCGAAGTAAAGAGACAGAGGTAAGGCTGTGGGGTAGGGCTAGGATGGTAGCATCTAGTGATTATTATTTTTGGATATTTATTTTGATTTCTCGAATAACTGTAGTATTTTATTTTGGCCTGTCAGACACTATTATCCGGATGACTGTATATTTTGATCCCTCCGGGGAAGTTTACTATTCCGTAATTTATTTTATCAGTATATCATTATCCAAATCAGTGCATGCCTTGTTGTTAATACTCTAATGAATGACATAAATTAACTAGGGAAAATAATTTAAAAGTTGAATAAAGGTAAAGAACCACACTACCCACCACCCGAAAAGGTGAGGCCAGTAGGTGTGTTACGTGTGTAACATACTCTCTCTAGTCATTATTATAAAACACCAACTATCATTTATCTTAGACCAAAGAAGGGAAGTTAAGTCATTAATTTGGTGTTCAATGGATAAATATTTCCACCTTTATTGCCCCTACTTTAATTATGTGGATTTAAAAATATTAAAAATGTTTTTTTTTTGGGTTTGCCATGTTAGTATATTTTCTCACTGCTCCTTTCTCTCTCGCCCATTTATACAAAGTTATTCCCTCTTTTCCTAATGTTTGATGCAA
The DNA here is from genome assembly GCA_037074495.1 of Acacia confusa. Classification (NCBI taxonomy): domain Eukaryota; kingdom Viridiplantae; phylum Streptophyta; class Magnoliopsida; order Fabales; family Fabaceae; genus Acacia; species Acacia confusa. The sequence goes on from CM073511.1 coordinate 17,668,582, forward strand.
CATCTAGTGGAAGATAAAATTGGCCTAAGCTCACAGAAGTTATAATTTTTCAAAGCCTAGACTCGTCTCTTTCTCTCAAATGATATATGTAATGGCACTATTTTTTGTGTGTAAAAACTCTACAAAAAAAAAAAAGGAATGTAGGTACAAGACCTACAAATAACAAGCATAATAATGAATCTCATGAATATCAAGTGTGAGTATTGTGCCCACAAATGTCAAGCAAACTTGAGACTAAACCATAGCGTTCCAAGGACTAACAATACTACTATTAGTAACAAGTGTTCTTTATTCAGTTATCTCAAAAATGTTTTCAAGCATGTTTGGAGCTAATTTATCAAAACAATGAAAAGTTTCTCTTTTCAATACCATGATAGCTACTAGCTACTATCAAACACAACATTATAGAAGAATAAATAATAACTATAGATACAATCACCAAACTTTACTCATTTCAATATCAATAAGAAGCTAAATAAGTATAATAAACTTTTTTTTATAAAACCATGATTAGAATATGGTAATTAATATAAAAATATAACAAGTAGAAAAATATAATTTATAAAGATTATAATGAGATCTCATTTGATGCACTTTCAATCATATATTGACTTCATCCCGCCAATCACTTTTGCAATTATGTTTACCCTTTAGTTTCCTAATATCCAAATTAATGCCATTATCATGGGGTTTTTTGTTTCATAAGCTCTATATGATTAATATATTTCATTTAATAAAAATTCCTCAACAACATAACGACATCAAACTTATAGCAAATATTGTAAACATTTAAGTCTCACCCACATCTTTGAGTCACTTAACCACAATCTCCAACAAACAAAAGAACGCAACCAAAATCTACAATCTCATCAATTTAGAAAAATAGGGAGAAAGACTTATCCTTTAATAATAGTAAAAGGTAATATACTACCATGTTAAATCAATTAATCACAATTCAGATTCTAGAAGAAAATCCAACACAACATCTACAAACACCTCTACAACTTCAACAATGAATTTAAAACAATTTAAGCAATAAAATAAAATAAAAAATCCAATACTCTTTTATGCATTTTAACAAACATCTTGTGTGCATCAATCGTCAAAGATTCATCATACAATATACTTCAATTATTAAATTCTATACATTATACAATCAATATATATAATAAAACTCATCTTGAAACCAATCTATCACGGTTTATTTAAGGCTCTAGACTCATGTTACTATTCACACACCGTTCTCAATTATTTTAAATAAATAATAAAACCGACCCCTAAAGCCAATCTATCATCACTTATTTAAGGTTCTAAACACATGTTACTATTCACAAGCCGTTGTCAATTTTTTTAAATAAAATATTTCATCCTCAGGCTACGAACAAGTCACGGGAAGAAGAAGAGTGATATGTAGCAAATAGAGTGGATGGATGAATATAATAAAAAATTGTTCACCTCTGACATATCCACTACTAGAAATCACCAGTCATGTACAACCCTTCTTCTATGTTACTCCCTACTTTTTCCCTTCCACAAAAATGTTCTCTCTACATCGTCTCAATTCTGGTCTGTCCAGCTGTCCCCTTCGCCTCATATTCAAATTTTCAAACTCTTCCTCCTCAAGCGTCACAAGAAGGGGTATAAATTGTTAGCCCAAAAGTGAATTGACAGTCTATTGAAGATCAATTCATAGGAGAAATTTGACCTCAAATACCAATCTACCATTACCGGCGTCATCTCCCAAGGCAGTCTCTCCAACTGGAGAGGTGTTAAGGTGATGGCCCTTTTTCTGTGGATTAACATTGTCTACATCATTTACGTCGACGGTGAGCTCAAGTTCTCCATTGGCATCGCTTCTACAGATTTCAATGTTAGTAACTTCTAGGAGAGTCCTACTTATACATGAATCTGACATTTCTTTGCTTTTCCTCCGCCTTCGATTTCCCCGAACATTTTCAATTGTTTGATTTTGGAAGGAAAGGTCTTTGTTGTATATTCTTCTGACTTGAAGCGAGCTCATGAGACTTTTATTTGCCACTGGAAGTGAGGACGGAGTTGATTCCTCGCTTCATTTGGTTTGCCCTTCCCATTCCTTTTCTTCATCCATCACTGGAAGAGGATGCGACAGAGGCAAAAAATAGAGATGGAGATCTCGAAAGAAACACAAAGCACCAAAGGTTAATTCTTTATCCCTCAACTTTCTGATTAGTTTTGTATTTTTATACTTACATGGAATGTTTATACATTAGATCATAAGTTTCTAAAATGTTGAGAAATCCAAGCTTTGGATTAGATCAACGATTTTTACAGGGAATACTATGTTGTATAATCATGCACATGGTAGGCTACCTACATCTAAGTTATTATCCTATTTGTGTTTTTACATAAGGCTTGGAGATTCAGAGTTTTTCAATGTGATTGGGGTTTGAAAAATAAAACATAAAACCCCAGAAAACCTTAGATCTCTATTTTGTGACTGCAATTTGTGTTGGCTCCATCTTCAAACATGTAAGGCGTCTCAATGTACAACACTTTGACATCATATCCTCCTTTTCCCCAATATTCTTTTATATTACTCAGCAACGTGGGTATTTAATTTTGATGATTTGTTTTTAATCATCATTTCCTATTTGCTGGAATCTTTCAGTGATAAATGCAAACTTTATGACTTTATATTTACAAGTAAAATGTGCCGGATTCGTTACTTTAGGAAAGATAGGAGCATGGACAAGTTTTGCTGTTTGAAATAAGGATGGGGTGAAGGATTCTATTTGAAGGTTGGCTTGTTTTCAAACTAGAGAAATACTTCTTTCCAATTCCATATATTAAGATAGTGATGTTTCTAAATATCGTAAGTGTTTGGGTGATCAAAGCTGCGTTATAGTCTGATTACTCTTACATAAAAGATTACCATGTTCTGCGAGGCTGAGGAAACATTTATCAGCAAGGTGTGATTATACTTTTGAAAATGTATGAATGTGAAAGTAAAAGGAAGAATAATGGCATGGCAGCTATGTTAATTCCAAATATATGTATCAATAGCAGCATATGAATTAATGGGATTATGAAGTAATGAGTGTTGCTACAACAATAATATATGATAGTCGCCGGTCTTCGTTCAGAATATTGGTTCACCTGAAATTGTGAGATTTGTTTTCTTCCAAAAAAGTATTCGGAATGCCGGGCCTTGTGATTTTAATTCATTACTTGGAATGAATCAAGTGATATCCAATTTTAGGAGAGCACATGTTTCCATCCCAAAAGTGTCTTGGACGGGAGGTTTTTGTGTTTATAATGACAACGTTGTAGTTATATGGCATTTGTTAATTAGTGTATAATGTATGTTATCATAAGTGGAAATACTAGATCATAGGCTTCTTAAATTTTCCATTTTTTCTTGACGTTACCTAGGCATGTGATATGATAATCTGTGTTAAATCCTTCAAGTACATGGTGATTTATAGGTGAACTTTTAGGCATGAATATGATGCTTTATAGCTTATTTTTCAAAAGCTTTTATAGCTTTATTGTGTTATAGCTTTTCAGAATCCAGAGCAGACCGTGCTAATTGTTCATAAGAAGTCAATTATGATGCTACATTATATAAGGGAAAAAGGAGGGGAAAGACTTGAAGTCTTTGTCATGGGAATTAAAGCTTCAAGATTAAGGTTAATTGTAGTGTCAATAATTATGCTAAACACTCATCTCAGCCTTTTGAACCCCTTCATTGTAGGAAGAATACATCCATGTTGAATACGATGATGAGCCCAGAAATGTCACCAATATTTTATAGAACCTATAAACAACACTGATTATCTACTCTTTTTCTGTAAGCCTATAAATTTCAACGAAATTGTTTATCATAAATTCTTATTCTTTTAATAAAATATTAATGCCTGTAAACTATAATTGCAATATCTTTTTTGAAAGAAAGCTTTTTTGAAGGAAGAATAGTGTAATTTTCTTCTTGTCATGTCATATCGTGCTTCATGTAAGAAAGATGGCTTCTTTTTTTATTACTTTATTCGTATATGTGCTAATACTGATTTAAAGTACGTAACATAGTTTAAGCTATTAAAACATCATTTAATTACCGTATTCTAATGAAGCAAGACACTATTGGAAAAGGAAGTCAGCACGTTAATAAAGTCCTTTTTTTTTTTTTTTTTGAATGGGAATAGGCTGCTCGCTTTTTATTTTAGGCATATTGTATATTTGATGTATTGCCATCTGGTAGCTTCACTCCCCATGTGGTCTAAGTTTTTGGATAAAGTCAATAATACTATTTTATCCTGTCAATTCTGCATCAAAGCTGAAAGGGGTTATGATAAATAGAGGAATCAAACCTTTTGTGAAAAGACACATACCTTGTGGATAAAGTCAATATTGTTTTATCCTTACATCTGCTTTGCTCTCGACATCATATGGTTATGACTGGGGTGCTTGCATGTAGCTGTCCTTTTGTTTATACAAGTAATGTTGAGCTTTCGTGTAGTTCTTCAATCCATGATATGTTTCCATATTCTTTATGTCACATATCTCGGCTTTTTGACCATTTTAGCCCTCATTAAATAACTATTTACCCAAATGCCACTGTCTGAAAACATATCACCAATATGTCCCTATTTAGTCGATTAAATGTCAGGTTTAGTCGATTACATATGGCATATAATCGACTAAACAAATGTAGATTTTTTTTTAGTTTTCCCATTATGTAATCAACTAAGCTACAAAACTTAGTCGATTACATCACGCCAAATCAGTTTTTTAATCCCAATAGTTTAAATATTAAATTTAAATTTTGAAAAATAAAACAAATATATAAAATCAAATATTTTCAAAATAAGTATATCAAAAATAAAGAGGGATGATAACAAAGTGGTTATGAAGAATTTCAAACTATACTATTAATATAACCAGATATCAGGAAGAAATCTAGAATTAAATATCTCGTAATATTAAATTTTTTGGAATACATACATACATACATAATATTTTCTATAAAAATAAAATAAAACTTTATTTTGAGGATTACAATGCGTCCGAGTATATGAAATATTTTCAAAATAAGTATATGAAAAGTAAAGATGGATGACAGCAAAGTAGTTATAAAGAATTTCAAACTATGCTATTAGTATGATCATTTATCAGGAAGTTTAAAATATTAAATTCAAATTTTAAAAAATAAAACAAATATATAAAATAAAATATTTTCAAATAAGTATATGAAGAATAAAGAGGGATGATAGCAAAGTGGTTACGAAAAGTTTCAAACTATAATATTAGTACGGCCATATATCAAGAAGAAATCTAGAATTCAATATCTTGTAATATTAAATTCTTTGGAAAACAATATATATATATATATATATATATATATATATATATATAACTTTATTTTGAGGATTACAATGTATCTGAGTAAGCTTATTAATATTCAACATTTTAAACCAAAAATAGCACATAAATAGTCCCTAAAAAAAGTTCTTCCTTATAGCTAATCGTACTAATAGCATAGTTTGAAATTCTTCGTAACCACTATGTCATCATCCCTCTTTACTTTTCATATACTTATTTTGAAAATATTTCATATACTCGGACGCATTGCAATCCTCAAAATAAAGTGTTAATTTATTTGTTATAGAAAATATTATATATATTCCAAAGAATGTAATATTATGAGATATTTAATTCTAGATTTCTTCATGATATCTGGTCATACTAATAGCATAGTTTGAAATTCTTCGTAACCAATTTGTTGTCATCTCTCTTTATTTTTCGATACTTATTTTGAAAATATTTTATTTTATATATATTTTTTATTTTTCAAAATTTGAATTTAATATTTAAACTTTTGGGGATTAAAAAACTGATCTGGTGTGATGTAATCAACTAAGTCTTGTAGTTTAGTCGATTACATAACAAGAAAACTAAAAAAAATAATTTGTGCATGTTTAGTCGATTACATTGCATGTTTAGTCGATTACATGACATATGTAATATACTAAACATGTTTAGTCGATTACATATGGCATTTAATCGACTAAACAAGGGTAGATTGGTGATATGTTTTCAGACAAGGGCATTTGAGTAAATAATTATTTAACTAGGGGCAAAATGATAAAAAAGCCCACATATCTCCATGTTGTTAATGGTCTAAATATTACTGTTGTTTCAATACTTTAATTGAAAAAGGTACTGTTTTTACTGTGACCTTTTCATCTTTGCTTTTTGACCAACTATAAGTGGAAGGAAATTGATATCTTCAAGCTATTCTATTTTTCTCATTGCATTTTGACCATCCACTAGCAGCAAAAAAGTGGCATCTTTGAGGAAAATTTATTTATCTTAGAGGTTAAGGTGCAAAAATACACATAAGTTTTTTCTCCAGGAGTAAAAATACACACGTGGTTACCATTTTAAAGCAAAAGTCACATCTCACCGTTAAGTGAAACATCCTTCATATTACTTAATAAATTAACCATATTTTAGATAGATAATTAATTTAATAAACCGCAATATTAAAATAAACATCCCACAAGATATCAAGACATGCATAATATGTTCTAATGTGGCATTATACAGTCATCCAACAAAACTAAAATAGATAGAAACACTACTTTTAGCAAAGTAGTTTAAGCTTCAACTGCCTTCCCTGAAGGACCTGGATTTAAGCTCACCTGAAAAACGTGGTAACCATCAATCCAACTTATTACAGATATTACTACGTGCTAGTGAGGTGTCAAGTGGAACAATTTATAAACAAATTAACAATACATTTCATAACTATTTTAAATTTTTCGTTAATACAATTCCCAAAATACCTTCCTTCACGCCAGCGGAACCGCCTTATTTCACTCCGACTAGACCTATGGGCTAAGTTACATCCATATTACTGGTTACTCTAAAAGCTCACTGGTCATGTGATGAGAACCGGCCAAAATCCTCAGAGCACACGGCCCAAACCATGGGTCTTTTCCCCTCATTGAACTGGTGGGGTGTCGTAATGCCCTCTTGAACTAGTGGGCAAGTCCCTCATTAAACTGGTGAGACAATAGAAAGCCAACCACTGTGCACCAACGGAGGCCTCACCATGTGGTGGATTAACTTAATCTTCATTACTTCCCAATTCTTCCCATTCCATAAATATCATGATAAATAAATGCACAAAACTTAACTCATAAAATTCCACAAGGCAATTTTATTTAAAACAATCATAATCAGTTTAACAAATACTCAATAGCAACATAGTAATAATCATAACAAGTGGAAAGTGATTACCTGTCTCCAAAGCTAATTAATTTACACAACTCCTAATTTGAGAGCTCAACACACTCCATAATTCAATCTATCAAATCTATTTTAATTTCCGTTAATAACTCTTCAAAAACTCTACATATTAAATTATACAAGTTTTGATAATAAATTTGGAATGCTTAAAGTTTATTCCTTTCATCCGTTAACCTTAACAACCCTTAAAATTCAGCAACTTCAGGTATTTATAATTAATTGCACTAAAATTATTTCAATGTGCCGTCAACTCTCATATGTTCATAGACAAACCCCTTTTCATATAAAAATATTTCCAAAAATTATAACTTTCCAAATAACTCCCAGATTTTTCGTCTTCCTTGATTTCCTCGTTAAGCTTCTAGAATTCATAGCTTATCTTTAAAAATTCATATATGGAGTTATAAATATCAGTTTTAGGTGGTTCAAAAACCTATGAACTCCTCACTAAGTCTAGTTTTTGGGGAAATTAGTTTCAACATTTTATGACGAGTAATTCATTCCCAGACCTTAAAAACATCTGGAATGTTTCAGTGAGTTTTCCAAAACGTGGGGTCATTTTGTACAATTTATTTCTCTCTTACCAAAGCTCAGAAAAATACAAAATACTCACCATTTTAAAGCTATGGATGTCCTCTAACTCCTGGATTATTTCCATAATTTTATCTTATTCAGATTATTCCTAGATTTTAAAACTGTGATCATTGCCTAGAAACCATTACAGAATTGTTCTAGGATTTTGACTCATTTTCCAAAAATTATAACTCGAGCTACAGACCTCGTTGGAGGTGAACCAAAGCTCATCTGAAAGCTTGACATGTCTTCTAAATACCCATAAAATTTCATATTCAAATAAGGCCATTTACTATATTTTTACTTATTTTAAAAATCGGTGCGCAGATGGAAATTCAGTATTGCTACAGTACACACGTGTAGGGTACTGTTCATCCACGAATTTACTGTAGCTACCATTGAAAACTCTGTTCTGGACCAGAAAAACAGCGGGAAAAAAAATGGAGGAGTTTCAACATTAACATATATACACATACGTGTACCTAGCAGCAACAAGAGGAAAGGAGAGACCCAATAACTAACCTCTGTTTTCCTTCAATCTTTCTTGCTCCCGGTCTCTTTCCTTTCTTTTCTGTGGAGTTCGAATGGGTGAATAAGAAATGAGTAAGTTTTGCTTCAGCTCCTCTCGGTCTCTCACTCTCGTGTTTGTGAAGGCCGAACGGTTTAAAGTCACTGAACTCAAAAGACAGTAGAGCATGTTCGATGCAAAGGCAGTGGAGCGTGGGATCTTGTCATTGCTGCTGAAAGCGAGATTCGCATATGGTGGAAGTATGGGCTGTTATCTTGTTGAGAATCACACCGATACGAGATACGAGATACGACTCGACACTTCGACACATTAATTCTAAAAAAATCTAACTTTCGATATGTTAGGACACGTTTTAATATTAAATATATATATTATAATTTACATTCAAGTTCAATATATATTTCGTGAAATCCTGGCTTCCAATGATTCGGCTTTATTATAAAAGTCGTGTCTCTTTTTTTAAAAAAAATACAAAAGGAAAATTCATTATCAATTCAATAATATTCAAAGCCATACATATTTTTTTAAAAAAATATGAGTGTCGAGGAGTGTCAAATGGTGTCGGAGTGTCGGACAGTGTCGGGGTGTCCGACACGCATTTTTTTAAAAAATAGGAGTGTTCGTGCTTCATAGATGGAAACCATGCTAAAGCGTAGGAAAGTGGTGGGTCATCAGCTGAAAGAGCATGGGCTTGCCGAAAATAAAGAGAAGAAAGTGGACGTATGGGAAAAAGAGACCTGCTGGCCGAGAGGAATAGCATCCGGGTGTGTATATGCGCTGGATGTTTTTCTAGTGAGGCTGGAAAGTGAGAACGAATCTTTGCTGATTGCTTGTCTGCTTCCTTTGGCGTCTAATGTGTTGGGCTGATGGAATTGATATGGATTTTGGGCTTTGTTGATGTGTTGAGCTTCAGATGTGTCATTACTACGGGTTGGGCATTTGGATATGGGTATGACTCTTCATGAAATTTCCAAGCACACTGGGCCCATATCATATGTTATAGTTGCACACACATTTATCGATATGTACTAAGTGTAAAACATTAACGAAGCTTTAGAAATCTTCCACTAAATACGTGAGTTTAATTAATTAATCTTTATATATAAGATAAGAAATTAAATCCTGAATTTTTGTATGTCAATTTCACTATTTAGTTTTCTATTCAATAATCAAATTTCAAAATCTTAAAATTTGGGATGTTATATTAAGTCACTATTCATCACCGTTATGTTATTGTTTACTTCATCTCTTTTTCTCTCATCACGGTGAACAGTGACTTAATGGTGGGATGTTACTTTTGCTCCAAAATAGTAACCACGTGTGTAATTTTGCTCTAAAAAAAAGCTTATGTGTATTTTTGCTCCTTGGGAAAATACTTATGTGTATTTTTGCACCTTAACCCTTTATCTTAATATGTATTTGTAATGTCACTATTTTCATCTTAATATACATTGAGACATGACATTTTTTTTATATACTTTTGTCTCCAGTTAGATTTAGATATTAATTGGCTTCTGTTGTCATTCTACATTGCTACAACAATGTAGATCATTCAATTTTGTCAATGACTAAATATGTGTTTTGTTCACCCTGCGAGGTTTATGCCACAATCCTATTTTAATGACTAAATCAATTTAAATTATTGCATTCATTGGTTGTTTTTTTTTTAAAAAAAAAGAAAAAACAATGATGACGTCCTGTTATAAGAGTTTTTCAACTAAATTGTAAGATTTTAAAAAATACTTGAGTTGTTAAATGTAATCAGTATGTAGGAAATTTATTTTTTAAAATAAAAAATATCCCTATTTATTAATGAGTGCTAGAGTAATAGTTTGAAAATGATGAAGGAGAATGTATGCAATATAGAAATAATTAAAGATAAAATGGAGAAAGTACATTTATCATTAAGAGAAACTCAAAAGTGATCTTGCATTTAGGGACAATCCTATTCAAAAAAAAAAAAAAAAAAGACTAATATATAGGGATGGAGAGGCATTACACTCCACTGTAGAAAAGTATTTCATATTTAAAAGTATTTCATTTTTAAAGCCTCCCACATTTATCTCTTCTTATTTACAATTACAATTCTTATGAAGTATCTTTTAATTTATGTGTGTTTTTTTTAATATTTTTCTGTCTTCTACTTTTCTGCTATGTTTAACGATACCACGTCATTCTTTCATCAAGGACTTGCATGATGAGATTGATAGGTGCACTATCATTGTGAGAGCCTTCTTAAAAAGTGAAATATCTTTAAAGACATTTTTATACATATGGCCAATTATATGTTACATTGCCCAGAGTTAAAAGCATAGAAGGATTGAGGATGGTTGTTGGTATAATAACAGTGGGGATAAAAGGATAACAAGGAATTCATGTTCCGAGAAGTTTTCAGTAATATGAATCTGTGATAGTTGTGATTTAAACAATGTAGTGTTTCACACTCTTAATATGTAATCTGTTATTTTCTCTGTCAGTATCCAAGGTTTAATTATAATATAGTTAATTATTGAACATAATTGAATTTGTAGTAGTAACAATTGAATTATTCCACAAAAACAAGCACCTCGTGCTATGAAGGATATTTATATTTATCATTGTTGATATTTCATTTATAATATGTAGTTATTCATTAATAGTGATACTTTAATATTTTTAAAAAGTAAAAAAGTTACATTATTTAGGAAGTAAAATATATTTGAATAATTTGTGAAATATTATCATCCCGTGCAACACATGGAGAAGTACAGACTGGTTTATCAAATATTTTATAGGCTTCCAAACTAACTCATAACGAAACTTCTATATTCACAAACTAGCAACCATGCATAAACTCATTGAGCACTTTCTTTTTGTTAAGTCTTGCTTGAGGCTGTATACCCCATGAGCCCTTCTTTGTATTCATTTTTTTTTTTCTCCCACGTCCTCCTCCGTGTCTTTTTTCATTCTTCTCTTGCCTTGACGCTGCCTCATCCTTCCTATTCTTTTACCTAGATTGTGATTGCTAATAAGGTAAATCCTGGTCAAATATGTGTGAAAACAATGAGATATAAATTGAATAACCGAGTTATTAGCATAGACTCTTATGCATAGACATTGGTGAGTGTAGAGAAATGAAGGTAAACTGCAACTCTCTAAAGCCACTCAAAGAAATTAACACTACACTTGAATTTGTCCTTTTTTTGTTGTTGGGAGAGATCAAGGGAGCAAAGAGTGCAAAATAGTTTCCTCACTCCCAGAAAATGTTGTAAAATGTATGGGGCTTTCAAGAAGACAAAAATGTTGAGATTGTATGTTGTATATTAGGAAACTCCTTAAAGTTAAGAGAATATCATTTGGGTCCCAAAGTACATGGTGTTGCCTTCTTCATCGACCCAGGCAACCCACAATCTCGACGTTGCAGATCTCGCGACCCAAACCCCGCCATTGTTGTCGTTGCCCTAAAACTGAAGAAGGAGATCAAATTTCGTCGATTTGAAGTTGAATTTGATGAGCCGATGGGGGAGAGGGATGGGGTCACTAGATATGGCTTTTGTCTTCTTCGTTTCATCATGGATCTCGCGGCTCGTCCTCTCCATCTTCATCGCCGAAGCTCGACTGTGGCTGGAAGGGAAGCTCGTCCTCTCTGTCTTAATGGCCAAATCTTGACTAAGCTCGAAATGCCTTTGGATATGAAAAACTCGATCTTGGGGAGTAAGGATTTCTTAGGTCATAAGAAGACACAGCAGGGCTTCTTATTGGAAACGAAGAATCTGGGATTAATTCGTAGTTCAATTTTATGAGCATTCTTTCACAGCCTCATATCTCATTGACACTTGTGGCCTCTCACCTGAGGAAGCTGCTTTAGCGTCTAAGTATAGCTTTAAATCATGGAAATATCCGATTTAGTTATCAATTTCTTGAAGATTATGGGATTTACAATACTGGGCAGTGGAAGGAAACGGGTTATTTTGAAACACTTTTAAGATTAGTTGTTTGGCATAAATCGATTTTAAAAATCTTATAATTCTCAATTTTAAAACCAATTATTTTACACAAATGATTTTAATAGTTTTAAGACTATATATCTTTAAAAACTTATCTAAAATGTTTTTTTAAGACTAGTTTTTCAACTAGTCTTAAAAGTAACTGACTAGATCGGTTTGGTTGTATCAAGATTAAATCCAAAAACGGTCTTAAAAACGATTTTCATCTGGTCAAAAAACCAATTTCTTACACTAGTGGGTGTTTTCTTGAGATTTTCCCTAATCCAAACCAATCATATTGATACAACCCACCGTCACTAAAAATTGTAATGAGAAGATTGGGAATCAGAATTCACATAACAGCTAATATCTAATTGGTTTTTTCTTGGGTGAAAAAAAGAAAGAACGAATAAGATAATCATTAGGAGGTACTGAATAATTACTCCCTCATTCCATGTTTATAAGAAATATTTAACCGAGTCTTGTGGTTTAAACCGTCAATTAAGAACAATAAATATATTAAAATTATAATCAGTTTTACTAAAATACCTGTATTTATGAGGATATAAGAAATAAGAGAGACTAAGAAAATTATTATAATAAAGAGGATTGTAGAAGAAATAGAATAAGAAAATAAGTATTATAGAAATAATAAGTTTTTGGGGCTGTAAAATTTATTATATGAATTAAATTAGGGCAACATAAGAGAGTAAAAAATAAAAAAAATAAAAAGTTCTCTAAATGTTTTTTATAAAAAGAAATGGGATATATACGACGGTTATTTCTTATAAATCAGAAGGAGTGTTAAAAGTTTTACAACAAGAATAAATATATAATGATAAGTTTTAGTATAGAGAATTTAAAAAAAAAATCAAGTTTCCAACAATAATATATTTATATTGCTAGTTTATTATTAGAACTTCTATTATATTTCTTTTTGGAGGCGTGATAGTAAGTCTCCAACAATACAGCTAATATCTAATTGGGAGGCCATTTATTAAATGGAAGGCATCTAAGTTTATTTGTTGGGTCGTAGAAATTATTGAATGCGACGCTACTTTTTGGATACATGCCCCCACAATACACAACAAAACATTTTACAATTCAATGACGCGGTGTAAGAGGATGAATAAATTGATTTTTTTTTTTTTATGTCCATACTCATCATTTTTTCTTTTTTATTTCTCTTAAATTACAAATATATTTTATATTCACATTTTGTGAGTATTTCATTTATCCTTTTATAAACCATTTCTAACATATTTCACCCAATTTTTTTTTTTTAAAAAAATCTCTTTAATTCAGTCTTTAAAGTTAACAACTTTTCAACTTTACTCTTATTTAATATAATATTACACCCCATAAGAAATTAAGAATAAAGTTTATATAATAATAAATGAAAAATAAAATTATACATTCATATAAAACTATTAAATGATATAACTTATAAATACGAAATCTTGGCAAGGAAAAAGTTACCAAGATAATTTTCACGAGGTCCTTTCCTAATTTTTCTTGTTATCATTTTGATCTTTTGTTAAAAAGCGCCAGAGTTTTTTTTTTTTTTTTTTGGGGGGGGGGGGGAGTATCTATCAACCTAGCTAGTTCAGTCTTGATTGTCATACTTATGAGATGGAAGATACAAAAATGAAGCTGCACATGCATGTTCCCACTGCAATGGAGAAATAATGATGTGACAGACAAGAAGAAGATGAGAGAGGTTGTAATAAATAAGTGATGATTGAAAATGACACACACTTATTGATTGATGTTAAAGTCCTAATAAAAAATTTGAATTAAGGTGTAAAAATATACATAAATTTTTCAGGATAAAAAATACATATGTGCTTTTTTAAGAAGTAAAAATACACATGTGGTTAATATTTTGAAGCAAAAGTCATATCCCACCGTTAAGTCACTGTTTACCGTCGTTATATTACTGTTTATCTCATATTTTTCTCTTTCATCATGGTGAACAGTCACTTAACGGTGAGATGTGATTTTTGCTCTAAAATAGTAACCATGTGTGTATTTTTGCTCCTAAAAAAAATTTATATGTATTTTTGCTCCTAGAAAAAAAACTCCTGTATATTTTTGCACCTTAACCCAAAAAAATTTAATATAACTGCTAACTTATTAATGGTAGATGAAAGGGCCATGAATTATGAGATCTTTTTGAAATTAATTTTTTAACTGGGACTTTAACCGTGATTTTCAAAAAATAAAAATAAAATTGTAAGATGCATTGAAGAGTTTCACCGACCAACCGCGGCCTCATCCCACGTGTTTGTGTTTTGGGATTCTGTGCTTTGCACTGTATGGAGACCGACCTGAAGCGCGGCTCACACCTTGAGGGACCTCCCTCCCACTTGCCCTCTTCTTTTTCATCCTCTTTATTTATTCTATCACATGGAATTTGTCCTTTGCCTCAATCCCAATCCTTATAATTTGTTCTCCCTCATGCCTCACAAACAAGCGTTGTATGTTTGTTTTTCTTATTTTCCGGTCTTTATTATAAAATATTAAATAATAATTTTATAAACCAATAAAAAAAGTTAAAATTATTAAACTTGTCATAAACTCTAATATCATATTAAGTATTACTTTTACCTATTAATTTTATTAATTATGCGCATACAATAAAAAATTAATTAATGTTTCTTGAAAATAAACAAGTATCTTATAAAAAACGTTAAATACAATTATTAATTTATGCTTTATAATAAAAATCAAAGGCAGTATGAGCTAAGCCACTATAGACTCGAGCTTGTGAACTCTATCAAGTTGAAAGTGTTATGGTTAAAACTCTCTAAATAATTGTTTTCAAGATTTAAATTTGTGTTCTCTTTTTTATAGGGTGAGATCACTAATGATTTCAATCAACATTTTATTGGTCAAACGTTATATATTTAATAAAGGCGATAAATAAAATATTTATGCATAAAATAATGGGTTTAATGTTTCTGCCTTTAAGGCAGAAACATTTTATCTACCTCACTCAACAGTGGGTGAGTCTCATTATTATTTTCTCTCTCTTCTCTTGATAGTGGGACCCACTCACTTTATGTGAGTAAGACAGATAAAATGTTTCTGGCTCAAAGGCAGAAACATTAAACCTTAAAAATATATACTATAATCTAACAAAAATAAAATTATTAAAGTATAAATATCATGAATTGCTATTCTTAATACACAGACTCAACGTACAAAAGGAAAAATATATAAAATTCAGTTCAATCGGCCTCACTAAACTTTTGATTTGATAAGGAAGGAAACTGATTTTCCTTACTTGAATTGAGAGTTATAATACCCTAATATTTACTGACAAAGATTATAATTGTTTAAATAATGTATAAGATTTTGATTCCGAGTTTTTGTGGCTGTAAAAGAAGTCTTCTCTTATTTGAGGCCGAATTTAACCCAAACTTTTTTTTTTAAGTATGAGTATCTTTTTATTAGAAATAATTCTGTTTGAAACACCGTTGGATATCAGATAGGCACCTTTCCTAATGGGATTTCATATCTTGGTCTGTCACTTTATATGGGACTAGCTCATTCTGCTATACCCAACAGGTAGTTCAAATCCGTATCGATCAAAGTGCATCATGACTTTAGATCTCAAGTTAATTTGTTAAAAAAGAATATAG
Organism: Acacia confusa; assembly: GCA_037074495.1. Taxonomy (NCBI): domain Eukaryota; kingdom Viridiplantae; phylum Streptophyta; class Magnoliopsida; order Fabales; family Fabaceae; genus Acacia; species Acacia confusa. The sequence continues at coordinate 17,684,586 of CM073511.1, forward strand.
AATGCGGTTATTATTGACTCGAATTCTTAATATAAAATTATTTTCAAATTAAAATTTTTAAAATTTTTAAGAGCAAAATGTTTTAAATTTATTTTCATAAAAACTAATAAGAAAAAAAAACTTCATAATTAATTAAAAATGTTTAATAAAGTATTTAAGATTTTTTTTATAAGATAAAGAATTTAAGAATTAGAAGCAACAAACTTAAAATAATATCTGTGTGTAAAATCGTTTCCGTAATATTTAAGAAAACAAATTTTAAGATTTATTTTTATTTTAAACATAATGAATATATGAATTGGTAACTGATTTTTCCTGTATTCAACAATTTCACAAGGATAGCAACAATGATTCTCTCTGAGAGCTAACATGAGAAACTGACTATTTTAGTAATTCCAAGCAAAGTGAGGGACTTTCTCTGGATCATGCCATAGCTGGCACCATAACAATCTCACATTCTCATTCCCTTTTTCAGTCCGAAAACTTGGCCACTTCCTCTTCTTCTTCTGAATCCACTCATTCACAAACAAATCCCAAGAAAAATCATGGGACTCAGAAGATCAAGCTGTTCTTTCTCTCGTCTTCTTCTTATTGTTGTTGCTGTCTGTTTCTCAGGATCTGCTAAAGCTTACAAGAATTACACAGTGGGTGACTCTCTGGGTTGGTTCGACAAACTTGAAAAGCCCTCTGTTAATTACCAGAAATGGGTCTCTGGTAAACAGTTCAGCTTAGGAGATTTCCTCAGTAAGGAACTCCCATACTTCCATATCTCTTGCCTAACTCTCTCATGTTCTTTTCTCACTGATTTCTGTCTCTGTGGGTGTTTATAGATAAAGGATTGGAGCTTAGAATCTCAGATTGATTGCTCATATAGTCATATGTGTTACTATTATACTAAGTTCCATGATTCCTCTGTTCTTGCTTTTGAATGTTGTCTGACTCTGATGCTCTTTTCTTACTGATTGTGTCTCTGTCTTTTTGGGTATACTTGTGCGTGTGTGCGTAGAACAATTATTTGAACTTAGTGTCTCAGATTAGCTGATCATATATGTTGCTGCTAAGTTCTATCACTCCTCTGTTCTGAGTGTTATCTGACTACTACTTTTTTTTTACTGATTGAGTCTATGTCTTCTTGGATATGTGTGTGTTTTTATATATAGGCATACATATATGTGTTTGACTGAATGCTCATGTGTATTACTGCTTGGCTCCATGATTTCTCTGTTCTTGTTAAGGGTTGCGTAAAGGTTCTTTTCTTAACTGATTGTGTCTCCGCATCTGTCCGTGTCGAGTTCTCATTCGGTGCTCCAAGTGGTCAATGGTATTTCAAATTTAATGTTGGAAAATTCCAGAAAAATATAATTATAAATGAAAAAAGATATATTGGAGCTACAATTTTATCAAATCCCAAGCAAGTAGGAATCTAGGAGTTTCAATTTTGATCAAAGGACTAAAATGCCCTTAATAGAGGGTATAAATTTCAGGATAAAACCCAACATTTGTATTTATATTAATAACATTAAACTTTATATTAACAACTTTGTTTTTATGTTTGATTTTATATCCAAAAAGTCAAAGATACTTTTGAGAATACAAGTTTCATAGGTTAATAACAACATTTATGTACATATTAACAACATCATTTTATACATTATTAATGACGTTATTTTTATGTTTCACTTTATATTTTAAAAATTAAGGATAATTTTGAGTGTACAAATTTCAAAGGTTACATCCACGTTTGACTGAGTTTCCTCCTTAAGCTAATTTACAAAAAAGTTGACTTGATTTCCATATCTAAATATCTGAAATGTAAACTCGATGAACTCAGCGAGTTTGACAAGAGTGTCTACTTATGTTTATATGTATAGAAAAGTGACAGAAACTTCTGATTAGTTTGCTTCTCTTGCTTTAACAATCATTTCCATGATAAAATTTCCCTGCAAGGTAATGTTTGTTTGTGGGTATCTGTATCTGTTCACGATTTTATGATTTGCTGTGAAAGGACAAAAGCTAGACTGTTCACCTGTATTTTCCTCAGTTCAGAAAAAGCTGTGCTTCAAAATGAAGCTTTTTTTTTTTTAAAAAAAGAAAGATTTATGTATAGTCCAAATTCATTAGCAAAACGTTAAATACTCTGTTTCTTTAATAGTAATATGCTAACAACAAGCTGGAAAAAGAGAAGGGCAAAAAAAAAAAAAAAAACAACAACCTACAAAAAGAGGCAAAATGGTAGGATGGTCTCTTTATAATGTAGCTTCGATGGAACAAAAGGAGAAAGAAAAGAAACTTCAGAATATGATGCCCAAAAGTGATGATCATTGTTGCATCATTTTTTTATTTACATTATTCTTTTCTTTAGGTGATCATATAAAACATTCTCTTTACGTTATTCTTTTCTTCTACGTATTAGAAGATTGCAGAGGAATATTCCTCCTATTCTTGTAGTTTTATTAACCTTTTGTTTTATTTGAATTTAATCTTTGTAGTCTTTTCCGACATTCATTTTTAGCACACAAATATCATTGGATACCATTTAGCATTTGCTTATTTTGCTATATAAAATGAAATTTCATAAAGCTTTTAAATTGAAATTAATGAATCAAATGATAAGAATTTTCTTTTTTTTAAAAAAAACTAAGAATTAATCTAAATTATAGCACTCAATATCCTAAAGTAATTATTGTTTTATTCAGCATTCTAAAGTATTTTTTAAATAGTACTCAATTAGTATCTAAATTTAAGGTTTTCATTGTTGTTGGAAAAATACTTAAAAGGAAAAATTGCACCAAAAGTACTTCATAATACTTACAAAATAGTTTAGGGTGTTAAAGCCACCAAAAATTACTTTAAAAAAGTGAGTATCCTTAGAAATTGATTGCTTGATGTAGTTTAACCCTTTGTTATATATATATATATATATGCTTATTCAAAATTGTCTTATTTTTTTATTGTTGACTTTGTTACGTGCAGTTTTCAACACAGACAACAACCACTCTGTTATCCAAACCTACAACTTCACAACATACAAGCAATGTGACTACGACGATGCACAAGACAGCGACACCACCCAGTGGTCAGCCTCTGACCCCTCGGCGACGGAGCCACACCTGGTGACGGTGGCAGTGCCGCTGGTGAAGGAAGGGATGACATACTTCTTCTCCAGCGACTACGACGGTGAGCAATGCAAGAACGGACAACAATTCAAGATCAATGTGAGTTATGGACAAGGCTTGCCTAAGAATCTTAAAGAATATTCTCCTCCTTCTCCTCAACAAGATGCTTCTTCTCCTTCGCCTTCTAGCCCTATTTCTGGGGACGAAGATGCAGCACCAGATACTATTGTTCCTTCAAACTTCAACAATCCACGTCAGGTAGATAAAGGTGATGATGATGCTGATGAGAAAGCTGATAAATCATCAGCTTCTGGGTCTGTTTTTTCTGGGAAAATTTGTAATTTTCTGGGAAATTATTCTCTTGTTTTTCTAGCAAGTGTTTTGTTGTTTGATTTGATGAGCTGAGCGGTACGTGAGAGGTATACTTATATTTTTATACCTCGTTTTTATATATTATCGATTTGTTTTAATTTGTTTTGTTTCTCTATTTGAATTAATATGCTTGAGAGGTTGAGTTTATTATCCCTCTTGATAGAGTGATTGAATTCTTAAAATATATATACTAGTGGTATTGATAAAAAGATAAAAATATACAAAATTTGCCTAAATTTTATGTGTAAATTTCTTTATCCTTTGGGGTTATTTGTATATAGACTTGAAATTTTAGGGAAGTTTTTTTTTTTTTAATATACAATGGGGAAGTTTATTTAAATGCTAATTAAAGAGAATTATTTGAATATAATCGATGGTCAGGGAAAGTTTCGAGTGATAAAAATAATGTAACAATGTAATTAATGCACTTGTAACTTGCTTTTTTAAGTTCTTTAGATTATTACAATTGAATTTGTTAAAATGACCTGTTTTAACAACTTTAGTCATATATGTTTTCGTTTGGTAGTCAAAAAGTCAAACATAGCCATGAAAACAACTTGCACCCGCCCGGGGGTGGAGAAGAGAAAACCATATCAAGGGCCCAACTATAAAAAATAATATTTGAAAAGTCTCATAACTTATAAATAATAAGTGAATATGGCATTGATAAGTAATAGTAATATAATTTACAAGTTATATGAATTTATTGATATTATTTTTTCTGAAACCTTGTATCATTTTCGGTATGTTATTGTCACATCCAAGAAAGAATGTGCTCAATGGTTTAGTTCATTCAAATTTCAGTGGCATCTTATATGTTGCTTCAATCAAATTTTGGTCACTCTCTACAAATCTATGTTTATTAATCCCGTTCCAATTTATTAATTCTATTATATCAAATTTTGGGATAAATTGTTAACTAAAAAAAATTATATTGTCCCAATTTTAGTTGTATAATTTTCTTATTGTATAAAATTGATCTTAAAAAATACTGGGAGTACATTATAATTTGGGGAGAGACATCTTATCTCCTTTAATTTCATGGGATATTATATTCTAATTTGAGGAGCCAAGACTTTTTACCATTGTCTTCAAGATTTGGGGTGTTGAACATGTACCTATCTCAATCGTCCCAGCTTGATCTCTGTCATTTCAAGATGAGATATGAACCAAAATTCTTTGGGATGGGGAAAAATAAGGTACCGAGATGAGACGGGAGGCAGGACAGATTAGGTATATTGTTCTCCTCCATCAGTGGATCTGCATTGGTTTTTGGGTCTACAAGTGCAGACCCAAACTTTGGAGAAATGAATTAAAAAAAAAAACATAACCTATATGATATTGATTGTGAGTGTTTTACCTTAAGTGAACTTTTTCAAATCATTAGTTACAAAGGTTTTGAGCTCTCTCTGTAGCTTTGATATCATTAGTTAGGCATTTGACCTCAAATGCATTAAATTTAACTCAGATGTTATGCATATGTTTTTGATGTAGTTTTTGTGATTAGTTGATTTAGGAATTTAGGATTAATCTAACCATAAATTTGCTGCTCTTGATTTTTTGTGATAGTGTTTCACTATAAGTGAACTTTTTGAAATCATCAGTTACCAAGGTTATGTTCCTCTCCATTGTTTACTTTTTGGTAAAAGCAGTTAATCAATTTGTCATAGTGAGGTATGCAAATAGAATGTGTCCCCTAGTGAGGTATGCAAATAGAATGTGCCTTGTTTATTTTTTGTTTCAATTTTTTTATTGTTTTGTTTTTAGAAAATGTCAAGGATACAATTTTATTTCAAACGTCTAAGACCCGAACCTCAAAGTGAGCAAGCTTCAAATAGTATTTTAGTTCAAATAGTAATCGTTCTGATATAAATATTAGTTGACTCTTGATTATTATCTTTCTATATTAAGTTGAATTTTTCTTTTTTTTTATTTTTTATATTCTTTTGTTTTTTAATGCATTTAAAACTTTCCTTTAAAAAAAAATTTTCACCATTAATTATGCACCAACAAATCTAAAATCTTGGATCCGCCACTATTCTCCTCCTAACATGTGTGTGTATATATTTTCATTTTATTATTTTATTTCTATTTTTTATTATCTTGGTTATAATATATTGGGAAAATGACATTAATTAAGGTTCCAATTGAGAAAAATAATATCAGAAAAGTCTCAAAAATTGTTAATGGTAGCTCCTCCATTTGTAAATAAGTGTTCTTTCACTTGTTATTAACAAGTTATAAAACTTTTATGATATTATTTCCCTTAATTGGGACCTTGATATCATTTTTCGTATATATTATATTTTTTAAAGTTTTATTATTGCAACCTCCTCACTCTTGTGCTTCTAACTCCTATTGTCCATATGATAATTAATTGGGAGGATGACATATAGATACCATATGAGATTCCAAAACTCATAAATGTCTACTGAAAAAGGAAAACGACAAAGAGGTAAGCATGTAGAAATATGGATTTTGAATATTTGGGTAAAAGACCAAACTACCTTTTCTTTCACTTTTCTCTCTCCACCATCCACATTCTTTCCCACCATCGACATCTTGCTTTCCACCAGAGAGAGTCATGACGTAAGGGTGTGGTGGATGCAATTCGGAGCTAGAGAACTCAACTCGGAATACTAAAAAGGAGGAAGGGGACGAAGAGTTGAACAAAGGAAGTGAACAGGGGTCACTATGCCCTTTTTGAGTTTCTGGCAAAGTTTTGCAATTTCTGGCTGGGTCATGAGTTTTCCAATAATCTTATGAATTTTTTAGTATTTGTGGCCGTTGACAAATTTCATAATGTGATTAACAAGAGCCATAATGAGTTTGTCAAGATTCATAGTGATTTTCACAAGAAAAGATAATCTTAATTTGCATATTTTCATCAGCAAATGCTTTTGTGGAAACTATTACGAATCTTATCAAACTCATTATTAATTTTGTGAATCCCATTACAAATTTTGTCAAAGGCCTCAAACACTAATTTCATAAGCTTGCAGGAAAACTCATGAACTCGTCAGAGGCCAAGGAAGAAGACGGTGAATAGTAGAATGAGATTCTCAAAATTCGCAATGGAATTGACAAATTTAATAATGGTTTTGACAAAAGCTTTCGTTGATAAAAGCATACAAGTCATGATTATTTCTCTTTTGAAAATCATTATGAATCTTGTCAAACTCACTATTGATCTTATGAATCCCATGACAAATTTTGTCAAAGGCCACATGCTGGAAAATTCATAAGCTTGTCAGAAAACTCATGAACTCGCAGAAGGTTGAGGAAGAAGAAGGTGAGCAATAGGATAGGCGTTACAAAATTTGTAATGGGATTAACAAGTTTAATAATGGTTTTGACAAAAGCGTTCACATATAAAAACGTGCAAATCGGGATTATTGCTCTTGTGAAAACCATTACGAATCTGTCAAACTTGTTATTGATCTTAACAATCCCATTATGAATTTTGTCAAAGACCACAAATGCTGAAAAATTCATAAGCTTGCCAAAAAACTCATGAACTCACTGGAGGCTGAGGAAGAAGAAGGTGAAAAATAAAACGGCCTTCACAAAATTTGTAATAGGATTGACAAGAATTTTATTTGTTTCAAAAAAAGTGTTTGCTTGTGAAATTATGCAAGTTAGGATTATTGCTCTTGTGAAAATCATTACGAACCTTGTCAAATTTATTATTGATCTTGTTAATCCCATTACAAATTTTGTCAAATCCACAAATGTTGGAAAACTCATCAGCTTAATGGAAAACTCACGAACTCAAAAGAAACAATAGAACTTTACCAGAAACTAAAAAAACTTGATGGAAACTAGTTTATACCACCATCTTCACTTTGCTTTACGTCCATCTTCGCTCCACCATCATTATCACCTTTGCCTCACCCAGAGAGAAAGAGAGCTCGTTCTAGAGCTTCCATGATGGTGGGAATAGGAAGACAAAGAGGGGTTAAGGAGAGAGAAAGAGGAAGAGATGGCATAATAGTAAAGTCATTAACATTTGAAAATCTCAACTTAATCCATGTTACCTTTATGTTTTTTACAAATTTTAACAGACTTTTGGGCGTTTGGAATTTCATATGGTATTTATGTGTCATTCTCCCTAATTAATTTCCTTGCCTTTCTCACCTCTTTACTTTCCCTTCCCCAGTTCTCTACCATCTTGCTCAACATCCATCTCCTTGTCTTTGCTATGAGCCCGTTTGGGTTTACAGTGGAATAAGTGACTTATTTTTAGTCTAACTTTTGTAAAAATAAGATGAGATAAAATTCATATTATAAATGTGATTCATGTTTAAATTGATGGTGACATAAGTGGTTTCTTCCCAAACTGAAACATGTTTGAATGATTATTTAAAAAGTTAGTGGAAATGGAAAATGACTAAAAATGATATGAATCTTATTGAATATCACACACACATATTAGTTGTATATATTGTGATAATTAATGATTTAAATTTAAATTTGATGAAAAAGTTAAATTTGATTTTTTTTTAAAAAGGCATTTTCTTCACTCCTCTCCTTCCTTTTCACTATTCCCGTGTTCTTCTTCTTTCCTTCCTTTTCGCTCTCTGTTTTTTCCCTTGTTTTCTTTCCTTTCTCTTCATATTCTTCTTCTTCTTCTTCCACTTTCAAAAACCCATTTGGCCCAAAAAAAGGCAAAAAAAAGTAAATTGGATTGATGCTTCTGTCCAAACCAAAAATCTCCAGATCACTGAAAATCGTTGGGGGGGAGAGAGTTCTATGATACTGGTACCGTCATCTAAAACCAAAGGATTGGTGGCACCGAAAATCATTCCAAAGAGGGAGAGTTCAATGAGAAGGTGTAGGAATTTTAATTTCCCATTAAATGCTAAACATCAGGCCAATGCTCGATTGAACAATTTCGGTGAAAAAGGAGCTTTTTTGGGAGAATCTCATTCACTCAAAAGCTAACCCAAACACCTTCCAATTCCAATTGGATTTTTTTCCCACTGACCTTTCTTCCTTCTTCCCCAAGACTTTTTTCTCTTCAATGCTGCCAACAACGTTTACCCAAACAAGCTATATGTTTCTCTTCTATCCCTGGATGCAACTCTTATGCTTTCCCCTTTCAAATCCCAAAAAAAAAAACAAAAACAAAGGATGGGACGGGACAAAGAACGAAAAATGCCATCTCGTGTCCTATCCTAGGATAGGTTGTATAGGACACACAACAAGAGTGCCTGGTCATCCTGTGAATATCCTTACTTTAGATTATCAAGGTTATTAAAACCGGATCGATTACTGAACTGGTTAAGGTACTGGGTCAAGGGTCAGTGGGTCAGACTAAAGTCAAACCGAAACTAAACTGGGATCAAATCGGTAAGAAAATGAAAATTTCAGTATTATTAATATAAAATTATAAAGAAAATAATTTTTAATAATAGCTATTACCCTCTAGTCAAAAGGATATCTGGCTATACTAAATATCTATTGGATAAATGAGAGTGATCAGTGAAATGTCACTTCACCAATAAAGCATGCAATTTCCTCATATTTGTCTTTGTCCTTTGGATATTAAATACACCACCATTTTCGAGAGGTGCAGACAATGTAGACAATCCCCCACTTTCCAACTTTGAATTCTTCATATCTCTTGTGAAATTACTGATTCCACCCTCACATGTGTCTTATATGTTTTCCTATGCTTGGGACAAACATGACAATTCAATTTGGATGTTATTTGCTCCCTGACGCTGTGCCTCTTCTGAAGGTTAGAGGAAGTATACAACATTTAACTCACTTCCTTCTCTCTTCATCTTTCACAAAGCTTCTCCCTTCTCTCTCTCTCTCTCTCTCTATTTTTGCTCTCTGTCTCTCTCTCATGTTTAGGCATTTAGCCATGGTTTCTCCACCACCTTAAACGTTAAATATTGTCATACCAGAATAGTTTCTGTGGTGGTGAGGGTGGAGCTCGCTGGCAACGAAGATTTATGGTGACGGTGAAATGAAGGTCGCCGACGAGGAAGGAAGAAGACGACGAAGGTGGAGTGGAAAGTGGAAGGTGTGGAGGTCGCTACTGCTCTGTTTCTCGCGTCTCCATTCTCCTCTGTTCTCGGACCCCTGTTCCACTGTTATGTTTTTTTTTTGAAAAAAATACCAACCCCGGTTTCTATCATTTTCCGGACCGGTTGCATAGCCGGTTCGCCGGTTTTCAGTCTGAACCAGCCGGTCTGGTCCGGGTTTAATAACCCTGTAGATTATACAAAATTTTAAAAATAATCCTATAAAATTTTTATATAAAATTTCACCCCCTTATTTCCTCTTTGAATAATTTCCCATCAAATCCACATCCACCATCCCCTCTCATACAATTCATAAATTACAAATAAAATATTTCCAATTTATAATTCCACATAAATTCATATAATATGATATAACTAATAATTCTTTCATGAAAATAAATCTCACAAGACAATTGTATTATCAACATAGTTTCATAATTTATATAATTAAAAATACCCACAAACGTCATACAAGCAAACACGACAAGAGAAAAGATGAATTTACCCCCATTAATATCTGTTCAAAACTCCACATGATCAAAATTAATTTTAAATTCCTATAACGACTAATTAATAAATCAAAACCGATTAAATTTAACAATTAACCATTATCTACATTCCTATGGTTCTATATTGAAAAAAAATCAAAACCTACTTAAAATCCTAACCCTAAAATATTCTCTAATCAACATGAAATTACTATCAAAAGAAAGATGAAATTGTTTAGAATAGCTTTCACGAAAGAAGTTTTATGATTAGAAGTGATTTTGAGTATCTTATTGATCCCAAAATGTTAAACCCTAGACTAAATTTTAGAACACAACGTCGCTGCACTCTCGAAAATTATCTCCAGACGCATTTACGCAATTGATATCTCCAGTACGCGATGGCAATGGGGTCTAATGACAATTAATAGCCTCCACGTGATTCACTAAAGCGCACATGCCCCTTTAGTTTTTTGATACTAATAAAAATATTTTTATATTTATATTTTTCTACTTCATTTATTAAATAAATCCATATTTTCTTTTATTATTATAAGATATTTAGGATGTTACAACAACACGTCCCTCAAAAAATAAATAGCAAGACAATAGGCTTAGAAAACTAGTATTACCTCTGGTTATAAATATAAGACACAATTGACTTTTTTAAAGAGATTGTGGAAGTTAAATAAATTATTTCAAGTATTTATGCTTATTATTTTTGTCAAAAATAATTTGTCTAACTTGTAAATTGAAATATAATATAATGTTACACAATATATGATATGGTTAAATAACTTATTTAGTTTCCTTAATTTCTTCAAAAGAGTCAAATAGGTCTTATAGGAAGAATCAGAAGGTGTACCACATATAAGCTTCATAAGCCTAATAGAGTCGGTCTCAATCCTTAACCCCTAGTATCTCACATCTTGACCTCCTCAGAATTACCCTTAATTATCATCTCTTTAATATCTTTTTGAACTAGAATGCACCATCATCGATTCCTCATTGAACATTGCCATAGCCACTGAAGGGGAGAGAATGAGAAGAAGATTTAATAAAAATGATTAAAATAATTTATCACATTAAATTTTAGAAGCATTATTTTTAAATGACCGAGAAGCTAACATCTATCTAAAGATAAAATTAAGTGAGCAGTTAGTTGTATTCTTATAGGAGAGAGTATAAACGACGTGGCATATTATAAACACCTGGACACTAGGTGGGACTTGCCAAAAAGTAACAGACATTTAGGGACAGTTGACAGAGATAACATTTTTTCTCAATTCGAAAAAGTTCATGTACATTTTTTACTATATGGTGTCATGTACACATTTTCAAAGAGTTCACAGATAGATTGATGTTTTAACCACTTTTTTCTATGTACAATAATATTCGTATTGGAGGCAATTTTATTTAGACAATAAATGTGGACATATCTTAATTCTTATGTTGAGACTTTGAGGATGATAAGCCATCATTGGACTTTTCACCCAAAAATTCCTTATCATTCCCCCAAACATCACGATGGTTCCTTGCCAGGTAATATCCAAGATTGGTTAACTTTTGGCCTGAAGATAAAATCAAGACTTAATGAGGGTGATTGGAAATGGCCTTTTCTTCACTATCTGCTAGTTCCTATGGTGAATATTAACTCGTGGTAACACCAACCACATGCTCTTGCTACTGAAAACACAAACAGATTGTTGGGGCATTCTCACACTATTTTGGTTAAGCCGTACGCGACGGTATCGTGAAATAAGGAAATGTCTCTTCATAGAAAGTTTTTTATTTAGGTTGGACGAAGGTGATTACCTCACAACTAGATTATGGGGATGCCTAAGGAGCTCAAAAGAGCATGAGATTGGGGAGCTAGAAACATAATCTTGAAAGATGACTCTGCTGAAGCTGTTCAACTGAGATTGGGCTCCTTGTTGCTCTGTCTAGAATACTTCTACATTCAAATATGTCTGAGTAATTGTAGCCGTTGATGATGGAGAATGTTTCAGTTGGCTTTCTCAACTATGCATTTAATGCTTATAACAGAATTTTTATTCTCTTGATTTTGAAATTAATTCAGACATTAATTTATCATTTGAAACTTATATATAAATGTGATTAGTAGCATTTAGAAGCAGTATAAGAGTTTAAGATGTTCATTATGATGAATAGAGAAAGGGTGAAGGGTCAAATTACCATTTTGCCCTTAGTTTTAAATTTTTTTTCTTTTTTTTTTAAAACACTAAAACAACCTCTCTCACGCCGGTGGGCCCTACCACCGACCATACCACCATTGGTGACCTCCTCCGACGGACTTTTTTTTTTTAAATAATTTTTTTAAAAAACTAAAAACTAAAATAACCTCTCCCCCGCCGGTGGGCCCCACCATCGCCGCCGGCCTTTTTTTTAATAACTTTTTTAAAAAAACAAAAAATTAAAATAACCCCTCCCCCGCCGGTGGGCCTCACCACCGGCCGCCGCCCTCCCCACTGCCGGCGACCAGCGGCCACCTCCGGCGGCCTTTTTTTTAAAAATAATTTTTTTAAAAAAATTAAAATACATTGCTACCGTCGCCGGCTGGAGGCGGTTGGTGGTGGCTAGTTACCATCGGCGGGGTAGGGATTATTTTAGTTTTTTGTTTTTTTAAAAAAATTATTAAAAAGAAAGGCTATCGGAGGAGGAGGCCGGCAATGGGGAGGGCGGCGGCCGGCGGTGGTGGGGCCCACCGGTGAGGGAGGGGTTATTTTAGTTTTTTGTTTTTTTAAAAAAATTATTAAAAGAAAAAGGCCGCTAGTCGTCGGCGGCGGTCGGCGGTGGGGAGGGCGGCAGCCACCGGTGGTGTGGTTGGTGGTGGGGCCTACCGACAGGGGAGGGGTTGTTTTAGTGTTTTTTTTAAAAGAAAAAATTTAAAACTAGAGGCAAAATGGTAATTTTAGCTTAAAACTAAGGGAAAAATGGTAATTTCACCCGAGTTATTGTTCATTTCCGTCCAAATTAACGGTCAATGTTGGTCAATTAACGGCCCGTGGTATTTTTGACCTTAAAACGTAATGTCGTGTGTATTTTTGATCTAGAAAAAAGGTCGTGATGTTGGACGATCCTTGGGGCAAAGGTCATGTGTACTTTTTACCCTTCACCCATAGAGAAAGTATCGAGATTATTGAAACGCTGATTTTAAACAACCAATAAACACATTTGAGTGTGACTTTGGATCACTTGAGTAATTTTTTATCACTCAAGTGATTGCCCTGCCATTCAAGTGTTTAAGTGATCTTTGAGATGATAGTCACTGATAGTGTAGATTTGGGAAAATGATTATCACTCGAGTGATCTTTCATTGTTTGAAGAGTATTTATAAACTATCAGGTGACTCAAGTGAATTTTCAAATCATTTATAGAAGTTTGTGAGTGATCACATATCACTCGAGTGATTCTCTCAATTATTTGAGTGATCTTATCAGAAGATCACAACAATTTAATTTCACTTGCGAGTAACTTGTAAGTGAATGCCATCACTCGAGTGATCATCATATCACTCGAGTGATTTTGAATATATCACTCAAGTGCTCCAACCTATCATTCGAGTAATATGCTTCACCAAATCACCAACTTTGTTTGTGAGTCACTTGCAAATTCTTGCAACTAATGTTAATCACTCGAGTGCTTATCCCATTACTCGAGTAATCATGTATAACTTTCAATTTATCATCAAGTGACTTGAAGAAATTTTTGAAGTAAAGATTCATCACTTGAGTTTGTCCACTATCACTCAAGTGATCTACTTTGATAAACTTAATCTTTCTCAGCTATCACTTGAACTCGAAATTAACTCTTGAGTGATTTTCCTAAGATAGAAGAAAGTTACCATATATTTTCACTTTGATAACTTGAAGTGAAAAATAGTTACTAGAGCAAATCAATTTTTTCTTATTTTGTTTATCAAAATATACTTCAATATCAAGATTTGTTATCATCAAAATTGAACATTATGAGAGCTAACAATGGAGACTTAACCTATGTGTTGATTCCTAATTTTCTTGTGTTTAGGTTTTCCTTTTGTCTCTCATGTATAAAAAAAATAATGAAAATTTGTTTTTTTTTGAGGGCTCAAAGTAATTTCCCCTTAAAATTTTAATATCTTCATTTTTTTATGAAGTGAAATTAACGGTATTAAAGTTAGATGATAAAAAAGATACTTTAATTATAAAATTTGGTAAAAATTAAAGGATTTACTCATTTACCTACAAAATATAAATAGCAAATCTTGAAAAGTAACTGTTTGGTGGAAGGCGGTAGCTTGTGCAAACTAGCAAATTTGTGAAAGCCAAGGTCATCCTCTTTCTGACTTGAGCACGAAGAATAGTATACAGGACTATAAAGGGGAACGAAGGCCAGAAGCTGAGGGAAGAAATGGCGGAATCATCATCGTCAACGTCAACATCCCTGCTGGCAGCGAAGTCTGATGCTGAGATTGAAGAGATGCTTGATCGAATGCTTACTCGTTTGGCTCTTTGTGATGATTCCAAACTCGAACCTTTGCTTTCCAAACTCCTTCCCCTCTGCATCTCCTCGCTATCGTCTCAATCCCAAGCTGTTCGGAACAAGGTACCTTCTGAATGTGTCTCTGACAGGTGGTTTTAGGCTTCAGTAGAACTTCGAAATTGCATGTTTGATTGGGAATAATCGCTGCTCCTTTTAGTTTGCAATATGTTTCGATCTTTTCTTTCTAGTTTTGGGAACATACAAACGGACGTTTCTGTGCGCGTGCTTTTTTTTTTTTTTTTTTTTTTCGAGTTTGAAGATTTGGCATAGCAGTAGAAATTCTGTAGAAACAACGGAAATGAAATGCTGCTCAATCGAAGACGTAATACACCTTTTTCTCCAAACTCTTTACTGTGTGGCATGAGAAGTGCAGGCATTGGAGCTATTTACAATTTTATTCCTAAGGTTTGCTTGGGCCTTCTAAAGCCTAAGTTTCTTGGTGTTTTGATGAGTTTCCCAGAAGTGCTTAACTTTTTAAAACATTTTTGCTAATTAAGATTATATGGTAATTTGTATATTTTTATCTTGGTCAAGGTTATGTTTATCTCGAAATTTTTCAGGAACATCCGACAATGTTAAAATTGCTCAGACTATGATGTGTATGAATTTGCTTCATTGACAGTAATTTTTCAAGCTTAGTTACGATGTTAGCTGTGTTTCAGTCTTTTGCTTTCTTGACTTATTGAGGTAGTGAAATAGATTGGCTTAAAAACTAACATCCTCTTGTCAATTTGTTGTCTTTTCAACAGGTTCTTGAGATTTTGAGTCATGTGAACAAAAGGGTCAAACTGCAGCCTGATATTGGTTTGCCTTTGTTGGAGTTATGGAAACTTTATTCAGAATCTAGTGGTGCTCCAATGATAAGGAATTTTTGCATTGTGTATATAGAGATGGCATTTCAACGTGTAAATGCAAAGGTCAGTATTATTGAATTTTTTGAATCTAGAGACTATTTTTCATAGTTTTTTATGCCACTATGCGCCCTTGATACTATTTATACTTGCTTTTCCATTTGACTGAATTTTCTATGAGAAATATATAATTTTATAGTAGATAAACCAATAGATTGTTCCAAGCTTTATATGGAACCCTTTCATAGATCTGTTTTTCCTTGGCTTCAATCACCGGGCTCAAAGTTTAGCAGATCACTTTTTCTCCACATTAATGAATTCTGACTGTGGAGCCTTCTGATGTTTGATGCATCTAAATCAGGAAAAAGAGAATTTGGCACCTGTTCTCTTGGTGAACATCTCAAAACTTCCTCTTCAACATCAGGAAATCATACTAAGAATCGTTGTGAAGGTATTGACCCTTCACATCTCTTTTACAATACTATAAATAGTTTTCATATAGTTCTTGTATTGATTTTTTCTCTATTTAGAGTTTTCAAGCCAGATAATGACTTCGAAAATCCTTTGCCTCTCTTCTCTGAGATGTTATTTTTTATTTCATGACTCTGTATTGTACCAAAAAAAAAAAATTGTGATGCATTAAATAACGCTTATGGCTACGAATTCCTTTATGATTCATTTATATGTACTTGTCTCTGCATGTCCTTGTCGTCCCTTTCTTCTATATTTCTTCAAACAATGAAACCATAACTTATCATGTTCCTACTTTGCCATTCTTTCTGCTCTTGGCTTGAATCATGATGCCCTTAATTCCAGTATCATAGTGATTTTTTTATGGGTGTGTAAGGTTTGGGACCCTTGTACCTCACATAGTGACTTCACTTCTATTGCTTATTCAAGCTAAAAGTTTTTGATTTGGATACCTGTCCTGAACAGAATTAATGCAAATGATTTGCTTCAGATTGAAAGGCCATAAATGGCCTTTCTCCTGATATTTGTGTATAATTTCATTCTTCTGAAACCCACAAGCATCTGGTTTTGCATTGTGTAGTGGCATGACTGTTTTGCAGTAGGCTGTTTTGTATTTTCCAGCGCTCTGTGTATATCCAGCCAATCTGCAGAGGTTTTAGCCATTAAGTTCACTGGTTGTGGCTAGGAAAAGGAGCATAAAGTTCTTTGGCCGTGAGCTGTACTGGCTGGCATGTGGGGTCTTCCATTAGAAAGGAATGAGAGTGTATAGTGAGAAGTTTCTTTTATCACATCTTACTTGAGAGAGAATTACTTTGTGGTTTTCATATGGTCTTATGGTCTTTTTGGGGGTTATCACTTCTTGATTCTGGATTCACAAGCAATGGAAGATCTTTGTTCCTTTTCCTTTGCAGCTTCAAAGAAATTCCTTGGCAAATTTTCTATGGAGACATTCTTGACAACACGGTGACAATTTATTGAAAGAAATAAAATGGTTAATAGTATGCTAGCTGCAAGACCTTACTCGTTTCCTCAAAGCAATATGCACTTTTAACTCCTCTTTTTTCTTTTTATATAATTTCCTTTTGTAACAATAAATAAAAAAGGCCATGCATGAATTGCCTTATCATGTTGTCTTGGCCGAGATGCTTAACTACCCTGTTGTGTGCTTGTAACATGTGCTCTAAGCCCTAAGTTGTTGAGCTCTCACTATTCATTCTATTGGATTTCTTCTTTCTTTTAGGTAGTTGGTGAATGCCACTCAAGTCAAATTAGTGATGAAGGTGCTGCAAAGTATAGATTAGTGACTGATCCACATGACAGAGAGCTGTTTATTGAGTTTTGTACTCATACAATGTTGTACCAGCGGGTTTCTCAAAGGTTTGGAGCTACATTGATTGCTAATAGTATCCTTGCAATATATGATCTTGTCCGATCATTTGAATTTTTATTGCGCCGTTATGTAAATTAAATGGTGGCTTATGATTCTTTGCAGTGGTGGATGCCCTCATGGACTTTCAGTTGCTCAAGCCAATCGTGTTACAGGGAAACAGCAATTGCCAAATGATAAACTTCTGCTCTCAAAGGTAATTATGTAACTGGTTAAATAATATTTTGCATGATAATATCATAAAATTTTGATGTTGATGTTATTATTATTCTCAGTATTACATTTGAAAAGGGCATAAACCAAGTTGTTGGATGCTTATTCTTGATATTTTAGTATTATGAGAAATCATAAGATGAATTTCACCTGGTTGGAATTGATATGCACCAAACTGCCAGTTATAATCTTCCAAGTAATTGAGCTTAACAAACACTTATGTAAAATTGCATCATCTTATTTTTTGATTTGAAATTCAAGTGCCCATGGTGTTCCTTTGTCAAAATTTTTCTGGAAAAAATAAGGCTCCTTCTAAGATAAAGTTTGTCGTGTGGACTTTAGTTCCTGATAGAATTAATATTTAATGCAAGTAATCTGCTACAGACTTGAAGGCTCAATATCACTAGGCATTTGTGTGATGTGTTTTAGAAGTTCTGCTGACAAATACTAATCTTCTTCTACATTATGACGTGGTTTGTCAGATTTGAGATAGACTTATAGTATTAGTATTTTTATAGAGATCGATGTTCAACCATCTGATATACAGGCTTTTCTAGCTCATTAGCTGTTAAGTATATGGGTTTCAGGTAGAGAAAGGTGCATGGCTTTCTTTGTCAGTGTGCCGTTTTTGCAAGATAATCTTTGGCTATGGATTTGTTGCAGGAAAACATAGTATTCATGTTTGAAGTTTGGTGTTCTGCTCATGGTTTTTTCTTGTTGATTGCTATCTGAGATTTGCTATGACATCAAGCTGCTTTACTGCATTTTTAATTCAAATACTATGTAGTTCTGTTTTTAGGATCTTTTTGCATGTCATTTTATTCTTACATTTTCTGAGTCTCTTCTTCCTTAATTTTTTTTCTTTTTAGAGAAAAACAAAGGTACTGCAAGTGGTAATATTTTTTGTTGCTTTCTCTGTGTGCAGTTGGGTATTTTGAATGTCATCCAAGCTATGGAGCTGGCCCCTGAGCTTGTTTATCCCTTATATGTTGCTGCTTCTGTTGATTGGTACCTTGTACTTATTGTTTTATGTGAATTGCATTGGTGGTTTATCTGACTCTCCTTACTGATTTATATCTTTTGGGTGGTTTGTTTGTGGACTATCATGCATCATTTGATTGATTAACTCAAGTGAAGAGTCTGTTATTAAGAGAGGCGAGGAGCTTTTGAAGAAGAAGGCCAGTGGTGTTAATTTAGATGATCAAAATCTGATCAACAGGCTATTTTTACTATTTAATGGTATGCTATGTAAACTTTTGGCCATGTAGGCGTTTAGGCATATGTTTCAATAAAAAGATATTGATATGGGAATATACGACTATATATGTACCGATTTTATGTGATTAATCTATTTGAATCGGCATGGCTCTTAAGGATCAAATTGACTTGTGAAAGTAATATGCTTTACAATCTTCTTGAATTTTGGAAGGTTATTCCTATTTTTGGTTTTCTAAATGTTACTTTATTCCTTCTATGCAACTGTTGCTCATGCGACTTGTGTGCATTTTGTATAGTTGAGCTTTGCTCAATTGGCACTGTTTCATCTGTTTCTGTTTTTAAAAGTTCATGTTCTTTGTCTTCTATTCCGGCATAAGGTCATTTCAAGATTGTTTTTGATCTAAAACCAATGTTTAAAAATGAAAATTCTTTAGTACCTTGGATGTAATTAAACAAGGCCACTGCGATATGTGTTGGATTATGCCGCAAGGTATATTTAGTATTTACTAAGTTGCTTACTATTGATCTATATTTAATTTTGATGTCCATATAATTACCCTAAACAATACCCCAAGAACTCCTTTAATTTCATGCCGCAACATTTATTGTTAGTTGATCGATCACTTAAATTAATTTGGCTTGTACTTGCTCCTTTGGTTTTTGCTCTTCCATATTAGAGACAGAGCAAATTCTGTGCATTTATTTTTTCCTTGATTCTGTTTGTTGACTTCCATATATTATTAGGATTCCCATGATTATAGGGATTGATTAAATCTAAAGATTATAGGAGATAATTATTAGGATATTATTTTCAAATTTCAAATCTAGATCTCGTTAACAGATCTGATTTTCTTGTGTATACCCTCTCATCTGATTAATACAACAGTTATTCTCTCATCTAATTATGCTTCATGGTACCAGAGTGTCTTTGAAAATAATTAGAGATTAGCCTAATTTTCCCAGCACCGTCAAGTTTCGCTAGATCCGTCGCTTTCGCTCACTGTTCAATCACACTATCGAGCATTAACCCTTACTCCCTATGATCATCGTTGCTTGGTCGCTTTGTCATAGTCGGCCCTCCTCTCACAATGTCGTCGTCCGTCAGCATCAACGCAGGCTCACCATTAGCCCTCCACTCATAGCAATGTCGCCCATCAGTGCTAACCTCCTCGTCTTGGTATCCTAGCGTCATTGCCACGCTGATCTCGTTGATCGTCAGCCTCCTCGTCTCGTTGGCAATACACTTTTGAGTCTGGGATTTGCTTCATCCTCATCTCGTTGACAGTTTCACTTGTGGATCAATCTGTCATTTTGACAATTCGTAAGACTAAACTATCATTTCTCGTAATTTGAAGGACTAAACTATCATTTTTGAAATTTGAACCCCGTACTGCCATTTTCAATTTTGATGAGTGTGCCTATTTGTGACTCTTAGGTCAGATTGTTCCACGTAATCTCATTAGTATGTCTACAGATTTTGATGCTTCCTCATCTGTGCCATGAATTGGTGCTAATGACATCTCCACTGCTCTTGTTTCTGAGAAACTTACCAGCAACAATTGTCAGGAATGGTCTCAATCCATGATTCTTGCAATATCATTGGTACGACTCTCCTTAGCACTACCTTTCTCATTAACCGACTGCCGAGTTGACCATTTTCCTACGAAACACCGCTTTTGCTTTTTCACAAATATTATAACTTCTCATACCTTGAGAACACTTTGCCACTCAGGGTATTTGGATGCATATCTTACGTCCATCTCCATCACACCAACAAACTTGATCCTAAAGCCCTTTGATGTATTTTCCTAGGCTACTGTAAATCACAAAAAGGATATAAGTGTTATGACCCTATCTCCAAACACCTCTTTATTACTTGTGATGTCACCTTCCATGAAAATGCCCTTTATTATCCCCTGTTTGTCATTCAGGGGGAGAGACACGGTGAATTCCAGACAAAAGATCAACTATACACCTAGTCATGCCCCTGATACTCTTGATACCCCTGATGCTCTAGATACACCTGATAATCCTACCTTAGGGGGAGACACAGACAAGTGGGGTGATACCTACAAAAGACACCACAAAAGAGGCAGTGAGCCATAAGTTGTTAGCACTCACTAAGAGTCAGAACTGGAGGCTGGTCGAGAGAAAACAATGGTAATAGAGATTTCTGATCTTGATCATCCTATTGCTGTAAGAAAGAAGCCCAGATCATGCACTCTATGTCCTATTGAGAGGTTTGTTTCTTATAAAGCCCTTTCATCGACATACGAGACATTTGTCTCTCATCTTGACAGTATCAAGGTACCAGACACGATTGATGAAGCCTTGACCATACTTGAATGGAGGCAAGCCATCTTAGAGAAGATGGAACCTCTTAAAGTAATCTAGCGCAAGGGAAGAAACCCATGGGATGCAAATGGGTATTCACTCCTAAGTATAAAGCAGATGGAAATCTTGAGAAATACAAAGCGAGATTGGTTGCAAAAGGCTTCATGCAGGTATATGGGGAAGATTGCACTAAATGTTTGCACCAGTAGCCAAGTTAAATATGAGCAGGATTCTCTTCTCCATTGTAGTCAATCTACATGAGGTCTGCACCGATTTGATGTGAAGAATGCCTTCCTTAATAGAGAACTCAAGGAAGAGGTATATATGAAGTTACCTCCAGGGTTTCTAGGGGAAAAGGCTATAATCAAGTTTGCAAATTGAAGAGGTCATTATATGGATTGAAATAATCTCCATGTGCCTAGTTTGACAGATTCACTTGTGTCCTCAAAAGACATGAATACACTCAAGGGCAGAGCAATCATACCCTGTTCTTTAAACATCGTAAGGGCAAGATGGTTGTTTTAGCTATATATGTGATGACATAGTCCTTATTGGAGACGATGAGGTAGAGATAAGTCAAATCAAGAAAGCCCTTGTATGGGAATTCCAAATCAAAGGCCTTGGATAAATGAAGTACTTTCTTGGGATGGAAGTTGCTTGGGCAAAGGGAGTAATTTATATCTCTCAAAGAAAGTATATACTGGACCTTCTAAAGGAAACATGAATGATGGACTGTAGACCTAGTGACACCAATACGGGTTGATAAAATGGATGAAGAAGCAGACCTTGGCACAACTGCAGACATGGGAAATTACCAACGAATGGTAGGCAAATTGGTAAACCTATCTCATACCAGACTGGACATTGCATTTGCAATTAGTGTGGTCAGCCAGCACTCCCATGATCCTAAACAAAAACATTTGAATAAGTCTATTGGATCCTATGTTTAGTTGAAGGGATCTTCTGGAAGTAGGTTATTGTTCAAGAAGACTGATAAACTAAATGTAGAATTGTATGCAGATGCTAATTGGGTAGGTGATCTTGATGACCAAAAATCCACTTTTGGATATTGTACGTACGTGTGGGTTAATTTGGTCACATGGAGAACTAAAATGCAAAGTGTAGCTGTTGGAAGTAGCGCTGAGGCTAAATACAAAGTTATGGCATTAGGCATTTGTGAAGGCATATGGGTGAAACGTGTTATTGAAGACTTGAAAAATGTGTAAATCTGCCAATTAAGGTTTATTGCGATAACATGGTTGCAATCAATATTGCTTACAATCTGGATCAGCATGATAAAACCAAGCATGTTGAGATGGTTGATGAAGGTATTGTAGACTTGCGATAGATACCATCTAAAGAGTATACTGTTGACATCCTTACCAAAGGACTACCCAGGAACAAGTTCGAATATCTCATTGGCAAGTTGAACATAAAGGATATCTATAGTCCAACTTGAGGGGGAATGTATTATTAGGAATCTCATGATTGTAGGGATTAATTAAATCTAAAGATTATAGGAGATAATTGTTAGCATATTATTTTTGAATTTCAAATCTAGATCTCATTAGCAGATTTAATTCTCTCGTGTATAAATGTAATCATCCTCTCATATGAATAATTCAACAATTATTTTCTCATTTGATTATGCTTTACTCTTTTCTCTTCACACTTGAGCATTAATACTTGTTTGACTTGAATGTAGGTACTGTTGCGGTTGAGAATGTTGATCCTGAATCAAGAGTTAATCCTGGGAGCCCAGTACTTAAAGCAAAATTAATGTCCATCTTCTGTCGGTCTATAGCAGCAGCTAATAGTTTTCCATCCACCTTGCAATGCATTTTTGGTTGCATTTATGGTACTAGAATGTTCTATTATTTGGTGATGCTGTCCTTATATTCGATGATATTCTTGTGTTACCAGGATTCAAAGGAAAAACAATGTTGGCTAAAGTTAAATAGTTATCTAGATCTCACTCTAATGACATAAAATTGAAGCTCATGCTTATGTCTCTCATCTAAAATGCATTCATTTATTGTATATATGGATAGATGGAATTCATAGTTGTGGTGTTTATGCATGAAGATATCCTCTTTTGTTTGTTTTAATAGAAGAGGAAGTATTAAAGGAAAAGAGTATGGATGGAAAATGTTGGTGAGTAGTCCTGTTTTTCATTTCCTTATCTCCTTAGGGAAATTTTTTGGCTTGAGTTGCCCATTTGAAATTCTCTAACTCCTGAGATTTTAACAATATTATTGGGAAAGTTTGGGTATTGATAATCATGAGAACTAACACAGAAACATTTCATAGTGTTGGGGACCAAACATAGCTTTATCTTCCAATTTATGTATTATTTGTATATGAATAGTACTTGAATTGGAAATAATTTGTGCTTACATTGGCTAGTGGCAGCTACTTTGTGAAATGTCTTTTGGACTGGTGAGAGTTGGGTATGAAATTTAGAGCAGTTTCTCCATATTTGGCACACGTGTTTTGAACGGGCAAAAGAGGCTAAAGCTGACATAACAAATTACATGTGCAGAGTTGTCGACCAAACTGATAGATTTTAGGAGATTAATAGAGAAAAGGGAAACTGGAGCCACCATCTGTAACTCTAAGACAAGACAATATTCCTGGATAATACTTTTCATGATTGCAAATTTGTCTTACAAGGAAGTATAAATAATAAAACATGTAACTGAGAACATCAATTACAAAGACTTAAACCAAACTAATAATAACTTTCTAAGTAACTAACTATGATAAAACACATAAAACATAACTTCCGACTGTAACTATTCTGCCTTATCCAAATGTCTCTTTCTTGAATAAACAAGAAGAGGACGAGGGGACCTTTCATTACCCTCCCCTTGAAAATGAGTCTTGTCCTCAAGGCGTAAGTGAGGAAATTGGGTTGCAATTAGATCATAGGATTCCCAACTTGATTCCTCAGTAGGCTGATTCTTCCATTGGATGAGCTATCAAACTTTTGGAGGATCATTGTCAGCCAGAACTTTAGAGTCAAAGGCCTTGTCAGGTTCAAGAAGCAATTCCCAATCATCAGAAATAGCTAAATGTGGGGAAGGGGCAAAAACATTACAACCATGAGCTGGATAGGATAAGGACCAAAATATCTTGGAGACTACTTGTGAAACTTGCGTTGAGAAAGATATTTCTGTCTATAGGGTTGAACTTTGAGAAAGACCATGTCACCAACATCAAAAGTAACAATTCGACAATGAGAATCAGCATAAGTCTTCGTGTGTAATTGGGCAGAAGCAAGATTGTCTTTAATACTGTGTAAAACCACATCACGTTCCTCAAAGAAATCTTCCAAGTCACCAATGCGAGTAGCACCCGAAACAAAAGGCAGCAAGGATGGTGGATCCTTACCATAGACCTCCTTGAAAGGATTGTAACCAGAGGAAGAATGAAAACTAGTGTTGTAATAGAACTCAGCCCAATGCAAAAACTAACTCTGTCGTTTAGGAAAATCTTGACAAAAACATTGTGAATAAGTATCCTAGCATCTATTAACAAGTTCAATTTGTCCATGTTTGAGGATGATAAGTAGTGCTCATTTTTAGAGTAGTACCACTTAAACGAAATAATTCTCTCAAAAAGAACTAAGGAAAACAGTATCACGGTCGGACACAATGAATTTAGAAAAACCATGCAAATGAACCACTTCCTTACAAAAAGGAGAAGCAACAGATTTTGCTGAAGATGATCGTGGCATACCTAGAAAGTGTGCAAGTGTGCTGATTTATTGAAACAATCAATTATTACAAAAATGCATTCCCAACCATGAGAAGTAGGTAAAGCAGTAATGAAATCTATAGAGATATCTTCCCAAATGTGAGCTGCGATTGGTAAAGGCTGCAAGAGACCACCTAGAGCTGAGGAATGTATTTGCCACGCTGACAGACTATACCGTGGCAAATACATTCCTGAATGAAGGTTGTAATTTTCTATTTTACGTGCTGCCAAACTGTACTATTGTAAATGTTTAAGCGTTTTAAGGACACCCCGTGACCCCCAATAGGAGTAGAATGATCTTTAGTGATCAATGAAGAAGTAAGAGAAGAGGCAATAGGCAAAACCAATTAGTCTTTATAGTACAAGAGTCCATCATTAAGAGAAAAATGAGGGATCGACTCTGAATCAGATTGTAGAGATCTTTTGATTGATGATGTATAAGGATCCTTATCCAATAGAGATAGTAAATTATCGAACAATGAAGCATGAGGAATTACCGAGGAAAAGAATTCACTGGAAGAATGAAGAATTCGAGACAATGCATCAGCTGCTTGATTAGAAGATCCCGCATTGTAAATAATATGAAAATCAAAGGGAAAGAGCTTCAAAATCAAACATTGCTGGGTAGGAGTTGTTATATGCTGTTCCGGAAGATATTTAAGGTTAAAATGATCTGTATGAACCTCTAACTTACGCCCCAAAAGATAATGATGCCATTTTTGCAAAGAAGAGACCAAAGCCAATAATTCTCTGTTGTAAACTGAAGTGTTCTGCTTTGTTTGAGACAATCCTTTGCTGTAAAATGTGATTGGATGCCATTTTGGTTTTAAACAGCACCAATGCTAGAAGAAGCGTCACATTTAGCAATAAATTTCTTGGATAAATCTGGCAATTGTAAAACCAGAGATTTGAGGAGTGCTTTTTGAAGATCTCGAAAAGCTGCATAGGAAGTAGCATCCCATTTGAACGCACCCTTCTTGGTCATATTAGTCAAGGGCTTGGCAATCTGACCATAGTGTTTGATAAACCTATGATAATAGTCTGAAAGACCCAAAAAGTCACAGAATTCAGTCAGATTCTTAGGAAGAGGCCATTGGTCAATGGCAACTATTTTTTCAGTGTCTACCACCACTCCTTTGGCTGAAATAACATGTCCCAAGAATGAGATATCAAGCTAAAGACAGTCACACTTGTCATGATCTGCATAAAACTCATTTGAAAGCAAGAGTTCAAAAATAATACTCAAATGAGTAATATGATCTTGAAAAGTCTTGCTGTAAATCAGAATATTTTCAAAGAATACAAAAATGAATCTTTTGAGATATGGCCGAAATAAGTCATTCATGATGACCTGAAAAGAAGGAGTATTAGTAAGGCCGAATGGCAGCGAAAAGCTGTTTTGGGAATATCTGTAGGATGTACTTGAATTTGATGATATCTAGAATGAAGGTGAATCATATAGAAATAAGTAGTTCCATGAAGCTTATTAATAAGTTCATCTACAGTAGGAATAGGATACTCATCTAGGATTGTAAAATTGTTCAATTCTCTATAATCAATGTATAAACGCCAAGAAGAATTCTTTTTTGGAACTAGCAAAACAGGACTGGCAAAAGGACTTACACTTGGTTGCACAAATCCCTTTTGAAGCAATGCAGCAATTTGCTTCTCAATTTCATTTTTCTGAGAATGTGGATAACTATGGTCGGATATTAGGAGGAGTGGCTCCAGGATAGGGATGAATAGTATGACTTTTGTCTCGAATAGGAGGAAGAGAAGATGGTTTGAGAAATATATCTGCAAATTGTTGTAACATATGTTGGAGATTTTCAAACCAAAGGACAATTTCCATACCATCATAAATTCCAAGAGAGATTTTAGAAGGTTGAGAAATATCTTGGAGTTTATAAGGTGCCCATTGACTTGGAAAATCATAGACATCTTCTGCCAATTGACTTCTACTATATTCAGAGAAGCAAGCCATTTTATTTCCAAAACCATGTCCACACTACCGAGGTCGAAAGGGAAGAAATCTTTAAAAATCGAGCTTTGAACTGTGATATCCATATTCTTGCAAATTGAATTGCAAGTAATCATAGAGCCGTCGCCTAAAGGAGGGAGAATTTCTGGTTTAATACTAAGTTTGGTCATCAATCTATTGGAGATAAAATTATGAGTAGAACTACTATCAATGAGAATCAAAACAGTTCTAGAATTTAAAATTCCTTTTACTCTTATGGTTGTCGCAGTATGTCGACTGAGAATGGCATGAAGAGAGATCTTAGCCGATTGAGAGTCACTGTGAATATCTTCCTTTGAATTTGGACTATGTTCCCCATCATTGTCATCGGCAAGTTCCATTAAATGGAGAGTGGTTGATTTGCAACTATGTCTTGGAGTAAATTTCTCTCTAAAACGATAGCATAGACCATTCTCTCTTCTCAATTGTTGATCAGTGTCTGTTAAGGCTGCAGTTGGCGAGAAAGTTGAATAATTGGAGTGGTTGGAGGATCCCATCATAATTGGTTGTTTAGTGTGATCTCCAACATGGCCCTGATTTGGTGTAGACGTTAAATTTTCTCGCTGACTTGGCGCTGGAAACTTATTATTTTTGTAATTATTTCCCCAATCATAGCCACAATAGACTGAAAAATGCTGGGGGTGGCTGCAAAGGCTGACTTTGACTTTTGGATTCAAATTCTAGGGCTAAACTTGTGGCCTTATACACAGTCTGTGGTTTCTGAATTTTAACGTCGGCCTTCAATTTTTCTTTGAGCCCATGAATAAATAACGTCAATAAACAGTGCTCTAGCTAGCTGTGCACCCTTGAAGAATGCCGAATAAACTCCTTCCTATATTTCTCCACCGTTATAGATTGTATAATGTCACAGAAAAATACTTGGATTTTGGAATTTAGTCGGACGAAAATTATCTGGAAAATCTTGGATTAACTCATACCAAAAATTGATCAACTTGAGGAAACCCACATGAAGACATCTAAAGCATCACCCTCCAAATTCATTGCTGCTACTTCAACTTTAACATCTTTAAGAGTTTGATAATAACAGAAATACTTTTCAGCCTTCATAATCCATCTTCTCAGATCACCCCTTTCAAACTTGGGAAAATTAACTTTGGTATGAAACCATCTGTTTGGGTTTTAGCTCCACCAAGATGTTTCACTTTCAAATTCTTCATATTCTTCTGGAGTTTTGCTGAATTCTTTCTCCACATGATCTACTACAAAGTTATATTCTTCTGCTTCTTCACCTCTTTCATATCGGCATCTAAACTCAAAAGTTTAGATACAATAAAGTTTAATTGTTGTGTCATATTTTTTGGGGCTGAAGGTAATTCGATTTCTTGGAACTTTGAAGATTCTACCTCTTGATTAGGAATAGCAGGATCAATTGATTGTCGTTTCTTCCTATTATTTCCCATAACTCACAAAGGTCTAGAGAAAGTTGTTTTGATACCAAAATATCAAAATGTTATATGTTAGGAGATTAATAGAGAAAAAGGGAATCTGTAACTCTAGGATAAGACAATATTCCTGCATAATACTTTTCATGATCCCAAATTTGTTTTACAAGGAGGTATAAATAATACAACATGTAATTGACAACATTAGTTACTAAGACACAAACCAAAATTGATAATAACTTCATAAACAACTGTGATAAAACATAACTTCCCACTATAACTATTCTTCCTTATCTACACGTTTCTTTCTTGAATAAACAAGAAGAGGATGAGGGTACCTATAAGAAACATAGTTTTATCTCCTGCATTTTTTTTTATCACGCTTATATGAGTAGTGCGGAGACAATAAATCATTTATACTTTGATGAGCAGTTGCTTCTTTGTGACGTAAAATATCTGGGATCTTAAGTTGGGCATGCCTTGGATTTTGAGTTAGAGGTTTTAAACAGACTACGAAGAGTAAAATATGGGGCATTCACTAATTTTAGCTGTGATTGGTAATAATTTTGTCAAGAGGATGCTTATGTTTTTAAGGATGTTTCCTTGTTATTGCAAGGGGTGTGATAATTTTGAAACCAAGGGGTTGGGCAATCATACTACATGTCTTAAAAATTTTCAATATTCCTTAATAAAATTAATATTCCAATTAAGTTTTACTGCCGAGTAGTGTTTACACACACACACACCCAGATATTAACCAAGTTTTGATCCAATCTTGAAGTGGCGTGATCAATTTAGATAGCCACACAATGAAATTGTGGGGAAAGGTGATTAAACATAGGTTGAGATTGGAGACTTGTATTCATAAGAACCAATTTGGATTCATGTTGGTAAGGTCTACAAAACAAGCGACTTATTTACTAACGGAATTGATGGATAAGCACCGGAATAATAGAAGAGACTTGCATATGGTTTTCATTAACTTGGAGAAAGCTTACAATTTTGTACCAAGAGTTGTACTTTGGAAAGCATTGGAATCAGAAAGGTTTAAGTGTTGTATATCAAAGCCATGCAAGATTTGTATGTGGGGGTTGTGAATGTTGGGCTTCTTGGCGTTGTCTGTTTTCTGTTATCTTATTTTGTCATGATCTTCTACTGTAGGAGGAATCTCTTTATTCATCTTTACATGACAAAAATTGGAAAAACATGAATCTCACTTAATCTCCAAGTTTTGTTCATATCCAGTTGTATGTCCTTAAGTAAAGCATACACTCTATTCCCTGCCCCCCGCGCGCAGGCCCCGGGAGGTGGGGGGTGGGGGGAATAGCAGTCATCCCACTTTAAGGTCCTTTTCAAATTGAAGATGGCTAAACACTAAAGGGAAAGAAGGGGGTATTTGATTAGGTATATTTATATACTTAATAAATTTATAGAAACTTCACACTCATCACGAGCCATGAAAAATGCAACTTGCTATATGGGGCTTTTAGCTTCCTTGGAATCCCTTATAAACTCTCATCTCTGACGAAGAGTCTGCCTCATTCCAAAGAAATTTTTACTTATTTTTTTCACGTACATTTTCATTTCAAAATAGACACACATATATATGCAAAAGCTACCCTCAATCTTCATGGGATATATGCTGGTCTCTTCACTTCTATCTTCGACTATTGATTTTCCGTTTCGCCCCTTGTTTTGTGTTGTCATTTGTCATGATCCTATCTAGTTTCATTTTAATTATGAAATTTGGTATGAACAGAGAAAACTGAATTCCTGACCACTTGGTCATTGACGTTTTATATCAAGGATTATTTTTGTTCAGGAGCATACGTTGTTAAATGAAAGCCCATTAATTGTTCAATAATCTCTAAAAGCTATGCTCTTGAATGTAATAGGCAGCAGTACCACATCAAAGTTGAAGCAGCTCGGAATGGAATTTACTGTATGGGTATTCAAGCATGTGAGTGTTATTATTTGGCTTTCATCTGTTGTCTAAGATTTACCTTTTTGTACAAACTTTTTTCCTTAAGAAAAAATTTGGGTATGATCCAGTTGGAGATGCTACTTGATATTTGCAAAGAAAAGGCTTGTTTTATGTATGATTTGTATTCCTGGTGCTATTTAATTTCACTTGCTTTTGAGGTATTTAGTGTTTTTAACCCTGAAAATAATTGACAGAATAGAAGGTACAAAGTAACAATGAAAGTATAAACCGTGTTGATGTAACAAAAACAAGTGCAAATGTGGATTATGATCTATCCAAAAGAAAAACAATTATATTATTGACCCAAAAGAGTAAACCACATTCTTTGCGTATCAGCAAATGAACTCCCTTAAGGTATCCTCATGAGCTGAAATTCCAGCACGGGACAGATAGAAACTGTAAAATTTACACCCCAGATGTAATATTTTGATAAAAGTGTGAAATTGGATAGAGTAACAGAAAAATAATTAATAAATTTATTATTCATGTTGGTGAATACACATGCAATATTTAAATTTAAATGGACAGATATTCCAATTCTCATAAAGTAACTAATTTAAATAACTAACTAAATATTTATTAAATATTCTATCACTTGCTCTCAAATTGGAGCGGATAAATCATATGTGCTAAGCTTGTTGGTATCCATCATACACACTTTGAAATTTCTCCCCTACATACAAATTTTCAAATGACTTTGATATGCATGGTTCTCTCGTTACAGACTAGATTGGAAATGATAGACTTTACTGCTTGGTCTTCAGAAACCAATTATGTATGATTGATTCTTCTGAACCTTAACTGTTCAAGATGATGCTTTAGCCACTTAAACTCACCTGTTACTAAGGCTATAGTTCAGCTTCTGTACTAAACATCACAACTACTTACTTTTTCAAGAGTCTAGGTTACCGCCAATGAAGATACTACTGAAGGGGGCTGTCTATAAACAAGAGACTGTACCTAGTATGTCACTATAACCAACCATTTAATTATGTTTAATTACATATCTAGTCAGCTGAGGGTTGGAATGGGTTGCAATCCTAATGAGAAATCACTGAGAGGAATTACAGTAGGAGAAAGCACAGCTGGAAGAATTCAGAGTCTTTGATATCATGTAAAATTTTGCAGAGGACAAATAGAAAAAAACTAGATGTATATACTATATTCTTGTACATACAAGTAACAATTTCTTACATTTAAATTCAGAACCAAGAAGTGCTAATTTGATGAGATAATATTTAAGTTTTAAAAAAATAATGTCAATAACTAACTAATTATTTATCACTTCTTCTAACGGAAGCAAACACATGGGACTGTAACAGGCTTATGCAAATGGTAGCTTATAAATGCTACTTATACTGTTATGCCTTAACATATCCAATGCACCAAAATGTGCTTTAAAGTTCCCAATCGTTTAAAATAGACTCATGATATTTGTTTATATTCAAATTGCTATTTAGAGATCAAGTGTATATGCAAACCGTGAGACAGGAATGACTCTGATGCATATGTACTGCTTTTGTGCTTTTTTAGGATGTATACTTTGGAAGTTACCTTCTGTAATTTACTGTGCTATACTAAAATTTTCTGGTCTAGTTCTTGATCCTAAAGTTCTAATTTCTGAAAATGCAGGCAAAAATTGATCAGCTTAGATTAATGGGCCCTGTTATTCTGAATGGAATTTTGAAGTCTCTTGACAGCTATTCAAGTTTAGATGCAGGTCTACTTTAGACAATGATATTGTTCCCTGAATTATTTGAATAGGATCAACTTATTTCATATTTAATTTTCTATATAAACTCAGATGCTATTGCTCGGGAGGTCAAAACGTATGCGTTTCAGGCAATTGGGTTGCTTGCACAGCGCCTGCCTCATCTTTTCAGGTCTATACATTTTATGTAGTTGTAATTTTGTCTGCTTACTACAATTCTTTGTACTTATAGATGTAGATCATTCTTTAAATTGCTCTTTCAAAATCAAACTGTTACAAACTTTAAAACTCTCCAATCTGAAGACTTTAGTGGCACTGAGTTGTAATCAATTCAAGAATTTGTATAGATATGTATGCCTCATAACATTCCTTTTCTTGATGTTTATTTTATGTGCTTAGAGATTCTGAGACAAATGAAATTGGACTTGTATGTAACCCTTTCTTTTAGTCAAGATATCGGAGTGTGGGGTTTTTATTTGTGTGGTATTTTCTCTTTCAAATGTTATCTGCTATTTCTAACTTTTTATACTACAAGGGAAAGTTTCTTCTTGTAAACCAAGTTGGAATACCAAAGCTTTTTCAAAAGTCCAACCCTTTTTTCGGACTTCAATAGTAGGGAGGATAAACACACTGATATATTGCCAGTTAAAAACTCCTTATGTCTGTTCCTTTCAGATCCAGTTTATTAACATTGCTCCATCTTTTTCCCCCATTGTTAAGTAGCAAGTTATCTGTGGAACAAACTCCTTGGTATCTTTTGTGAGAGTTAGGGGTCGTCCGATCCTAAAACAGTGTGTTCTAACTTAGTATTAAGGGTTTGTCAATGAGAAGGATAAAAAAATTGTGGCAGTGTGCAGTACATCGGTCTTTGTGGTTTATTTAATTGGAAAGGAATTCGAACATTTCAAGGGCATACTTTCTCCCTTTTCATCTTTGGGATTGAACTGTGTTTATACGTTCTGTTTGGTGCATGCAGATGGTTTCTTTGAAAGGAACTAGGGTATCTGATATGCAAAGAGATTGAACAGCCCTATTGTGCTAATAGGTTCTTCAGTATTTTCATTATTTTGATCTTTTCTTGTACCTTCTGGTCTTTGGATACTGAATATTTTTAACCTCTGGCTGGCTGAAAATTACTCTCTTCCAATATTACTCCCTTTTCTTTGTATAATTGTGGATCTACAAAATCGTTTATGAGCAATGGATTTGTCTAACCTTTTTGAGACTTGATTTTCCATCCATTATAGAGTCTTGGGGAGTAGGAAGGGATATAAGCCCTATCTCCTCGCCATTATGGGGTTGTGGTATTTTTAGTTTGAATGCAATACAATAAATTTTAGTGAGCCTGTGCTCTCATCCTTTAAATCTCCATGTGAACAGTTTTGTCAATGGGATTCTTAGTTCATGGTATTTTTGGGGTAACATTGGATTTGCAGAGAGACTTGAGAGGTCTCTTGTGCTAATATTTTCTTCGTTTGTTTCCTTTTGGTATTTGTTGCTCTGAGAGAATCTGCCATCCTCTTGGTGTATGCTCCTCAATTTCTACCTCTACATTAATCTCTTAAAAATGTCACAATGCATCTTTTGATTATTTTATTGTTCTCTTAACTGTAAAATAGATCCTTTGTGTTAAATTATTACTAATTGAGCTATTTCATGTTCTTTCAGGGAAAAGACTGACATAGCCGTTCGTCTTTTCCATGCTTTGAAAGTTGAATCTCAGTCTCTTCGATTTGTTATTCAAGAGGCCACAATTTCTCTTGCTGCGGCTTACAAAGTACGTACTTTTCTCTCAATTCTGTGCAAATATGTTGTTGATTTACCCTTTTTCCCCTAAGGGAAATATCCTTTCAATGCTGTAATGGTTCCTGCATCTTCAGTAATTTTAATAAAATTGACGACTGTCTACCTTGCAAATTTTGTTTTTCTTGGTAATATCAAGGGCTTCCTCTTTCAAGGTTTAGAGGGTAAAGGGTTTTCACCTTACCAAACAAGTACAATTCCCAGAATTTAAACTTATGTTCTCCTCGTTACAGGGGTGAGGCCCCCTACCACCTCAACCAATAGCTTGTTGGTGCTTACCTTGCAAGTTGCAACAACTAAAATATTCCTTAAGATTATATAGGAATGCCCTGGCGCTTCTTGTGCAATATTTAATGCTTTCAGTATTTATGTTTCATACTTAGAAGGGTGCTTGTTCTTCACTTTGTGACTTTGACCGGTTCCCCACCCTCTTGTTCATTTTGATTGAATGTATTTATCTTTTGTATCAGGAAGCGCCAGTAATGGTGTTACAAGATTTGGAGTCACTTCTGCTGAAAAATTCTCAAGTGGTATGCCTTTCAACTTGCTGGCTATTTTCCTCCCTAAGGGCTCTATGTTCAGATTAGTTTATGGGCTAGTTTTATTTCTTATCTTTTGATCTCTTTACTAAGTTTTCTTCTTCTATTAAAAATTAATACAAGAACCAATTATAGCATGAAGTTTTTTATGACTATTTTTTCACCCTCGAATATGCTGGAATATTCTTTTGAAGGTGTCATAGTTGGAGAAAAGCCTCGACATAGTATTGGCAACCCATCTTATTCAAATTTTTGGAACGAACTTTTTTGGAGTTTTAATAAATCATGGATATGTATCATGCAATAAACAGTTTGAAAGGAATTTAGTTAAGGGGTTGATTGATACTTGGATTAGTCAATTGGGTATCAGGTAGTATGCTCTATCAAAGGGCACAAGAGGGGTTATTTTAATCAGATTTTGGATTAATAGACTTGAGTGAGTCTCCGTTTGTCTCTTCCTCTCTATCGTCTATCTCTCACGCTCTCTCCCTGTTTCCCTTTCTTTCTCTCTGTTTCTCCTTCTTTCTCTCTCTTTCTATCTTTTCTATGCATAAACAAGCCTGCATAGGTTGGGGATTTTTTCTTGTTTAAATATTGAGGCTTTAGTCAGTGTCATGTTGGTTTGGAGGAAGGGGGTCCTCCCACGTGTCACTTTTTGGAATCGACATTGAGAGAGGAGAAGAGTGAAAATTGAGGCTTTTCCAGGAATGAGGGGAAACTGCTATGGCACTATGCTTTGCTTGTTTTTTGGTGTCTTTGATTGGGACTTGGAATTAAATGCTTTATTTTATTTTGGAAAGAAGTTTTCACTGTTAGACTGCTTTTGGATATTATCATGTTTATGGCCTCTTGTTGGGTCTCTGAACATGTTTTCTTTCAGTAATCAATTTGTTGTCCATCCAGAGGGATCAGAAAATGTTCTTTACTACTATTGTTTTATCTTATCCTTGTTTTGATCTTCCTTTTCTCTGTCTTAGAAAGAAGAGTTGCCCTCTTTTTTCTTCGCAATTTCTTGTTTCCATCTTACTTTGTTGCTGATAATG
Source organism: Acacia confusa (assembly GCA_037074495.1). Taxonomy (NCBI): domain Eukaryota; kingdom Viridiplantae; phylum Streptophyta; class Magnoliopsida; order Fabales; family Fabaceae; genus Acacia; species Acacia confusa. Next base: position 17,719,872 of record CM073511.1, read on the forward strand.
ACAGGAGGAAAATGAAGTGCGGTATTGCTCTATTAGATGGGCCACATCATTGTTTGACTTTCAGCATTGTCCAAGTCGTTTTATATGTATGCTAGCAGTGGCAGATATGAAACTGGATATTAGGTTTTGTGCTTGATTTTGCTTGATTTTATCTTTCCTATATTTCCTAAGTCTTCAGATTCATGTACCGATGACTTGTAGCTCCATTGAACTTGAATTTACTCTCTTTTCTGGTTTGTAACAGAGAAATTGCTCTTGAAGGGCTTGGTCTTCTTAAAGGTGAAAGTCAAATTTCTGGCATTCAGTACCCTAAACTTGAATCTATGCTTGATTATATTCTTAAACACCAGCCAAAGTTGTTAGAGTCTGGCCAAATGAGAGAACAGAGCCTTCTTTTTCCTTCAAGTTCATACGTGGCTATGAATAAATTTTTGTTGAAGTGCTTTGAGTTGGAGTTTGATCAGAACAATACTTTGTCATCTGAGTTTCTGTCCTCAGTAGAGAAATTCTGTTTACTGCTTGAACATTCTATGGCCATTGAAGGGTCTACTGAATTGCATGTCAATGCTTCCAAGGCGTTGCTTGCAATTGGATCGCATATGCCAGAGGTCTGTTGTTTGAGTTTCTTGATTGTTTTATTGCATGTTTTCTTGCTCTCACATTTGTTGTTTATAGATGGTAGCATCTCATTACGCACAAAAAGTTTCATGGATTAAGCAACTACTGAGTCACATGGACTCAGATACTCGTGAATCCTTTGCTCGTTTACTTGGAATTGTTTCTTCTGCACTTCCTTTGCTTGAATCATCTGATGTTATTTCTGAATTGACTTCCGCAATCAGAAGTACACATAAGTCAAGGTTTGAATATCAAATATTTATTTATTTATTTTTTTTGGGGTTCTTTTCTGAAACTATCCTATATGATCATATTATATTGTTCTATTGTCAGGTTTGAGACTCAGCATGGAGCATTATGTGCAATAGGATATGTAACTGCAGATTGTTTGTCTAGAACACCATCAGTAAGCTTCTTTAACTCAATGTCTTTTAATATGTAAATGTAGAGAAAGCATGTAGATTTTGAGGGCGAGATCAATTGACATGTATATAGATTGTGACTGTATATAGATTGTGACATTTTTTTAGCATGATTTATAGAATGGTAGCTTTTAGTTCAGTGGTAAGTTTTAAATTTTGTCCTATGAAAGATCTCTTAAGGTGTGTGATGGGTGCTCAAGTGGGATGGGTGACTCCCCGCAAAAGCTAGCTGTGGAGGTGGGAGAACCAACTCACTTAGTATATTATAAATATATTTGGTATGTGCATGGAATATGATATAATTTGATTTGTTATATGGATTTATAATAATCAATTACCAACATACCCTTGGTTAATTACTATAAAGAAGCTCAACTACTTGCACATAGGCCCAACCACCAGCAACCTATTAGAAACCCACCATGTCAGCTACTATAAAAAACCACCGACAACCATCAGATCAGAAACCAGCAACTACCAGATGTCCCAAAAATCTGTTGTGAATCTGTTGGAAGAACGAGTATATGATTAAACATATTTCCTTGCATCTAATTAACTTAAATATACATATTTTGGCAGATCTCAGAAATTTTGTTCCAGAATACGCTTAGATGTCTTGTTGATGTGGTTAATTCTGAAACTTCTACACTGGCCGCTGTTGCAATGCAAGCACTAGGTCATATTGGACTGCGTCTTCCATTGCCCCGACTTGTTAATGATTCTAGTTCTGGTACTGTTTTGATATGGTGGATTCTAGAGCAGATAGTGCTTTTATGTGATGACTAGTTTGTTCTATCTGTTAGCCATTGATCTATCATGGGACGTATATTTAATCTGCAGATAACATTTTGAAAACTGTGCGTGATAAATTGAGCAAACTTCTTGTGGGTGATGACATTAAAGCAATACAGAGGACTCTTATATCCATCGGACATATATGTGTGAAGGAAACATCATCTAATCAACTTGATGTGGCACTCAATCTGATTTTCAGCGTCTGTCGATCCAAGGTATTTCAGCTCAGTTCCTAATTAAACAAATGATTTTTTTCTTCATTGAAAGCTGCCAAAGCGGCTTGGCTATTTTTGTGGGGTCTAAAGGCTCTTTGCTACTAGAAGCTGTTTTTAGAATAACAGCACACTTCCTTTCTAAGATGTATCTCTTATACTTTTATCACCGACCACAAAAAATCTTGCACAGTCTTCTCAATCCTATCATATAACTGGTAGATTCTTGATTTATTTATGTGCAAACTCTGGAAATAAAAGGGAAAATAGATTTACTCTGTTTTTAAAGAGAAGCAAGGATCTCACTAACTCTTTAAGAACAACCTCTACTTTATAGAATAAGCGAGTATCTCACTGATTCCATAGGAACTGCCAAGGAGAATCTCCACTACTGAATTACTTTATGAATAGTTGATATTTTATTGATGAGCCACTAGACCTATTTATAATGATTTACAATGAATAGACTCTATCCAAAATATAAATATGAAATTTAAATCTAAGATTTAGATAATTATAAATTCTAACAACTAAATTTTATCTAACAATATTCCTCAACTAATAATCATAAATCCTAACCACTAAATCTTATCTAATAAGATATTCCTCTTATTTCCTAATTCATAAAGATAATAATGAAAGATAAAAACAAATTCGATAAATAATTAATTCCTAATTTATCCTAATACGCTTATTTTTCCTAGAATAAATTAAACCATAGCGATTTGGATCGCTATCATTTCTCCCCCTGGGGAAAGCGACTTGTCCTCAAGGCAAAAATCAGCAAATTGAGCATGACCATATTAGACTCTTCCCATGTATCGTACTCTAGCAGTTGGTTAGCCCATTGATTTTTTTTTTTTAAATTGGGGTCTAATGCTGTGATAGTTGCGGCATGACACTTGGCTTCGCGTTCAGGTTCAAATCGGTTAACCATTAGGTGTTCGTCTTCGTTGACTACCAAGAGAGAGAAGGAAGACGAGTTATAGCGCTGACCAGGGCGAAAGGGTTCGGCACATCGAGAACAAAGGCCCTTGTCTCACCAGTGTTGCCTCTCGGTGTCCATGGATGATACTCGACTAGTGGGAAGAGGAGTTTAGGTTGTTGAAGTCGACGTTGTGGAGTATTTGGCGGCGCTGGATGAGAATGTAAATTGTCTGGAATTGGAATACGAGTCACACGATGCTGCTGAAGAAGAATATAAGGGCAGTGGTTTTGCCGGTGTAACAGAATTAACGGGCTTGGGCACACGTTCGATTGCCAGCTGCTGTTCAAATTCAAGGGCTTGCGGCCCTATACACTGTTCTGGGCTTTTGAAGGCGGACGTCTGAGTGTGTATTGTCATTCAAAACAGTTAAGAAGACACTGAGATGGCAATGCTCCAGCCATTGTGAAATGTGAGACACACACTTTGCCCATTCTTGTTGATATTCCTAGATTGTTCCCATTTGATGAATCTGACAAAGGTGTTCGTTTGGATTGAGAAATTCTAGTGGTCCAAAGTGCTCTTGTAATGCTGAGACAAGATCCGACCAGTAATGTATTGTCCTCTGTGAGCTGAGCCAAGAGAATAGATCCATAGCATCACCTTCAAAATATATTGAGGCAATGTCCACCTTATCTTCCTCCAGCGTGCGGTAATATTGAAATAATTTTTCAGACTTAAGTATCTAGCCTTGTGGGTTGCCATCGTCGAATTTAGGGAAATCAATCTTTGCATATGGACGGTGAGAGGGACGATGTGGGGAATTAGAATCACCACCGCTGTCATAGGAGGATTGGTGTGACAGTCTCTTGTGGTGATGGCGGCATGCAGTTTGTGCTTCCAACGCAATAACCTTTTCCTGTAATTTGTTAATGGCATTGAGTTGAGTAGCGATTGTAGTGAGGGGATCCATGGTTGGAGGAGATCCAGGACAATTGTGACTTGGAGTTGGATCGTAATTTGGTTGCGAGGGGGCTTGTGTGGCATGTGTATTCACCATTGTTGAATCTTTGAGGCTCTGATGCCAAATGGTAGGTTTCTAATTTATTTATGTGTAAATTCTGGAAATAAAAGGGAAAATAGATTTACTCTATTTTTAAAGAGATGCAAGGATCTCACTAGCTCTCTAAGAACAGCCTTTGCTTTATGGAATAAGTGAGTATCTCACTGATTCTATAGGAACATCCCAGGAGGATCTCCACTACTGACTCTTGGAATAGTTGATATTTTATTGATGAGGCACTAGGCCTAGTTATAATGATTTATAGAGAATAGACTCTATCCAAAATATAAATATGAAATCTAAAAATATATCTAAATCTAAAATTTAGATAATCATAAATCCTAACAACTAAATCTTATCTAATAAGATATTCCTTTTATTTCCTAATTCATAAAGATAATAATAAAAGATAAAAACAGTCTCAATAAACACTTAATTCCTAATTTATCCTAATGTTCTTATTTTTCCTACAATAAATTAAATCATAGCGATTTGGATCACTATCAATAACCTAACTAAAGTATTATAGAATGAAAGATAGTAAAGGGGGGATGGTAGACCGGGGTAGTTGAAATAAAGTTATTTGCTCTTTAGGAGAAAAATAAACCCCTTGCCAATTGTCAAGTCTTTTGCAAAATGGGGTCCCGGAAAGACAACTCACAAGTCACCCCTTAAAGGAAGGCCTAAATTAGTCAAGGAAAATTGTAAATTCCTTCAATCATCTCATTTGATTCTCCCTCAGTTCTCTCCAGAATGTTAACTCCAGTGGTCCCTCACTTGAAAAGGTTGATGGAGACTTTAGGACAACCTCAGAGTTGTAACATAGCAACAGCGGCTGCAACAACAACAACAAAACCTTATCCTACTAGGTGGGTCTGGCTACATAGATCGCTTGGTGCCATTGTTGTATTTAGTCTTCCTCTACCCCTTGACAAGATAGCAAATTCTTAAAATTTTCTTTCTCCTCAAGAAAGAAAATAGAATTATAATCAGCAAACACCTAATGATAAACCTTTAAACTGTCAATCCCAGCCAACAAATCTACCACTATTCCTCTCTTTGAACCCGCAATGGATATAGTTGTTGAGAAACCTTGGATAATTCTTGAAAGCAAGAGGGAGTGTCAAAGGTCTAAGAGTCTTTCTTTTTGTTTTCCTTTTATAAAAGGAAGCTTCTTGGTGTCATATAGTTATCTCTTTGGAAAGGTACTTGTCGTCAATTGCTTTGAAATTTATGTTAGATCCTGATGTTAAGCTCTTCTACAAACTATTATGATGATGGAAGGTACAATAGTTGACCTTTGGTGAACAATGTTTTTGTTCAGCCCTTAACATTTTATAAATATGTTCATAAATCAACATATCAACTAGGGCAAATAGGAATAGAGAGATAGCATCTCCTTGCCTAAGTTTCTGTCCAAAACTAAGGTTCACAATAATAATTACAAAGAAAGCAACATAGCAAACACAACCTCCTACACAATTTCTCCATCTTTCCCTTAAGCTCTTCTATGTTCTGTCAAATGATCCATAAAGAAAATCTTGATTGAATATGCTATCATAGCACCATCTCTAATATAATTGCTGTGCCTCTATCTACAACTCCATTATGAGGCTTAGTCTTTCCATTCGTCATCACTTTCACTATTCCCTAGCCAATTTAATCAGTCTTTATTGCAGACAGTAATTCTTCTAGCTCATATCTTGAGACTTTCTATAGAATCCCGAAACTTAGGGAGCAAGTTCAAATCCAAAATTATAGGAAGTGATTAGGATAATTAATCTTGATTATTTCCTGATTTGTATAGTGTCATCTCAGGACCTAATCAATGCCGATTCTATCATATGCGTATATATATGTAATTTGCTACTATGAATAAAATATTGATCAAGTCAGTCCAATTATTCTCTTCATGATATCATAGCGATAAGAGAGAATAATCGAGCCTAATTAAAAATTGTTAGAATACGCTCAGTACCTGAACGTATTAATCTCTGATCTTAGAGAAATAGCAAGAATCTCACTATTTCAACAAGAACAGCCTTATCTCTAGTAATTAGGAAAGCCAGGATCTGCAACTTAGCTAATTAATAAAGCCCAGGAATATACTCCGGTGATTAATTTACTCTCTGAAATCTGTCATACTTTATTGATAAGGCATCATGCCTATTTATAATAGTTTACAGAGAGCAAAACTCTAAAAAAGATAAATAATAAATCTAAATAAAAGATAAAAGATAAGATAACTGCCTAATCCTAATAAATCTATTAATATGTTTTAAAGATAAAAGATAAGATAACTAACTAATCCTAACAATAATTCTATCAATATCCTAAAAGATAATAAAAGATAATGATTAAAATAATAATAATAAAAAAAGATAAAAACAGACTCAATTAATTCCTAATTGATCTTGATGCGTTTATTTTTTCGTGAATAAATTAATCCATCGTGATTTGGATCACTATCAAAAACTCATACCCCACTCCTTCCTACGTGACCTCTGAGTTCTCTATTTGTGTGAGAACTAGTTCGGTGCTCTCTAAGTTCTTCGTCTTTGTCAAAACTAGCTTTGTTGCTCTCTGAGTTCTCCGTCTCTATTAGAACCAGCATCGGCTTCCCCTGGTTTCCTGATATTGACATGTCCAACGCTCTCTGTTCGTTTGGCGTCATTTTGTCTTAGCGCCCTCTGTTTGTTTGACGTCAACAACTCTGTGCTCTCTATCTTAATCTCAACGTCTTCTACTCCTCGACATCAACCTAATTGCACATCTCCGGCGCTATTTGTCTTGGTCTTGGCGTTCGTTGCATCAGCCTCTTTGGTCTAACTCTTAGAAGATTGACATAGTCTCGATGATATTGTATTTTTCCCCAACGCCTCTTAGGTTTGCTGCCTTTTTGTCTCTAAAAGGGCTAAGTATCTATAGTTTCAAACGGTTTTATTTACATAGTTTGATAGTCAATATGTCTACAATTTCTGATGCCTCTTTCTCTATGCCATGATCTAGGTCTAATGACATCTTTGCCATTCTTATTATTTTTGAGAAACTTTACAGTGACAACTATTGGGAATGGTGGTCTTAATCCATGATTCTTGCTCTCGATGGAAGGATAAATTTGAATATATAATTGGCAAACCAAAAAAGCCCCCAACATTGAGAACCAAGGAGTTTCAAAAATTGAAAGATGAGAATGCATTGATATCCTCTTGGTTGATCAATGCAATGTTTGGTCTGGTATGAGACGGGTCTATTAGTTTGCCTACCATCTGTTGATAGTTCTCTATGTCCACATCATCTATTTTATCAACCCGTATAGTATGTCAATGGGGTCTACAACTTGCCATCCCTGTTTCTTTTAGAAAGTCTATTACATACTTTTTTCTAGGAGATATAGATTCCTCCTTTTGATTGAGCAACTTCCATCCCAAGAAAATACTACGTTTGTCCAAGATTTTTGATATGGAATTCTCGTGTCAAGCTGCCTTTATTTGATTGATTTCCACCTGTTCATCTCTTGTAAGGATTATATCATCAACATACATAGCTAGAATGACCATCTTGCCCTTATGATGTTTAATAAATAGAGTATAGTTGCTTTGCCCTTGGGTATATTTGTGTCTCTTTAGGACCCAAGTGAATTTGTTAAACCAAGCACGTGGAGATTGCTTCAACCCGTATAATTACCTCTTTAGCTTGTAGATTTGGTTAGTTTTTTTTTTTTCCAGGGAACCCTGGAAGTAACTTCATACACACCTCTTCCTTGAATTCTCCGTTGAGGAAGGCATTCTTTACATCTATACGGGTTGAATCATTGACACACCTCTATGGGTTGATAAAATAAATGAAGAAGCAGATCTCAATAATGCTATAGACGTAGGGAACTGTTAACGGATGGTTGGCAAACTGATATACCTCTCTCATACCAAACCTGACATTGCATTTGTAGTCAGTGTGATTAGCCAGCATTGCCATAACCCTAAACAGAAACATTTAAATGAAGTCTATAGGATCCTTCGTTATTTGAAGGGATCTTCAGGAAGTGTCTTGCTGTTCAAGAAAACTCAAACAAAATTTAGAGTTATTTACAAAGGCTGATTGGGCAGGTGATCAAAATGTCAAGAAATCCACATCTGGATACTGTACTTATGCATGGGTAACTTTGTCACATGGAGAAGTAAAAACTAAGTGTAGTTGCAAGTAGTAGTACTGAATACAAGGCTGTAGTATTTGGAATTTGTGAAGGCATATGGATAAAGCGGGTCCTTGAAGACTTAAGAAAGTGCATAAATCTGCCAATCGAAGTCTATTGCGATAACATGGCTGCAATTAATATTGCTCATAATCCGGTTCGGCATGATGGAACCAAGCATGTCGAGATAGAAAAACATTTTATAAGAAAAAGTTGATGAGGGTATTGTTGATCTAAGTTATATACCCTCTAAAGTACAGACCGTAGACATCTTCACTAAAGGATTGCCCAAGGACAAGTTTAAGTTCTTGATTGGCAAGTTGAACTTGATTGATATCTATAGTCCAACTTAGGGGGGTGTAGAATCCCGAAACTTAAGGAGCAAGCTTAGAAACTTAGGGAGCAAGTTCAGATCCAAAATTATAGGGAGTGATTAAAATAATTAATCTTGATTATTTCCTGATTTGTAGTGTCATATCGGGACCTAATCAAAGCCCAATTTTGTCATGTGTCTATATGTAATCTGCCAGTGTGAATAAAACATGATCAATTCAGTTAAATTATTCTCTTTCCAAAATGTCTAATTCAATATTCCTTACATATACTTTTGTATTTCAGTTAAATTGTAGCATCTAAAGTGTCACGTGTGTAACTAAACTTTCAGGTTGAGGACATACTTTTTGCTGCTGGGGAGGCTTTATCATTTTTGTGGGGCGGTGTTCCTGTCAATGCTGATATAATTCTAAAAACTAACTATTCTTCACTCTCTATGGCTTCAAACTTTCTCATGAGAGATTTGGAGTCTTCTAAGTTAAAGCAGTTTCCTTTTGAACAAACTGAAGTTATTGAAGATTTTCATGCTTCTACAAGAGATGCAATTACCAAGAAGCTCTTTGATGATATTTTATACAGTAGCAGGAAAGAAGAGCGATGTGCTGGCACTGTGTGGCTTTTATCACTTACAATGTATTGTGGACATCATCCTACCATTCAGCAGATGCTTCCTGAAATTCAGGTTTTGCGTTGAGAACTAAAATTTTATCTATTTTCTCATCTTTCCTGATTTTTAACGATTAGATTATTAATAGCGTTGTAATTTTTTGCAAGCTCATATGCTTGATAGCTGACCAATTTTTTCACTTTAATTTTAAAATATTGAGAGATATTACATGAATCTGTTTTAATGTTTGCATTGTAGCCAATATTGTGTTTTCATACTTAAATGTCATATTTTTCCTGGGGGATCGAGTTAGCTTTGGAGATTATGAGCCTGAAAGTGGTTTTGCAGCGCTGAATGTGGGCAATTAGGTTTCTTTTTCATTTGCTTCTTTGTCTAATTGTGAGATTACCTGGCGATTTGTTGAAATTCTTGAACCTGGATGATTTTTTGGGTTAGGTCTCAAGTTAAGGCCAAAGCTGACCTAGCTCCTGTTTGTAGCCCTATTATCAATGGCCAGGTTAGGTCAGTTGGTCTATCTTTATTTTGGTAGCAGGTTGAAAAAGTGGATAAGCTTAGTGCTTTCTGTCTTTGTGAATGAGGAGCCTAAATCCTGATATGATGTCCTAGGGCTTCATTTATTTGGTGTGATTATTTATTTGGTGATTATATATATTTGTGTTTATATGTCACTAGAGTATCTTTACATTTGAACAGGTGAGGTGTGTTTTTTAATATTTGTTTAGATGTTATCCATTTCCTTCAAGGACGTTAGCTCTTAACATCAGAATGAATGTGTGTGTGTGTGTGTGTGTGTGTGTTTGCTGGCTGTTCTGGATCAGTTGAATAAAATCAGAGGAATTACTCTCAATTTTCTTCAATTCTTAGTAAAATAATTAAGAATTCTATCGTTTGAAAACTATAATATCAAATATATAGGTTTTCAATGTCCAACAAATGCCTATCTCCTTGGGGTGTCTTGATTGAGTCTGAAACATGTTTTATTTATTAGATTTAGAAGATTGGGCATGAATATGGGGGAAATTCTATGAAAATGTACAGTTAAAGATGTTGTTTCGTATCCATAAATAGAACTGAACGGTCATATTTTCAAGGTTTCTTCAACTGAACAATCCTTCAAAGGTGCTTTGGTATTAGAATCTTTTGGTGCTTTGCTTATGGGTTCTCCATGGGAACAATTAATGGCACATATACATAGGAGTAGATGTCCTATTACACATGTTATTGTGAATTGTGACGTGATACTTTTCATGATTAACCTGATGGGTCGTTCCTCATTGTGAAATCAGGAAATTTTTTCTGTATGCATAAAATATACCCTTTCTCTTGTACCATATCCTTGCTGTAGCTGCATAAAGGAACCTGGAAATGTATCTAACCATTATCATGTGAATGCAGGAGGCTTTCTCTCACCTACTTGGTGAGCAAAATGAACTCACCCAAGAACTAGCCTCTCAAGGCATGAGTATTGTGTATGAGCTTGGTGATGCATCTATGAAAAAAAATTTAGTGAATGCACTTGTGAATACTTTGACTGGCTCAGGGAAGCGAAAGAGAGCCATCAAGGTGAGTTATTAATTCCTTTCAGATTTCTTGTCTATTCCTTTCATTTATGATTGTCCTTATACTTGGATCCTTGGAGTTTCTTTTGCAGCTTGTAGAAGACACTGAGGTATTTCAAGCTGGAACTCTTGGTGAAAGCGTTAGCGGAGGGAAACTGAACACTTACAAAGAGTTGTGTGGCTTAGCAAATGAAATGGGTCAACCAGACTTAATTTATAAATTCATGGATTTAGCTAATTATCAGTCTTCCCTGAATTCTAAGAGGGGTGCTGCTTTTGGCTTCTCTAAGATAGCAAAACAAGCAGGGGATGCCCTTAAGCCTCATTTACGTTTATTGATTCCAAGGCTTGTACGCTACCAATATGATCCTGATAAAAATGTACAGGTATCGTCATGCGAATGATTTTACCCCAAAAAAATATAGCTAAAGCTATTACATGCTCTTTGCACTTGTATTTTCGTTTTCTGCAGTTGATACCTTCACTTCCCTAGAAGGGAACCAGATGAATCAATGGAAATTGTTTACCAATTCTTCCCAATGTTATTATTAATTTTGGGTTCATTACATTTGTTATCTTTCTGTTTAGGATGCTATGGCACATATATGGAAATCTCTAGTGGCCGACTCAAAGAAAACCATTGATGAAAACTTAGATCTCATCATGGATGATTTATTTAATCAATGTGGATCTAGGCTTTGGCGCTCACGTGAGTCATCGTGCCTTGCCCTTGCAGATGTCATCCAAGGACGAAGATTTCATGAGGTCGTTAAGATTATTTTCAATTTTTTTAATCTAATAAAAATCTTGAGATTTGTTTGTTAATTCTTTTATTTTTTTCAAAGCTCTTAAGTACAGAACTGCATGTGAATAACTTGGTATCTTCAAATGGAAAGGGATTGTATTCAGTATAATGTGCACATGAAGTAACTATTTAAACTTCAGTGAGCTAGGTGGGAAGGCTTGCTTGTGATAGTGTGTATACTTTTTGCACATTAGATGTCAGGTTTAGAGGATGGTTACTGCCTGTGTCGTGCTGAATTTACTGCTGGAGTGGAACAGTTATGTTTAAGCAGAAAGAACAAGACAAACTCACATATGAAAGAGAAAAGGAAATTGTTTACATGCCTTCTCTTACTGGAAACCTACCCTGTCAAGCCTTTAGAAAAATCATGTGTGCAGATATTGGATCTGAGTAATTAGAGCATCATAATATTCAAGCAACATTTTGAGACTTGATCTGAAATATAATAAGTTAGCTAGTAGTTAACTTGATCAAGAGAATTTTATGTTCTATATCATAACGGAATGGTTGGAACACAAGAATTGGCTCATTATAATTTGTAACATGATACAGTAGGGACTATTTCTTGTTTTAATTATTATTTAGTTGATTATGTCTAATTCCTGAAAGAATTCATCATAATCTGAGTTGTGTATCTTTTGAGTGGTTAAAAAGTTTAAGCTCTGTAGGAATTATTTGAGTAATATCCTTTAACCCTTTTGTTGTCCGGTTCAGAATTCGTAACATTTTATGAGATAACTTCCTAAATGGACACACACAGATAAAAAATAGAAAACCAGTTTGACTATGGTAAACCTGAGAGACTAGTTGGTCGCTCAAGCATCTTAAAATGCTTATATAAGCATATCTTTCATTTTGTTCTGCAGGTTGGAATGCATCTAAAAAGATTATGGTCTGCAGCATTTCGTGCTATGGATGACATAAAGGAGACTGTTAGAATTTCTGGAGAAAAATTATGCCGCGCTGTGACTACATTAACAACAAGGCTCTGTGATGTTTCTCTAACTGATATGTCAGACACACGCCAAGCCATGGATATTGTTTTACCTTTTCTTCTTGCAGAAGGCATATTAAGTAAAGTTGATAGTGTTCGAAAGGCATCAATTGCAGTTGTAATGAAGCTTACAAAGGTGTGGAATTCTCAGCTGTCACTTCTCTAATGTGTGAATATTTTTTATGCTCCCTTCAGGGGATTATATATGTCAGCCCTTTTCTATTTTTTTTTTTTTTTTGTGGGCGTTATATATTATTCTGTCTATAGAAAAGATCTTTTGATGGTTTGTCTATGACTCTTAACCAGCTTCAGTTTGCATCTTATTTAGCATTATCTTCAGCCTTGCGCAGATCCCTAGTAAATCAGGTCAACTAACGGAATTAAAAAATGAACTTGATTTAAGTAGTCAGTCTTAGAGCCCTGAAAGCTTTTAAACCTGATTGGTTATTGCAACAGATGAATGAGAGTGTGGTTTTTGGATATTTTGTCTGTTTCTCATTTTGCATGATTGGTCGTGGCTGTCTAGTGTCCACAGTCTCTATCATCTGGTCATCAATTTTGTTCTATTATAATTTCCAGTTGGTTTAAATCAGTACTTTAGTCTTTTATTACCTTTTGGGCATGTTTTCTCTTTTTTCCATGATCACATAATGAAATTTGTTCTCTTCCTGTTGTCCTTTTTTTCTCATTGTGATTGTGTAAGATTAATCAACTATTAGTATGGGTCTTGCCACTGTATTGGAACTGTGCTAACATGTTCTTCGATGCTGAAATCAACTCATTTTTTTAGCCTTTTTTGTAATTGTGTTCAGCATGCTGGAACTGCAATTCGTCCACATTTGCCTGCATTAGTGTGCTGCATGCTTGAAAGTTTATCAAGCCTAGAAAACCAAGGACTCAATTATGTTGAGGTAGAGTGGAATGATATGTCCACATTTATATTTGAAGCTCACTTATTAATTTTTTAGATAAAATCGTACATTTATATATATTTACTTTTCCAGCGTCATGCAGAAAATGTGGGAATAGAAACAGAGAAGCTTGAAAGTTTGAGAATTTCCATCGCCAAAGGCTCTCCTATGTGGGAGACTTTGGATTCTTGTATAAAAGTTGCTGATGCAGAATCTCTGGGTGCTTTGATTCCGGCACTTGCTCATTTAGTGAGATCTGGAGTTGGCCTTAATACTAGGTCTGTTTTTACAGCAAACTGCTCATTTACTCCTTTCTTGCTTGCTGAAAAGACTCTACTTGATAATTTTGATATCAGTGATCTTGATCTTATAATTTTCCAACATACTAGTGGAGCTTTCTGATGTGCCGTAGAACTTTCATTATTCTTTGGGATCGCCTGTGTTCTCCAGAATTTCTAGTTAGAATTTTCTCTCTTAAGACTTTTCCCTCCAGGATTTGTTTTCCTCCTATTGTAATAACTTGCTGCTTTAACATGTATGTATATGCATGTGTGCAAGTAAGTTTTTTAATAGTTCGTAATGCTTAATGTACCATTGCAGGGTTGGTGTGGCCAACTTTATTACATTATTACTTGAAAGGATCGGTGCTGACATCAAGCCATATGCTAACATGCTTGTAAGGTTATTGTTTCCTGTTGTTAAGGAGGAAAAAAGTACTGCTGCAAAACGTGCCTTTGCTAGTGCCTGTGCGAAGGTGTTAAACTACATAGCAACCTCTCAAGCGCAAAAACTAATTGAAGACACTGCAGCTTTGCATGCTGATGACAAAAATTCTCAAATTGCATGTGCATTTCTCTTGAAGAGCTATTCATCCATGGCATCAGATGTTGTTCGTGGATACCTTGTAGTCATTATTCCTGTTGTTTTTGTTTCAAGGTTGGCTTTGCTAATCTATATTGTTCTTCCTTATCTTTTTGATAAAAATGTGAAAAGGAATTTATTGAAGAGAAAAGAAGAGAAATAAAAAAATAAGTACAAAAGGTTTTACCAAGATAATTAAAAAATTACAGACTCATTAACTCAAAAGAATTATTCAACCTCATTGGTCCCCAAGAGAAACCTGATTTAAAAAAATGCATGTTGCTGAGAGGCCAGAAGACGGGTGGGAGGAAAAATTTCTCTAAACATGGATGTGCCATTCTATCTAGTTAAAAGACAAAAAAAAAAAAAAAAACCCGTCAGGAAAGCAGATGCAGAAGAACTTTGTGCTTCATTTTGTAGTTGAAACCAGTGTACATAATGGTTGAAAAACTAGCAGATTAGGTGGACACTCATCTTCCTGAAAAATATTGAACAACCTATAGGAAATCTGCCAAGCCACTTGACAGAGTAATAGCATATTACTATTACTACTATGATCACCACCATTGCCATCTTCGCGCCGCAACTACTACATGTGAATCTTATCACATCTTGTATCACTGGTAAAAGGAAGTTTTTAACTTTATGCAGGTTTGAAGATGACAAACATGTTTCCAACCTTTTTGAAGAAATATGGGAAGAATATACCAGTGGAGAACGAGTCACTCTCCAATTATACTTGGGAGAAATTGTCTCACTTATCTGTGAACGTATCTCATCATCATCTTGGACAAGTAAAAGAAAGGTTAGTCTTTCCCTTCTCTTCTACCAATGTCTTTGTAATTGATTTCACCTCATTTTAGTTTAGCGTTTTTGTGTGGAGGTTTGCTTATTTTCTATTGCTGTACCTGCAGGCTGCCCAGGCTATTGTCAGGCTTAGTGAAGTTTTGGCTGAATCTCTTTCTTCTCACCATGAAGTTCTACTTAAGTCTCTCATGAAGGAAATTCCTGGTCGCTTATGGGAGGTAAGAAAAGAGAATAAGTGCTATCAAGTGAAAATAATGCAACTTTATTTGTTTTTTCTAGTATGACAAGTGAAACAATATTCAAGTGTTCGCAAAATTTCTTGAGTTTAATGTGCTAGTTCTCTTCAGGCAAATTGTGCTAGTTCTCTGACTAAAATAAAAATATGACAGGGAAAGGATGTCCTGTTGCTAGCATTAGGTGCTCTGTCTTCATCCTGCCATAAAGCAATTTCTGCAGAAGGCCTCTCCTCTTCTGTTGCCATTCTGAAAGTAGTTTCATCTGCATGCTCAAGAAAGGGAAAGAAATACCGTGAAGCAGCTTTCTCCTCTCTCGAACAGGTCAGTAATTTTTAGCAATTTATAACGCTTTCTAGGAATATTTGGCGTAGTCAATGGAAAGGGTTTCCTTTCCATGGCACAAAAATTGACCCTTGTGATCATTACTTGACAGCGACTGTCTCTTTTTATTACATTTTTATTATTCATAGGTATAAAGGATTTTTTAAATTTACACAATCACTGATTTCATTTTATTCCTTTGTTCATTCTATTTCATTGCTGACCCCTCCTAGTGGGATAAAGCTGCTTGTTGTTATTCATTCTATTTCATTCTATAGACTAAGAAGAATTTGGGATGAAATTGTATGGTAGACCCATTGGCATCCTCAGTCCTTAATAAATAGCTGAACAACATTTACATTTCTGTTACGTACCAATTGTGTATGTTTGTGTAATATATTCACAATAATTGTCAAAAGTTGGTCAACTTTGGAATGCGCAGATATTAGCCCTGTTTCTTTCATTTGTAGTCAATAATTGGGAAGCGTTGTGTGATATCTACATCTATACAAATGACAGAATGAAGTGACAATATAAAGGATAAAACTTGGAATTGGCAAACGACAACAACTGCTTGATGAACTCAAAAAATCAACAGGACCACTGTTTTTGGCCCATTTTTGATATGGATACATCGAAAATCTGAAGTATGATTCTGTAATGATGCTGCTAGTATGACGGCAAATCCTTTTCTAAAATATCTGATCAATATTCTGAGAATCTAGTTGGAAAGTTAAGAGAGATGAGCATCTATGAGAATAATGAAAAGAACCGGATTACTGGAAGGGGAAGAAGTTTATGAAAATCAATGGCTATATCAATGACTGATGATTCACTTACTTTTCGTGTAATTCATGATAACTGGAATCCTGAACTATTTTCCTTGTCTGTTTTTCAGGTTTTAAAGGCCTTTGGCAATTCAGAATTCTTTAATATGGTTTTTCCTTTGTTATTTGATTTATGCAATCCAGACCTCAACAAGTCTGCGCCAACAGCTTTGATCAGCGATGCTGCTGAAGCAGGTAATGACAAGTCATAGATCCTTATTTATATGTTGCTTATTGTTCTTGTCTTTTATAATTGAATATCATGTACATCCATCAATGAAATCTTTAATGCTATTGAAAATTTTTAACTTGTGGTAGCAGAATTTATGAAATCAGTATTTTGAATCTTGATCTTGTCAAACTAAGTCTATATATTAAATATAGCACAAACTGTACTATAAATAGTGAAGACATCTCTTCAATATTTGTTACCAACTTCTACTGGCTAACACGTGGATGCACACATGTCCACATGCTCACAAAAATACATGCTTGCAAGCGCATGCACAATAACAACTTATGGTGCAAAATATTGCCACAGTGCCCTTGAAAGTTCTTGGCACTAGTGGGAGTGCCTTTATGATCTATTGTTATCTATCCTCGTTGATTTGGATTTTGCTTTCCTTTTTAGTGTAAGGAAATAATAAAGCCCCAAAGATTACTTACCTCCCTATTGTGAAAAGTCACAAAATCCACCAGTCACGTCGACTAAGACCTTTTGGTTGAGCTTGGGGATAATTAATTTATCTTTTTGACCTTTTGAATGCCATTATTTCAAGTAGCCACTACTTACCAAAGCCTGCTCATAGTACTTGTCAGTTGGGTGAGCTTGGGGATAATTGACTTATCTTTTTGACCAGTTTTAAATGAGATATCATTGTTATCTCATAAAAAATAGAAGGATTCCAACTCTTAAGGAGATACTATTCCATGCTGGCTAAGCGTTCTACAGCTCCAGATTTCACAGGTATTGAGTGATTTGCTTCTTTGCAGATTCTGACGTTGCTGAAAGTACTTTTGTTCCGCACAACAAAGTTGTAGACTGTTTGACATCTTGCATCCGTGTGGCACATTTAAATGATATTCTTGAACAACAAAAGCGCTTAATACAAATGTACTCTACATTCCTCTCACCAGGACATCAATGGAATGGTATTCTTTGTTTCATTTTATGGTTCATTGCCATGTTTTTTACTATCTGTATTAAACAAGTCTATTGTTGTGTAGTCAAAACTGCAGCCTTTTCATCTATCAAAGAACTATGCTCAAGACTCCAAAATGCCATGAAGGACTCACATGAAACTCCGGAACTTGCCTGTGTAACCGCCTTCGTTCAGGAGGTAATTGGGTTTTTTAATTATTTAGATTAGATTCTGGTGACTTATATTTCATAATGATCTGAAATCAACTCTACTTCTCTCCAGATGTTTGATACTATATCTCCAAAAATACTTGAGTGCATAAGCACAATAAAGATCGCCCAGGTATGCCACGATCTTGTTCACTTTAACAGTATTCATCAAGACATTATCCTCTCATTCAGCCACCCCAAAAACAAAGTTTATGATATTTAATTGTGGAATTTTAAGTGGATCAAGTCTTAGGAATGGTCAGCATCGCTTAAGTAGTGTGCTGAAGTAGAAGTCTTTTTTCTTCTTGAGTGCAGAGTGTTGAACGGAAGAGAGTCCTTTCTTCTTGATCAAATAATTATATACTAAATGGGAAAGAATATCGGCAGGTTAAGGAAAATTTTTTGGATTTACATTTGGAAAACAATGATTAGGACAAAATTAGCATAACTAAAATATAAAGACTGGATTTATTTTATTTTTGATATTTGGACAGAATTAGGACAAAATTAGCGGAACTCAATGAGGATATAGAGTGAGATTTATTAGTTAATAATTTATCTAAAGATGGTTTGTCATAGAGCACAATGGCGTCATACGATATTTATAGCCGACTTCACCTAGAGGGATAAAGGCTTTGTTATTGTTGTTGTCGAATCCTCAAAAGATAGGAAAAGCAATGTGTTGCTGACATAATGGGATATATTCCCATTCTTTGTATTGATTATAAATATTAGAAGATCCATTTTATTATACAGTTATAGTGGTAGCATATTTATGCCCATGTTTAACCCTTAATCTTATTTTTCCAATACTCCTATTCATCATTCTTATGACGTTTCATTTTTTTTTTCTTTTTCCTTTTCATGCCTCAACTAGGTTCATATATCTGCCTCAGAATGTCTCCTGGACATGCTCAAACTTTCCATGGACCAGACTCAAGTTAGTGCCATCAATGAAGGATTCGAGGCTGAGCTTCGTCATCTCCATGAGACTGAGAAGAATGGTGAGGCAAAGTCACTACTAAAAAAGTGTATCGACAAAGTAGAAGACCGGAAACATTAGTCTCTCAAAAAAATCTTGTCATTCATGAAGTACTGAGAGGATGAAATATTTAACTGATGGCATTTGGAGGTAGATAAAACAGAATAGGAAATGTTAATTTACTCTCCGAGCTGCACACGTGTCATCAGTTGATTTTGTTTATAGATACAATTTTTACGTTGTTGGCTTAAAGTTGAATCATTAATGACTCAGTCATGAACATCATAATTTCATTTAAAGTTAAAATATTTATCATAGAATAAATTTATATAGGGAAAATCCCTAATAGAGAACTTTAAAAATGCTTAAAGACAAAAATATGTTTCGAATATTCATAATCCTAGATAGATGTTAGGCTCAATTTGTCTATATTGAATTTAAAAGGAAAAGGTCAATTTTCGTTCATATTTTTTTATTTTTATTTTTTAAAAAATACGCTTAGTCATCTTTGCTGGAGCTCTAGCAGCCAGTGGGGGCTGTTAGCGCCACAAATTGAACTTAACAAATTGAATTCTATCAAAGATTTTTAACAAACAAAACAAAATTTGTGTTAGGACGTTAATTTTAATCTACTAATCATGAGAAATTCTGGCAATGCAAGACATTATATATATAGTTTGGGGCTTACGGCTATTTCTCTAACTATAAGTGTCACATCTGAAATTTGAACTGGAGACCCATAAAGATCTAGTGGAGTACTAGACCGCCAGACTAACTCTATTGATTACAAAGCAAGACTTTGATCATGCAAAACATAAATTTGTAGAAGAGAAGGGACGGAGCAGTAGTCATCATAAAACAAACTTTCAAGCATATATGTGGACCTAGAAGAACTGATCGCCTGAAGATTTTATAAATATTGTGAAAATTAATTTTTGTTCCCTTGATATTATAACATGTTTTAGTCTAATTATTTAATGTTATTAATTATCTTATTTATAAATTAAATAAAAAATAAAAAATTAATCCAAATCCCTTATACCATTATGGTGATACAATATACTGGTGCGCTCCATTTCCTAAATCAGTGAAGCAATTCTTCATTTTAAATAGTTCACTGGGCGTACTTCATTTTCTAAATCAGCAAAGCAGTTCTTCACTTCAACGATTTTTTTGATTGATTGCATGTTATTTGTTATTTGCTTTGCCTACCAAGAATTTCTCATTCAGCTTAATTGTATCATTGTTGGGTGTAAATTATATTGATGGCTTCCCATTTCACGGTCGTTCTTTAGGTTCACATATGAACATAGAGGCTCACTACGGGTGGAGCGATTAAGAGAAATAGTTCTGTTGAGTTTCTAAATCAGTGAAGCAATTAGAAAGTAAAAGTTCCGTTGAGGTTCCTAAATTCACAAAGCAATTAGGAAAAGAAAGTTTGCAGCTTTCTTGCATCAACAATAAAGAAGAATTAAAAATATTTATAATAAATAATTAATATAATACCTTATAATTATCCAAATTATTCCCCCAAATAGAGTAAGATAGTCAGAAGATAATCTTTGTATGGAACAGATTTTAGGAAATATAAAGATTTTACATGTGTAAATTGGATAACTCCCAACAAAATAGAGGCATGTGTAGATTCCCAACGAATTAAGAAAAATAAAAGTTAAAACTATCAAATATCAAATAAAGTCTTTTAGAAAAACTGAAGATTTAATATTTTTAAATTGAATAACTCAAATATGTGTGTGTAGGCCTAGCTATAGATTCCCCACCGATCTAAAAAATTAATGTATAAAAATGATTGATACTGTATTCTTAATCACACGTATGTTCCCTTGGATCAAATGTTTGTAGTGACTTTACACAATGAGCAATATAAGAGAAGCTGACCTAAGAAGAAAACAATTGGCACAAATTTTCTTAAATTGACCTCTGCATCATGGTGATCATTGCTATTGAAGAATCATTATGAGCAACCTGTGTCCATAATGGATGCAACAAAAGCAACCTCACAATGCTTGATGTTCTATAGGGAACTTTGAGGTGATTACCAACTCCACGAGAGAGTACATCAGTAAGCTGTTCATGAGAAAAATATAAAAGATGAAGATTTTAGAAGAAGAAGCTCTAAGCCACAATGACAAAAAGCTTTTTTCCAGGGGAAAAAAAACAAGAAGAAGAAAGAGATATGAACAATAATAGAAAAGGAACGAGACAGGAAAGGAGGCCGGGGAGTGATAATGATGTACTCGGTTGCGATTAATTAATTCTCTTAAGATAATATTTTAGAGTTGATCTTAACCTTAAATATAAGATATATTTTACATATTTATTGATTTTTATTAATTTATGCTCCCTCAACAATAAGAAGGAGAAAAAAATAATGGAATTGAAGAAGATGTTTAGAGTGTTTTACAAAATATATATCATATCAACTAATTTAACTAATTTTCATATTTTTATCAAATTAGGTAAATTTGATAGGAGAAGTAATTTAGTATCACTATCACATGGCTAACCCCATACGGATCCAGTTCCCTGCCTATCCAAAACACTATTTTATTTTATTTTTTTAACTTTTCTTTTTATAAATTGAATAGTATAATGGTTAGACAATCTAAAATAAAGATAATCTTATAACTAATATTTTTTTTAAAAAATAATTTTTTAATTTAAAAATCACAAAATTAAACAAATTAAATCTAGACCATCCAAATCACATATGGATAACCCAGAGAGGTCAATGCCCCCTATCTATCCAAAAGATAGATATGTAGAGAAAATGTTCCAACCTCATGCGCAGTCACCACTCAGCACTATCATATCATTAATCTCAGCACTATCATATCATTAATATGTTTATTTCACCTTGCATCGTATTATTAAAATCCAATGTGCTCCATACTAAAACTAGTGAAAAAGTTCAAAGTGCTTACTATAAATTCAAGAATATAAATTAAAAGTGTATACTACTATTATTTTAAAAACAAAAGCGGTTTAGAAAAAAGTGACATTCCATCCAATCCTTTATATAAAATATATTTATCTAATTTGATTAAAATAAAAAATTTGATTAAACTAGTGAATATGATCTGTATTTTCTAAAACATCATAGTAATTTTCCTTAGTTATCTCATTTTCTCTTTATTGATTATTATTGTGGAGGAAGCACCAATAGAGGAAAATTAGAAAAATATTGACACATATGAAAAATATATTTTATATTCAGGATATGATTAACTCCTAAAATATATCTTATATTAGGAATAGGGGGAGTACATAATTTTCATGTAACAATAACAAGAACTAACGTTATTGACTGTTGGGAAGAAAAAAATAACGTTATTAACCAGGAAAAGTGTACCCATATGCGTAATGTGTGGCAGGATAATGATTAATAAAACTTCGAGATTAAATAAGAAAATAATTAGTGGTACGTATTTAAGGAGTTTTGAAATTTTATAATATTAAAAATATTTATAAACTTTAATAGATATCCATTTGGATTTTATCACACAATCTCTCCCATCCAAAGGGTGTGACGGTGACACTTGGGCAATTAAGCCTAAAGCACTTGGCACAAAATTAATAGCTCTGGGAACAAAATTATTCCTATGGATTCAATATATAAAAGGAGTTTTCATCCCACAAATACTTTCAATCAAATAATTAGTTAAAGAGAATGTTTTGATAAACAAACACATTTTTTGATACAAAGGAATTAACCCATATTTTATAAATAAATAAGATTACTAATTAAAGAGACCTTGAGGGGGTATTGTTATGTAAAGCATGAATATTGTATAAATAATTAGTTAGGACTAAATACATGGCACTAGACTAATCCTATGAGGCCATTAGAATTAGTTAGGAGTTGGTTAGGACAACTAGGTTGTTATAATTGATTTGTATTGTTAAGTCGAAGGCTATACTCTATATAAAGGAGAGCCTAGGCTAAATGACTCATGTATGTTCAGATATTGTGTATGAATGGAATGAGCAACACAACCGTGTTGTTTCGAATGTGTCTT
This sequence comes from Acacia confusa, assembly GCA_037074495.1. Lineage (NCBI taxonomy): Eukaryota > Viridiplantae > Streptophyta > Magnoliopsida > Fabales > Fabaceae > Acacia > Acacia confusa. The sequence goes on from CM073511.1 coordinate 17,742,754, forward strand.
CTTCCCTAATCTCCTAATTCTCTACAACCTTCACAACAGTGGTATCAGAGCTGAGTCATCCTCGGTTCGCTTCTGTTACACTCTAAAGTTCTTGCTCACTTCTGGACCATTCTCCTCTTCTCAAGGTTCAGAATTGTTGACAAGAACCTATCAAGAAAATTGAAAAAGATTGACAAATTGTTCAAGAACTCCATATCAGCTTTGAGTTCTTAATGATCAGCCATTTCTATTAAATTTGTCTTTTCTGGGTTTACTAGAAATCCAAAGAAAGAGCAAGAATTTGACTCCTGCCTCTGTTCGTTCGACTCCTGTCTCTGTTCATTCGTCTCGGGCTCAATATTTGCGTCGGTAAGGCCACTGGGTAACTGCCAATTTTTTATTATAAACTTCCATTTGGTCTTGTTGGCAGGGTCTGAGCACTATGTGTAGTCACTGGGCCCACGTCTGCCTTCGACTCAGTCTAGGAATTCCCACACCGTTACCACCATCGCAACAATTCTGGTTCTCTAGATAATTGAAAGATTTCAAATTTTAAGTTCCCATTGATCTTGTCAGTGGATTCTATGTAATGTGTATCGTCGCTAGACTCTGCGCTCTACCACGTCGACGCCAGCCATAATCTGATATGCTTCTGGTTTGCCGTTCCCGATAATCATCGATTAGTTCTTCGTTGCTGGAGTAGTTGTGAATTCTAGTGGTTTCACACAAGACTGGATCTTTGGTGTCGATTGTGTGTGGTTCCTGGCGTCGATTTTTTTGATTTCTTGCTATGTCGTCAGTTTTGGGCAAGCCACACATATTCGTTAATTCTGGCCTTGCATTTCTGATTTTCATTACCGATAAACTATAGTCTGGTTTGGAAGCAGTTGCCGTCAACTATGCCATTATATGTTTGTTCGATTTTTTCTGTGGGTGTCCGTTAATCGCTAAATATTGGCACTTTTTTTGAGAATCTTGGCGTCACTCTATTTTTCAGAATTCTGGGTAATCATCGAATTGTAGCACTGATTCACGCCGTGATTTCAAAATTTGATTTCAGTCTCCAAGAGTCATCATTTCCGATAGTCGTCGACTAGTTCTCATATTGCATTGAACGTCCTGGTTTTTCTTTTACAGTCGAACCTACCCTCTCTGTTCGGGTTTCACTGGCATTTTGATTCTTATATCAATTGTCCTCTTACAGCGTTAAGTCTGGGTGAGTGTCCACTGTTGATTGGTTCTGGACGTTGTTCGGGATTGATAGATTCTGGTTATTCTTCCATTCTTCCGATAGTAATTACTCTGGTTCTCAATTGATTTTTGATCAGCTATCTCTGGGCAGTATGAACCAATTGAATTCTGGGATTTTTCGTCTTGAATATAATTTTTGTTCTCTGATTGACTGATTTGGTCTCTATTTCTGATTTGTGTCGACAATTTCTGAGCCCTTGTTTCTACATTCTGGGCAATCATTAGCAGCAACTTTTACACCTTGTATGTTTAATACAAGAGCCCAGCTTGCACCCATGGCTGATCCTAATGAAACCCGGTTTAAGGCAATTGAAGATACCCTCCAAAATCATGGAGATGCTTTGCAAAATATTGCTACACAATTGGCTACTCTTGTTGCACGGCAACCACCTGAACAACACCAAGTAGCAGAAGTAGACCGTGGCTTCCATGAGCGCCGTGAGTACCATAGGCAGCAAAATGATTATACACCTCCAACACGGTTGACCAAGTTTGATTTTCCCAAATTTCAACGTCAAAACATAGAGGGATGGCTTGATCAATGTGAGAAATACTTTGAGATTGATGGTACACCGGAAGCTTGGAAAGTTAGAATGGCAAGTGTTAACCTTGACGACAAAGGCTACTTATGGCATGAGTCTTATATGCATGAAGAACATGGGCGTAACATTACTTGGGCAGAATATCGCCTTGCTCTTCTAGCTCGATTTGGACCACCGTTCGAATCTCCTATGGCTGATTTCAAGCGCTTCTATCAAAAGGACTCCTTGGATGATTATAATGATGACTTTGACACATTGCAATGTAAGTTGCACCTCCGGGAAGACTATGCAATTCAGGCCTACATTGAGGGTCTTCATAGGGATTGTGCACATCAAGTACGACTCCAACGACCACGTACGTTGTTAGAAGCAAGGTGTATCGCCAAGATATATGAGTACAATCTTCAAGATGAATCCAACAATAAGGCTACACAACGTCGTGGGAATAATGACACTTTCGGTTCGTCGTCTAGTTGGAAGAACTCCACAAATCAATTGGGACCAATACCATGAATGGGGCAGCCTCACGTGCTAGCTTTCAGCCTAGGTCTACAGGATCTTATGCATCCTTCAACCGTAATACCACTACTGGATCTTCCACTCTCTCCACAGCTAGTACCGGTATGTCACAAGCAAAAGGGTCGACATCAGGTAAGGGTGAGGATTTTGATGAACTTAGGTAAAAGGGGCTTTGCTTCTATTGCCGCAATCCCTATTCTCAGAACCACATGTGCCCACAAAAGCAGAAACTACAACTTCAAATGATAGAATTGGATTCGGATGAAGTAGAGGAGGGTGAGGAAATACTAGAAGAGGACAATGTACCATTGCAAGGGCCTTCTATTGATAATGAGGAATGCTTCCAGATCTCACTTCATGAGATTCAAGAGAATGTGGGCATCGTTTCTATGAGGATTTCGGGGTATGTGGGTCATTGACCAGTGCAAATTCTAATTGCACAATGGGGCTTCACATGACTACCTTGATTATAAATTGGCTTGTCGATTGGGATGGAAAAGAAGTGCACAGTATGAAGGTGAAGTAGAGGTAGTGGGAGGAACTAAATTGATGATCTATGGTATTTGGAGGAGTTTCAAGTGGAAAATGCAAGGTAGGGACTTCACATTCGATTTGTGAGTCATGGAGATAAATACCTATGACATAGTTCTTGGATTGCATTGGTTACAGGAGGTTGTGCACCATGCCTCTTGGAACTATAATGATTTGTCCATGACGTTCAAGTATAAGGGGACTAGTTGTACCTTGAAACCTGCATCTGCATCTACTTGCAAGGTAACTCGAAGAATTAATGGTAATGCAACAAAGGGAGGTCAGCTTTTTATGTTGCAAACTTATAGTGAACTGGGAGCACAACCATATACATTGAAGAACAGTTCCAAGGAAGCTACAGGTGGCATTCAACAATTGTTAAAAGAATTTAGGGATGTTTTTGCTGAACCTCATTCATTACCACCTCTACGTGAAGGACATAACCATGCTATAACTTTGAGTGAAAATGCAGATCCGGTAAACCTACGCCCTTATTGTTATCCTTCCATTCAAAAGGATGAGATAGAGAGGTAAGTAAAGGGGTTGCTAGAAACAGGGGTCGTTCAAGAGAGTACCTCTCCTTTTGCATCTCCTATTGTATTGGTGAAAAAGAAAGATGGGTCGTGGCGTATGTGCATCGACTACAGGGGGCTTAATAAGGTCACAATTAAAAATAAATATCCAATTCCCTTGGTCGAAGAGTTATTGGATGAACTCAAGGAAGCTCAATGGTTCATGAAATTGGATCTTAGGGCTGGTTATCATTAGATTCGGATGGAGCCTTGTGATTCATTAAAGATAGCGTTTCGTACTCATTCTGGGCATTATGAATGACTAGTAATGCCATTTGGACTCACCAATGCTTCAACCACATTTCAAGATGCCATGAACTCTATTTTTAGAGAGCATTTGAGGAGGTTTGTGCTTGTCTTCTTTGATGACATTTTGGTCTATAGTTCTAGCATGTTTTTGCACCTTCAACATCTTAAGACCATTCTGGAAATTTTGAGACAACACCAATATTTTGTGAAAGAAAGCAAGTGCACCTTTGCAGCTACCACAGTAGAGTATTTGGGTTATATCATTGAGAATGGGGTTGTCTCCACGGACCCACAAAAGATAAAATCTATCCTAGAATGGCCTGAACCATCAATTATCAGACAACTTTGATCCTTTTTGGGCTTGGCCGGGTATTATAGACACTTTATTCAAGGATATGGGGTGTTAGCTAAGCCTTTGACTAATTTGTTGAAGAAAGATCAGTTCAAATGGACACTTGAAGCTGTTGCCACCTTCTAAAAATTGAAGGAAACATTGAGTTCAACACTTGTTCTTGCACTTTTAGATTTTTCTAAGCCTTTTGTGGTGAAAACTGATGCGTGTAGCACTGGAATTGGGGCTGTTCTTATGCAAGGAGGCCAGCCTTTAGCATTTTTCAGCAAGGGATTAGCACCTAGACATCATGCTTTGTCTATCTATGAGAAGGAATTGTTGGCTGTAGCGCATGCTATTGAGCATTGGCACCAATATCTAGAGGGAAGACACTTTATCATCAAAACAGATCAGCAAAGTTTGAAATATTTGCTAGACCAAAAGCTGAAGACTTCTTTCCAAATGTATTGGGTATCTAAGCTCATGGGATATGACTATGAGATTCAATACAAGAAGGGAAGTAATAACAATGTTGCTGATGCTCTCTCTAGAATGGAGAAAATGGAGGTATTTCAGATTTCTCTTTCAACATGTTCTGAAAATTTATTGCTGGAAATTCAAAATAGTTGGCAAACAGATTTAGAAGTGTTGGAATTGATTGACAACCTTAAAGCCAATAACGGAGTTGCTAGAAAATTTACTTGGCATCAAGAGTTGTTGCGAAGGGGAATCCGTTTAGTAGTGGGAAATGATTCCACAGTGAAGCACAAGATACTAGAATGGCTTCATGCTTCTTCTCAAGGGGGACACTCAGGGATACATCCTACATATCAAAGGGTTAAGACTCTTTTCTGGTGGAGGCACTTGTTTGATGATGTGAGGGACTTTATTAAACATTGTGATGTGTGTGCTAGATGCAAATATGAGACCGTAGCCTATCCGGGGTTGTTGCAACCGTTACCTATTCCTAGCAAGGTTTGGGAAAGCATTACTATGGACTTTATTGAAGGTCTTCCAAAATCTCATGGGAAAGATACCATTTGGGTGATTGTAGATCGCTTAAGCAAATATGGGCATTTTATTAGCCTCTCTCACCCATTTTCAGCTTTGACATTAGCTCAACAATTCATGGATAGTATCTACCGGTTACATAGGGCACCGATAGAGATTATTTCTGATCGTGACCCTATTTTGTTAAGTAATTTTTGGCAAGAGTTCCTCAAAGTACTCAAGGTGGATCAGAACTTATCTTCTTTATACCATCCACAAACGTATGGACAAACGGAGGTATTAAATAGATGCCTAGAGACTTATCTATGTTGCATGAGTTGGGAGCTTCCCAAGGAGTGAGCTAAATGGTTACCTATGGCCGAGTGGTGGTATAATACCTCTTATCACTCTTCTACTAGGTCTACTCCTCATGAGTTACTATATGGGCAGCCACCTCCATTGTATATACCCTATCTCCCTAGATCAGCAGTAGTTGAAGTGGTGGATAGATCATTTGTGGCGCGAGAACAAGCCTTGTTAGTGGCTAAACATAATCTCTCACATGCTATTAATATGATGAAACAAAGGGCTGATTCTTATAGAACAGATCGTGAGTTTCAAGAGGGTCAATGGGTGTTTCTGAAACTTCAATCCTATAGGCAAATTTCAGCAGCATCTAGGAGCAGTCAAAAATTAGCTCCAAGGTTTTTTGGACCCTATTGGATTAAGCAACGAGTAGGGACAGTCGCTTATAGATTGGACTTGCTTATAGAGACGCGCATTCATGATACATTCCACATTTCATTGCTGAAATTGTCCCCCTGATCCATCGGTCAAGGTTCGACATCCACCAGAAAATTGGCCGGAATTGCCAAGTTCTAAAGAACCTGATAAGATCTTGTAGCGAAGAGTGGGAAGGAGAAAAGGTAGGATTGTCACTGAAATCCTAGTTAAATGGAAGCAGCTACCAGAGGAGGAAGCATCTTGGGTGCTACTATATCAGTTCCAGCAGCAATTTCCCAGTTTTATTATAGCTGACCCTTCAGGACAAGGGACCTTGAGAGGGTATTGTTATGTAAAGCATGAATATTGTATAAATAATTAGTTAGGACTAAATACATGGCACTAGACTAATCCTATGAGGCCATTAGAGTTAGTTAGGAGTTGGTTAGGACAACTAGGTTGTTATAACTGATTTGTATTGTTAAGTCTAAGGCCATACTCTATATAAAGGAAGAGCCTAGGCTAAATGACTCATGTATGTTCAGATATTGTGTATGAATGGAATGAGCAACACAACAGTGTTGTTTCGAATGTGTCTTCTTCCTTAATCTCCTAATTCTCTACAACCTTCACAACATGTACACATTAGTTTTTATAAAAAGACGAAATTTATTGACGATACTAAGCCTCAATATATTAAAAGGTTTAGGGCCACCAAAAGAGAGCCACTAATAACACATTAGAAACAAGGAAGAGTTGAGCAATAAGAGAACTGGAGGGTGTTGCAGCATGTCTCTTAGAGGACATGGCCATCCAAGTGAACATTGAGGTTTGAAGCTTCTCATGGGAAGAGATAGCAGGTGCTAGAGAAGCAGAGGCGGATCAAGATAGTAGATTATTGGGGGCAAGTGCCTACCCTTAAATTTGGGGATTTTTTTTTTTTTAAAAAACTAATAATAATAAACATGTTTGAATGATTGCTCATCCTTATATTAAGTGTCCACCCTTAATACATCAACACTGCACTTCATAATCGAATGGGGGATGAATGATTGAAAGATCGTTTAGTGCCTTATATTAAAAAGATATATTTGATAGCATTGATAATAAGGGAACTATTATATAATTACAAAAAATAAGGTTTAGAAGAATGACATTATAATTATTTTTATTGTAATATACTTTTATTATTAAAACATATGTACTTGAACTTATTGTGTGCACACTCTTCATTGTGATTTATGTAACTATGTTTCTAACAGCCTTATTTTTCTAAATGACAAATTTGTAAAATAATTACCACTCTTATTACATCATTAGTATTCCTTGATTTCATGAATATTTTTTTGATATTTTATTCTTTTCTTGTTTATATTCTTCTGTTTTTTTTAATGGATCCCATTGATGCCCACCCTTAATAAATTTTCTAGATCTGTCAGGCCAGACGCAGAGAAGAATGAACAAACCCAAGCCCCAGCAAACACAAGTAGAGGAGTTGATTACCGAAGCAACGAACTTGCAATAACACACGAGCAGAAACCATACCCAAGCATGAAAGAACCAGACAAACAAATCGAAGATAGAAGAACACCGCCAAAAACAGAGGGGCGTAGCACTGTGTGAATGACCTCTAAGTGGCTGCGGATGAACTTAGAGGTCCGCATTATTATCATTCACAAGTGCGGATCGGAGCTTTTTGCCAAAACCCAGAATATAATCAAAAGGCTCATCTCGAGAACGCTTCCTTGTAATGACTGGGTCAAAAGATGCAAATATGTAACACCTGAGTCATAAGGAGTGGCCGGCATTGACAATTGATATAAAGAGGAGAGTGACCAGTAACCAGTCTCAAGCTGCAAAAGAAAGAAGGTTTGAGCAGCCTCCTGAAGTTCCAAGAAAAGGGATCACATATTGAACATGGGTGAAACTGAAGACGAGTGTCATGATTTGGCTTAAGTCTCTTCATGCCACAAGATATCCCATCGGTTATAGGTCTCTTTCGTTTCCTTGCAAGAACCAGACAATTGGACATTTCGGGGGTGGAGATTGAACTCTAAACCATCTACAACTAAAACCCGGGGATACAGAGCTTTTCGTTTCCGAACAAAGTATGATGGAGTAAGAGAAGAAAAGGTAAGCTCAAAGAGGCACCAACAGGATCATGAGACGAAGGAGTCCATGGTGCAGTCTTGCAGAAAAGCCTGAGACATCGCACACGAAGCATTAAAGCCCAAAATCTTAAGCCCAAGACCTCCATTAAAAAAATAAAAATCATTCGCCCACCGAATATGTCCAGTACATTGAAACGAAGGCCGCTGGAAGAGTGAAGTCACATTGAATCGAACTCAACAAACGAACCAAAGGTCTCACCAATACGCCGAGCCACCTCTTCAGTGTAATATTCAAGAGGAAGTCCAAAAATCTGTTTCTTGATTAAGGATCACCGAACGATAGCCCACATCAGGAAAGTGCACCACAAAATGATTAGAATGACACTACAAAATCTGAACTTCCTGCTTGAGATACCAAGGCAGATTAAAGAGGGATTGGAGCTTGCAAGGATGAATGCGATGCAAGGAACCAAGAATCTGCCGCCGACAATAATCTATATGACTGGAACTAGTCTTCGGCAATGCCATCAATTATAAGAAAGATGAGCAATAAACCATCGCAGAAAAAGAAAGCCGGGTAGAAACGACAAAGACCAGCAGCAAAAGATGATCAAAACAACAAGAGATCATAGATTGGAGAGATAGTGGCGATAAAGCAGAGAGAAAACTCTCACTTTCCGCCTCTGTACATATTAGTTATGAGTAGTACTTTTCAGGAATTTCATTTCTGGAGTTGTAAATAGAAATATACATTCCAATAAATATATATATATATATATATATATATATATATATATATATATATATAAACTCATATTTAATGAGTCTATCATGCTTTCACACAAAATAGTCACTTTTGGGATGGTTGTACGCCATCCCAAAGACACAATATCTTAACGGAATAATAAGTGTTAAAACTCGCAGTGGTGGCAGATGTACCAACCATAATCAAACAAGTTAGTGGTGGCAGATGTACCGACCATAATCAAACAAGTTGTACACGTACCAAACAAAAAACTTCAAACTTTGTTAATTCTAACTGAAAAGTTAACAATTTTTTAACTTCGCCCCAGTTTAACTACACACTTTCTAAAAAAATACTTCCTATGTTACGTTCTATAGATTGCTTCTAGAAGAATGATTTAATATCCACTATAAGTCACTTATAGCGCAATTAATATTTTTTTTACCAATTTTGGCGAAATAATTAATATTTAAATATGATTCACTGTATTTTTCTTACTCTTCCTTATTCAAAACCTCATTTAATATGTGTAAAGTTGAAAAAAAAATCAATTTATAAGCATTACTATTTTCTGAAAAATGGTTCTCACGGTGTGACGGTGTCATTACTAGTATTAGAGAAGAGAGTAAACTGATTGTACAAATGATTTTGATTCTAAAAGTATAACCTCACTTCACTCTATTACCCTAATTAATTTTCTTTTTAAACCATCCCCATATTTCTTTAAAATTTACTTCTATCCTAACCCTTTCACATAAACACACTCAATAATGCATGTCTACTTCGGATTTGATCACACCACCTCTCTCCCATGGGTATGCATGGGGTGACAATTCAGGAGGCCAAAAAAAAAAAAAAAAGAGGGTGCCACTGGAGCGATTAAGCAAAAAGTACGTACTTAGTATAAAAGTATTCGTACTGATGGTGTGTGTATAGAGTTTTCATCTAAAGATAGTTTCAATGAGGTGATTAATTAAAGATAATGTTTTAGAGAAACCAAGAAATATTTTATAACTTGTCAGATAATTTCAATCAAATTATTAATTAAAGAGAATATATCTAAGAAATCAACTCATATTTTATAAATAACTAATATAATTAATATAATTAATTTCTTTGATCTAAAGTTCATACTTTATTTTAAGAAATATAAAATAATATTTAAAATTGATTTATCATAAATGGAGGGAAAAATATTTAGGATATTCCTATGTAGTATAGAGAAAAACTTACCACGAGTGGCGGACCAAGAAATTTTAATGACGGGGAGCGAAACACTATATCATAAATTCAATGATTTGAAATACAATACACACTTAATATAGAAAAAGTTGAAAGAAATATATTATATAAATTAAAATTATTTCACTTAACTCTTACTATACGTATTTTTATATTATTAAACTCATCTATAATTGAATCCGTATTAAAATTCAAAACAATTTCTTTTTCAATGTATGTATCAAATAATCATCAAAAAATTAGTATTCTATTCTATTTTGAAGTATATTCTTAATTATCTTCATAGTAGAGAAAAACCTTTTAATAGTTGTTGAAGAAATTGGAAAAATGAGTACAAGTCTAATCTCTCTATTAATAAAAAGTAAATGATGGACTTTCCTGTTTTTACTAACTCTTAACATAATTCAGATATAGTTGATAAATCAATCAAATTTGGATGTTTAGGAATGTTAAACTCAAAATGTTATAACTCCATCTTCAAATGCAATTTTTTTTGTTATGTGAAATCCCTAAGATAAAATTTATCAATCAGTTTGAAAATATTATCATTGTTAAATAACTTGTACCTACTTCTTGGATCTAAAGTCATGCTCAAAGCAATTAATTCAATAGTATTATCATTAAATCTGTTATTTAATTCTTGCAATTGATAATTAATTGTAGCACAAAAGATATTTACCCTATAACATTTTTCAATAGAAAAATCATCTTGTTCATTTCGAGCATGAGTTCTCCTTCCAATATATTTTACTCTCACGTATAGAATGTCAATGTCATGTTTTATACAAAATTCTTGAACATAAACCAAAAAAGCATCACAACCTATCTCTCTTAATTTCTGAAGTAACTATTTTATAGTTGAAACCAGATATGAAACATTTTAAATATCTTAGGACTCTCATTGAAAAGCTTCACAAATGACTTCAATAATTTCCATAATTTATTTCATAAGGTGCAATATGATAACAAAATTAAAAGATGTCAATAATGAGTATACATTATTTACATCTCTATGATGTCATGTTGTCTTTTTGTCATTAGAAATGTTCTCAAAAACTTCACAAGTGGGATTATCTCAATCCTATTGCCATGTATTATTCCTTTACTTGTGAAAATATTTTTCTTACAAAAAATAATTATTTGAGCAAATGGTTTAACTAAGCTTAACTAAATCATTAGATAAAACCATAATTATAATAAATGAAAACGTTGACAACTCCTGTGTGTTTCGAAATGATCATCAAAACGAAGTTATTAAAAAACAAATTATGAAGTTGGGGAACATATATAGAAAATTCCTGCAAAAATGAAAGGCTAAACCGTAAGGGAAAATAAACATGATCCATTCCCCTTCTTTCTTTCTTTCTTTCTTTTTTTTTAAAAATTGGGGGGCCACCCTAACCCTCTTTAGTTTCGCCACTGCTTACCACTCTTGTCTTATTTATAAGTTCTTTTTAATTAAATTATACATATCAAGGAAAGATAGTTAGCTCAATGATTAAGGTAAACTTTCAACTTTGCTCTCATTTATAAATGTGTATCTTTCAATTCTTTTTTTTCTTTTTATTTTTATCGGTACAATTAATATAAACAAAATTGCTATAATCTCATTTATTACCTGAAAGAAAACTTATAAATAAAACTAAATTCTTTAGTCAAAAGTGACTAATAAATAGGATAAATTACATACTGTTATGAATATGCTTATTATGTGGATGTCCATTAACTCACGGTCTCCAAATATTACAAGATGACATGGGACCCACGCATAGTACCATACATAGTAATTTACTATTTGGTGGGATCCACATGCAATTATACAATCACGGATTGCTTCATGGGAGGATTCACGGGCGCATAGTAATATGGGTTTAAGGGAAAATTACACCAAATGACCCATATGTGAAAATTACAGTTAAAGACCCATTTTCCTTCTATAAATAGAGGGCTTCTGTAAACATTCAAGTTACACTGAAATAGAATCTTTCCTTACTCTCTCTCTCTATCTCTAGATTTTCTTGTTATTGTTCTTTACTTTTATCAGTTTTATATTACGTTATCAGCACGAAGACTCTACCAAGGTAAGATTTTATCACCATCTTCTTTACTATATGTTTATTTTATCTATCTGGGATAATCTTAACCATAATATGGAATTAAAGATATATTTTTACCAATTATTTTAAATATCGGGTTCTATGGTTAAGATTTGAGATTATTTACTATTTTACTACGGTAAATAGTAATTTACTATTCACAGTAAATTTACCCTTTTTCTAGTTATTTTACATTTTATTCATTTGACTCCTACTTGGAAGTCTATATTTAATCTTTCAGTAATTTTACCTTATTTACTATTTATAGTGAATAGTAATTTCTACTATTCAGGGTAATTTTACATTTTGTTTATTTTACTTCTACATGGAAGGTTTTACCTCCTACATTGATATCTAGATTTAATATTGTCTGTTTGCAGATATTGTCATTTTTACTGTTGCTAACATAACATTTATTGTTATTGTTATTATTATTCGTATTTTTAATTCATGTTTATTTTCTTTAATTAGTTTGAATCATATCAAACCTTTTAAAAATTGAGTTTGCGGTTCTTGACATCACCGGAAAGAACTATTTATCCTAGATGCTGGATGTGGAAATCCATCTGATTGCCCATGAGCTAGAAAACACAATTAAAGAAGGGAATGAGGAATCCAATCAGAAAAAGGCCACATCCATGATTTTGCTACGCCATCATTTGCATGATGATCTAAAGGTTGAATATTTGACTGTAAAAGACCCACTTGTTCTTTGGAACAATTTGAAGGAAAGATATGACTACTAGAAGATGGTCATTCTACCAAAAGCTCAATATAACTGGATTCATTTGCGTTTACAAGATTTTAAATCTGTAAGTGAATACAACTCAGCTATGTTCAGGATTACTTCTCAACTGAAATTATGTGGAGAGAACATTACTGATGAGGACATGCTAGAAAAAACTTTCTCCACATTCCATGCATCAAACTTGCTTCTGTAGCAGTAATATCGTGAGAAGGGTTTTAAAAGATATGCAGATTTAATATCTTGTCTATTAGTAGTTGAACAGAATAATGAGCTTTTATTAAAAAATCATGAATCACGTCCAACAGGTTCAATTCCATTCCCAGAAGTGAATGTAGTAACTAATGAATTTTCAAGTGGCCGAGGACGTGGACGTAAAGGTGGCTACAATCGTGGGCGTGGTCGTGGTCGTGGTCGTGGCCCAAATCATGGTGGATCAAATTCCCACCCTAAATCGGGAAAGTTTGACAAGAACCCCAGAAGGGAAACAAATGGAAATAACAAATATGCTGAAAATGCATGTTATCGTTGTGGTGTCAAAGGTCATTGGTCACGTACCTGCCGTACGCCAAGACATTTGGTTGACCTTTACCAAGAATCATTGAAAAATAATGGTAAAGGACCAAAGATTGAAGCAAATCATGTTGATAAGGCTGAGAATTCTGGGCATGAAAATGTTGAAATGGCTCATTTTGATGTTGCTGATTACTTAGTATAAATTATTTTTCATGTTTAGAATGGTCATGTTTTTAATAAGTTGAAACTTCCTTCCCATATATGTATTTCTTTTAATTATGTTTTATTTTTATTTTCATGTATCTATAATGAAGAATGAATCTTGTTGACAACGATCCTGAAGATTTGTGTCTCGTTGATAGCGCAACAATGCACAACATACTAAAAAATGACAAATATTTTTCTTCATTGGTAATGCGAGAAGCCAATGTTCAGACTATATCTGGTAGTATAAATTTGATTGAAGGCTCTGTAAGAGCTAATATTTTGTTACTTGAAGGAACAAAATTATGCATTGAAAATGCATTTTATTCTACCAAATCAAAAAGGAACTTGTTGAGTTTCAAAGATATCCGCAGAAATGGATATCATATTGAAACAACAACCAAAGATAATCAAGAATGTCTTGCTATCACAAACATAATTTTTGGTAGGAAATGCATATTAGAAAATTTTCCTGCTTTTTCTTCTAGTTTGTATTATACATTTATAAGCACAATTGAAACACATGCTATTGTAAACCAGAAGTTTACTAATACAGACCAGAAATCAGTCAATGCAAACTAGCAGTTTGCCAACGAAAACCAGAAGTTTACTCATGAATTTAATGTTTGGCATGACCGATTAGGCCATCCTGGGTCAACTCTGATGCGACAAATAATTGAAAATTGATGTGGACATACCTTGAAGTGTAGGCAAATACCACAGTCCTATGATTTCTTATGTGATGCATGTTTCAAGGGAAAGTTGATTATTCGACCTTCACCAAGCAAAGTAGGAGGTGAATCTCTTACATTTCTAGAACGAATACAGGGAGACATTTGTGGACCAATACATCCACCATGTGGACCATTTAGATATTTTATAGTCTTAATTGATGCATCAACCAAATTGTCACATGTTTGCTTATTATCTTCTCGTAACCTGGCATTTGCGAGATTACTTGCTCAATTGATTCGATTAAGAGCACATTGCCCTGATTATCCTATCAAGAAAATACGTCTTGATAATACTGGTGAATTTACTTCACAAGCTTTTAATGAATATTGTATGTCTCTTGGAATTGATGTTGAACATCTTGTAGCTCATGTTCATACGCAAAATGGACTTGCAGAATCTTTGATTAAATGATTGCAACTTATTGCAAGACCTTTACTTATGAGATGTAATTTACTGATTTCTGCTTGGGGCCATGCCATTTTGCATGCTGCAATGTTAATTCGCATCAGGCCTACTAGTTACCTAAAGGTTCCCCCTTACAAATGGTTTTTGGTCAAGAACCTAATATTTCCCATATAAGAATTTTTGGATGTGCAGTATATGTGCCAGTAGCACCACCACAACGCACTAAAATGGGTCCTCAAAGAAGGATGGGAATATATGTTGGGTATGAATCTCCTTCAATCATAAAATATCTAGAACCATCTACAGGAGATTTATTTACTGCACGATTTGCTGGGTGTCACTTTGATGAATCAGTCTTCCCAACATTAGAGGGAGAGAATAAGCAGCTGGGTAAAGAGATTAGCTGGAATGAATTATTATTGGCTCATTTTAATCCTCGTACAAAACAATGTGAATTAGAAGTTCAAAAGATAATTCATTTGTAGGATTTAGCTAATTGAATGCCAGAAGCATTCACTGACCCAAAGAGAGTGACAAAGTCACATGTTCCAGCTGCGAATGTTCCTATTCGAATTGATATCCCTGAAGGAAAACCTATTGTGAATGAATCCAAATCACGCCTGAAGCGTGGCAGACCTATCGGTTCTAAAGATAAAAATCCTCGAAAGAGAAAAGGAGCTAAAAATATAGATGGTCAAGTTGAGGATAATCAAGAAAAGTCAGTAGCTCCAGCAGAGCCATCTCTTGAAGAGTTATCTCCAGAAGAGAATGTTGCAGTCCCAGAAGAGACTCAGGTACCTGGAATGTATGAAAATAATGAGATCTCAATCAATTTTGTTATGAATGGTATCCGATGGGATCAAAATGATGTCAACGTTGACGACATCTTTGCTAATCATATAGCAAATGATGTAATGAATGATGAAGAGGATCATGAGCCTAAATCTATTAGAGAGTGTCAACAGCGAAAAGATTGGCCCTTATGGAAAGATGTTGTTAATGCAGAATTGAAATCACTGGAAAAACAAAAAGTATTTGGACCCGTAGTCCAAACACCTGAAGGTGTAAAGCCAGTTCGATACAAATGGGTTTTTGTAAGAAAAAGAAATGAAAAGGGTGAAATTGCAAGATATAAGGCACATCTTGTAGCCCAAGGATTTACACAAAGACCTGGTATTGATTATGAAGAAACCTATTCACCAGTAGTGGATTCGACTACTTTTCGTTATTTGATTAGCCTAGCAGTAAATGAAGGGCTTAATTTACATCTAATGGATGTAGTGACTGCATATTTATATGGATCACTTGATAGTGATATTTATATGAAAGTTCTTGAAGGACTAAAGGTGTCAGGAGCATCTAATTCAAATTCTCGGGAACAATACTCGATCAAATTAAATAAGTCCCTATATGGTTTAAAACAATCAGGGCACATGTGGTATAATCGTCTTAAGGAATATTTGTTGAAAGAATGGTATAAAAACGACCCAATATGCCCATGCATTTTTATGAAAGGATTGAGAAGCGAATTTGTTATAATTGCTATTCATGTTGATGATATCAACATTATTGGAACTCCTGAAGAGCTTTCAAAAGCAATTAATTGTTTGAAAAAAGAATTTGAAATGAAAGATTTGGGCAGAACAAAATTTTGCCTTGGACTACAAATCGAGTACCTAAAGGATGAGATCTTTGTATAGCAAGAAACTTATACAAAGAATATCCTAGAACGATTTTATATGGATAAATCACATCCATTATGTATTCCAATGGTAGTAAGGTCTTTGGATAAGGATCAAGATCCATTTCGATCTCAAATAATTAATGACAAAGGTGTAGAAGAACTACTTGGTTCAGAAGTACCATACCTAAGTGCTATTGGGGCACTAATGTATCTTGCTAATCATACACGACCCGATATATCGTTTGCTATTAATTTATTAGCAAGATATAGTTCTGCACCAACACAGAGGCATTGGAATGGTGTAAAGCAAATTCTTCGTTATCTCAGAGGTACAATGGATATGGGATTATACTACTCAAATGTATCGAAGCATGAACTGATTGGTTATGCAGATGCTGGATTTATGTCTGATCCACATGATGGAAAATCACAAACAGGCTATCTATTTACATGTGGAGGTGTAGCTATTTCATGGAGATCTATGAAACAGACTATAAGAGCCACTTCAGTTAATCATGCAGAAATTCGAGCAATGCATGAAGCAAGTCGGGAATGTGTATGGTTGAGATAATGCTGCATGTATTGTCCAACTCAAGGAGGGTTATATCAAGGGTGATAGAATGAAGCACATTTCACCAAAATTCTTCTATACTCGTGATCTTCAACAGAATAGTGAAATAGATATCCAGAAAATCAGTTCAAGTGAAAATCTAGCAGATTTATTTATTAAATCTCTTCCATGTACAACCTTTGAAAAGCTTGTTTGTGGTATTGGTCTGCAAAGATTCAGAGATCTCAACTGATATTGTCAACAGGGGGAGTCGATACACGTTGTACTCTTTTTCCCTTATCTAGGTTTTGTCCCACTAGGTTTTCCTAGAAAGGTTTTTAATGAGGCAGCACTCAACAATGTATCAATGAATGATGTACTCTTTTCTTTGGCTAGGTTTTTATCCCACTGGGTTTTTCCTAGTTAAAGTTTTTAACGAGGCACATTCATAAATGGACATCCAAGGGGGAGTGTTATGAATATACTTATTATGTGGATGTCCATTGACTCACGGTCTCCAAATATTACAAGATGACATGGGACCCACGCATAGTACTATGCATAGTAATTTACTATTTGGTGGGACCCATATGCAATTATACAATCACGGATTGCTTCACGGGAGGATTCACGGGCGCATAGTGATATGGGTTTAAGGGAAAATTACACCAAATGACCCATATATGAAAATTACAGTTAAAGACTCATTTTCCTTCTATAAATAGAGGGCTTATGTAAACATTCAAGTTACACTGAAATAGAATCTCTCCTTACTCTCTCTCTCTATCTCTAGATTTTCTTGTTATTGTTCTTTACTTTTATCAGTTCTATATTACATACTTTAGGCTGCCAACTTTATTCAATGAAAAAGAAAGATGATTTGGTGCGCATTTTCTCCTTTCACGTTGCATACGGTATTCGGTGACGACATTATTATACTATTCCCAATCCTCCTCTAATGAGGGCAACATATATAAAAGTATTGAAATCCCTAAATGAGTGAGACTAAAAACAAGAAAATTCAAGTAGATGAACAACAAGAGTTCTAATTATTTGAATTTATATATCATCACCAAAAAATCTCATATTCTATTCGTAAAGACCTAACTAAAAAGATGTTCGACAAACCACCGCAGAAAAAGAAAGCCGAGAAGAAACGACAAAGTTGTACGCATTAGTTATGGGTAGTACTTTTCAGGAATTTCCTGGAGTTGTAAATAGAAATATATATTAAGTATTAACTCTATTTTAATTTTTAAGGCCACCACCTATCTTCTATTGATACCACATTACTAATTGCGACTACTACCAGTCTGATTCAACTCGGTTTGGTGAAAAAAAAATTGGTCTGAAACAATACTGGGCAAACCAAATTAGACTGCCTTCTTGGGCTAGACTAGACTTCGAGCCAAGGCCTGAGATCCTTTGGTCTAGTCCAATTTGGACTGAACATTGTTTTTTTTAATTATTATTTTTATTATTGTTCATTATTGTTAGAGATTATTATAGATTTATAATTAGGTTTTAACATTTTGTGATGTGTTTTATATAATTATAGGTACTGATATGATCTTATTAGGTTCAAATAATTCCTTTTGAAGAAGACCAAAAAAAAAAAACCAAATAGGTCCTAGATTGGTCCAGGCCGTCCATTGGATCGGTTTGGTCCAACCCAAGTTTAGGCTGGTGTTAGAGCATACTGGATAGCTTGAGTTACTATCCAAACTACACCTCTAGTTAAGGCTAAACCTGTTTCGATTTGGTCCATGATAAACATAACAGTGCTAATATATCTTAACATAATACATGGTGCTAATGGGTATGTTTGGATTTGTTGGTTATGATTAGTTTTGATGATGTCTTATATAGATGCCATTAGTAAGAGCAAAAACAAAAATTTTATATCATATACATTGACTAATTGTTACATTTAATGTAGATTTGTTCATGTGGAGAAAGAACAAGAGAGGAGAAGAAAGAAAGAGTTGAATCAAGGGGAATGATCAAGAAAAGAGAAGAAAGAAAGAAAAACTTGCCAAATGGAATGAGAAAATCATCATACAAGTTTTTAGATTGATTCTTGAAGTCTCCATGATCAAATGGAAGCTGGAATGACTCAATTTGGAATTAAAATAAGCAAAATCGAGCTTTCAGGAAAATATGCATGAAAACTAGAGTTCTCACTTAAAAACTAGAGTTCTTAGAGCAAAACTCGAGTTCATTTTTCAAAACTCTAGTTGAGAACTCGAGTTCTCACTTAAGCACTCGAGTTCGTATTTATTCCAGTCACTCTGTTCACCTCTGTTTCACCTTCATTCTGGGCGATCTCTGGTAATTTGATGATATCTCTCAAACCAGACGTCGGATTGAGGTGAAACCAATTTTGAATGAAACTAGACATCCAATGCGTCACCTTGACAAAAATTCAAATCCAAAGAATATCAGATGAGAGAGCTATGAATTTCTGAAGTTGCACCATCTGTTACCGTCATACAGCAGACCAAGGTTCGCTAATTTAAGGATATCTCACAAACTACAAATTGGAATAGGCTGAAATCGGTGGCATATGAAATTAGACTCATATACCTTTTCAAAAACATAAAGATCACAGAAAACAAAGATCAAATGAGAGATATATGATTTTTTTGGAAGTTGAGAGTTTGTTCAGGATTGTGCAAAAACGTTGGTTCAAGAACATCTTTTATTAATCTGATCATAGTGCTCAACATACAATGAGTTTAGAGCTGATCCTTGTTGCATTGGAAAGAATACTTGAAGAGCTTTATGAGCATGGGTGGTTTGCCAAAATTGAAGTTATATCGAAGACGTTGTTACGCCTACTGGAATCTCCAATGTTCTTAAGTTCTTATGTTTTTCTCAAAGAACTTATGTTTTCAGCCTCTTGATTTCATAGCTTTGGAAAGACTTAATAGCTAGTTCTTAGTCAAGTTGAGAACTCGAGTTCTTGGGAGTAGAACTCAAGTTCGCGGCCTTTGCATCGCACAAACTCTTCAAAAATCCAAAAGGCTATGAGAACTAGAGTTCTTAAGTGATGAACTAGAGTTTAGAACTAGAGTTCTTGCTTGAAAACTAGAGTTCTTCACTTTAACATGCCACTGGGTCAAAGAAATTTTTGAGAACTAGAGTTCTTCATTCAAGAACTAGAGTTCTTGGTATAAGAACTCGAGTTCGCGAATTATGTCTCACTGAAATTCTTCAAACAAAAGAAGGGACTTTGAGAACTAGAGTTCATTGGTTAAGAATTAGAGTTCTTCATTCAAGAACTAGAGTTCTTGGAATGAGAACTCGAGTTCGCGAAATTTTGTCTCGTCCAGAAACATAAGAACTACAGTTCTTGAACAAGAACTAGAGTTCTTCATTTTGGAAACAACAAAGTTTCTTTGAAAACACAAGAACTAGAGTTCTTATTCAAGAACTAGAGTTCTTGAGGAAGAACTAGAGTTCTTCACAAGGAAAACCAATTAAACCTTTTTGAAAAGCACAAGAACTAGAGTTCTTGGAAAAGAACTAGAGTTCTTCTTTAAGAATTCAAGTTCCTTTGAAAATCAGTTTGCGAGCAGAACATAGAACTAGAGTTCTTACCATAAGAACTAGAGTTCTTGTAAGTAAAAATCGCGAATCATTTCCTAGAACTCTCTAAATGATTTGAACTTAAGCTGATACTTTCCAGATTGATTAATAATCATTTATAAATCATTTTCAACTTGTTTACTAGTGATTTCAAGGTTTAAAATGAAGCATTGATTGAAAAGCGACATAAAGCAAATGCTCATGTCACAGCGTCACAGGCATTTATTGTGTAGCAGCAAAAACAGAGCAACATTCAATACTGCAATAGAACAAAACATTCTTCCAAGACATACTCCAGCTATCAAGTATAATCAACGGATATTCAACGAAGCGAGTAGGAGATGAAACTGATGAATCCAATGAAGCACTTCACGAAACAAGTAATGACAAGTCTAACGGCTATATTTCAACAGCTACTTCCAACGGATATCCAACGGTCATATTCTACTGGAAGAATGCTTAATAGTGGAATGCTCTTCATCAACTACAAAAAGGAGAATCATTCAAAATAGAAGAAGAGACGAGAGACACGAGACTACAACTGCATCATCAAAATGTCTACTCTGACATTCATAGCACTTACTCTCCGAATATCTCAATGATTGTTTAATTACCTTAGAGAGTAAGATTATTTGTAATGTACTTCAGTGCTTATCTTATCCACTTTTGAAAGGGAAGATTCATTGTAAATTAGTTTATCTGAGAGTTACTCAAGATTGGGTAATCTTGAGTGGGAACAGTTCATATCCTTACAGTGTATAAGGGGGAATATCTCAGTTAGAGATTTGGCCTCACAAGTGCCAGGTAAACTTGTGGGTTGTAAAGGCTTCTCTTGTGTCTGGATTAAACAAGAAGATATAGTGGATTGAAATCTCAAGTGGAGCTTGGGATTGGATGTAGGTTAAGGATTCAATAGAACCAGGATAAATCATAGTTTGTATATTCTCTTCTCTAAACTTTTATTTTCCTAGCATATATACTTGAATGGTTGACAAGTGCTTTATAGATTATTATTGTCATACGAATTATTTTCAATAAGTTGCGAAAAGATTTTCAAAGTTATCAAAAGTTTGTTTTTGGACACCCAATTCACCCCCCTCTTGGGTGACAGCCAGGCCTAACAGGATTAGTGGAAGAACTGGTTTTATATCAATTTACTTTTACAAACTTAAAATTAGGTAAAAGTTAAATTTTCTAATATGATTTATGTTTGGATTGACTTATTTTTTTGGGTTAAATACCATTGTTGCTATGAAAATTTAGTCTAGGGAGCACTGGTCACCTGAAAGTTTTTTTGGTCTCATTTTTGCCCTAGAAGTTTAAAAATCTAGTAATCTTTCCTATCCGTTAATCTTGACTGTTAAATTGTTACTCTTCTTTATAAATTTCCATGGGAAAATTGATCCTAAATAAAACTTCAAGGGAAAATTTAATCATAAAAAAAAAACTTCTAGGGCATATAATTTGGTACATTTTATTAACTTTCGGGACAAAAATGAGACCAAAAAAATTTCTGAGTAATTAGAGCTCCTTAGACTAAACTTTCATGGCAAAAATGATATTTAACCTTATTTTTTTATAAAAAAAAGGTCAATAATTGACAAAATAAAATTTATTTGGATGAGTAATAAAAAAACAAATTTACATGTAAAATAACTAAAAACGATGTTTGTGTGTGTGTATTCCAACTTATTGTGTATATATATAATTTTATAAGTTTAAGAAAAATAATAAATTAAAATAAAAATTATAAAATAAGAGTTAATATATTATTAGACAAAATCTATAATTATTAAGTATTAACAAACATTTAATTAGATGCATTGAATAAATAAAAATATAAATATATGTAAGCATACACTTAAAAATATAAGTTGGTGCTTTTTTTTTGAAAAAATATTTCAAGGTACTAAGTGATACTAAAAAGATACTTTAAAATACTGAATAGTACTGAAAAATACGTCGTGATCTTGAAAAATTATTTTAGCATCTTAAAAAAAATATTTCGGAGTATTGACTAGTACTAAAAAGGTACTTTAGGATATTTAATGGTACTTAAAAAAATATCTCATAATCTTGAAAAGTTATTTTAGGATCTTGAAAAAATATTTTAGGGTACTGACTGGTATTAAAAGTATACTACAAGATATTTTTCAAGATCATGAAGTATTTTTTCAATATTGTTAAATATCTTGAAGTATCATTTTAGTATTGTTCAATACCTGAAATATTTGTTCACAAGAAGAAGAAGAAGAAGGAGAAGAACCAGCTTGTGTTTTGTGCCAAAACGATGTCGTTCTGCTACAAAGGATGGCAATGGATATTAACTTCAAAGGATAGAGGCCAGATCCCCACTTTAAAAGGGCAAAAAAAGTGTGTCAGTTCAGCTATTAAGCACTTGGTACAAAATTATTCCTAGTGATTGTGGGTGTATAGAGTTTTCATCCAAAGATAATTTCAATAAGATGATTAATTAAAGAGAATGTTTTAGAGAAACTAACACATTTTATAACTTGTCGGATAATTTCAATCAAATGATTATTTAAAGAGAATATTTCTGAGAAACCAATTCATATTTTATAAATAAACAATATAATTAGTTTCTTTGATCAAAACTTAATATAGTATTTTAAGAAATATTAAATCATTTTTAAAATTGATTTATCATAAATGGCAAGAAAAATTTAGGATATTCCTATGTAGCATAAAGAAATACTTACATACTTTAGGAGTGTCAACTCTGTCCAATGAAAGCACAATAACTCATATCATTTTAATCCTTGTTGGTTACTGACTTATATGAAAAAAATTCAATTTTTTTTAAAGAATAATAAACATATTAATTTGAAAAAAAATGATTAGCCAATACTATTCTTAAAACCAAAATAAAAATTGAATTTTTTTCATGAGTCACTAGCCTTCAGGACTAAAATGTTATGAATTGCTATGTTTTCATTTAATAAAGTCCATAGGACGTGACACTCTTAAAGTTTATAATTATTTCTCCATAGTAGAGGGCCCTAAAGTTTGTAAGTATTTCTTCATAGTAGATGGCTGAACGTGCCAGATGACGAGAGGAGAGATTTTTAACATGGTGATTTCCTTCTTATTTAGGGATTTTTCTCTAGAACGTATAATAGGTGATTTCCACTCTTTTTTATATTATTATTTGGTATCAGGTTTGGGGTTTTTGATTTCTCATCCCAACAGTGTCTCCTTTAGGAATCAAATTTGAGATAAAGACGGATTTATTAGGCTTTACACTAGCTATTAGACGAACTCTGTGTTAGTAAGTAATTTCCACTCTATCACGACATAATTTACTCTTTCCATTTCCCTCCATCCCCTCAAACCAAATAGCCCTAGGGCTAATTATTTTTTAGGGGAGGGGATGGAGGATAATGGATAGAAAGAAAAGGTATATGGTTACTTTGTTGTTTGGTTGGTAGGGAGGAGTTTTTAATGATCACTTGTTTTGTTAAGAGGGGATGAGAGGGGAGGAATAATAGCAATTTATCATTCTACTCTATCATGTTTATTCATATGGTATATAAATTAATTTACATCTTATCTAAGTAATATTAACAACATTTTTATTTATGATATATATATGTGTGTATTAAATTTAATTATATAATAATATATTTTTTTAACTATAATAATATATTTTTTATTTATAATAACATATTTTCATTTTAAATTAATTTCACAATAATGTATTCTTACTATAAGAATATATTTTTAAAATTTTATAAAAATAATATATTTTCATTATAATAATATTTTTATTTAAAATTATATTAAAAAATTTCATCATTGAAATGATTTTTTATTTATGAACATTTATTTTTATTTTAAATAAATTTTATAATAATGTTTTAAAATTAAAAATAAATTTTTGTAAATTTTATTTCATAATAGTATTTTTAATGATAAAAATATTTTTTTATTCAAATTAATTTAGTAATAATATTTTGTAATATAAATTTGTATTATTAAATGTTATGATTAGAATAATTTTTTATTCATAAATATATATATTTTTACATTAAATTATTGTTTTAATAATATTTTTTTAATTATAATGATTTTCTTATAATAAAATACTGGGAAAATGATGTTTAAATACCATTTAAATTTTCAAAACCCAAAATGTCTGTTAAAAAATTAAAAGCATGTAGGGCTGATGGGGAGTAATATGAGATTTTGAAATTTGAGTGTTTTTACTAAAGTACCCCTCATCTCTTCTTGATCTTCACGGCCTCTCTCTCTCTCTCTATTTTCACTCTCACCTATGCCTTTCTTTCCTCACCTGTGACCGTTTCCGCCTTCTGCATTGCCAAAGAGTTCTTTCATAACCACCAAAAACGTTGTGACTATGAGTTTGGAGACTGAAGCTTAGAGCTACGACTATGAGTTTGGAAACCGAAGCTTAAAGCACCATGACAATTCAAACCAAAGAGCTTCTTCAACCAAAGAAAATGACGTTTAATAATTTAATTGCTCTTTTAATCCATTATTCAAATCAATCTTTCTTGTTGTCCTGAACCTATGTAGTTGAAATTGGGTTCCTATGGCCATGTATGATTCAACCTAAATCTCTTGTTGAGTTTGAAATCATATAGTAATGAAGTAATTGACAATATTTTGGTGAAAGGGACAAGAATTATAACACACTTACTAGTAGAATGTGGTGGTTATTTGGGATGGATTCCATTGTTTGAAGGGGAAGGAAGGAGAGATGAAGAAGAAGGTGAATAGTAAACCTAGCATTTCATATAAATCACAATGGGATTAACAAATTTATGAATGAGTTTAACAAGTCTTGTAATGTGTTTAACAAGTTCATTCGTCAGATGAAAAACATGTCACTTTAGTAAACCTAGCATCTAAGTACTATAAACAAAAATTGTAATGAAATTAATAAGTTCATCAATGAGTTTAACAAATCTTGTAATGGGTTTAACAAGTTCATTCATCAAGTGAAAAACATGTCACTTAGATAAACCTAACATCTGAACACTATGAAAAAAGTTGTAATGGGACTAACAAGTCCATCAATGAGTTTAACAAGTCTTATAATGAGTTTAACTAGTATACATAACTTGTTAATGTGGAGAATGAACCTGTTAAACCATAACTGACAACTGCACTATTGGCATTTACAAAAAAAAAAAAACAGATTTGGTATTAACAAGTTCATTATGGCTTTTATTATTGGTGACAATGTAATTAAAGTTATGTATATGGGAAGTATCATGTTCTATAATATGGAGAATAAACTTATTAACCCCATTAAAATAGTTGTGAAACATATTTATGAACTTGTTAATTTCATTACAAGTTTTGTCGACACTACTCATATGTTGTTTCACTAGAGTAACATGTTTTTCACCTGACGAATGAACTTGTTAAACCTATTAAAAGAGTTGTGAAACCCATTCATGAACTTATTAACTCTATTATGAACTTTGTTCATACTACCTAGATTGGGAACCCACTCCGATATGTTTTAACTTGAGTAATAAACTTGTTAAACCAATTACAAGTTTGCGAAACCCATTCATGAACTTGTTAATCCTATTAAGAATTTTGTTGATAATGGTCAGGTTTTAGGGACCCACACTAATGGTAACAATGCCACAACCACATCCCAAATACCTTAATAATCCCTTACTCTCACTACCGTTCATGCTAGTATGTGATGAATTAAAGACACCCTTGCCAATTTGTGGATGACGACACCAAGTGTAAGTGTTAGAGGAAGAAGTTGGAGCCCGTTTTCAGTAATCCCAACACTTCTTTCTACCACTCTTCATCATTATTTGCCTTTCCCTCTTCATCTTCCTCTTTATGATTCTTCTGATCTTCCTCCACATTCACTAGAATCGAACCTCCGACAAGCCTTGTACTATAGCCAACTAAAGCTTTGGTGTGATTCCATTGGTCTCCAAGGAGATCATGGAGGTTGAAGCCTTAGATCTTTTTGATGTTCAAGAGAAAAAGATTAAGGTTGAAGGTCGTGATCGAAGGAGGATTTTTCAGGGATAAAGTTGGTGTTCTTCATTACATAAGTTGAAGGGCAATTTAGACTTTTCTTCAAAATTTCCATATCCCTGATTGCCCCTTATCCCTTCACTGTCTTTTCACAAATTTAATGGGATTCTTTAAGTATAGGAATATTCAGATGGTATTTAAGTGTTATTTTCGCTAAAACATTTTAATAATAATTATATTTTATTTATCATAATATTTTTCATCATGGGCTTATTGGAACATCACATAAGTTATAATAGTAAAATGGTCCAAAATTTTGGCTTCCTTCTAAAACCATGAATTAAAAGGGGAACTAAAATATGAGTGTTAGAGCCTTGTAAGGAAAGGAATATAAATTTTTGAATCCCCTCCCTTCCAAAATAAGAGGAGGCTTATTTTCTCTACTCTTCCACCCTCCTCCAACCAAACTAGCCTCTAAGGGTCTGTTTGGTTTGAGGGGATCGAAGGGGAGGGGAGGAGGATAGAGGGATTTTAGCCCCCTTCCCTTGTTTGGCTGATCATATTTTCTAGGAGGGGAGGTGAAATTTTTTAAAATTTCTCTCCCTCTCACCTCAAAAGCCTTCCCCCCAAATCGGATGGATTAGGAGGGATTATAAAAATTGGTGTCCTGATGGACTAAAATGCCCCTATACTTTTTTTATTATTCCAAAGATATCCCATACCTTTTTTATTAACTCGATGCACTGCTAGAGTCGCGACAAGCCCCTAAATATGTTATCCATGTTCAAGGATACTGCAGTATCAAAAGCTAGAGCAGAATCTTTAAATCTTTTGCATGAAGACCTAGAAATACTGGGATTAGCAGAGACATTCGATGATCTGGCTCGAGAAGGACACGTTGCCATATCTCCTATGGAAATTCAGGCCTACAAGTTGGAGTTGCAGCCCCAAAAATGGAATGCTCGTCAGTGAATTATTTCTGCTGACTTAGAATGGGTTGGTTGCAAACAAATGAATTTTACTCACTCCTATTATGGGGGCGAATTATTCTTGGGTAACATTCTCATTTAAGTATGGAGTTTAAGGTTGTTCAGGGAAGACAATTTGGGAGAAATGCCTATACTTGGTGATAGTGAGAGCAGTTCCCTTGGCCGACAAAGGGTGACACCATAACGTGTTTACTGCGTTCATTATCTGCCGATAACAGTAACAAACTGTCGGGGTTTTCTCAAAGATTAAAAAAATCCCTCTGCTTGGAGACATCTGATATTTAAAGCTGTAGTCTAGTAAGTACTTGGTAGTTGTTACTGTCTGAAAGTTTCGTAGCAGTAAATTTTGCTTTTGTGTTGCTTGTGTACACAATTTGGTCTGGTTTTCATGTAGTAGTAGCATTAACCTATAAGATAAAACAAGGCTTCATTGTGATTTACATGACTCATTTGTTCGCAAAAGATGATAACGTTGAAGGTGTAAACTGTAAAGTGTAATACCCTAAAATTTATATTTCTCCAAAAGAACCATATTTTGGCAAATAATACCTATTAAAATAGGAGAGTATGTTGTCTCTAAATTTTTAATTGATTTATTATCATTTTTAGGGGAATTTTCTTTGGATTCTAATAAATCCAAATTCAATTTCCTAAATCTTATTAAGGATCGTAAAATATCCGAAGATTATCATAATTTAGCATAATCTTAATTATACCATTTCAGCAATTAAAATCATCAAATGATGATAAAATCAATTAGAGGAAGTTAGTAACAATTATTGGGCAAATGAAATTGCAATAATTGAGATACTTTAATAAGTTTTGGAATTAGTTCATAATTAATTTATAAAGGTCATAATTAAGGATCAAATGATATTTAGAAGCTGAGATTAAATTAGAAACTTGTCAAATTTTGGTAAGTAAGCCTAGTAACCCCTAAAACACTGTATTGGAGATTAACATGGGATTTAACCAATTATTCCTAATTAATCTCTATGGAACGAAAATTATTGTTTAATGGTGAATAAAAAGAAGAATTAAATTATATTAACCATAAATCCTGAATTTAAGTGGACCAATGAGAGAATTTCCCTCTTAAAATTGTGAGAACATTAAAAATGTAATTGAATAAGTAAAACAAGAGGGAGGAGACGGTTTTCAAGAAGGAAGAAGGGAAAGAAATAACACATAAGTCAAACAAAGTAGTGTGAGGAAGAAGCTTGAACAACTTGGAGAGCAAGTTGTGTGTCTTGGTGAGCAAGTTTTTCATTAATTAAGTAAAAGTAGATGAAAACCTATAGGAATTAAATCATATCTTGAAATATTGGAACTAAGTATTACATGTAAATACATATTTGGAATCAGTGGATTAAGAGCTTCAACTTGGCTATTCCCAAAGTTATTTTCGGTTACTTTTAAGATTCATACCTAAGTGTTTTGGGAATTAAAAATCACCATAAATCTAATCACAAAATTAGGATTTCAAAAGTGAAATTGGATTTTGAATTTAAACACCAACTTACACCTAAACTAAATTAGGATTTGGGATTTATTGAGTTAACTTAATGAAGAAAAGGCTTTTCTTGGGGACAAAGAAAACCAATTCTAGAAGAAAGGAGGGGGGGACGGTTGGCATAGGTGGAGGGACAAGATTAAGTCTTCCTCACCAAGAAAAATCTGATGGCTACATGCAAGAGGGAAGAACTACAAGAATGCCACTCCTTTTGCCTATAAATAGAGAACCTTGGTAGCACATTCTCCACACCAATCCACCAAGCCACAACCGAAATTTTAGAGTGTGTGGGAGAGAGTGAAAGAGCTTCAAGAAGTAGGAAGCAAGGTTCTTCAAGAGGTAAGAGAGTTTTTAGTTCACAAGTTCAAGTTCTTAGTTATGAAGTAGAAATGCTAGAAATGTTGTTTTGATCTTCAATCTTCCAAATATAGTTTTATTTTCATGTTTTTATGGGTTCCACTGTCTTTATTTTGAAAATTTGATGAAGAAGAAGTTATAGCAAAATCTTTGGAAGATTAGGATCAAAATAGCGAAGCTCTGGCGAAATTTCATCGATTAGCGATTCCTGGAGTCAGAGGTAAAAACGCCAGTATTTTATGAAGAAGATGATGTTCAAAAATTCTGAGAAATTTCATGGCGAAAGTAGACATCTAGGGCTTTCTAAATCTATAAAGAGTGTGTGATTTGAAGCTCTGTGCAAAAAGATAAAAATCTCAGAAGTTAGGTTATGTTTTCTGTGCGAAATTCTGAGCAGCAGTTTGAAATGATTAAACTGGGAATTTTCCATGAGTTATGGGTAAGTTCCAGTATTTTTCCTCGAAAGTATACTTCTCAAGGATTCCGGGAAATTTTACAGATCCTTGGTTCGATTTTTCTAGAATTAGTTATGATTTTTCGAAGTTAGGCGAAATTCTGCCCAGAAATGCTGGATCAGCGTTTTTTTCCGAAAATTAGGGAATAAATTGGGAAATAAATCCACCAGGGGTAAAATGGTCTTATATAGCCAAGATATCTCTTGGAATAATGTTTATGAATTAATAGAAACAATATTATCCTTATAGGATATCCCTGAATACGTTTTGACCAACTGTCGCACCGTTTTCCGCCAGAAATACCGTCAAACGTCAACGAATGTACGTTCGCGTACTGGTAACTTTAACTCTGATATTTACAGTATGTGTATATGTGGTATGTGTGTTGTATGCATGTTGTGATGTGATGTTTGAATACATGTTGTTAAAGGATAACTGTACATCTGCATGCACTGGGAGTGATATATCTGTTTTCACTGGGAGTGGTATATTTCGCTGGGAGCGGTACATTTGCATTCACTGGGAGTGACATAGTTGGTGACATGTTTGGAAGTGTTTCATTTGCTGTGATTTTGTACCGAATATGTAAATATGAGGTTAACCGTTACCTGGGGTCCGTATGCATGGGACTTCAGCTCTTAACATAGCATCAAGCTCAGGAGAACCAAGAACGGAGGACAAGGGGAAGTGCAAACAGGACGCATAGAAGACCCGGCTGAAGACTTCCTTTTGATGTTCCGGCGGAAGCCTTCCTTTTATTGTTGAACATTACTTTTGAAATACTCGGTATGATGTACCGCTATTGTATCCAGCCAGACTTACGGCATTTTGAAATACAAGTATCAGTTACTCTTCCGCTCAAATGATCTACTCTGATGATTTTAAATGATTTTTGATGAAAAAATAATATTCTGCTTTTGAAAATTTGGGATGTTACATAAAGCGATTGATTCCGAGTCATTGTGATTTACATGACTCGTTTGTTTGCAAAAGATGATGACGTTGAAGGTGTAAACTGTAAAGCGATTGATTCCGAGTCATTTTGTAATACCCCATATTATTATTATTATTGTTTTAATAATAATAATAATAATAATATAGTATTAGTTTAATTTTATTAGTTTAGATTAATTTGATTAGTTTGTTAGTTTAGATAGATTTGATTTTATTAAGTATAGGTTGACTGATTTAATAGAATTTAATAATGTGTGTATTTTTTTATGATTTTTTTAAAACAAACAAATACTTATCTCTATATACAGTATATATATATATATATATATATATATATAAAATAAACTGTGCTATTAATCAAAATAAAAATTATTCAAACTTGTATATATCCTATATAATCGTAACAAGCTTTTATCCCGCAAGGATATTTTATGAATATAAGAACATATATGTATGTGTGATATAATTTTTTAAAAAAATAGTTGTACCATTTATTGATATAAAAATATTTAAATTTGTATATATCTTGTATAATAATAATAAATATTTTTATTCAACCAATATATTATATAACTATAAAAATATAATGGGCAGATTCATTCTTCTATTTCGTGAAAAACCTTGGAATGTAACAAGACAAAATCTATAATTATTTATTCATTGTCAATAACTAAAGAGCCCAAAGCTCAGCTCATAACTAAACCCTAAGAGCCTAATTATAAGTTAGGTTTAGCCGCCTAACTTTAGTCATCGCTCATTAGCTCTCTCTCTCTGAAAAATTCCTTGCGGCAGAGTTTCTCTCTAGAAGCTTAGTTGACACAGAGACCAGGTAATCCTAATTCCTAAGAATTAATTGTTGGTAGCGTTAGAACGTTGATTGGAATTGACTGATTGTAATCCTAATCCCTAAGACAATAGGAATTAATAGATGGCAGTGTTAGAGTGTTGTTTGTAATCCTAATCCCTAGACTAATAAGAGACCCTTTGTTTACAGATTGCATGTTCTTTAATCCGAAACTCATGTAATTGCTCACTGCTCTCTGTGAATTTTTTTTATCTTCTTCCTTCCTGTACGTCTATGCGTCCTTTGTTCTAATTGATCCTCTTATTTTGCCATCCGTACAGACATATGTGAATGTATATTAATTTAACCCCTTGAATCGCGTGCCTGAATGATGACCGAGGTGATGACTTCCGGCTTTGTCTGTAGTGCGTTTCCTCAATGCCTTTATAGATGTGTGTGTGTGTGTGTGTGTGTGTGTGTGTGTGTATCACAAATATATAAACATATATGACCCCCTTCGTTTTGTTTTTATTCTCTGTACAACGGTTTTTGCGCAAAGTCGTGAGAATTGAATTCATGTGAATGGGTACTTCTTGTTTTCATCAATGTATATATATTTATATTTATATAAATATATATATATATATATATTTATATATAAATATATATATATATATATATATATATATATATATATATTTATATAGACACACACACACATATAATAAAATATATATACAACTTTTCACTTTGCAATGCAAGTTGCCTTTGTACCTCTGGACAATTGTGCAGTAAAAGAATATTTGCTTATATATATATATATATATATATATATATAGCTAGGGTTTCAATTATAAAATTTTATAATGCATCTAAACTATTTAAAATAATTTAATAGTAGGAGGATAACTTTGGGATGGTACCTTCTAAAGTGATGAATACATGCTCTTAAGGCTTTATGCCTTCGAAAAATTATTTGATGTGAAATGATATATTCGTTCTTCCCAAAGTGGTGCCTGACAGGATATCCGGGGCACTAGTAGCAACTTTGGGAAGAGGTGTGCACACTAGGAAGAAAATGAATTATGGCCAAATTGATGATTTGTGACTGGCAGGTTTCCGGGTCACAGGGTAGATTGGCAGGATATCCGGGTCTACCATGGTTCTCTTCCCACTAAACAGAATGGCAGGGTTTCCCGGGTCTAAATAAATTTAAAAAGATAATTATTAATTTAGTTGCAATCACCACATGATCACATATATTTTATAATTATTTTATTTTATTTAAATTTATTTATTTATTTTTTTACTTACTTATTTTATTTTATTTTATATTACCTTTACCTAATTAGGATTATCAGCGTTTGCTAATGTTTGAATTTTTGGGCTGCAATGATCCTTTGGGGGAGCAAAATTTCAGTGAAACAGGTGCCAAGGGTTGGGGCTAGCATAAAAGGTGAGAAAGACGTCAAATTTTAATTTTGATTTCATTTAATTATTTTATTTTATTTTGTTTTGGTTTTACGTAAAACATTTCTATTTAGATTTAGATTTATTTAATGTAGTTTGTAGCCTTGCATTTGTCCCATACAAGTGCGGCGGTGACACTCCCCGAAGTTGACTATTTTGGGTTTTAGTTATTATTTATGAAAACCAGCAAAAATTTATGTTTTATAATTGCTGTAAATTCGAGGGTGTTACACATTTCAATTGTGGAAAGGACGAAAGTAAAATCCAGAGAGGATGGGCATACAATTTCTGGAAGCTTAAGTGCATATGCAGATAATAAAATCAGAAATTTCAATTCATATAGGAAATTCAAGTACAGTTGTGAACGCCAATAACCCCGGGCATTAGTGGTATAGTCTGGATGGGCATATGCAGAGAGGATGGACGAAAGTTAGATCCAGAGAGGATAGGCATACAATTTCTAGAAACTTAGGTGCATATGCAGATAATAAAATCAAAAATTTCAATTCATATCGAAAATTCAAGTACAGTTGTGAACGCCAATAACCTCGGGCATTCGTGGTATAGTCTGGAATGTTAGTCCTCTATGGGTTTTGATGATAATAATCAATTGTGAAATCAACAATGAAGAGTTGTCTCAAGAAGTTGAAAACTTGTAGATTAAGGCAATACTTGAGTATTGGTAGGAAAACTCGAGTATTGAGATTTAAAATAACAGCTCAATGCACTTAACTTAGGTCAATACCGCAGTATTCAAATGAATACTCGAGTATTGAGAGTTACAGAGAGCATCCCAAGTTTTACATTAAGGGAAAACTCGAATATTGACATGAAAACTCGAGTTTCGGCCTATATGACTCTTCAAACAATTTTAATCTGAAACTAGAAAACCTTAGTTTGGAAAACCACGATTTTGAGAACTATGGTTTGTAATTTGAAAAGACAGTTTTCCAACTTGGCTCCAGAATTTAAATGTTTTATGAAAACTTGAGTATCACTGGAATACTCAAGTATTGGGCCAATCAAAGAGGTTCTTAAAATTGAATTAGTAATAAACCTTGGTATTGAAAACCACAGTTTAACATTTACACAACCAAGTTTAGAGTTTCAAAACTAAGGTGGAAACTCGAATATAGAAACTGAAACTCGAGTATTGAGCCATACAGAGAGCATTCAAGTTATCTAAGCCTTCAATACTCCAGTATAGAGAGAAAGCTCCGGTTTTGATGTTTTGGACATTTATTCATCAAGAGTCCAAAACTCGAGTATTGGAAGAATACTCGAATATTGGCTTAAGTTCATCAGGAACACCAAAGCTCAAATCGCGAGTCCCGTCTCTGGAAGGAGAAGACTCGAGTATTGACTCAGAAACTAGAGTTTTGGCTTAAGTGCATAGTGACAAACTCAAGTATTGGTGCACAAATTCGAGTATTGGTCGCGGCTTCTGAGAATTCAAATTTGTGAAATTTGTGTAATGCTTATGGAATGATCTGAATGATTTATATTTTTAATTATCATCATTACCAGATATGTTTAATGTGTTTGCTAGTGTATTTCAACCTAATTGCAGATGATTGAAAGAGATTAAAAGTGTTGTTGACACAAAAGGCAAAGTCTTTTCAGAAGCAATAAATGCACACCACCAAACTTGCTGTAATCTCAACTACCAAGCCTTCCACGGTGGAAAAAGGATAAAGAGACTTTCATTTAAGTGAGGACTGACAATCCCAACGGACAAAAATGATTAGAAGTCACTCTCTATCCTACAAGTCAAGAAACAAGCACAAGTGTAGAAAGAGAAAGGACCAAACTGCTTCTAACTAAAAGGAAACTTCTCCAACGGTCCAATGAATGCAAGCAACGGCTATTAATGTCTTTCTAAGTATAAATAGAGTTGCATTCAAGTCTCTACTAGAACATTGAGCTGAAAAACGAGATTGCATCAACTTTGTTCATTTATTAGAGTGTTTATTGTACTGAGTGTCGATTGACACAATAGAACTTCAGTGATCATTTATCTACTCTGTAAGAGAGTTTTTATCAATTGTATTTGATTGATTGTAAGATATTTCAAGTCGGGTGACTTGGAGATTTGGGAGATTATTGATTACAACTTGTAAGGGGGAGCAAGTTCTAGAGAGAGAATTGCTTTAGAGTTACAGAGTGTGTAATCAAGTGATTATAGTGAAAAGCTTAGGGCGCCTGAGGACTGGACGTAGGCCAAAGAATTGGGCCGAACCGGTATAAATTGTCTTGCATCGCTATTCTTCCTTGCTCATTAGTTTTTCATTCGATCAATCACCATTAGAGGCAAAAATGCAAAAATTTTCAGAATTCCCAATTCACCCCCTCTTGGTGATTTAGCTTCTCTCACATAGAAAAATAAGGGAAAAAAAGGCATATGACCAGTTTTTTCTTCTTTTTTTGGTACAAGGTCAACAAGGCTTGCTGCTTTCTCGCAAGACCAAAACTTCAATATATCACTCACGGCCGAAGAGGAAAAGAATAGAAAAATTAGAGATGAAAAAGGGAGAGGAAATATGAAAAGCTTTTTGAAGACCTCTTCTCTTTTCTGGTAAAACATTCTCTTCCCAGCAGTATTATAAGATGATTTCGTCTTGTACACTGACATTCAGAGTCTTATTGGGAAGAACAATGCTATTGGTCACGACTGCCTCATCCTCAACTGTCACAACTTCTCCTGTGAAAAGAGTCAAAGGAAAACAAATGCCATTACTGAGAATTGATTTAGGAAATTAGATTTTAAAAGATAACCATTACTCAAAACTAATTAAAGCGAGACCAAAATATGTAGTCTTCCTCAACCTGCACCATTCATTTGACTATTGGTTAGCCACAGAAACTGCATTGAATACAACCCACAAACAGTCAAAGAACTTGGCAAATTAGAGTTGCAAGTCTCCCGGACTTAAAATATGTGTTCCGAAGATGCATAATTCTCTCTTTATTCACAATCATTCTTTAGATTTTTGCTTTATATTCCGAGCCAAACATTATTAATTTTATTTTTTATACAAGTCAAATGTTATTACTAGTTGTGAATATCATGGACTGAACTTGCCTACACTCGTGACCATTTGACGATTTCCATCCAATTATAGAATGTATAACTATGGCATTTTCCTGTCAGGGGAAACAACACATTGCTCACACATTAAAAATGTCACACTAAACATACTTTAATTTCTTTTGTGATGACATTTGATGTCACTATTCATATTTTGTAAATAACAGTATTTGGTTTTATTATCTTTATATTTGATTATTTTGTAATTGTATTATATATTATTGTTTTGTACTTTAACCTATAATACATTTAAGATTAAATTAGCGATTCTAACATTGTTTACCTTTTTAAAAAAAGTCACTTGTTATTTTTACACTTTGAGGTGATAAACTAATGTGATCACGTTGAAAGCCGGATATGTTTTTAAGGCATAAAAATATTACTTATAATTGAATGTTATTCTACATTTAATAAAACTTTGGAAAAACCACTTATAACATAAGTAAAATTGTTTATGTGAAGATAATTTTCCTTTCCTCCCCTCCTAAACTAAACACGTTAACATTAAAATAGGGTAAAATTGTCAATGTCAAAAAAATTTCCCTCCCCTCCTAAACCAAACAAGGTAACATTACAGTATCTTCCTTCCCCTTCCTTCAGATCCATCTAAACAAGGTAATGTTAAAATCCCCCCCTCCGTCGAACCAAACAAAGCCTAAATGTTATAGTGTGTTTGGTTTCAAGAAAGGGGAGGGGGGAGAAATAACTTTTTTCAAATTGTCATTAATAAAAAAAAATATTTCTATTTGTTAAGAGTGTATTTTTAAAATTTGATAAAAAAAAGAGTATGTTTTTACAATATTAAAAATATTTCATAAATAGAGATAATATATTTTTACTACCATTTTTTGTTACTACTAATGTTACTGTCATTTTTTTACGTTGGATCAGAATCTTAATAGGAGGGGGAAATGATAAGATAATAAAATTCTAATCTAACATAGAAAAGCGGAAGTAACATGATAGTAAAAAAAAAAAAGTGTAAACATGTGTGATAAAAATTTTATCACCTGCTACTCAAATCATACACACCGCAATAAAGCATCCTCGGTGTCCCCATTTCTTCAAAGCAAGCACCTTTGGTTCAAACGGAGTTGTGTCTACATCAGCATCCCATCATTCGTCAACCATGGATGAAGCAGAGTTTCGAAGGGTTCTCGAACTCTTTCCCGTTATTCGTTCTCGTGATTATTGTGTACGTATCTCTCAATGTTAAGGGTTTAGTGTTTATGCGTCCTGTTTGAGATTTGATCTATTTTAGGCAGTGCTCTCACTCTGATGATGGCGAAAGTTTGATTGAGACTCTTATTTTGATTATCGTGGTCAGCATACTGTTTCTTTCTTATACAGTGATGCCAATTTGCTTCTAGTTTGGGTAATGGTGCTTATCTGGCCCGATTGTTCGCAAAGAATTGTGTCCCATACGTTGGGAGTAGATAGGATAAGAAATTTCATATCGTTGTTTTTACCCTTTGTATCATTTGGGATTTTGGGTATCCATGGGTGAAAGGGTAGCGATAGCGCAGAGAGGAGTTAGGAATAAAAAATGACAATATTTCCTGATGGTACCTGAGTTCAATCGTTCTTTCCTCTATTCTACCACTTCATAGGGTATTGAACCAGAAATATGTGTGCTATTATCATTCAATTTTAAATAATCATCCAAGTTAGATATGGGGCAAGGCGGATAAGTTTTTATTAGTAATGATTTTATGTTTTCGAACCGCATGGCTCGTGAAATGTGAATATTTTACTCGAGTATAATCATCCTGACTCTTTGTGGTTCTGACTTCTGAGTGAATCATTGGTACATTAATTATATTGGTTCTGCTACTTGATTGAAAAATTAAAATTTGTGTCAGCATAACCATAAGGGGCTAATGATTTGGAATGCTGGGATGTTGTTTGGGAATTGTTCAGTTAGTTCTGTATAGTCATGCTTTTTGACTGAGTCTGAACTTATCTGGGCCTATATCTAATTGAGTATTAGATGTATCCCGGTTCAGAGGCAAGTCTTTTTTCTTTTTGTGCTTTTATTGTGCTGCTGCGATATTTGTACTCTGATTCCGATAATCATCCTATTCAATTGGAGCCCTATACAGTCTACTAGGTTTGTTCAAACTTGTACTTTTTGTGCGTTTGTTAGCGTATGTGGGTGTGTAACTTTTTCATAGATTAGCAAGTCAAGTAAGCTTTTTGAATCAGAAGAGCATTGGGCTTCTTCAGATATATTGGTAGTTGAATGCTTGGGGTGAATTTTTCAATGATGCCTTTTGTTTAATATTCGTAGTTCATTTTACTTACTTTGAATGCTTTTCTTGTGATGATAGAGATTCCGCATCTGACCAGCACTTAACTAAGTTTGCAATTATAAGTGGTTTTGTACATGTTCATGTTTTTGGATTTCATAAACTTAATGATTTAATCAAGGAATCTTGTACAGGCTATAACAATCAAAGTATACACATTTTCCTAGACACTGCATGGAGTTGAAGAAATTACCGCTTTGTTCATGGCCTGCGTATAGTATGACTTGCTATAGATTGTAATTCAACTAAATAGCCAAACATTTACCTTACCAAATATTTGGCACAATATAATTATTTGACTAATTTATTGCCTTATATGAATTATGCTTTCATTTAGCTTACCAGCAATTGTAAAATTTCAGGTTGAATCAGGATCCAAACAATCAACTTCTAGGTCTGCACAGGATGAGGAGGTTGTACTGACACTACCTCCTTTGTTTTGCCTGTGTTTCTATGTTGTAATGCAATCTAACAAATTTGTTGCAATAGGTGAAGGAATGGCAAGATGCATGGGATGGTGGTGATAGGGAGCTTGAGATTAAAGGAAATGAACATGGTAGTATGTAGCTCAACTAAGTTATTATACTACTTTAGTCTATTAAGGTTTACTATTTCTAATTCATTTTAATTAGCCGTAGTTTTTCTCAAGGGAGGATATCTAAGTACTAGAGCTGAAAAAATCGACCCATTCACTAAGATTTGGTTTCCTTATTCTTACCAAAACCATTTGAAATGTATTGTGAGAAATTGAGCCAAGATTTACCTCTAATTTTCACGAAGCAACCCAAAATAAGTCATTTCACAGGGAAATAATGGGGTACTATTTGCAAACTATAATTGCATGTGAAGTTGAAGAATAAGAACTTTGTGAGGTTTGCAGATTTGCAATGTTTTCTGTGTCAATATTTTTGAGTACTGTTTTGAAAAGGAAGGACATAAACTCAGATGGATCCAGATACACGATTTCAAGATGCCAGATGTAATGCTGTCCCCTTGTTGTTTATGTCATTTAGACTACCATCTTATAAGATATCTGGAATTGTGCTTTCCAATTTGTTCTGTTGTGGTTCATTGAACTTAGAACTTAAATCATGTTGTGTTGATGTGAATTCATATCAACAGATGATTTTTGGAGCAAGCTGAAGTCAGTAGCTGAGAGGAAGGTAAACTGAATTTCACCTGTAATGGATGTTTTGAATTCGATTCGGCATCTGAATGTTGTCTTTTTAGTTCCATAAAAAAGGACATGTTCCGCCTTGTTCGTTGGAAATACCTCTGTTTGCTCCACAACACCCCCTGTTTAAGTCTCACCTCTGATTTTAAACTTAATTAGAACAAAAAGAATAGCTATAATCTCAAATGTCTCGATCCAACCATATCAATATTTGGAAATAGATGTTTATTCTCTTTCACAATCAACCCCCCGCACCCAAAGAAAAAAGGGAAAATCATACCAGGTCCCAATTAAGAAAAATAAAATCAGAAAAGTCCTATAGCTTGTCAATGACAAGTAAAGGAGCAATCATTGACTAGTGAAGGAGCTACCGTTGACTAAGTTATGGAACTTTTTTATATCATTTTTCTTAATTGGGACCTTGTCATTTTCCCAAGGAAAAAAAAAATGAAGAATGCACCCATTTTGGCTTTGAGAGAATGAAAAAAATGCAAGAGAAGGATGGGCAAAGAAATATGAGATACAAGCATTTTGATTTTCAGGATGTGCTAGGCTTGGATGCAGTTCCTTTATCTTTGCTATTTGCTTCCCAATGAAAACATGACAAGGGAATAGTTTAATTAGGAAACTATGTGATTGTATGCAAAAGTCATACACTTGTTATATTCATATACTTGCTATTGAAGAATTGAGCGCAAAGATACAAGGAACTACATATATAATTTCCTTTCATAATTTAATTAGTTGATGCTTCTGAGATTCTCTTCCTTGCTATTTCCACATAAAAGAAACCAACTTCTGAGGCCTTGTCTCATCTTCTTTCCCTCAGAAATGAATATTGGCCGTTGTAATCATTTGAATTTTCAGTACTTTAACATTTTTTGGTGTCAGTAAATGTAGCATATTAGTGTGAGCCACATGAAGAACTAAAGTTGACTCTTGCCTCTCTGATTTTAATGTTTCAACAGGTGGGTGCAGTAGAAGCAGAGAGATTTTGCAAGGCTTTCCAGAAAATTCATAAGAAACTGGTATTTACTTTATAGTCAAATCATCTAGGCTACTGATTCACCAGAATTGTTGTGAAAAATGTGTTTGGGGAAAGTAGTTTATTGAAAAACGTTTTGGGTCAAAGGGGGAAGGAAAAAGAGTCAATCATTTGGGCCACTGATTCACGCTGATGGGGTTACCAATAGAAGACTGATTGTAGTCTCACATGAGTTATCCAAGGGCTGCTATTTAATACTGTAATCTTGATAATATGGCAAAAATGAAATCACGATAATATAGGATGCTTAAATCTCACATAAATTAGTGTGGCTACTCAATTAAGCACTCAAGTTTCTCAACTCAGAAGCTTTTATGAAAATTTTGTTGTTCTTTCGTTCATTAATGTTTGTCACACACAGGTCTATGAAGAATTGACTGAAGATGCTGCTCGAAAGTTTATAAACTCATCCTAGAGTTTGGTAATGAAAACGACAAGCCCTTGTTTTGTTGTAATTTAACCATCAGTTGCCCGCGATTGTAACTTCACTGTAGCTTGCAATTTAAAGTTAGATTACTGTGTTGGTCCTATAAATTTCTGGGACAATCCGGTTTTGTGAGAAATGAATTGGGGAATATACGTATGTTACAACTTACAAGTGTATTTAAATGTTTCATTAATTGAGCTAGTTTGCTTCTGTTAATGATCTCATTGAAGAGTTTACTTGTGAGAAATGGGACTTTAGATGTCCTGGATTTAGCATGTAGAGTAGTATTGATTATCAAGTAGTATCATGCAAAATGAAAAAAAAAAGAAAAAGAAAAAAGGAGTACAATATTTGTCTTGATGCATCCTTCGAAAATTTGATCATTGCCCACAACTTTGTTGGTGACCTTGCATGTACCTGAAGCATCCATGAACATTTTTAGCAAAGAATGTTTGTAAACAGTAACCACCTCGATTCAATTATAGAATCATATTTTTATTTCATGTAGATATGATTTGAGGTAATTGTTAAAAAAAAAGGATATGATTAGAGGGATCTGGCAGGGAGAAAAAATAAAACAGATGATTGGAGGGAGACTTTTATTCTCGGGAGCACAAATTACTCCAATAAACTTAATTGGTTACATTTTTGCTTGAAGCTTGCTCTGTAATTTAATTTCCACTAATTACAGCACAAGGTCATGAAAATTACTGTTTTAGACACATAAGTTTAAGAAAATTAACACTCATGCAATAAACGAAAAGTGAGTAACATCGAAAAATATAAGCTGATCACAAAAAAAAAAAAAAAAGTCATTAGTTTCACAATACAAAGGAAAAATACTCGTAACTTTAACAAAAACATAAAGATAAATTTCCACAACGGCATACCTCAGAGTCGAAGAGTATAAATAACATCAACATACTTAAACCCAACAAGTTTGAGCTAAAAAAAAAAAAAAACGCCCAACAAGTTGTCCTACAGGGTTAGGGAAAAAAAAAAAGCCGTTAATAAACACAGGTGCAACAAAGATAAAAATTTGCAAACTCAAACGTCATGCAGTAAAAAATAAAATAGAAAATACGCTTAAAAAACAATAACTATTTAAATACGACTAATATTAAATATATCAATAATTAAAGTTACAAACTAATTAAAACTACATACTTTCAACAGTCTGAATAGGGTTGGAGGACAAATCATACACATTAAAAAAAAATAACGTGTCCATAACTTAAAAATAATACACAACTGGACATTATAATGTCTCCCATCTTGACCACACAATTAACAAATTTAACCATCGTAGTGGACCCACATTCGTCTAACAGGTCAATGGTCACTTCATTCGACTCACCGAGACCAAATTAAGATAAACAAAAAAGAAAAAATTTGACCGTCAATTTCCCTATCACGCATATGCGTATAAACTACCAACGACTCTGTCTGAAACACTAGAAGACATAACTGCCTTCAACAGTGACTTCGTTAGTTAACATAATACTTAACTGCTTTCGGAAGACACCAACGACCCTTACAGGGTTCATATACAACCAGATTTCAGCACACCACATATATCTGCAAGCGCACATACATTAATATAAACAGTTGCCATAGCAAAAAAAAAATAATAATAATAAAGACAAAACATCATATATAGGACCATCGGCGGACCTACACTAGTGTTTGGGTCTGCACAAACTTTGGCATTATATATACTATGTAGTAACCAGGTATTATATATCCGTCCGAGCAAAAGAAGGTATTATATATCCGCAACCATTTCTTGTTTTTTATCCCTTCCTTCCTTTTCGGCCTGCATCCCACGTGCCACAAGTCTTGCATATTTTCACAGTATGGTATCGTCTTTTCCACCATCACTTTCACTCTATATATGCTTGACCCTAATTGTCGAAAGGTTATTTTCCAAGGGCTTTTTTTTTTTTACTGTCCCTTTGTGAGAGAGTCATGAGAAATTGAGAATAATTATAAACAAAAAATTATAACCTTAGTCTCAATTTTTTGTTTATCAATCTTATCTTTGTATACTGTTTAGTAAACCAAAATAACAATTAATCAATTTCTCATATTAAGATATATAAATAGAATGTGTCCCCTAGTGAGGTATACAAAT
Organism: Acacia confusa; assembly: GCA_037074495.1. NCBI lineage: Eukaryota > Viridiplantae > Streptophyta > Magnoliopsida > Fabales > Fabaceae > Acacia > Acacia confusa. Next base: position 17,785,761 of record CM073511.1, read on the forward strand.
AGAATGCGCTTTGTTGCATTTATAATCGTTCTGATGTAAAGGTTAGTTGACTCTTGATTATTATTTTTCTATGTTAAGTTGAAGTTTTCTTTTCTTTTATTGTTTATATTCTTTTGTTTTTTTAAATGGTTTAAAACTTTTCTTTTTCGGGGGGCGTTGCCCGCGAACCCCCGGAATCCCACCACTAATTATGCATCAACAAATATAAAATCCTAGGTTCGCCACTATAGGACTGATCTACCATTAACAGAGAAAAAGAACGCAAGCCCACGACGAATATCCTCTTCAATCTTCACCTGAAAAGCAGTGTCGTGGCAATACTTTCTCGGACACAACCACCTCAGTTGATAACGTACCAATAATGTGATATGCACTGTCAAACCAAAGCCCCCAAGGGAAATACATAACTTGCAAAAATATAGGGCCTAAAGCCTCTATCACCTTGTATGTCTTCAGCTGGAACATCATTCGAGTATTCTGGAACAGCGGTAATCATTACATAAATTTAAATAACATCAATCATGAAATTACAAAAATTATGAATATACATAACTTAAATTGGAAACTGTCCATTGGTTAAAAAAAAAAATTCATCCATGGGAATCATAGATGACAATATCAAATGACTGCATCTCAACAGCAGGATAAACGGTGTCCAGATTATACCACGCCTTCTCATGGTGGAACTTACGATCAACCGTTACGAATTTCAAATTATTAAATAGACCCATACGGTAAAAAAATTCCTTCTGGGCCCAATTATGACCATCCTTTTGTTGAGCATTCTATGCTCATAGGCATAGCACGTATAAATCTACTCTGAAATTGGGCCCAATTTATATAAATATTCCTTAAGCAGTTTGTGTTAATTATCTATACTTTTACTTGACCTCTGCGTCTATACTTTTACTTACTTTACAACCAAAAATTCAAAAAAGGACACAACACCACAAAAATCATTACTCATTAATAGAATTGAATTAACAACTGAATCGTTACATACTTAATCATGTACGATGACCAACACATAACGTAAACAACTCATTACTGCTGGTACATCATAAAAGATTGCAGAATACCTCCCTAAACAAAATATTTGTACTCATACAATTTTTAGAGTTTGGATCATTAGCTAAAACTAACTTGAGACCTCACATGCTCCTGGCCCTTGAAAGAGCAACGTACAATTGCCCATGATTGAATATTAGCTTTGGAGAAAAAAAGAATACTAGCTTTGACAAATCCAGTCCATCTGAACTCAATGACAGCCCTTGATTCTTAATAAAGTCATAGACTCATAGCAAATGAAAGCATTATAGGAAACTGTCTACGCTTCATATGAAATGGCAGCCTACTATCCCATGGATTCAAACCCATTCTATGGATTAAGACCTTCTCATTAGGATGAGAACCATTGAGAGTGATAGTCTCAATCACATTCTTCCCAAGCTGAGTAACACGCAATCGAGTGCCGTTACTAAGCCAACTCCTTGATCAGTATTCCTCATGAGCATTATAGGGCATCCCACCTTGAGAGTTATCTTATGAGGTGGCAACCCAGAGAACTTGATTGTATTTAGGAACTCGGGCATGTGGAGGTCAGCAAATAATTCATTGTCTTGGCATTACTTACACACGGTTTTGCAACTAAGGTACTCAACTAACTCACCCATCATCATTGAACACATGATATCATTGATACTGTCACCTATAGTTGGTGCCAAAATCTCTGAATCATTGAAATACTTTTGATCCCCGCAATAATCGAGCAAATCTGGAAAAATTGCGGAAATGATTGCCCTTATAAGATCACGATTTCTACGAACCAAGAGCTTATAGGTGATCTCCACTTGGGCTTTCCCTTCTTGGGGCATTCCTATTTATCATCACCAACGTCCAAAAGCCACTGTGAAAACCTCTTCAATTCTTCAGACTATTCCTCTGATGCACATGAAAATAACTGCATGTTCTGCGTCTGTAATATCCTGGTTTTAGCTTTACTAAGGATTCCTTGTACAATTTATACAGTGAATATATTTAGTGAAATTTTAGCCGGATAACGGATTTTACCGAAATTTCAAATTTTGGGATATGATGCAACATAAAAATATTTGACATGAGATAGATATTCCATTGACCATCATGGACCAAAATGTTGTTCCCCCCCCCCCCCCCCCCAAAAAAAAAAAAAGGAAGGATGGTTATGTGAATTTTTCTTCAACAAGAACATTTAAAAGACAAAATATCAATAATGACATCTTCTTACTTAAGTTGTTGTTACTTGTTGTTATCACATTAAAAAAAAAAAAAAAAACCAGGATGGTCATGTGAATTTTTCTTCAACAAGAACATTTAAAAGACAAAATATCAATAATGAGATCTTCTTACTTAAGTTGTTGTTACTTGTTGTTATCACATATTATTCTTGACCAACAAGTGGAATTTTGTTGAAAATGTGACTACAATTAAATGGTTAAAAGTGCAACATATGAGGCCGGAAAGAAGGAAGATAGGCAAAGTGTCATGTAGAAAAATGTTCAATAAAATTGCTACAATTATTTGACAAATAGACATGTACCAAAGGATAAAAAAGACAACTTGAGAGTCCATTTTGAAGAGCCAATTTCGGCCAAGTAAAGAGGAAATAAGAAGAACATATTAAATGACATAAATGGCAAGTGACAAAAGTCAAGAAATGTAACTTACAAGCCTCTTGTGGAAGTATAGATTTTTGCCAAGTGTAAGACTAGGGAAACAAGATATTTGGGCACTTCTTGAAGAGTATTCATGTAGCCCCAATTATTTACATATTTCGGTCAAGTAAGGAGATAAGAGGGACAAATGAAACTTTCAACAAGAACAAGCCATATGTCAAGTCAAAAAGTCAATACAATTAACTCCCTTTGTCATGGATTTTGACACTTGTCAAGCAATAAAAGAAACAAAAACTCCATCCAAGGGGCCAACATTTCGGTGCATGAGAAAAGGAAAGAAAAAGCCAATAACCACATGTTGAATTGCAATAAGGATTAGTTAAAGATAAGCATCAAGTTTGTTCTTCCCTTAAGAGCTAAGATTGTGGCCACTTGTAAAATCAAGAAGGAAGCAAATAAAGAAAAACATTTAAACTGTTATGAATATACTGTGGATATCCATTGACTCACGGTCTCCAAATATTACAAGATGACATGGGACCCGCACATAGTAATTTACTATTTGCATAGTACCATGTGGGGCCCACACAATATTAAATTCTCCCCACCTCCCTCGCCAAACTCTCCTCATGCGTGAGAAATGAGATGCAATTTTATACTTAGGGGAAAATTACACCTAATGACCTAGAGAAGTGGAAATTACAGTTAAAAACCTATTTTTCTTCTATAAATAGAAGTTTTCTGTAACTATTCAATACAAGGGAAATGAGAATCTATCTCTCTACTTTCTTTCTCTAGATTTTCTTGTTATTTATTTTCATCAGTTTTATAACAAAAACAATATTAAAACACCTAACACTCCTCTCCATTCCCACAAGTCGGTCAAGCATACTCAAAAAAAAAAGGAAAGAAGAGAGTTCACCGAAAGTGAGGAAGAGAAGAGGGAGTGACAAGAAGATCAAGAAAAATACAAAAAAGCCACATCTCTTGTCTTCTTATACTTGTTTTTGGATTTGAAAGCATGAAACCTCAGGGGAGGTGCTGTCCAAATGATAAAGATCGGTTAAGTTATGTGTAAAGCTTAAATAATAAGCTAGAAGATCATTTAGGGCTAAAATCAAGGAGTATGTGAAGTGAACTTGGGAAAAACCATATATATTTTCTTCATGCTATATTTCAGTTGGAACAGGGCATGGGGAAATAATTGGATTTTTTTTTTTAATTTTAATGCTTTCAAAGTGTGTAAAATGAAAAATTGTGTAGGATAAAGGTTGGACAATGATTTTGGAAGTATAATGATTAAATTGTGAAAATCTTAAAATTGTTCGGTGAAGAATAGTTGGTCTATAACGTGTTTTTGGATAAGTAAATGATGCCTAACGGCTATGAAATTTTTCAAAATCAAATTAGACAAAGAGAGATTTAATTTGATAGGTTATTTGCTTATTTTTGACTTGTATACAAGAAGTTATGAATTATGATTTTGGAGTACCATTTTTTATTGGAAAATGACCCATGATTTTTTAGTACCATTTTGGACAGTGGTAATGTTCTATTTATTTTAGAATAATACAAACCTGGTTGACTATCCATAGTATTTTTCCTTTGAAATAGACTTATCAATGGTCTCATATCTTTTGGAATTACCTGAATTGGACACTTATGCAATTAGATGTGAATTTTCAAAGTTTGGTGAAAATTTTGGAATTTCTAGTCAAGTCCAACAATGACATAAATAATGATCAATGTTATATCACCTATCATTTAAAGGTTGAAATGAGTTCTGCATGACAACTAAAACCTTCATATTATTTTTGGGTATAAGTAATGAACATTGTCCACCATTTTTGTAATTATAGGAATTTACAAATGTCCTTAACCCAACAAAGAACTTGAACATTATTCTGTTAATGAGAAAACATGTAGTAACTTTAATCTCATATGCTTTGTATAACTGTATATGCATGTTTGTACCATAGTTATGATTCGTGTCTAGGACATGCATTTGTTGCATTCAATTGTTTTGCGTTTGAGGTCCAGTTGTTGTTGTTTCTTTTTCCCAATGCCGTGGATCCATTACATTTTCCAGTCTACATTGTTTGTGATGTTGTGTTGCATTATGTGATTGCGTGTATGCTGATAAATACCATGTTGTTATTTTCATCCCATATGATTAACCTTGTACGATGAATTAAGTTGGCCGATTGCGAATTTGACATATTTGACAAAGATTACCTGACCAATAGGTCAATCCTTACACCTAGAATAGAAAATGTGGACATATTGAATGAGTACATTTGTTCGTTGTTACCCGGTGATGCAGTTGAGTACTTTAGTTCTAACTTTAGTTCAGCATCATTTATCATGTTTCCATTCTTTTAGAACATATTTTATTCTATCTTGGTCTTATCAACCGATATGGATATGATTAATTATTCTCTACATGCGTGTTGTGTGAGGAAAATATATTTTAACTTATTCAGATACCCCAACCAATTAAATAATTAAAAAGGAATAACAATAATATAATTTTTTTATTGTTGCGGCCCACTTCAAGAATTTGGGGGCGTGTTTCAAAAATAAATAAATAAATAAAAATTAGTGCATGCAAAAAAGCGCTCCGATCAATAAAGTGGGCGACGCCGCAATAATCAGTGGGAGGCATGGTAAATTAATGGGGGTATATTGTATAAATCAGGGTTATTAAACCTGGACCGGACCGGACCGGACCGGTCCGTTCGGATCGGAAACCGTCAAATCGGCCATGAAACCGGGGTCTACTGTAGAAATCGGGGTCTGCCTTTTGAAAAAAAAAATTAACATCGATTGTAGCTCAACTCCGACATGGAAAGACAAAGGTGAAAGAGAGAGAGAGATGGAGTCCGGTAGCCAAATCGGAGTCCTTCAAGGCCGTTAGATCACCGGAAGAAAAGAGCACTTACCGGACTGGTAAGAAAGATGGCAAGCGTCCGATTGTCGGTGTCGGCGTCTCCACCTTCTCCATTGCCTTCGAACTCTTCTCCTCCTCCATTTGCTATCTTTTTTTCCCAATCTAAACTTCATTTCATACATGGAAGGACTGCTGAAAGATTTCGAATATATGAAGATGCATAATGATGGAGATTTCGAATATATGAAGATACAGTTCAGTGGTCATTCATTGGCTCTCATCTCGAAATTTCTGAATCATTTTTTGTGCATGTCACGTGCCAACATTAATTGTGATTCAAACTTTTCTTTTCAACCCTTCAGGAAAAGTCAAGGTTTCCAGGAAATTAATATTTTTTTATATTGGTGAGGATTGTATTGAAGCTGTGGGATATATAACATCTCCTTAGTTGTATTCTTTTAAGGAGATGAGCCATAATTTAGATTTAAACTCTATACTATAGTTAGGTGTATCTTAAGAATTGGTGAAATAGGGTCAATCCAGTCAAATGGGTACTTTTGTTGGATTATGTATTAGCCTATGGCTTCAGTTAGCAGAATCAAGATGGACGTTGTTATAAGGGAAGTTACATATTGCATATTGAAAATTACATAATTTTATAGTATATTATATGATGAAAATACATATGGACAATTATTATTAAAATTGAAATAATTTTGTAGGAGGATTTTGGTGCGCGGGCGCGCGTGTGTGTAGCTCATTCTTTTTGTCATATGCGATTTGCTTATGTATGGTAAAGATTTTCAGTTATTACTGAGATGTGGAATCTTACCCTATATTAACATTTTCAAGTATTGGTTATAATAGTGGGCAAGGAAAGACATCTATGGAGTGAGCCTAGAAGGCTCATTTGTACTCCTAAAACTCATGTTATATTTTAGTTCTATCAATGAGGTAATGGATTCCATCAGAAAACTGTTCCAGTCGCAAATCCATAGGAAATTCTATCAAAAATTGCAAGTTTGGTGGTAAATTCCGTCGGAAATTCAGTGGTTTCCCCCCCTTTTAGTGTGATAGTAATTTGTTGATTTAAAAAGTTGTTACCGAACATGAAGCAACCCTCATCGAACATATATTTAAATTATATATTTGTAGATTTAATTTTGATTTTTCAATTTAAATGCCTTCTATATAAGGGAAGTTACATATTGCATATTGAAAATTACATAATTTTATAGTATATTATATGATGAAAATACATATGGACAATTATTATTAAAATTGAAATAATTTTGTAGGAGGATTTTGGTGCGCGGGCGCGCGTGTGTGTAGCTCATTCTTTTTGTCATATGCGATTTGCTTATGTATGGTAAAGATTTTCAGTTATTACTGAGATGTGGAATCTTACCCTATATTAACATTTTCAAGTATTGGTTATAATAGTGGGCAAGGAAAGACATCTATGGAGTGAGCCTAGAAGGCTCATTTGTACTTCTAAAACTCATGTTATATTTTAGTTCTATCAATGAGGTAATGGATTCCATCAGAAAACTGTTCCAGTCGCAAATCCATAGGAAATTCTATCAAAAATTGCAAGTTTGGCGGTAAATTCCGTCGGAAATTCAGTGGTTTCCCCCCCTTTTAGTGTGATAGTAATTTGTTGATTTAAAAAGTTGTTACCGAACATGAAGCAACCCTCATCGAACATATATTTAAATTATATATTTGTAGATTTAATTTTGATTTTTCAATTTAAATGCCTTCTATAAATTTGAAAAAAAGGAAAAAGGCGCTTGATGTCAAAATTTTAAGTTATTGATGCATGGTGATTGTTTTTTATCTAAGTTGTGGATATAACAAATAAAGTTCCCTTTTTTATTTGTGGAGCTATTAATGGATATATAGCGAAGTTGACTGAGTAAGCACATTGGCAGAATGATTCAACATATTTCGGAGCCACGGTTACACTTTGTTAATATATAATAATACACTGTGTCTTATAATATATTATATTATTAAATATAATAATATATAATTATAATAATTAAAATTTTTTTAAAAAAATTTGTTAAAGTGACGTGGCGCCACTTATGTGGCATGCCATGTTGGCACGCCACAAGTGGCGCCACGCCACATGGCGCCACAAAAAAGGTTAGTTTGGCAAAATGTTTAAACAGTGGGCCAATCTGACAATTTTTTTTTTTTGGATTAACCTGGCAAATTTCCCGGCTAGCCTAGCACAACATATTTGTTAAAAATAATTTTAAAAGAAAATTTTATGCTGACCCAATTTTTAGAAAAAAAAATCAGGTTTCAAGAAGCAACAAGCTAATTACCCAAAAGTCCTAATAACTTGAGGATTCGGCTTCAGTGCTCTGCTACTCCAATCCACTGTCATCCTCTTCCCTTAAACAACGTTGTTTTGGAGCAAAAAGCCACACTTGATGCTTTTTTTAAAAAAGAAAAACACAAACACACACACACACACACATTTCAAGGTACTATAGGTACTAAAAATATATTTTAAAATACTGACCAGTACTAAAAAAATACTTACTGATATTTTATAATCTTCAAAAATTATTTTAGGATGTTGAAAAAATATTTCAAAGTACAGATTGGTACCAAAAAGATACTGACGGATGATACGGTACTGAAAAAATACTTCATGATTTTGAAAAATTATTTTAGGATCTTGAAATTCAAGATCATGAAGTATTTTTTTAAAGGAAGTATTTTTTAGTACCAGCCAGTATCCTTAGTCAATATTCTAAAGTATCTTTTTAATATCAGTTAGTACCTGAAATATTTTTTTCAAGATCCTAAATTATTTTTGAAGATCATAAAAGTATCAATAAGTATTTTTTCAATACCGGTCAATATCCTAAAATATATTTTTAGTATCTACAGTACCCTGAAGTGTGTGTGTGTGTGTGTGTAAAGGCATCAGGTGGGGCTTTTTGTGCCAAAATGGCACTGTTTATAGGAAGAGGATGGCGGTGGATGGGAGCAGGAGAGGATTGAAGCCGAATCCATAACTTAAGATGTTAAGTATTGTAATATCCCAAATTTTGGAATTAGAAAATTGGAAATATTATAATGGGAATTTATTATGAAAATTTGGTCTAGAATAATTATATAAATAATTATTCAAATTTAAGGCTTATTTTCTTTGGAATCTTTGGGAAAAGAATAAGTTCAAGGAAAAATTAGTTGAAAAATAAATATTAACCTAGAAATTTTAGTGTCAATATTTTATGGCTTATAGAAGCTAATTAAGGAAGTATTATAACATCTTAAATTTTGATGAAGATCATTTTGATATAGACCAATTTTGCAGCTTGTCTACGTCATTAACTACGGACCAAGGGTGGACCTACATGGGGGCGAGGGGTGCCCCCCGCCCCCTATTTTTTTAATAAAAATATTATATATATAATAAAATGATATTTTGGTGATTAGCTAGGCTCCTTGTTTTAATTACGTCATCCATAGTTCAAATCCATCATTATGCTCGTGGGAGCTTAATTCTTTTATACTGTAATTGATTATCAATTGCAAGAATTAAATAATAGGTTCAATTATAATATTGTTGAATTGCTTGCTTTAAACATGATTTTAGATTCAAAAATTAGTTACAAGTCATTTAATAGTAATGATATTTGCAAACTTATTGATAAATTTAATTTTAGAAATTTCACATAACAAGAAAAATGGCATTTAAAGATGGATTTACAATATTTTGAGCATGACATTCATAAATATCCAGATTTGATTAATTTATCAACCACCTCTGAATTATGTCAAGGGCTAATAAGAATTATAAAGTCCATAATTTACTTTCTTATTAATAAAGTGATTAAACTTGTATTCATTCTTCCAGTTTCTATAGCCATTACTAGAATATATTTCTCTATTATGAAGATAATAAAAAATAAGCTTCAAAATAGAATAGAAGACCAATTTCTTAATGATTTTTTGATTACATACATTGAAAAAGAAATTGTTTTAAGTTTTAGCATAAATTCAATTATAGATAAGTTTAATAATATGAAAACATGTAGAGTAAAAGTCAAGTAAAGTAATCTTAATTTTTATAATAGATTGCTTTTAATTTTTTGTATATTAAGTCTATATTATATTTTAAGTATTTTTATTTATGATATATTATTTTTTATTTTCGCCCCCGTCCTTAAAATTCCTAAGTCCACCACTGCTACGGACATGAATGAGTATTTTAGGAGTAGGCCCTACAACACTATACAGCCACATGCATTACTCTCTCAATTATTTCAATTATTATAAGGGATACCATATCACCCTTTCCTATTTCATACGTTTATCATTCCATCCGTTATTTTCTTGATAGCCAACCGCATGGTCCCATGTGCATGCAGCCAAACTGTTTTTGATTTTTCTCTTAATCATTCACTTTTCTTTCAGGAGTGATTTCCTTATTCACTCACGGGCGAAATAATCCTCTCACTCTTTCCTTCTTGAATGCGCTGTGTTATACACAATGATTAAATCACATTTCTTCCATTCACTTCTCTCATTCCAACATTTCACCTTTTTCTTCAAACACCAAATCATCATATCTTCATTCTCTCTTCCACGATTAAACCTCATCAATCAAGAGTGAAGATTAGTCCAGGAGATTTAAGAAGATAGAAAGGAGGTAAGGATCATAAACCCTCTTTTATGATTTTTGGGGTTTTGTTGAAACCTAGATTTCATAATTTGAGGTAAAATTAAAGAAATATGTGGAATTTTAGAAATCTAAGACCACCATTGTATTCCTTACAGAAAATTATGTGGGAAAATGTTGGTGAATGAATTTTCAAAGGGATTTTGGAATATAGGATCACAAGCTTCATAAAAATGTGAAATTGTCAATTTTGAAATTTGGAGTCTGTCATGCTCCATGAGTGGTTTGATTAAGTAAATGGACTCTAAAAATTATGAAATTTTTATAGGATATAGTAATTTTCTTAAGTTTCAAAATGTGCTTTGGTTCACCTCAAATGGATATCTACAACTCCAGTTACGATTTTTGGAAGTTGAGTTACAAGACAGGAAACGTTTTTGAGCTGTTTCTGGAGTCATAAGATGATGTTGCTTTTCTTATGAGGTAAACAATTTCTAAAAATTATGAAAATTTCCAGATGTATAGTAGACTCATAAAGCTTTAATTTGATAGGTAATTTGTTTCATTTTGATAAGTATTCAAAGGGTTATAAATTTCGGAAAATGGGTTATAGATCTGAAACATTTTCTGTACAGAGGTTACATTTTCGAAATCTGGGAATTAATGGCATATGATAAAATGATGGGACCAATTTTCCTAGAAACTATACTTAATGAGGAGTTCATAGATTTTTGAACCACCTAAATCCGATGTTTAGAACTTCAGATATGGATTTTTGAAGTTAGACAATGAATCTGAACGTTTTCTAGAACTTTTTCTAAACAATGGCTATATTTCGAATTTTTGGGAATAATTTAGCCATAATTTAGCTTGGTGAATATTCTTTTCCCTTAAAGCAAACTTAAAGAGTTTCAAATAGAAATTTGAAACACATCAATTGGAGTCCTATAGAATTAATTATGAATTTTCAAAGTTGATTAAAAATTCTATCAGCTTTAGATATTTGAACGAAAGCAAATAAATAAGGAAAATTAATATTCATGATGATATTATTTTAGGAATTTACTCCCAAGTGGTTCAAGCATCAGTGAATTACTCATAGTTATTTGGAGTTCAAGTAGTAACCCTAATCTCACTTACTATATATATATATATATATATATATATATATATATATATATATATCTGTGTGTGTAAATGGTTGTTGAACCGTGAAATGGGATATGCATATGTTGTATCCAGTTGTTTTTTTTTCCAATGTTGTAGGTCCAGGATTTGTTGTGTGCTCTACAGTCATCGTTGTGTTCATATATGACTGTATGTTCTGGGTCTTGTAGTTTGCATTTGGGATATGCTGTGTGCTATACCAAACAGTCGTTGTTGTGTGCATATGGTGATTGCATGTGACTTAAGCTGAATGTGGTATTGTATATATTTATAATTATGATGGACTTGCATGTTGTATGTATGTGATTGATTTGTGTTACTACTGGGATTCTTCAGAATCTCACTCCCTACTATCAACCATTAGACAGGTGAGCTCAAGGGAGGAGTTTAAAGACTGCTTAGTGGAGGGGCAGCTTGGTGGATAAAAGGATGTCAGTATTTTAAATGTATGTAAAAAAGTAATATCTACTTTCACACACAGTATAAGTGAACAGTACCGTATATGTGAATAGTGTCATATATGTGAATAGTGACTTTCGCATTATTTTTGAAAATATGCTTCCATGTACATATATTTAAGATGGGTGTTACAAGTATACTGAAAATGAATTTAGAATACTAAATGCTATTGAAAAGTATTTTAAAGGGTTGAATACAATTTGTATTTCTTTTAAAAACAAAGTGCCTATTCTTCCTTATTTTCCCTTCCCCGAAACGGTGTAGTTTTGGGGTAAAGCATGAAAATTGATGGAAGAAGAAAATGACAGAAGCCATATTTCAATAAATTAGAGTACCAAATAATTACTTTAATGAAATTTGTATAATTGACACAAAATGCAGTATTCTGAATTAATGATTAGCGCAATGGGTTGGAGATGGTGGTGGGCCATCCTAATTCTGCTACTGCTTGCTCCGTTCATTGCTTCTTCACGTTCAACTATCAAGAATTTACCTGGCTTTTCCGGTGACCTCCCTTTCAAGCTTGAATCTGGGTGAGTAATGAATTGTTTTCATTCATTTGAAAACTCATATTTGATTATCTTTATTTTATTTTTTCCGGTAAAATAACATCCAACTCGCATTCTGATGTTATTTTCAAATGGTGTCCTATACTTTAATCTTTCTTTTTGGTGCAGTTAATGCCTTTTTTTTTCCTAGCACTTCGAACACCCTAATCTTATTTATTGTGTAATACCCTAAATTCCATATTTGAAAATCGTGTTGGTTGACACTTAAGTTTAGGAAAATCAATAGAGTTTGTGATGCTACAATTTAGAGTAATGTGGAAACGGGTAGCGTGGGCTAATATTCGGACATTGAGTATCTAATATAAAATGTCCAGACATATGCTGATGCCCTGACATAAACTGGTATATTAGAATATCCCGAAGGATTATTCATGTGGTACATCTACAGAGACATAAATACAGTTCTCTGATAAATCAACTCTATAACTAGACCTATGGCTTGGAACCCAACATAGTTAGTCAGACATATTGGCTAGATCGATGTTTAGTCTAATGGGAGTCTCCCCGTCTTTCACGGTGACTTATGACAACCCAACAACAAACCCTTTCTTAGTTTAAGCACCAATTAGTCTGAAATAACTTTGATAGATTCATGCCAGAAACTAGGCCCTAATAACTTCATTCCAATCTTCGTCTTCGACCGGTGTCACTTCCCAGCTCCGTCCATCGGTGCCTCTCTTTGGCCCCATTCTTCGGTGTCTTCTCTGGTCCTAGTTCCTTTTCTGAACCTTAGACAGATCTGAGGTCCAATACCCATCGGACCTCAGGTAACAGTTAACCTCATGTGAAAAATATAAACAGTATATATGACAGATATTCATAACACTTCAGCATTAACAATACATAGCACATAGCAGATGTAAAGTTACCACAACACAACAGTACATAGCACACAGCACATGTAAAGCCTATCTCAGTCTGCACTAACCAGTACCACAACAGCCCATCGTGTCCTTAGCGCTAGGAAAACTCAACGGCGTTATCAAGACTATAACCCGTATATAGCTGAATGTATAAACAGTGATCTAAGCCCCATAAACTTAGTCACGGTGCATGGTCCAAGACCTCGTCTTGTCCCGCACTCAATATGAATTAACCAATCATATATAATCATACAAGACACATCAGAGTTAAAGTTACTAGTACATGAACGTAACTTTTACCGGGTAATCGTCAAACGTCCGACCTTTGAATCCGGTCCTGGACTTCCTAGATATCCTAACATATCACCATATCACTTAGAATAATATCCTAAGAGATATTTCCACCTCTATTTACCCATCTACCCTTGGTGGATTTGTTATTTACAAATTTGCCCTTACATTTATTTAAAAACGTAGTGCAGTATTTTCTGGGCAGATTTTTCAGAATTTTGAAAAATCATAACTAATTCTACAAAAATCATTTTGAGGTTCTGTAAAATTCCCCATGACCCTTGGCATGTCTATTTTCAAGGAAAAATATTCTCAGAACCTAGAACCCCAAGAATCATTCCCAGTTTTAACTTTTCTCAATGTTGCCCAGATTTTATTCCAGCAAAAATGGTTTAACTTCAAAAATTCATATCTCCTTGATCAGAGATCAAAATGTTGCATATTTTATATATTTGGAAAGCCCTACATGTCTAATTTCTTTCTGAAAAATTTCATGATTTTATAACTTCATTTCATACATAAAATAATAGCATCTATTTTCGCTGCCAGCAAAGGATTTGCACCTTCAATTTTTCCAAACTTTTATCACAATGATCTATTAATTCTAAAAATTATTCCCTAATATGTTTTTACCTCTTCAAGAATTTTTCAAAGCAATGAGGCCTAAAAACAAGTATAGGAATTTATTCTCTAATTTTCTAGATTAAACTAACATTTATACTAAGAACTTATAAAAACTAAAGACTATAAATTTAAGAACTAGAGCTTACCTCTTGAAGACTCTTGAACTCCTTCCTCCTTCTTGTTTCACTCTCCTCTTAAACTCTTCAATCTTTGGTATGAGTTTGGTGTGAAGAATGAAGAAGGTCAAGGTCTCTATTTATAGGAAAAACTCAATGGCTCAATTGGTAATTATCCTAGAGTTCCAAATCTTCTTCTTGCTTTATCTATCCCTTGGATTCAACTTGCATCATAAGGAGTTCATATCCACCCTACACCTCTTGGCTGGACGTTTTTTACTTCATTGGCAAGTTGATGAGGTCATTTTGATGACACAATTGAGTGTTTAGGTGTCCCTAAGCTCCACATGTCTATACCCAATTGGTTTACCAATTAATCAAGAGCATTTGCATGTGTTTTATTATGAAATCTTATCCAAATCTTACTCCCATATGTGCTAGACGTTTTTGGGCAGATTTTGTGATGCATTTAATGCTTAAAGCTTCTTAAATATTACCATCATCATTGGTTACTTTAATTAATTGAGGACTTAAGCTTAATTAGATGAAAATATCTTGAAAACACTTGGCTCACAAAGCTCCACCATGTACTAGTTGCCACTGTAGACTTTTGGGGCACAATTAATTAGCTTAATCATATGCTTAATCTCCTTCTTTATTGCTAATATGATTAAGGCTAATTGGTTTTCTAATTAATCCAAGTTATTTAAGCATTATTAGCAATTTAATCCTCATCAATTAATTTCTTCATTTTTTCCAAAATACCAACCCCTTTTCTTGATGATTTAATTATCTCAAGTCATGTTGCAATTGATCTTTAATTAATGCACTTGAATTGCCTTTAATCAAATTGAAAATACTTACACAAGTTAATTCATATTTGATTAGGAATTTTTCTTTTAATAGGCATATGCAATTTTTAGCATAAATTGCCTTAATTATTATGCATTTAATTTCCTTAAATACCTATTAAATTTTGTTGTCATCTATCTTTTGTCCTTAGGCTAAATTATAGCCCCTAAATAATATCTCACAATTAACCTTTGGTTAATTAATTCCAAAGGAAAATTGCTTAAAATTTAATTAATACTTTACACCTTAAAATCACAATAATTAAGATTAGGGTGCTGGATGTAACTGAAAGTTGATTGATCATGGTGCTAGATGTACAACAAAAATAATTTCAAGGTATTAGATATACTATAAATAATATTAGGGTTTTGAATGCTACTAAGAAATAACATTTGGATCCGGATGCTACATACCACTTTACCTTATTTTTTAAAAAATTCTTTTAATTTTTTCCTCTATTGGAAGTGTAACATCCCAACATTTCAAAAGTAGTAAAAAAATTTTTTTTATCAGAGTACAGCATCAGAGCGATTGAGTAACTGATATATATAGATTTAAAAAGTCATAAGTCTGACTAACTACAATAACTGTACATTATACCGAGTGTTATCAAAAAAGAATTACATCCAAAAAGAAATCTTCTGCCACATCCAGAAAGTAAAACCTTACCCCTTATATATATAATCTGACTTCAAATATATTGTGCAGATACATAGGAGTTGGAGAAGAGGAGGAAGTGCAATTATTTTCTTTATTTGTGGAATCTCAAAGAAACGCCTCGAAAGATCCAATCTTGCCTTGGTTTGTCGGTGGACCTGGTTGCTCTGCGCTTTCTGCATTTTTCTTAGAAAATGGTACATAATTTGGTTATTTTATTTATTTATTTTTTATTTTAAGTCTTATTTTATCTCTAAGTTATGAGTCCAAATGCAGTGCATGTCTTGGTGTATTTTTAATTCAAGTTTTCCATACCATAATGAGAATCTTACTTTTTTTTTTTTTTTAATAATTTGCAGGACCAGTAACATTTGACCGCAATTCCAGAGGGATTCTTCCAAAACTTATACTAAATCCTTATGCTTGGACGCGGGTTGTGATGTTTCTAAATTCAAACTGCCATATTTGCATTTGCTTTGAAAATCAATTTTATAGTACTCCACATTCATATATGCTTATTATCTTGCTTCGTGTTTTTTTAAATCATCATGCTACCATCGTGACACTATGTTGCTAATTTATATTGCAGCAAACTAAAAGCTTTCAACTTTTTCATCAATTTTTGCGAACTAGTTTCAGGGGTCATCGCAATGATGACAACTAAGAACTTACTACCATAAAAAACTGTTTATATCTAATTTGACTAAAAAAATATTTTCATGTGCACAAAATATAAGATAAGGATAATATCTTAATCGTTCTTGTTAGTTTTAAAAAATGGTTTTTCTTAAAAAAAAAAAATAGTCAGTCAAAAATTTTAAATTTAGACCGTTGAAATTAAATTTGAAATGATTTATTGGTGCTCATCAGGGCTATGAGCAATAAAACTGATTCCCAATTGGATGCACTCCCCATGCCGCCCTCCTTGCTGCCCCCCAAAACTTGTGGGGTGGGAGGGTACCAAATTTTTTTTCCGGTTTCTTTTTGTGATTAGATTCTACATTAGATGAGTGATATTTTGATTTCTTATGAGCAAAAAATAGAGTTATTTTAAATTTTCTTATGTTTTTTTCAAAAACTTAATATTTTAACTCAGAGAAACTTAAATCTTTTGGGACAGCATGCAGGGGTACATCAGGCTTCTCATCCTCCTTTGAAAATAGTAAACACTTATCGATATATTTTGTTAAACTCGTAAAGCTACTCCTCCTTTGAGACATGTTATGAATAAGTGTTAGACAGAATACTAAGAACAAGAATAGCATAACTGAACGCATTATGGCTTTTAATTAGCAGGTACTTAATGTCATATACATAGATATACCGGTTGGCACAGGATTTTCTTACTCCCAAACACAACAAGGCTACCATAGCAGTGATCTACTATGGATAGAGAATTCATATGATTTTCTACAAAAGGTAAATAATATTTGATATAAAATTACAAACACTTAGCTAACACCCAAAGTTTCCATTTAGCACAGAATTGTAATTCACCACATGGATCTAGCCTTTAATGGTCGAACCAGATCCCTGTATTTGATTAAGTTAAAGTGAAAATTTGTTCAAAAAGTTCTTATTTAATAGCAACATTGTTTCGGAAGTTTTTTTTGTTCAATGTCAACATAGCTGTCAAAGCCTTTTAAAAAATTGACGTTGACCATTAACATTTCTTATAATAAGGGGCAACATTGCTTCATTTTAAAAAGTTCTTATTTAATAGCAACATTGTTTCGGAAGTTTTTTTGTTCAATGTCAACATAGGTGTCAAAGCCTTTTAAAAAATTGACGTTGACCATTAACATTTCTTATAATAAGGGGCAACATTGCTTCATTTTAAAAAGTTCTTATTTAATAGCAACATTGTTTCGGAAGTTTTTTTGTTCAATGTCAACATAGTTGTCAAAGCCTTTTAAAAAATTGACGTTGACCATTAACATTTCTTATAATAAGGGGCAACATTGCTTCATTTTAATACTTTTGGGGCAATCTTCACTACAAAAAAATTGACTTTCAGCGGCGACAAAAGTCGCCGCTGAAAGTCAAAAAGTTGCCACTGAAAACTTTTCGGCGGCGACAAAATGTCGCCACCGAAAACTCTGTGGCCGATACTTTTGGCGGTGACAATCTACTGTCGCCACTGAAAGTATACAATCAGTGGCGACTGATAGTTGCCATCGAAAGTTCATCATAAGCCACCAACACCAATGTCATGGCTAAAAGGTAACTTTCAGTGGCGACAATTGTTGCCATGGATACCACTTTCAGTGGCGACAATGTTGTCGCCGCCGAAGAGTGTATCAGTGGCGACTATTTGTCGCCACTGAAAGTCTCTTCAGTGGCGACATTTGGTCGCCACGGATGCCACTTTCGGTGGCGACAAGTTTGTCGCCGCCGAAGAGTGTATCAGTGGCGACTATTTGTCGCCACTGAAAGTCTCTTTTGTGGCGACATTTGGTCACCACAGATGCCACTTTCGTGGCGACAGTTTTGTTGCCGCTGATACTGTCGCCGCTAATTTTTTTTTAGAAATTTTTTGAGATATAAATTGTTAAAATTAAGAATTGTACTGCTATTAAAACCTGTACCATATTATTATGATCATAAGAATTTTGAAACCAACAATATATTAAATAACAATAATACTAACATAAATGTTCAAAATTAATATCAAATATTTAAATTTTGTCTATCCATTAGAAGAAACATCAAACACAAAACTATGAAGACTGATCAGCTTGTGGGACACTAGGAGTAGATGATGTAGGAGCTACTACTTGCCCTTGTTGCACTAAGATAGCTAGAATCCTCTCCTCCATTTGTTTCATCTTCTGATCAAATTGTGCACGTTCTTCTGCGCGCTCTGCTTCCACCCTAGCACGTTCCTCTTGAAATTTTTTATCAAATTCCTCGAGCAATTGGGTACGCACATTGTCCACGGCCGAACTATCAACGGAGTAAGAGCGATCTCTCTTCCTCAATGGCTCTGCCCCATACCCTTTTCCTCTGACATACCCAGATCTTTCACCAAGAACAGCCGTCAATATTTCATCAGAGATCATTCGAGCATCAACCTCTACCTCTTCTTGTTGTTGGCGAAGTTCTTGCAACTTATCCTACAATTAAAGCATGAAACAAATGAGATAAAGAATTATTGAAGTTAGTATAACATAAAAACACAACGCATACGTATATTTGCTCAGATTGTGGATCTGCCCACTCTAACTGTCCATCTGCCTTCTTCCTAGTGTGTGTGATATGGTATAATTGGTCAGGGGTTACAGGCTGTCCAGTGGTGGAGTCCCTCTACAAAGCATAATATACATATACGAGACATGGTACAATTTAGAATAAAAAAGGATTCAAAACATAAGCTTAATATGAGATGAGAAAGTGAATAATATAATAGGATTCAAAACAATATTCTTCAACGATTGCCCTTCATTTTTGTTAATTGTATCCTTCATATATGAAGAAATGACAACGTACTTTTTAGATTAATGTAATGATGTAAAGCAACACTTTTAGATTTGATTGAGATTCATTCAAAGTAATAGCTTCGAATATAAGAAATTGAATATAAAAGACCACCTAACTGGTCCTATTACAGTAAGCTTATATGAAAAAACATTCAACCACAAACATATTTTTAAACATTAACTACAAATATCTGTATACAGTTATATAGGATGAGAAAACAAAATTAACATTTTACTCTCAGTAGCATGAATTCCTAAGTTTGATATACCCCGTCTAAATTTTCAACAGAGAGATGATATATTACACATCTATAAATTGATGGCGAGTGTTACATATTCAACTTACATAAAGTTTATGATAAATCAAGTAGAGATGTTATGTAATTAGAAGGCTCATTTTTTCTGCCATCAATTAGAAGGCTCATCTAATCCATACTTCGAACATTATATGATAATTTATACACACTCAACTTAGAAGATTTATAGCCTTATTGAGAGTGTTTGAATATATATGAACTTTTCACTTATGATCTTACTTTCAATGTGTGCTTTTAGTGATATGTTGGGGCTATTGAACTTAAATAAATTATATTTTATTTATTTGGGAAAAAGATAAAAAAAGAGATTTGAAATTGAAAAATATCAAATCAGATATGTTAAAATATGGAAAGAGTCAAATACAAATCAAATTTGAAACCAGATATGTTAAAATTGTGAAATATCAAATTAGATATCAAATTTCGATATGGAAAGAGTAATAAATGCAAATGATCTTTTAACTTTCGTGATTAAATAGAGCCTGAGATTATTTCTTTCATTTGCATTTCATAAATCTAGATCAATTTCCTCTCTACTAGTATTTCAATGAATATATGTGTTAGAAGTAGCCTTAAAAACACTTGACAAAACTTTCTTAATCAAAGTCATGTTTATCTTTTCATCAAAATGTACAATCTCTTGTTATTATTAATGAAAATCAACTTTAAGCAATAACATTAATGTGACAGTGCAATGTTAGTAATATCACTCCCTCTCATACTCAAATGCACAACAATATCTCTCAAACTCTCTTTATCTCATGATGATACAAAAAATTAATTTATTTTTTCATAATAAATAATATCAAAAAACATATTTATTGTATCAATATTATTAAAAAAACTCAATATTTATTGTATCAATATTATTAAAAATAATTTATCTTTATCGCTGAAAGATACTTTTGGCAGGGACATATAAGAGTCGCTGCTGAAGGTATTGACTTTCGACTGCGACAATTTTTGTCGCCGCGAAAAGTCAATACTTTCAAAACTCACACTTTCAGCCGTCTGAAGTCACCACCGAAAAAATTATGTTATTCTTCACTCTCTCTAATACAAAAAGTAATTTTAATCTATTATGAAATCATGAAGTAGACTACTAAAAAAAATAAGTAAACTTACATAATTTTAATTGTAGTATAATTATATTATCTTAAACATTTAATTATATTTTGTACTCCCTCTCACACACTTTATCTCTCACTCTCCCTATCTTACAAACTATCCCCACTCCATTGCTTGCACTCCCACCCTCACACAACATTGTATCTTTAATTCTCCATCTCACACTTATGCTAGTAAAAACATAATTGTAATCTCTCTCTCATACACACCACACTATCAATTAACTTATTTGTTGAATAAATATTACAAGTTTTTTTTTTAAAAAAAAAATTAAAGTTGGACTTTCAGTGGCGACACAAAATTAATGCCGCTGAAAGTATAACTTTCAGCGGCGACTCAACCTGTCGCCACCGAAATTCTTAAAAAGTTTTTTAAAAAAATTAAGATTGGAGTTTCGGTGGTGCATAAAGTCGCCACCGAAACTATTTTTGGTGGCGACATTACATTGTCGCTGCTGAAAGTATAACTTTTAGTGATGACTTAGCATGTCGCCACCGAAATTTTTAAAAAAAGAAATTGACTTTCGGTGGTGACAAATGGTCGCCACCGAAACTACTTTCGGTGGCGACACTACGTTGTCGCCGCTGAAAGTATAACTTTCAGCGGTGACTCAACATGTTGCCACCGAAGTTCTTAAAAAACAAAAAAAAATCGACTTTCAGTGGCAACAAATTGTCGCCACCGGAACTACTTTCGGTGGCGACAAAACGTTGTCGCCACCGAAGTTCTTAAAAAAAAGAAAAAATTAAAATTGGACTTTCGGTGGCGACCCTACGTTGTCGCCGCTGAAAGTATAACTTTTAGCGGCGACTTAGCATGTCACAACCAAAGTTCTTAAAAAAAAAAATTGACTTTCGGTGGCGACACTACGTTGTCGCCGCTGAAAGTTATACTTTCAACGGCGACTCAACATGTCACCACCGAAGTTCTTAAAAAAAAAAATTCGACTTTCGGTGGCGACAAATTGTCGCCACTGAAACTACTTTTGGTGGCTACAAAACGTTGTCGCCGCTGAATGTTATACTTTCAGCGGCGACTAAGAAAGTTGCTGCCAAAAGTGGAACTTTCAGTGGCGATGATTTTTGTCGCCACTGAAAGCTATACTTTCAGCGGTGATCTCAAATGTCGCCACCAAAAGTCCTTTTTTTTTGTAGTGCTTGACCATGAAAAAACTTTTAAGACAACATTTCTTCTAATTACAAATAACCTTGTCTAGTTTTTAAAACCAGCAAGTAAATAAGTGGTGTATATATATATGATACACTTAATCGTCTGTTGATGATTTACAATTAATGCAGTGGTTTATTGATCATCCGGAGTTTGTATCAATTTACTTTACATTGGTGGTGGTTCATATTCAGCTGTGCCTACTGTTCCTCTCGTTAAAAAAGTATATGAAGGTGAAAAATTGTTCTACATTTTTTGCTTCTTAATGTGGCTGGGCTTCTTTAGCCTTCTCTCTCTCTTTTTTCCCCCTTTTTGCCTTGTTTTAATTTTTTCCCCTGTTTGCTTGAGCAGGTTACAAAGCAGGAAGCAAACCAATCATAAATTTCAAAGTAAAATAGAGTACACACATATATTCTGTGTAAAGCTTTTAATTTCTGAAAATGGCATCTCTTGTTTCTTGTGAGGCATCATATCCCTCCGGTCTTATATATAAGAGAACGATTTTGGGTATACACGGTCTCACTAATAAGATATACTTAAAAATGTATGAAATTTTAACCAACTTTTTAAATTTTCCCCATTGAATAACCACTTACTCTCTTACACACTCTCTCCATAAATAAGAGTACTTTTTGGGGAAAAAACATTTTTACACATTCATTGCCTTTAAGCAACTTTTTGATTCACGTAGACTAGATGGATCGAGTACCATTTATATTATCTTTTAGGACACCGTTCCAAAGTCATCAAAGATACTAGAGGTGAATATGGTGTCTCATGAGGATGAGGGACTAACTAAACCGCCTTTTGTATGTTATGATAGCAAATATTACTAACTCTCAGTTAGCGATTTAGGGTTTTGTGCTTGCCAGCCCAGTAACTGATAAATTTCTGGATCTAAACTCCAAAGTTGAATATGCATACCGGATGAGTCTTATATCAGATGAGCTCTATGAGGTTAGTTTGATCCATTTCTTCTATTCATGCATTCATCTAAAGCTGATCAAGTTTTTCCTGTCTTAATTCTTAATAGTCAATTAATTGGTATCTTAGCTTAATAAATCAATGTCCTTCTCTTTGACCTATTAGGAAGGGTATGCTTTTCACATTTTTTGTCTAAAGTAAGCTATTTTAGAGATTGATCTATGGTCCCTAGAGGTTGAGTTGTCTTACCTTTAGAAGAACTTCAAGCTGCTTTAGTTTCTTAGCTTAAAATTATAAGGGTTAGTGTCAAAAATTTTCAGGATTAATGTTGCTCATAAAGTTTTTTTGGGCTTAAGGCTGCCATAAAAGTTTATAATTACAAGTGTTAATGTTATATAATGGTTCAAAGATATTACTACAATCTTAAACTTCTGAGGCAATATTGAGACTGAAAACTAACAAAAACTTTTAGGACAAATTTACACAATTACACCTTAAACTGAATTATAACTAAAGCAAATGGATTATTGGAGTTAAATAGTGTAGATTTTGAGATACCTCTAGCAGGGAAAACTCAAACCCATGGGGTTACCTGTCTAAAATTAGCCTGATATCTTTTTTGCAGTCAATTTGTAATACCCGGAAAAAAAATAAAATATATATATATATATATATATATATATATATATATATATATATATATATATATATCTTAAACATTATATTTCAATAAATAATACCTATTTTAAATAGGTGAATATGGGGTCTCAAAATTTTGGTATTATATTTATTTTCATTTATAGACAATTTTTCCATAGAATTCAAGAATCTAAAAATTTATCTAGCTTGTTAACCTATAAAACAATATTTTAGGATTTAATTAGGATTTAACTCATTATTCCTCATTTAACCCTATGGGATGGAAATCTCTTCAATAAAAGAATAAATAAATTATACCATGATATTAACTTTAAATCCTAAAAACTAAGGGAGCCAATGAGGGAATTTCTTCCATATAAATACATTAAAAACAAAATTAAATTAATTAACCTAAGGGGGGGCGAAATTTTAAAAGAAAAAGGAGAGAAAAATAAAAAGAAGATAGTCAAAAGTGTGAAGAAGAAGCTACATTTGTCTTGGTGGCTAAGAAAGACTTAATCACATAAAATTAAATGGAAACCTATAGAGATTAAATCATAAACCTATAGAGATAAGCTAAATCTTCAAGATAGATACATATTTGAGATCAGTGAATTATAAGCTTCAATTGGGCTATTCCTAAAATTAATTTCGGTAACTTGTAAAATTCAAACCTAAGCATTTTGAAAGATAAAAATCACCATAAATCTTGTCATAAAATTAGGATTCCAAAAGTAAAATTGGATTTTTAATCAAAACACTAATTAACACTTAACCAAATTAAGTTTTGGAGATTAATTAAGTTGCTTAATGAGAAGAGGCTTTCTTAGAGACCAAGCAAGCAAATTCTAGAAGGGGAGGGGGAGGAATTTTCGGGCAAGAAGAGATTGAGGGGCCAAGATCAAGTCTTCATCTCCAAGCAAGGATCCAAGAGCCAAGATTAAACCAAAGTTGCTAGATGTTTAACCCCCTCTTGCCTATAAATAGAAGGCTTGGGCTAACACATCCTTCACACCAAAATCCCTTGCCTTGGCCGAAATTTAGAGAGGGTAGGAGAGGGAGGAGCAGCTGGAGAAAGAGATTCAAAGAGGTCTTCAAGAGGTATAAGAGTTTTTAGCTTTTAAGTTTAAGTTCTTAGTTTATAAGTAGAAATGCTAGAAAGAGTTATTTTAATCTTCAATCTTCCATATACAGTTTTAATTTCATGTTTTTGAGGGTTCCATTGTCTTTATTTCGAAAATTTGATGAAGAAGAAGTTATATCAAAATTTTTGGAAGATTAGGATCAAAATAGCGAAGCTCTGGCAAAATCAGTAAAATCTGAGTAAGTAATAAAAAGGCTAGTATTTTATGATGAAGATGATGTTCTAAAATTCTGGAAAAATTCATGATGAAAGTAGACATATAGGGCTTTCTATAACTATAAAGAGTGTTTCATTTGAAGCTCTGTGCAAAAAGATAAAAATCTTAGAAGTGAAGTTACATTTTCTGGGCGAAAATCTGGACAACGGTTTGAATTTCGGAAACTGGGAATTAATCATCAATTCTGGGTAAGTTGCAGTATTTTTCCTCAAAAGTAGACATCTCAAGGATTCCGGGAAATTTTACGGATCCTCATTTCGATTTTTGTGGAATTAGTTATGATTTTTCGAAGTTAGGCGAAATTCCGCCCAGAAATACTGAATTAACGTTTTTTTTCCGAAAATTAAGTGGAAATAATTAGAAATAAGTCTTTCAAGGGTAAAAATGTCAAGTATGGCCAAGGTGTCTCTTGAAATGTTGTTTGAAAATTAATTGAGACAAAATTACCCTTTTAGGATAGACTGTGCTCGCGCACCGACAGTGAACGTACTCGAAAATTTGCCGAACTCAGGTACGGACGCGTATTGTAACCTTAACTCTTATGCTTATGGTTTGGTTATATATGATTGTTGTTTTCACATGATAATACTTTGTTTTGAAATTTACAAATGAGAGTTGAATTGTACACGGGTTATAGTCTTGATAACACCGTTGAGTTTTCCTAGCGCTGAGGATACGATGGGCCGTCGTGGCACTGGTTATGTGCAGACTAGGGTAACATACATATTGCAGTGGCTGTGTTATGTTATTGCCTTACATATGGATATGTATTTTGAAATCATGATTATGTTGTATGTCTGTGATAACTGTCATATACTGTTTACATAAGCATGAGGTTAACCGTTACCTGAGGTTCAATGGAAATTGAACCTCAGCCCCTGCTGTAGCCTCAGGATCCCAGGGAGTCAGGATTGAGGACAAGGGTAAGAAGGCGGCATGAAGACTCTGTGGAGACTTTACCCTTTTGATATTTTAGTTTAGTGTGTTAGACATATGGATGACTGTATATTCAACTATTTACATTACATACAATATTATGCAGTTACTCTTTATTTTAAGAAATGTTTCCAACACTCGACTCTGTATAAAAATGCTTATGAAAATGGGATGTTACACAATTAAGGCAAGTTGTAATGGTAATTATGTCAACATAAACCCAACCAACAAAAAGTGTGTCTCAGATAATTATGAAGCTTATTCTCAGGTTTGTATAGAAATCCTCCACACTTGTCTCAGTTTTTCATTCATTACAAGTAGTACATAAATATATAGGCGAAAGCTTAGTGTATCATCTATTCATTTGCAGCTGGTTCAATACATCAATTACAAACAAATTTTGGAACCTCTTTGCGATGCTATTCCCAATGACAATAGAAGAATTCTCTTCGAAGATTCGTCAGATGGAATGCTCCAGAATGATTCCACATTCTGGTGTCGTGTATGTAAATTTCAGAACATTATACACACACACTTATACATAGACCCCACTTGGTGGGAGCCTTATACACTGAGTTGCTCTTAATACAACACTGAGTTGCTCTTAATACACACACACTCACGCACACACTCCTTTTAATTTGGAATTTACTTGTAGGGTTATGATTACTTGCTTGTTGAGCAATGGGCAAATAACGAGGATGTTAGGAAGGCTCTTCAGATTAGAGAAGTAATTAAGAATCTACTTAATCAGTTTGTTGATTATATATATTGAAACTATACAATTGAAGATTTAACTAATAAACTAATTTTATAATTAATGACTTTTTTTTAAGGGAACTGAAGGGGAGTTCTTGAGGTGCAACAGAAGCTTATCGTTCAAAAAATATCTACAAAGTGTTGTTGATTATCATCACAATCTCACTGAGACAAACCTTCAATTTCTTGTATTCTGGTAAACTTCATCCTCCTCCTTATATATAAGTTTTATATTAAGATCCTTCTGCCATACTCAGGAATTATCTTTCCTTTTATATTTTGTTACATTTATGATATTTATTATTGTATTACGTTTATGTAATCATTACTCTTTAGCTCAAGAAAATCATTCTTCTCAGTAGTTTTTTTTTTTTTTTTTATATATTACTTTTCAAAGGGGTTGAGGGTTTATCAATTCATGAAATCATTTTTCATTTCTTTTTATGGTGTTCTAAACAGACTTTTAAAAGTTCTGTAACAGTACGAGTGTATGGGTTTCTTACTCAAAAAATAAAAATAAAAATAAAAATGCTTGTTATTTGTTTCTGCTCACATGCAGTGTCTAAATTTAAAGCAATTAGTTGTCACATTCAGAACCTAAATTCCTAAAAAAACTCTACAAGCCAAAGTCTGGAAATAAATTTTTGATAATCATATATATTAAATTCAGAACATAAAGTTCTGCATTTCTTTGGTTATGCATAATTTGAATGAAGACAATGCAAACAGCTAATTAACCAATTACTCAAGTGATGAGACTTTTACCTTGGTAAAGAAAGCTAACTCTTTGGCTTTTGATTTTTTATAAGAGAATCTATATATATATATATATATATATGTATGTATGTATGTATGTATGTATGTATGTACCACTCTTTGGTTTTGAACTCCTTATTACAGTGCTGATCTTGACCTGAGCATACCACATATTGGTACAAAAGCTTGGATAAAGTCATTGAACTTGAAAATAACGGATCCTTGGCGTGCATGTTTTGTTGATGGTCAAGTTGCAGGGTAACTAACAATTTGATGGTCAACATTGAACTCGGTTATCATCGAGGTGTAGGCCTATGTAGTCTTTTTAATCTTAAAAAATCAGATCACCTTTTTTTTTTTATAAGAGAATTTTAGGAAAGGGGTTGAGTTCAGCCACAATTCAAGGACAGAGTGAAATTTCCCTTTCTCTTAGGTGGTACTAATATTGGGCAGGGCGAGCCGTCTATTACCCTCAGATGTTTACCTAGGCACCCGATACCTCTCTCAGGACCTTGACCAACTTCAGGATTGAACCCTCTCCTTTTAGTGAGAGTGTCCGACCCCTTTACCAGTTGAACTTACTCTTGTATTAAAAACAGTGCACTGTTTTGATGGGGGACATAAGTGGGCTCCTCTTACCGAACTCAATCGTCTGGGCCCACACCTCTTACGTTGTAAAGTAGGATTTTGCTTTTTTCTTGCTTGTTCGTCTTTCCTTCTTTTGTGTCTGCTTCGGATCCAGTTTGGGAAGGATAAGCACCATTAGTCAATTTCATCTAGATCTTTGAGATTTAATTTTTTTTACTTTCTATTTTTTTAAAAAAATTATTTTAATAGATAAAAAATTTAAAATAAAAATAATAACCTAACTAATATTTTTTCAAAAACATAATGTTTTATTAAAAATCACCAGTTTTAAAAAAAATAAATAAGAACAATTTAGATAGGATAGACAAATGATCCCTATCCAAAAGATAAACACCAAACCTGCTTCCTCGTGGCTTCTTGCGTACGAGCATCGGCGGACCTACGTGTGCGCAGGTGTACGCACTTGCGGACAGAAAATCTTTCAGGTTTTTTTTTTTTTTTTTTTTTTTTTTTTTTATATTATGTGGTGTGATTTTTCTTTTCCTCATATGGGTCCCACGATTTTGTTTGAAATTTTGACCGATCCATTGCTTTTAGTCATTTAGATCTCTTGGTACTGTATCTCAACTTCCTTCATATCTTTTATCTGATGCCATTTAATATAATATAATATAATATTTATTATATTCTTTTCAATTCAATTTATTGTCCAAGACTATTTGCAATCACATTTAATTCACAGTGGCTCCGCATCATCCCCAAATATCACTAATTTTGCTTTTCTTCTTTCAATCCCTTATAATCTATATATATTATTTCTTTATGCCCTAAAGTGATATACTTCTTGCCCTTTTTTATATTTTCTTCTTCTTAGATCACATAATATTTTCTGCAAAATAAAATGGATATGTTTAGATGCACCTGGTAGCTCATGGTAAAACTAAATTCAAACACCTTTTTTCCCAGCCATTATGTTTCGATCAACAACATTATTTGATACGATTGATGATGAAGATATAATGCAATATTTTTAAGAAATGAAGAATCAAAGAATGCTTTTGTAATCATTCTGATGTAAAAGTTAGTTGACTTTTGATTATGATTTTTCTATGTTAAGTTGAAGTTTTCTTTTCTTTTATTGTTTATATTCTTTTATTTTTTTAATACATTTAAAACTTTCCTTAAAAAAAATTTTTGGAGGCGCTGCCCCGAACCTCCAAATCACACTACTAATTTTACACTCATAAACTTCAAATCCTGAGTCCGCCACTGCGTACGAGGGCAGAGGTTTTTCGCTAACTTAAAAGTTTCATGGCAAAGTTAGTTAGTTTGGTCCCTAATGATCATAATTTGTTTATTTTCAAAAAAACAAACCTAAAGCCGTTTGAAAGAGTTCATTAGATTGATCAAAAGCAAAAGAAACCTTAAAACTCTTGCGTCCTTACTCTCCTTTAGATGGTAAATGATAAGTATATATCTTATAATTAAATAAGTATAAATTTTAAGATATATCAGATTGAGTCTTATTAATATTTTATACTTATTTAATTATATTTATATATTTTTCTACACTTTAATTAATTATAGGATAAAAAAATTAATATAAAATCTATCAATATCCTATTCTTAATTTATATGACATATCAACAGATTTGAAAGTAATATCCTATTTCTAATTTATAAGAGATATCAACCAAAAGATAGGATATCCCATATCTGAATTTAAATATAAACAAAGGGGATACTATCATAATTTTTGTGTGTAAACATTAATAGAATATATATATCTGATATCTATATCATATTGTTCAGGAGATCTTGGATGAGGATATTGCGCGTGGGCCCACAGAAATTATTTTTGCCACGTGAAGTAGGACATATTGGAAGATACTATATTTTATATTTTATATAATATATTATATGGGATGCGGCGTGAATTGAGGAAGAAAAAAGGACGGAGAACGCGCAGAGAGCAGGGGCGACGGCTCGAGTGGTGGAACGCACAGTGGGAGAGATCATATTGCAAGACTGCTCTGTTTTTATTTCCTTTTTCTTTGATTTTCTTTATGAATTTTGAATCTCGAATTTCTGTGCTGAATCTGAACTCTGATTTTACTGTTGTTGTGATGTTTATTAAAGTCATGTGTGAGTAATTTGTTTTACAACTTAAAGCTCTATAAACAACTTGTTTGAAACTTAGAAATTATTTTCACTAATTAGTTTTGTTTAATATTAATTTTTTTTATCATTTTTTACTTAATTGATCATGTTTTGGAAATTTATAATTCGCCACATTGTTTTTGGTCGATGATGCAACCCTCACCCAACATATATTTAAATTAATTTTGTCACATGTATTTTATTTTATGTCCAACAGTTTTCAACTACTTCAACTTTGAAGCTTTCCCTCTCCTTCTCGTCTCTGGTCATGATCCCTTGCCGCTACTGCACTGCCATCGTCTCCGTCTCCTTCTCCGGCTGGACATCTTCAACTTTCACACACTGCAGTTTCTCTTTTAGTCTACAAACAGATTTCAATAACTGAATCCTTATCCTAATCGCCGAACCATCCCTGAGCTTATAGATCTCTCTCACTTGTTCAGCTGCTACGGCCTACGGCCACGACCGGTGATTCCCGGCATCAAGAACTCCTTGGAAACTTCGAAATAGCGGCGGCGGTGGGCAGAGAAGGTTAGATACTTCACTCTCACATCTAATGGAGTTGATCTTGTGTGTCTGAATGATTTTTTTTCTTTTTTTCCGGCGGTGTCCTTTCGTGATTCAGTGCCATCTTCTTGTATTTTTCATTGATTTAGGCGAAATTATTTAGTTTGAATTCCTTGCTGCATACAACATATCGTGAGTCTTTAATCCCCTGAATATGTTTCGACATTGACATTTCTTCAAAAAGATAGTGTTCAGTTTTCCTTTTTCACAGATGGCGAAACCGCAAAGTACATAAATGGAACCATGGTACTTGTGGGGCTAGCCTGGCACAACGTATTTGTTAAAAATAATTTAAAAAGAAAAAATTATGCTGGCCTTTTTCTTTTATATATATGCTGGCCTTTTTCTTTTTATATATAAAAGAAAAAGGGAAAATTGATGTCAGGCCCAAGGTAGCAAAATAATTACAAAAAAGGCTCAAGAAACATTTATTTCTGGCATTATTTCAAAAAAAGTGTACGGTTGCTAATTGCTACTGATGTAGTTGTTAATTGCTACAAATGTAGTTGTTAATTAGACTAATTTAGTTGTTAACGGGGACTGATATAGTTGTTAACCGCTACTGATGTAGTTGCTAACGCTTTTTGAAATAATATCAGAAAAGACCCTAGGGCCTTTTTCTGGCATGTGAATGTTTGTTGGGTCTTTTTTGTAATTATTTTACTACCTTGGGCCCTGACATCAATTTTCCCAAAGAAAAATTAGGTTTCAAGAAGGAATGGGTATAATCACTAAAAAGCCCTAACAACTTATAAATATTACTTTTTCCAATTATAAATATAAGATAAAGTTGATTTTTTAAAAATTAATGAAACTAATTAAATTATTTTTAAATATTTATATTTTTCATTTTTTAAAAAACTATTTTGTCTCACTTATAAATTGATGTATAATCTAAAATATATTTAACGTATAATATGTTGGTTATGATTAGTTTTGATGATGTCCTATGTAGATGCCTTTAACAAGAGCATTAGCAAAAAGGATTTGTTCATATGGAGAATGATCAAGAAAAGAGAAGAAAGAAATAAGAACTTGCGTATTATAATGGGACTATCAACTTTCAAGTTCTTATATATGATATTGGAAGTCTCTACAATCAAATAGAAGCTGGAATGACTCAATTTAGAGTTAAAATGAGCGAAATCGAGTTTCCAGGAAAATATGCATGAGAACTAGAGTTCTCACTTAAGAACTAAAGTTCTTAGGGAAAAACTAGAGTTCATTTTGAGAACTCGAGTTCTCACTTAAGAACTCGAGTTCGTGATTATTCAACCTACTCTGTTCACCTCTTTCACGTTCAGCCTGGGCGACCTCTGGTAATTTGACGATATCTCCCAAACCAGAGATCATATTAAGGTGAAACCAATTTTGGATGAAACTAGATATCCAATGTGTCATCTTGACAAAATTTCAAGTCCAAAGAAGATAAGATGAGAGAGCTATGAATTTCAGAAGTTTCACCTTCTGTCACCGTCACACAGCAGAGCGAGGTTCGGTAATTTGAGCATATCTCATAAAATACAAATCGTAATGAGTTGAAATTGGTGGCATATGAAACTAGACTCATATACCTTTCCAAAAACATAAAGATTATAGAAAAAAAAGATCAAATGAGAGAGATATGAGTTTTGGAAGTTGAGAGTCTGTTCAAGATTATGCAAAAACGTTGGTTCAAGAACAACTTTTATTAATCTGATCATAGTCCTCAACATACAATGAGTTTGGAGCTGATTCTTGTTGCATTGGAAAGAATACTTGATTAGCTTTATGAGCATGGGTGGTTTGTCAAATTTGAAGCTATATCAAAGACGTTACGCCTACTGGAATCTCCAATGTTCTCAAGTTCTTATGTTTGTCTTTGTCTCAAAGAACTTATGTTTTCAGCCTCATTCAAAATGACAAAATTGATTTCATATTTTAAAACTCAAGTTCTGAGAAGTTTAATAGATTAGTTCT
This sequence comes from Acacia confusa, assembly GCA_037074495.1. Lineage (NCBI taxonomy): Eukaryota > Viridiplantae > Streptophyta > Magnoliopsida > Fabales > Fabaceae > Acacia > Acacia confusa. The sequence goes on from CM073511.1 coordinate 17,818,291, forward strand.
CAATCTGTCAAATTGAGAACTTGAGTTCTTGATAGTAGAACTCGAGTTCGCGGCCTTTGCATCACACAAATCTTTCAAAAATCAGAAAGGGTTATGAGAACTAGAGTTCTCGGGTAATGAACTAGAGTTCTTGTTTGAAAACTCTAGTTCTTCCTTTTATCATCGAACAAAGTCCTCAAGAACTAAAGTTCTTCATTATTGAAGATTCAAGAACTAGAGTTCTTCATTATTGAAGATTCAAGAACTAGAGTTCTTGGTCTAAGAACTCGAGTTCGCGAAATTAGTTCATTCAAAATTCTTCAAGGAACTCAAGAACTAGAGTTCTTGAATAAGAACTAGAGTTCATAACTAGAATTCTTGTAAGAGAACTAGAGTTTTTCATTTTGGAAAACAGCTGGGTCTCTTTCGAAATCACAAGAACTAGAGTTCTTAAACAAGAAATAGAGTTCTTGAGAAAGAACTAAAGTTCTTCACTTTGGAAAACATCTGGGTTTCTTTCGAAAGACTAAGAACTAGAGTTCTTATTTAAGAACTAGAGTTCCTGTTTAAAAACTCGAGTTCCTTCATAAATTAGTCTGTCCGCAAAACATAGAACTAGAGTTCTTTACCTAAGAACTAGAGTTCTTGCGAACAGAAATCACGAATCGCAGACTGTAACCTTCCAAATGATCTAATCTTTACCTGATACTTTCCAGAATCATTAATAATCATTTATACGATGCTTTTAACCTATTTGTTAGTGATTTCAGCATTAAGATGAAGTATTAACCAAAAAGCATCATAAAGCAATTTTGTGTCAGAGACTTGAAATGAGATTGCAGAAACTAAGCACCATCACAACAACCAATCTCTGAACAAACAAAAGTCATTTTTGTTATTCCCATTCCTATGACTAACTTGGCAAATCAACGGATATCAACGAAGCTGAGTAAGAGATGAAACTAATGAATCCAACGAAGCACTTGACGAAACAAGTAACGACAAGTCTAACGGCTATATTTCAACGGCTACTTCCAACGGACATCCAACGGTCATATTCTACTGGAAGAATGCTTAACAGTCAAATGCTCTTTATCAACTATAAAAGAAGCTTCATTTAAAATAGAAGGAGAGACGAGAGACATGAGACTACAGCTGCATCGTCAAAATGCCTACTCTGACATTCATAGCACTTACTCTCCGAATATCTCAATGATTGTATAATTACTTTAGAGAGTGAGATTATTTGTCATGTACTTCAGTGTTTATCTTATCCACTTCGGAGAGAGAAGATTTATTGTAATCATTCTATTTGAGAGTTACTCAAGATTGGGTAATCTTGAGTGGGAAACTGATTATATCCTTACAGTGTGTGAGGGGGAGTATCTTAGTTAGAGATTTGGCTTCACAAGTGCCTGGGTAAACTTGTGGGTTGTAAAGGCTTTTTCTTGTGCCTGGATTAAACAAGAAGATAGTGAATTGAAATCTCAAGTAGAGCTTGGGGACGGATGTAGGTCAAGGATTCGGCCGAACCAGGATAAATTCTAGTTTGCATATTCTCTTCCCTAAACTCTTATCTTCCTAGCATATATACTTGAATGTCTTACAAGTGCTCTATAGATTATTATTTTCATACGAATTGATTTCAATAAATTGCGAAAAGATTTTCAAAGTTATCAAACATTTTTTTTCAGACATCCAATTCACTCCCCTCTTGGGTGACAGCCAGGTCTAACATAATATAATTAAATATCTTATTTAGTTTTTTTATTCTATCACAAAAACAATCAAACTTTTTTTATATTTTAAATCCAAGGGAGTATGAGTATGTTATCGATTTTTTTTTTTATTAGACCTTGTTTTAACATACTACTCTTTTGTTATAACAATTTTAGATTATTGCAATTCTTCTTCAGAAATTCATAATAATTTCCTCTCTCTTTTTTTTGGCGGACTATGCCACACATTATTTTCTTGAATATTTTTTTTAATAAAAAGTTCAATTATATATTGAATAATTTGTTTATGTTTTAGCAAACACCGACTACTCTCTTAAAATATTATATATTTTTTATTTTTATCGATGTTTAAATCATCATTTATATTTAACTTATGCAGAATCCCAAACAATTGAGGTGGTTATGATTAACACAATCATTCTTTTTTTTTAAAATTTTTGAAATATCGCTATGAAATGAAAGCAATAAATCAAAATTGACTTGCCTCGTGTGGAATTGAGTCATTGACTAAAATCTGTAAAAGGCGTAAGAATTGCATAGCCTTGGGATAGGCAGATTTGAAAATCTTTAGGAAAATGTATGTCAGGGCCTAATGTAGCAAAATAATTTTAAAAAAGACCCAATAAACATTCACATGCCAGAGGGCCTTTTCTGGTATTATTTTAAAAAACGTTAGCAACTATATCAGTAGCGGTTAACAATTATATCAACCCCCATTAACAACTAAAACAGTCTAATTAACAACTATGTATTAATAACTATATCAGTAGTCATTAACAACTATATCAGTAGAAATTAACAACTATATCCATACACTTTTTTTTTTTGAAATAATGGCAAAAAAACCATTAGGGCCTTTTCTGACATGTGAATATTTATTGAGCCTTTTTTGAAATTATTTTGTTACCTTAGGCTCTGACATACATTTTCCCAAAATCTTTTGGACGCGAGATTCAAACAGTTAGTTAGATCAAGTTTCTCTCATCTCTTATCCCAAAACTACAACTTTTTTTTTTTGATGGAAAAACTACAACATTTTGGATAAAGTCAGAGAAGATGAGCATTGTGTTTTTTTTTTTTTTTGGAAAATAGTGCGTTTTTTTTAGTAGAAGTCAGTATACTAAATTAATTTTTAACATTATCGTGTGACTAGAAAATACTTTAGAATAATAAGTGCTAGATATTATATGCCACTAAAATTATCTTGAAATATTAAGTGTACTAAAAATTAATTTATAATTCTAAAATATTTCAAAAGGTTAGATTTTTTTTAAGGAAAAAAAAAGCCCAACTGTTTTAACGTTGTAGTTTAAGGGTAAAAGATGAAAGCCGATGATAAAAGAAAATGAGAGAAGCTAAATCTCAAGAAATTTGAGTACCAAATAATTATTTTAATGAAATTTTTATAATTGTACACAAAATGCAGTATTCTGAATTAATCATTAACGCCATGGGCTGGAGATGGTGGTGTGTCATCCAAGTTTTGCTTCTGCTTGCTTGTAATACCTGGATAATTATTATCTGAAATATTATGCTACAATAATAAAAATGATCATTTATGAAGATTTCGGTCTCAACATATTATATGATTAGTCTATGCTCAAAGGGAAACACTAAGAAAATTAGAGGAAATTTATTGGCAGAAATGTGAAAAATGCACCTTAAGGCCATAAAACACCTTGAGGAGAATTAGGAAAAATTCTAAAAGGCATGGAATAATTATTAAAAATTTAGAAAGCATATTGTTCTTAATTTAGACAATTTAATAAATTATTTCCTAAGAAAATAAAAAAAAAAGGGAAATTAAAAAGTATTCTAAGACTAAAATTGACTCTATAATTTTTGATAATTTGCATGGAGCCTAAATTATTAATGTCAATAAAATTTTTGTGAGAAAATGATTAGTTTTAATTAAGAAAATTATTAGAAATTATTAAGGGATTAATTAAGTAATTTTCAGGAATTTTATAAGATTATGGAAATTTGGGAGATATGAAAAATAAAATAAATACAAATAATTAATATTAAGGGACGAAATTTTTGGCCTAATTAAATAATAATAAGGGTTAAAATGTAATCTTGAAAACAAAGATCTAAGGCTTAGGATTTTTCAAGGAATTATAGAAGCCTAAATCCATGAAATTGCTTATGGACCAATAGAGAAATTTTAGGGGAAATAAATATAGGATAAATAGGATATTATGGTAATTAGGAAAATGTGTGTGTGTGTGTGTGTGTGTGTGTGTGTTGGCCGAATTTAGGGGGGGATAAGGATGAAGTTTGATTTTTATCATATAATAATAATATAAATTTGAGCATGTGTTAAATAGATAATGTTATAATAATAAGGAGTAAAACAGATAATGGAAATAAGAACCGATAGAAAATAATTCATAAACTAGAATCCAGGGATGAGTTAAGAAAAACCAGAGTATATTATTGATCAGTGGATTTTTATCCAGAAGTTGGCGCAGGCAGAAGTTATTTCTGTAACCGGTAGCGAATACCGAGGATTTTCGGAAGATAACGGAATGTCCTCAATGAGAATATAAGATTAGAAAAGTCCAGTGTTCTCAAAGAGGAAGAAAAGACCTTCAGAGTGTTACTTCCGGAATTTTGAGATTTTCCAAAATTACGCGATTCAGACACCGAACTGGGACTTTATCGGTAGAAATCTTCTTAAGCAAGTGTGTGACATCACCTTGATGACTAAGGATGACATCATCTTTAAGAGGTGTATGGCCAAGATCTTACCATCTTAAAGAAGTGCGATCTAACGGCCAGAAACTGATCAGACAAAGTTCAAAGGAATTACCAAAATGCCATTGCCTTTTTCTATAAATAGCCACCATTTCATTTGGAATTCTCACACCAAATCCTCTTGTGATTTTCGAAAATTTGGAGAGAAAGAAGAAGGAGGAGTCCAGAGAAATTCATAGCAAAACTCTGAGTAAGTTCTTCAGTCCAAAGTCTTTAGTTAAGTAGTTCTTTCGGTAGTTATAGTAGAATAGCTAGAGTAGTCTCTAATTTTTTCAAGTTAGCTTAGATATCATATGTTAGGAATAAATATGATATTTATCTTAGGAATATGTTAGAGGAAAGGTTATAGCAAAATTTGAGAGTTTAAAGTCAAAATAGCGAAGCTCTGGCAGAATTCCAATAAGTGATCAAACTAGGGGCAAAATGGTAATTTGTACCTAAAATGCCTATTATGATTCCAAATGTTCATATCGATGATATTATCCTTCTAGGGTATCCGAAACCACGAATCGTTGTTTCCGCTGTCGTGCCACTGTCAAACGTGTCGTACTTTGACGAAAGTGCCAGAAACCGTCAACGGAGGTACGGACGCGTATTGTAACCTTAACACTTATGCTGCTCATATACATATATGTGATAGACATGCTTATATACTGAAGCTCTGTCTAGGGTTGTCGGTATACATACAGCTTTATACGGGTTATAGTCTTGATAACGCCGTTGGGTTTTCCTAGCGCTGAGGACACGATGGGCCGTCGTGGCACTGGTTATGTGCAGACATGTTGTAAGACTTTACATACTGCTTTGTGCTTATGTTCTGTCATTGTTGTGATCATACATCTGCTGTGTGCTTATGTAGTGATTTACTGCTGTTATGTGTTGTTAAATAGCTGTTATCCATATACTGTTGTATTTGAGCATAAGGTTAACTGTTACCTGAGATCCAAATAGTATTTAGATCTCAGCTGTAGATTCAGGTTCGGGCGAACCAAGGGTTGAGGATAGGGGCAGGCAGCTGGAGTAGGATGGCAGAAGGAGTTTTCTGGCTTTAGTTTTATATGCCTAGTTAGGTGTTGCTTCCTTTCGGACAGGAGATGACTGTATAAGTACTATTACACTGTGGTTATGTAATATTAAAATTCAGTTACTCGTTTTGCGAAATTGCGCTACTCTGATCAAAATTTAAAAAAAAAATTCCGCTGTTTTTAAGGTGGGATGTTACATTTTTGGTATCAGAGCTAGAGCATTCTGGCATGGATTCAACAAAGTTATTCTAAACAGTTTGGTGTCTAAGGCTGGGCTAATCTATATGGGAAACCAATCAGTCGCCGTAAAAGTCGGTGAGGCCCCCATAATAGACCCCTACCTGGCCAATCTGTTGGATTAACGGAGTTAGGTTCAAAGCCTTTCCAATTTAAAACATATTTTGAAAATGAGTACTGATATAACCTTGGTGTAATGTATAGAGATGGACAGAGATGAGAACCCGTACATCACCTATCAAGGGATGAGGAGACGTATAGCTAGGAAGTCAGTGGTACCCGAGATGGTGGGAAGGAGACTGAACCCTGATCCTCTTTACCCTCCACCTGAACCAGTAAACCATTTTGCCCTAGTATACGACTCCGAACCCCTAGACGATAAACCACTAGACGTCGTATCATCCGAGTCAGATGATCTTGAACTAAATGGGGATGAACCTGTATACCATCCTGAACCGGTGTACCCTGAACTATTAGCTAGTATACCTATAGAACCAGATAGACCTATGTGGTCGGACCATTCATCTATTGACGACAACCGTGAGTATTTTCAGCTAGGGAGGTACCTAGATGATTCTGAGAGTGAATCGTCCTACGAGCCCATCTCGTTACAACCTATTCTAAATATAAACCAATTATTGGTAGATACTCTACGGACAAAGTACCTGGAAGCGGAACAGCACACAGTGACTACAAAAAACAAAATATTTCCAATACCTAGTACGAGTCATTATGACCTATGAATAAAGGGAATTGTACGGTCTTCTCTACCCCCTTGATGATTGGGTGAGATCCACATTGCGCCACTTTCCTCAAAACCACTTCTGGATTGAGAAGATGAACAAATTCCTGGAAAGAGAACGTATAATCAATTTTCACTCTTTTATATATAGTCTTCAACGGCTGGTTCTCGATAACATGTAGACCACTCATAGTGAGCTAGTTAAAAGGCATATGTTTAAGTGCTAGTCATAGACCAATAAATGCTGTAATATATTAACAATGTTTAATATAAATGACTTGGCGGTATGATTGTGTATATAAAGACTACATCTCCCTAACATCTAAAATTGTTATTCTCAACGAATTTTAGAAAAATAGAGAATGGCTAAGTTAAGAGGCGCCGGAGTTCCTAGAGGCCAAAGTAGAGGTAGAGGTAGAGGAAGGGGTAGACGAGCCCGGACCATACCAATACCTGAACAAGAACCGAATCAAGAACCTAACCAGCCAGAACAAGACGACGTGCTAGCAATGAGGAGACAACTGTAGGAGCAAAGGGCTCTTATCGATGTACTTCTGGCCGAAAGACAGGAACGGCAAGCTGAAGGACGTCGGCTGCAAGAGCAACAAAATGAAGAAGAAGAAGAGAATGACCAGAATGATGAACACGAGGATGAAGCCAAGGAATCGGAACAATCTCGATCTCCACCTCGACAGGAGAGAGAAATGAGAATACCCCCTCTACACAACCAAGTAGCGGAGAATTCGCAGTACTGGGTTACTCAGTTCTGCAAGATGAAACCCCCGGTATTTCGAGGCAAGCTAGACGCAGCCGAAGACTGGTTAATGAGGCTGGATAAAATCTTTGAGGTTATGGAGTATCCAGAGAACAGGAAGGCTCAACTAGCAATTTTTAAACTAGAAGGAGATGCAGATCGCTGGTGGAGGAACATTGCGGCAACCCTCCAAACACACCACTATCCGGTTTCATGGGAGATGTTTCTAGGAAAATTCAACGAACAATATTTTCCTCCCACTGTGCAGATGACCAAGGAGTTGGAATTCCTCCACATCAAGCAAGGGCAGGAGGAGTCGTTTGACAATTACTTTGCACGATTCACCAACTTGTCTCACTACTCACCGCATTTGAGACAAGGTGACAATGAAAGCAGTCTGACTAATATTTTGATTTATGGGGTGAAGTATGAGATTCGGGAGAAGCTGGTATCCCAGCAATTCTCAAGATTAATACAAGCGGTAGAATCATGTCGATTGATTGAACGGAATTTGAAGCAGCTCCGTAGGTTTAACAACAGTAATACAAGCCGTGGCAACTCTAGCTGAGGAAATTCTTCTCAGAAAAGAAAGGCACCATGGAATGGCTCCTACAGTGAAAGTAAGATGCCAGATCAACCTGGGCAGCAGAGCCATCCGAGAATAATGGAGTCCCGACCGTGTCCGAAATGTGGAAAGATACATTACGGTACTAACTGCGACATGAAACCAGTATGCTTTTATTGTCAGAAGCTAGGACACTATAGCCGAGAATGTCCTCAGAAGGCTATGGAGAAAAGGCCACAGAACCCAAGCCGGGTTTACGCATTAACCGATGAAGACGCCAGGAAATCTCCGAAAAAGATCCAAGGAACTATCTGACCTCTCTTAATAAAGATTTACTTCAGGCATAGTATGACCTGGATGTACTTGTTTTTAATGGTTATACCAATCACTTGGGAAAACACATCTATAGGCTACTGTACGTTTTGATCACTAGCTACACTATTTGGCATAAGAATCTTTAGCTCCTATTTTATGTTTAAATTGTATCCTGAGTACAAGTTAACATAGTTTTAATATAGACCTTATTCGATTACCACTTCATAACATTGACATTATCGTTGGTTTGGGTTGGCTAACGGCAAACAATGCAATAATCGACTGTGGTGATAAGAAGATATTATTAATGGCTTGAGTAGCCAAGGGTAGAAACACAAAAGCATGTAGTTAGTGATACCTAGCACTGTGTGAAATGCTGATTGTCATGATGACCTTAAAATGGATATCTCAAATTGTCCTTCGAGATTATGTGGTCAAATTTCGAGGACGAAATTTTATTTAACGGGGGGAGAAATGTAATACTCGGATAACTATTATCTGAAATATTATGCTACAATAATAAAAATGACCATTTATGAAGATTTCGGTCTCAACATATTATATGATTAGTCTATGCTCAAAGGGAAACACTAAGAAAATTAGAGGAAATTTATTGGCAGAAATGTGAAAAATGCACCTTAAGGCCATAAAGCACCTTGAGGAGAATTAGGAAAAATTCTAAAAGGCATGGAATAATTATTAAAAATTTAGAAAGCATATTGTTCTTAATTTAGACAATTTAATAAATTATTTCCTAAGAAAATAAAAAAAAGGGAAATTAAAAAGTATTCTAAGACTAAAATTGACTCTATAATTTTTGATAATTTGCATGGAGCCTAAATTATTAATGTCAATAAAATTGTTGTGAGAAAATGATTAGTTTTAATTAAGAAAATTATTAGAAATTATTAAGGGATTAATTAAGTAATTTTCGGGAATTTTATAAGATTATGGAAATTTGGGAGATATGAAAAATAAAATAAATACAAATAATTAATATTAAGGGACGAAATTTTTGGCCTAATTAAATAATAATAAGGGTTAAAATGTAATCTTGAAAACAAAGATCTAAGGCTTAGGATTTTTCAAGGAATTATAGAAGCCTAAATCCATGAAATTGCTTATGGACCAATAGGGAAATTTTAGGGGAAATAAATATAGGATAAATGGGATATTATGGTAATTAGGAAAATATGTGTGTGTGTGTGTGTGTGTTTTGGCCGAATTTAGGGGGGGATAAGGATGAAGTTTGATTTTTATCATATAATAATAATATAAATTTGAGCATGTGTTAAATAGATAATGTTATAATAATAAGGAGTAAAACAGATAATGGAAATAAGAACCGATAGAAAATAATTCATAAACTAGAATCCAGGGATGAGTTAAGAAAAACCAGAGTATATTATTGATCAGTGGATTTTTATCCAGAAGTTGGTGCAGGCAGAAGTTATTTCTGTAACCGGTAGCGAATACCGAGGATTTTCGGAAGATAACGGAATGTCCTCAATGAGAATATAAGATTAGAAAAATCCAGTGTTCTCAAAGAGGAAGAAAAGACCTTCAGAGTGTTGCTTCCGGAATTTTGAGATTTTCCAAAATTACGCGATTCAGACACCGAACTGGGACTTTATCGGTAGAAATCTTCTTAAGCAAGTGTGTGACATCACCTTGATGACTAAGGATGACATCACCTTTAAGAGGTGTATGGCCAAGATCTTGCCATCTTAAAGAAGTGCGATCTAACGGCCAGAAACTGATCAGACAAAGTTCAAAGGAATTACCAAAATGCCATTGCCTTTTTCTATAAATAGCCACCATTTCATTTGGAATTCTCACACCAAATCCTCTTGTGATTTTCGAAAATTTGGAGAGAAAGAAGAAGGAGGAGTCCAGAGAAATTCATAGCAAAACTCTGAGTAAGTTCTTCAGTCCAAAGTCTTTAGTTAAGTAGTTCTTTCGGTAGTTATAGTAGAATAGCTAGAGTAGTCTCTAATTTTTTCAAGTTAGCTTAGATATCATATGTTAGGAATAAATATGATATTTATCTTAGGAATATGTTAGAGGAAAGGTTATAGCAAAATTTGAGAGTTTAAAGTCAAAATAGCGAAGCTCTGGCAGAATTCCAATAAGTGATCAAACTAGGGGCAAAATGGTAATTTGTACCTAAAATGCCTATTATGATTCCAAATGTTCATATCGATGATATTATCCTTCTAGGGTATCCGAAACCACGAATCGTTGTTTCCGCTGTCGTGCCACTGTCAAACGTGCCGTACTTTGACGAAAGTGCCAGAAACCGTCAACGGAGGTACGAACGCGTATTGTAACCTTAACACTTATCTGCTCATATACATATATGTGATAGACATGCTTATATACTGAAGCTCTGTCTAGGGTTGTCGGTATACATACAGCTTTATACGGGTTATAGTCTTGATAACGCCGTTGGGTTTTCCTAGCGCTGAGGACACGATAGGCCGTCGTGGCACTGGTTATGTGCAGACATGTTGTGAAACTTTACATACTGCTTTGTGCTTATATTCTGTCATTGTTGTGATCATACATCTGCTGTGTGCTTATGTAGTGATTTACTGCTGTTATGTGTTGTTAAATAGTTGTTATCCATATACTGTTGTATTTGAGCATAAGGTTAACCGTTACCTGAGATCCAAATGGTATTTGGATCTCAGCTGTAGATTCAGGTTCGGGCGAACCAAGGGTTGAGGATAGGGGCAGGCAGCTGGAGTAGGATGGCAGAAGGAGTTTTCTAGCTTTAGTTTTATATGCCTAGTTAGGTGTTGCTTCCTTTCGGACAGGAGATGATTGTATAAGTACTATTACACTGTGGTTATGTAATATTAAAATTCAGTTACTCGTTTTGCGAAATTGCGCTACTCTGATCAAAATTTTTTAAAAAATTTCGCTGTTTTTAAGGTGGGATGTTACATTGCTCCTTTCATGGTTTCTTCACATTCAATTATAAGGGATTTACCTGGCTTTTCTGGTGACCTCCCTTTCATGCTTGAATCTGGGTGAGTTTTTTTTTTCATCTTCTATCAAAATAATATTTAATTCTTTTTATTTATTTATTTATTTATGAGTTCTTTATTATTTTCCTGTACGTATTAAAAGAAAAACCTTACATTTATATATAATTCAACTTAATGCTGTTTTACTCCCTGCAAAGTGTAAAAATTAATTTTTTAAGTAGTTTCCATCTTTATTTATGATATATATAACCCTTAAAATTATTAAAATATTTATAAGCTGGACATTAGTACCTGCCTTTATAATTTTTTTTTTAAAAAAAGTATATTTATAATCTGACTGTATTCCTGAGTTTTCCCCCCCTGAACTCGGCGTTATACTTACACATTATAGTCTATTATTTATATTGGGGCCTTTGTCTAATGTGGTTCTATTTCCATCTGTGTAGTTGTTCTCTTTGCATCTTCTAATAAAACGATATTCTTTATTTTCCTCATAAATTATATAGCAAACCTCCAAAATTACCCAAAAACGAAATATATTCTAGATAGTTTCTCCCCTTCAGATTTAACCTATACTACTTGTAATAGTAGATGTTATGTACCCACACCTTTAAATATAAGAAAGCTTCAATGAAAAGAATAATATGACATAGTGACATACAATATTTTTTCCCCATTAAGATACGTTGAAAACATTGAAAATAATTCAAGTTTGTAGAAACGTTGGATCCGTTTGTTTATTGTTTAAATAACATATATATAAAAGGAGATTTAACCTATACTTTATTTATTTTGTTTGCGTTGTGTTTCTCATGGCTGTTAACTCCTATTATTGGAACAAACAAAAGTTTGACAAATATAGGTCACACACACACATACACGTGAGAATATTTTCTTGTTAATTATATTGTGCAGATACATAGGAGTGGGAGAAGAAGAGGAAGTGCAATTATTTTACTTATTTGTGGAATCTCAAAGAAATCCCTCAAAAGATCCAATCTTACTTTGGTTTGTTGGAGGCCCTGGTTGCTCTGCCCTTTCTGCATTTCTATTTGAAAATGGTATACTTTATTTACCCTAGATTATGAGCCCAAATGCAATGCTCTTATAGTTCTTAGTGCATCAATATTCAAATTTATCCCCTAGTCTGATTGAGTTGCCTCCTTCCCCATGCGGTAATAAGTCATATTTTAATCTCAAAAAAATAGGAACATACATTTTGTGGGATTATTGTTATTTTTTTTGAACCATGGATTATTGTTATTCTCTATTTCACTTTTGAAGTGAAGCTTTGAAGTGACGCTAATGGGAACCTAATTTAGTGGGATGGGGAACACTGCCCCAAAAAATAGTGTTGAGGTGGCAGAAAGCAATCCACTTAAATACCTTATTGAGCCTCACATTCCATTGGATGCACTAGAAGACAATTGCTAAATGGAAAGCATAAAGAGAATTAATTTACAAGTTGTTATAAGGTTAAAATCATCGGCCATTATTCCTCTCCAAGACTCATTTTTACGTTAGCTAAAATATATTTCTAGTCTTTTAAGTTTATATGAGGTATACTTTTGATCTTTTAACTTTATAAAGTATACCTTTTGTCTCATAATTCTAATACTGTTAATGTTGTTAATAGAAAATGCTGACACAACAAACTCAAGTAATGATTGTGTAAAATTAAGTGATAACTGTATAATTAAATGCTATTAATATTAAATTTAATGTATGTGTAAATTAAAAAATATTTTTTAAAAAATAATGAAGCTGTCAATATCAAAACCTAAAGTGTATTAAAAAAAATTAGTTTAATAATCTAAATATTAAAACATTGATTTCATTTTTAGCTATTTGTCAGTTTATTTTATTTTAATAATCTAAATATGTTATATTCAAAAAATTAAAGTTAAATTTATTTTCTCAACTACACTGTTATCATTTTAGTTTGTTGCGTCAACATTTTTTTTAAAGACATTAGTAGTGTTAAAAATATAAGATCAAAAGTATATTTTCTATAAAACTTAAAGGATTGAAAGTCTATTCTCCACTTTTGATCCCCTTTGAAAATTCTGAAAATTCTCTGGTGTATGCATGGTAATTCTATGTTTCATGAGCTCATCCAAGTATTTCCATTTCTTCATTAAATTTCCTTAAGTGGTCCAAAAGAGGAAATCCAAACAAATATTTGGAAATTATTAGTCTGTCCCCTTCCATACCATAATCAGAATCTCACTTTTTCACTTAAAAATTTGCAGGACCAGTCACAATTGACCGCAATTCCAGTGGGATTCTTCCAACACTTGTATTAAACCCTTATGCTTGGACACAGGTCATGATCTTTCTAAATCTAAGCTCCCATAGATATTCATATTGCTTTGCCAATCTATTTTATACTCCTTTTCCATCAATACCATTTTTCCTTACAATCATGATATTATGCTGCTGTTTTAAGATTCTATTATTAAGTACGTACTCCTTCCATCTCTTTTTATAAGATCCAAGATTTTGAATCCCTCGTTCATCCCTTTTTATTAGATTTACTTTGGGGTTGTTTAAGCATTGAATGTATTTTTCTCAGTTTTACCCCCAATTAATTTTCCATTATCTTTAGTCATTATTCTCATTTTTACTCTCTCTCAATTACCCACTTATAAACAAGGCAATAAGTGGATATTTAAGAGAGAGAAAAGTACATTTCCTATATATTCATTACTTTTAACTAATTTTAACTGTTTTCTTCAACAAACAATTTGGTTATTTGGATCTTAACTTGTTAAGCAATTTTTGTCATGTTGAAAGAGACTCTCTGTTATGCCAATGATATATCAAAATTATTAATCTTTGAGACCTGTTACGGCTTTTAATTAGCAGGTACTCAATGTCATGTACATAGATTTACCAGTTGGCACAGGATTTTCTTACGCACAAACACAAGAAGGCTACCATAGCAGTGATACTCTATGGATAGACAATACATATGATTTTCTACAGAAGGTAAACATTATTTGATATAGAATTACTAACACTAAAACCGGCACCCAAAGTTTTCATTTGGCATAGAATTATAATTCACCAGACATAGATCTGGCCATTAATGGAGGAACTCGTTCCTTGTATCTAATTTTCAAACAAGAAAGTAAATAAATGGTGTGTGTGTGTATGGTACACTTAATCTTCTTCTGATGATTAAAAATTAATGCAGTGGTTTATTGATCATCCTGAGTTTGTCTCAAATCCGTTTTACGTTGTGGGCGGTTCATATTCAGCTTTGCCTACTGTTCCTCTTGTTAAAAAAGTATATGAAGGTGAAACTGTGTTCTATATTTCTTGCTTCTAAATGTTGCTCGGACTACTTTAGCCTTCTCCCTCTGTTTTTTCCCTTTTCTTTTGCCCTGCTTTAATTTTTTCCCTGTTTTGCTTGAGTAGCAGGTAACAGAGCAGGAAGCAGTCCACTTATCAATATCAAAGTAAAATAGAGTTCATTTGTAGAACTTTTACTTACTAAAAATGACCTCTCTTGTTCCTCTTGAGCCGTCATATTCCAAACTAGTGCGTTGTAAGGTACCACTTTGGTCCTTGTTACAGGTCACTCTTAGGGGGATTTTTTTGTCTTAAATATAAGTCATGTGGAGGGTATCTATTATCTAATGATCGTTTTTCAATTTTATGTCATTTAATTCTTGTTAGAAAGAGAGAAAGAGGTACAAATGATTTTTAAATTCAGAGAGAGAGGGAGAGAATTTAATGAGGGTAAATTTGAAAAAATTATAATTCAATGCATTGCTTGGTATATGAGAATGAATTACAAGTGACTTATAATAAGGATCAAGGTTATACTCCCTTTGGTCCTATATATAATCAACATTCTTTCACTTAGGATTAGTCCTATATATATAAGTAGCAATTTGAATTTGTCAAGAAGTTTAATCTACTTTTTTCATTTTTATCCTCAACAAATTATATGTCTCTCATCACCTCTTTTTCTTTTTCATCATCTTCATAAATTAGGGTATATGTTTGAAAAACAAAATTACATCTTTTACGTATTCAATACTTTTAACTAATCTTAACTAATATTTTGATCTATGTGATTTAGATAATTATTGCTTTTATATAGGACAGGAGAAAGGAGTTCCATATATATTCTCTTTTAAGAAAATGTACATTCTAAAGTCATTAACGAAGATAAGTGGTGAATATGATAGCTCATGAGGTTCTAATTAAACTGCTTTTTGTATGTTATTTATGATAACAGATATCACTAACTCTTAGTTAGCCTTTTAGGGTTTTGTACTTGCCAGCCCATTAACCGATGCATTTCTGGATATGAACTTCCGAGTTGCTTATGCACACCAGATGGGTCTTATATCAGATGAGCTCTATGAGGTAATTTTGGTCACTCTAGTCATTCAACGCTGATGATCTAGTTGTGTCTTTCTTAATTATAATAGTAATTATATGACAGCTTTCCATGTTCATTTGGTATTCCCTCTAATGCTCTCTAATGTCCTTTAAATTGTCTCAACTTTCTAAATAATGTTTTCTTTTAATCATTAGATTCTATATAAAATTATTGATATTTTAATATATTATGGGCACAAAATTTTACAATTTGGAATTTCTTACGATTTTTCATTAAAAAAAATCAAAAATACATAATTTTCTAGTATTTTCTTTTTTTGAAAAATTGTGAAAATTAAAAAATGCACTATTTTATACTCATAAGGTATCAAAATTTCACTCATTTTATATAGAATCTAATGATAAAAAATAAATGTTTGGGAGGTTAGGGCATTATAAAGAACATTAATAGAGGCCCTAAACTCGGTTGGGATGGGTATTATTTTTTTTATTTACCTCTAAAATGATATATTTTAGTGAGAGCTCTATGATCCCTAGAGGTTGAGTTGTGTCTTACCTTCACTCACTCACACACATATTAATATTCTATCACTCTAGTTTCTTAGCTAGTTTATACTATCTCTGGTCCTTAGTATGATATCTAATTTATATATATTGTTTTGTTGCAGTCAATCAAGGCAAGTTGTAATGGTGATTATGTCAACACAATTCCAAACAACTCCAAGTGTGTCTCAGATTATGAATCCTACTCTCGTGTCCGTATAAATTTTCCTTCCATGCTTGTTTCAGTTTCTTTAATCATTATATAGTATTGTATAGAAATAAAAAAAAACTAAGTGTATATAATAAGCTATATTCATGTGCAGCTGATTCGTTACATAAACATAAATCAAATTTTGGAACCTGTTTGCATTAGTACTCCCGATCTCAAAGACAGAATTCTCTTGGAAGATTCATCGTCTGAAGGGATCCTCCAGTCTTTGCTGAAAGTTTCAGATTTCTGGTGTCGTGTAAGTAAACTTCAGAATTTTGTATGCACACACATGCACACAAACAAACATAGACATAGAAACAAGGGAAAATTACACTGTAGTTCCAAGGAAGTGAAAAAATATAAAATAAGTCCCTAGAGACTTTTTGATAGTAATTATAGAAATTTTAGTAACAGGAAATGCCATTTTAACAACGGGACTTTTTTGATATTGAAATTCTAGGACTTTTTTTGTAATTTTTTTTCTATTCCTTAGGACCACAATGTAATTCTCCCTAGAAGCAACAACAACAAGAAGTCTAAATTGAATACATGGATTATATTGTGTCATTGTCCTCTGTCAATAGCAACAGAATCTTTAGATATATTGTAAACAAAAAAAAAAAAACATATCTTCTCCTCTTCTCTTTTCCCTTTTTTTTTCTCGTTATCTTATATCTATCATTAGATAAAAAATGGATGGTTTATATTTGATATTTTATAAAACGATTAATATCATATTTGTTCATTTTTTTTATATATATAATGCAGTAATCAATTGTGCAAATCAGATTTGTAACATCTTAAATTTATTCATTCATGTTTATAATAATAATTTTATAAAATATAAAATCTATAAAATTCTTCCATTTTTTAATCTAAAAAGTTTATATGAGATTCCAAGAAAGGAAAAAGAGGAAAAAGCTAAGAGAGAACCCAAACCAGTAAACCAAATAGGTCTGTTCAATGACATTATTGAACGTCCTCTGTGGTCTTCCTTTGCCCTTTATCACATTACTCCATATGGTTCAATCTACTCTTCTCAATGGCATCTTTGATTTCCTTACATATGTCCAAACCACTTCAAATGATTTTCCTCTATTCTTTTTTCAATAAGTGCTACTCTCACTCTTTCTCTGATATGATAATTTCAAATTTTATCTTTTCTTTTGTGATCACACACACATTCATCTCAACATTCTCAACTCTACATTTAATTGTAGGGGTATGACCACATACTTGTTAACCAATGGGCAAATAAAAAGGATGTTAGGAAGGCTCTTCATATTAGAGAGGTAAATAAGAATCTACTCAGTCTACTGATTATATAAGTGTGGGTATTTAAAATTATATAACTCCGGTGTTAACTAAGAATTATTACTATTATTATTATTATTATTATTATTATTATGATGCCTTTTAAGGGAACTAAAGGAGAGTTCTTGAGATGCAACAAGAGTTGATCATACGAAACGAATCTACAAAGTGTTGTTGATTATCATCGTGATCTCAGTAAGACAAACCTTCAATGTCTTGTATACTGGCAAGTTTATCATCCTTACTCTTTCTTGAATATCTAAATTTTAAGAGTTAGTTTGATTCATGTATGTGCCTTAATTAGATTTCATTTACTGAAGCATGAATTAGATTAATCAAGATAGGTTTTAAAATAAAATTCATTGAAGCTGGTTGCTATTAGTGGCTGAGCTAGGACCTTTAGTCAAAAGGGGCAGGATATTATTTGAATATCAAATAATTAATATAAATTTTATATATTTCTAAAAAATGATTTATATTGTCAAAATGAAGATTATTTATCCTCTAAGCTCTAATGATGATTTCACCTTATTTTTTTTTTCGCTCAGTTAAAAATGATAATATGTAAATTTTTTTTAATCTAAATCATATTTTCACATACATATAGAATATCTAATTAATTAAAAAGTCACAGAAATATAAATTTAAGATCATATGTAAATAAAAACTAATATAAAAAAATTTCTCAAGTTTTTTTTACAAACATCAATGGATTTTGATAATTGACCTATTACTCCACTAAGACTCATTAAGTACTTCATAATATAAGTCACTTCAACTGATTTATTTCAACCAAGAAATGATAATTAATGTAATTATTAAATTTTTCTTAAATTGAAATGTTTTTCCATTTACTCGCACCCATATTAAATGAGGCTTTGAAGAAGAGAGAAAAACAGTGAGTCACATTTAAACATTAATTATAGAGATAAAATTAACAAATAAGTATTACTTGCTCCTCACATTTAAACATTAATTATAGGGATCAAATTAACAAAGAAGTATTACTTTCTCCGTGACTTCTACCTAATCTAGTTAAAAACTAACTATACTTTAAAAAAATATTTTAATCTTACCATTCTCGATCTAATGCATCTATATATCTCACTTATCTTTGGGGAATTTCACTAATGTTTGAACTCCTTATAATAGTGCTGATCTGGACTTGGCGATCCCACATGTTGGTACACAAGCCTGGATTAAGTCACTGAACTTGAAAATAGCCGATCCTTGGCGTGCATGGTTCGTTGACGGTCAAGTTGCAGGGTATGCCAATTGTTTTTCTAATCTTTCTTTCAGATTTCAATTGTTTGAATAGGCTATTATATGCAACAATATCTCATGTACTAAATATAAGAGCTAGTTGACTTATTTAAGAAGATTGAGGAATCTAGATAATTATAGCATATGTTATCTAACCTCTCTAGAGGCAAATTAGTTTGAAAAGAAAAACAAAAAACATAAATAATTTAAAGTAATTTATTTAGTTTATTCAATCTCTCCAAATTAATCAATTGGCTCTTACATTAAAGATTGAAGATAGTAGTACTTACTATTAGTTCATGAATACATGTTGATTAAACTAAATTTGAAATCAACTAATTGCTTCTCTTTGTTATGCAACTAAATGCATTTGAATTAGGACAAAACTTAGGTCCATTTGCTTACATCCGTTTAATACAATTCTCCCATCAAATATCACTACATTTGATTGGAGAATTGAATTTAATGAATGTGTGCCACTGGAAGTAAGTTTATATATATATATATATATATATATATATATATATATATATATATATATATATATATATATATGGTTTTATCGTTATTACTTGTGAAGCATAAAAAGTGAATTAAAAAGGTTAGATAGGCACATCAAAATTTGGTATTTTCTCACATCCAACGAAATAGTAATTGGTATTGTCTAAATTAGGAAAATGTGTGTGTGTGAGAGAGATTTGTTCAGTATTTTTGTTATCAGTTCTATGGTGGAAAAAAGTTATAAGTAGTTGTTTTTGGTAAATAAATGTATGTTTTCTTGATTAAATAATGTGTTTATCATATTTTAATGAAGAACTAAAACCAAAAATATTTAAAAAAAAAAGTATAATCCTTGATATACTTGTATATTTTATACATTTACATGTATATATTGTCACATCTCTCTTTTATTGAATATGCAGATACACACAAATCTACAAGAACCATGACTACTTCTTGACATACGTAGGTGTGAAAGTAAGCAAAACCTTCTTAACATAGTTTCCTTTAGTTAATTTATTGGGAGAATATAAGTTTCAAAGAAGGATTCAACCATCTAAACATCTTATAACAACATGCAATGATAAGTTTCAGTGTAAAAAATGATAGTAGTTTTATGTTGTTAACTTGTGATAAAAACTTTTTGAAAATTAAATATCTTCGTTATATTGGGACCTTAATTATAATAATTCTCTCTTCTTCTTTTTTTATCAGTTTTCAAGCCAATTCAAAAATGCAAATTGACTTTCACCTTTGGTTTTTGTGACATAGGGTTCTGGTCATGTAGCCCAGTCATATAAACCTAAGGAAGTTCTCCAAATGATAGACAGATGGTTCTCGTATGCTCTTATTTAAGGAACGGATCAGCCGGGTCGTTATCGGGTCATAGGCCCAAATTGTCACTCCAATTAGATTGGTTGCTGGTCCCAGCAACAAAAATTCATACGAGTAGTTTGGTTTGGCCAAGCTACATCCCTAGTTAGCAACATTGGCTACAAATCCTTCAAGTTATTGTGTCCGCATTCAACTTTATCTTATTTTGTATGAACGCCACCTCAAAAATTGTAGTTTTCTTAAAAGCAGCAAAACTCCGTTTTAGCGGGGGTGAATACCTATCCAAACATGCCATTTCTTTCTTTAAAATTGATTTTAGGGATAATTAATTTTGACTTGGTTATAATTCAGTCATTATGTTTTGACTTAGTGTAACTTTACAATTATAGTTAATTGTAATTAGTGAATGTAGAGAAAAATGTCAAAAAGTTATTATGAAAAATTACGTATAGTTATGAATATTGACATTGTAGATGTCTATTAACTCATGTCTCAGTTAGCAATCATAAATACGTGTTAAGAAACTAAGCATTATGATGTACTCTGAAATACAAGTGTATAAATTTGCTCCCCTTTGTCCTCTCAAACTTTTCTCTTCTTTTGTCATGATCTTTTCTCTTATCCTAGATTTCATTTACTTTTACTCTACATATAATATTAATAGTAGTTTTTTCCCCCCTTGAATGCATGCTTTCATGAGCGGAGTAAATACAATTCTGTGGAATAACAACTTGGATTTTAGCGGAAGCGGGAGAGCTAGCTCTTCTTTCTAAGTTTGCTTCTGCGATTACTTTCACTCCCAGTCTCCCTTGTTCATGCCCCTTCACTTTTTACTCCTTGCTGCTGGTTTCATCGCTGGTTTTATCCTTGTTGTGTTGTGTTATACGCTTTATGCTATGTCTGGCCTTCCTCCATGTGGATCTTCCCTCTTGGACTTTTTTTGAAGCCATTATCTCTTCATGCGCATCCTTCATACCCGCTCTGTTCATTCGGCAAAGATTGAAGCTCTTATCTCGATTCACCGGCAGCTCAGAGGGTTAGTCTCCATACTACCTATGTGGTGTCATCTGCTTCTTTTGCCACGGCTTTTCTTTTCGTTCATGGATCATTCCTAGAGCCATTACCAGATAATCTCCACTTGACTTTGCTCAGTTCCTCTGTGATGTCAAATCTTTTCTTTTAATTCTAGATCGTTTGAGCCATTGAGGTGTCATCGGAATCGACTTGCCACCTTCCGTCTTCACTTCTCCGGCTTTGCATGGTGTAACATCCGTTTGTATTAAAATAAATTCCTCATTCACTTTCATTGTCATTATTCCGCATTATCTTTCAATTATTATGCTTTCCGTGAAGAAAATGAAGAGCATGGCAACAAGAAGCATATCATTCCTTCTTTCCATTTCAATTTGGAGGGACCATATGCCTTCTCTTTTGTCTACCTATTATTGCCTTATCTCAATCCATAATCAAGCATTTACGGCAAGGAGGAATTCACAAGCACCCATACTATTCTCTTTATTAGTAAATAAATCATCCACTCATTTCCTCTCAATATTTTAATATATCTTCATATGTTCCACTACATTCAACTTCCTCCATCTGGATAGCAATTGCAAACGCACTCACAACTCAATTTCCACTCACTTTCCTTTTTCCACTAACATCCAAATAAACTTTAATATTGTCTCAACCTTTAACCTTTCTTTTAATACTATATTCATATGCTCATAGAAAATTCAATCGGATGCCTCATTTTTCCAAATCCGGACAACAAATAGCGCAATACATGTTTGCGCCAAAGTTACTTTGCTCTCTTAATCAATTGCGCATTGTGTGGAGTCCAACCATCCGACAATCTCTTTAATCATTCATAAGTGCAATCACGTGGACAGTGTTCTCTATTATTTACTCGCAAGAGGAAATAATTTTAGACAACACGTACTTATGCCAGGTTAAATATACAATCTGTCTGCCTTCCTCTGCTCTTCATTTCGGTTTCACAAAATATAAGAGAGAGAGAGAGAGAGAGAGAGAGAGAACTTCGAGTGTGAGGTGTGGTTTTATGCTATTTTGAGAGTGAAGGTTGAAAGTCTTAAGAGGCAGAAGCAAGAGGAAGAATTGTTAAAGTCCAAAGGATCAAGACAAGTAAGTAGAAGTTTTAACTTGTCTTATGTTATTTTGAAGATGATAATTATCATTTTCTATATATTATTTTGGTTAATTAAAAAGTGGTGAAATAAAAAGGGATTTTGATGATTTTAAGGATTCTATGGTGATTAATATGAAAATAGATATATTAAGGGATATTTAGGTTTTGGAAGCACATTATTGGGATCTTGTGCAATTAATTAAGAATTTTCAAAGTCAGTGGAAATTCTGTTTAATCATAAGTATTGTGCTAAAATAATAAAGAAATGGTATTTATTATAATATCTTATTAAACAAAAGGAAATTGATACTTATGATGATCCTACTTTAGGATATTGAAGGAAGACCGAGTTCCTACGTTAGGAAATTTATAAATATTTGCAAAAGTTGAGGTTGGTAACTTAATCTTCGATTCCTTGTGTTCTTATATGTTCATATATTTGTGGACTCGTGGCTGGATTTGTATGTTCGTGTCATGCGTTTTATTTATTTGGCTGAGTATTATTGTTTTTATATAATAATGCTGCATGCCTGTTTATCCAGTACTTTTATGTGTTTTCGCCGTGATGTTACATTTGCTATATGCTATGTATACCGATTGTGGTGCGTTTTATTATTGGTTGTTTATAATTTTTTGCATTATATGAAATATCTGCCATGTATAATTTACACTTTGAATATGAGATTAACCATTACCCTAAGATACATCTGATCAATGGATCCCAGAAACACCTAAGGAGCCATGAAGATGTTCTAGATCAGGAAGTAAGGCAGTACAGCTGCATTAGACGATGAAGACCCCAAAGTTGGGAATTTGAATAAGTGGACTTTATATATTAGTGTGGTTTGTTTAATGATTATTAAACTTTTTTTGGGATTACTGTATTAATTATTACCTTTACAGTATTATCGTATTGCTAGACTGTATTAAGCGTATACTCTTTTAAACCACCATATATTTAGATTATTGTTATCAGTTACTCATCGTGCATACGCCTATATATGCTCACTATTATGTATACTCTGATATGTGTACGTATACATGAATAGTACCGTATACATGAATAGTGCCATATACGTTAATAGTGCAATATACATGAATAGTGATTTTGTAAAAATTGAGGTACATTTTTAAGTACGTATTTACGTATTTAAAAGTGTAATCAAAGCAGGTGTTACACATGGCATGGGCGCGTGGGATGTTTTGGAGGTTCCTCTGCATGCATTCATCCATGGTCCTTAACCTCTATATGTACGGTTCACTATTGCTCTGCTCTTCACAAACAATCTTCAAGGTGAACCAGCCTTTCATACTTTTAATAGTACAGAAGTCTCGAAGTTTCAACATCTGTTGGATCTTCATTATAGCGTGCCCCTGCAAATCCTCTCTTGGGTGCTAACAGGATAGATCCTCTGCTGCTTGGTTCCATATGCAGCAAATTATCAGGTGCCTTTTCGAAGCTCCTGTGGGTTGAGCTATGTGTTCTGTCCTTCTCGATCCCGAGGCCCAAATAGTGGACTTTCTCTCTTTTGTTCGTTATCCCTTATCAAACCCATAGTTTTAGTTATTCCCTGGGCCCAGCTCTGGTTGTATTTATTGATCCACTACTGTATTTCTTTCGATCCTGGACCCACTATATATTAATATGTGTGTCTTAAATGTACCTATCGTTTTGTCCTAATGACTATATATACTTTGTCTTTCCCTCGTCCTTAAACTCAACTAGGAGAGGGGTTAGAGACTCTTAATAAAGGGAGGGAGTTCGATTTTGGAGTTGTGATTTAACCATATTTTTACATGATATTTTATGATTAAAATGGGATTCTTAATGCATTTTCTAGGACATTATTGCATGATTAAGCTTTAATTTAAGTTAGAGACATTTGTATTGAATTAAGTGAAATTAGGAGCAAAATGGTCATAATTTATTAATTATTTATACAAATGATTTCTTGGACTTTTGATGCTACATTATGTATAATCATGCATGGTAAATGTTTTGGAATTAAATGGAAAAATTTGGAAAAATGTCATTTGGGTCAAAAATTAATATTTTGAAGACAGGAGAAAAAAATACAGAAAATGACCCAGAGTTTTCAGAAATTTCAGTTTTACCCCAAGTATGTTTCAAAATTTCACACTTTAGTCCCTCTCTGAAAACTTTTTTTTTCTTTCACTTTAGTCCCTGGTCAAAACTTGCGTTTTGACCAGGGAATTAATAGGTTTACAGAAAAGGAGGACTGAGGGGAGCTGGCGGCGAGGAGTTTCGGACAGAAGAAAAAAAGGGGAACTGGAAAAAGAAGGGAGGAGGAAAAACGAAGGAACCGAGAGCTGGAGAGGGGAAGAACCAGAGGGAATCACGGAGAGCTCGAGCACCGAGCACGACACCACCGCCCTCCACGTCGCCGTTCCGTCGCCGGACTGAACCACCGGAGAGACTGGACAGCTCTGAACGAAAAAAAAGAGGAAGAAGAAGAAGAAAAAGAATGGACAGAGAGAGAGGCGAGATTTAGGAAGAAGACTTGAACACCACAAGCATTATCATCACCGTCCTTTCCTCTTCCATTTGTATCTCATCTTCTCCAGTTTTCCGGCGAAATATGCAGATTCCGGCGAGTTCTTAAATTTTCCGGCGAGTTCTTGAATTTTCCGGCGAGAACCTTGAATTTTCCGGCGACATTCTCCAGATTCCGGTGACTTCTTCCAGCAAGCTATGAGTGGCTGATTTTTCTGATCTTGGTGATGAAGATGTGTTCTTGAGCTCATTGGACTACATTAGGGGAGTTAATTCTATCTTACTATTAGCTTAGGATTATATATTTGAATTGCTTAATTTTGATGTATGATTCTGGAACTGAGATTAATGGTAATTATCTCTGTTAGTTTGATAATTGTAGTTGAGATTGGAATTTGTGGTGTGATTTTTATATGAGTATGAATTTCTTTGTGGTGTCAATTAAGCTATGTTGATTAGCGTGGTATCGTCTAATTAATGTGGTTGATTTGCATCCTTGAAGGGCTGTTTAGCAATTCAATTTAAGAAGTCTCATATTGCATAATTCCAATTTTAATTATACATTAAGTGGGTTTAAACAATTTCTCAAGGGGTAGTAGTTAGCTATGGTTATAGGAGCTACTATTAATTGGGAATATTGGACTCAAGTGGTATCTTGAGGTTTTTCTTAAGACTTAATGAATTTTAACTCCCATAATCTTTTAAGAGCAAGGATAGTCATTTCTTCATTACCAAGAACATTAATCATTTAATCTTATTTTTATCCAAAGTATTTTTCCCATTATTTCCAAAAGAGAAAAAATAGGAATAGTTTCTTTATTTTTATTTATGCATTTTATGTAGAGAAAACTCTTTTAGGAACCCCAATTTTCTAACCATGTTCATATCACTTAGTTTATCTTAGGAAATTCAAAATAAATTTGGCTCCTTGATTAAGAGAACGATCCCGAGTTAATTGCACTGTATTGCATTTAATTCGTGGTAAATAGTGATTCGACCCCGAGGCGACTAAGGTTGAGTCGAATCAAGTTGATTAAAATCCTGGGAGAGGCATCTTAGTTCCTGGGTGCATAGGTAACTAAAGATTTAGTTTGGCAGATTTGAAGACACCTTAAAAGATTTAACAAACGTTAACTACAGCCTAAATGTAAACACCTAAGGAAAAAATGTTAAAAAATGCATTGAAATAATTACTTCTATACCTGATCCTTAATATATAAGAGCTAGTTGACTAATTTGAAGAGATTAGGAAAGTTAAATAAAATATTTAATTACAGTATACTTACATAAACACCGAGTACTCTCTTAAAATATTTTATTTTTATTTTTATTGATGTTTAAATCATCATTTATATTTAACTTATGCAGAATCCCAAACAATTGAGGTGGTTATGATATACATAATCATTCTTTTTTTTTTTTTTTTGAAATATCGCTAAGAAATAAAAGCAAGACATCAAAATTGACTAGCCTCGTGTGGAATTGAGTCATTGACCAAAATCTGTAAAAGGCCTAAGAATTTCATAGCCTTGGGTTAGGCAGATTTGAAAATCTTTTGGGCTCGAGATTCACACAGTTAATTAGATCAAGTTTCTCTCATTTTATTTTCCCATCCATCTCTTATCCCAGCAC
This sequence comes from Acacia confusa, assembly GCA_037074495.1. NCBI lineage: Eukaryota > Viridiplantae > Streptophyta > Magnoliopsida > Fabales > Fabaceae > Acacia > Acacia confusa. The sequence continues at coordinate 17,844,721 of CM073511.1, forward strand.
TACACCATTTTGGATAAAGTAAGAGATGAGCACTGTTTTTTTTTAAAAAAAAAAAGAGGGGGGGGGGGGGGGGTGCATTTTTTAGTAGAATTTAGTATACGAAATTAATTTTTAACATCCTAGGTGTTACTAGAAAATACTTTAGAATAATGAGTGCTAAATATTATATGCCACTAAAAAATATTTTAAAGTGTTAAATGTACTAAAAATTAATTTACAATTCTAAATGTTACTAAAAAATATTTCAGGTCAGACTTTTTTTTAAGAAAAAAAAGCCCATCCCACCTTTTTTTTTTTTTTTTCTCAAAACGGTGTAATTTTAGGGTACAATATGAGAGCCAATAAAAAAAAATAAATAAATAACAGTAGCCAGATCTCAATTAATTAGAGTACCAAATAGTTATTTTAATGAAATTTTTATAATTGACACAAAATGCAGTATTCTGAATGAATGATTAACGCAATGGGCTAGAGATGGTGGCGTGTCATCCAAGTTTTGCTTCTGCTTGCTCCGTTCATGGCTTCTTCACATTCAATTATAAGGAATTTACCTGGCTTATCTGGTGACCTCCCTTTCAAGCCCGAATCCGGGTTAGTTTTTTATTTTTTTTATTTTTTTTCATCTTCTATCAAAATAATACTTAATTCTCTTCATTTATTTATTTATTTATCTATGAGTTCTTTATGATTTTCCTGTATTACAAGAAAAACCTTACATTTATATATATAATTCGACTTCATGTGGTTTTACTCCCTGCAAAGTGTAAAATGTAATTTCTAAAGTCATTTGCACCTTTATTTATGATATATATAACCATTAAAAGTATTAACATATTTATAAGCTTGACATTAATGCCTGCCTTTATAATTCCCAAAAAATAGTATATTTATAAGCTGACTGTATTCCTGAGTCCCCCCGGGGGGAACTCAGCGTTATACTTACACATTATAGTCTATTATTTATATTGTGGCCTTTGTCTAATGTGGTTCTATTTTCATCTGTGTAATTGTTCTCTATGCATGTTCTAATAAAACGATTTGTTTTTTTAAAATTTCCCTCGTAAATTATATAGCAAACTCCTAAATTAAACTACCCAAAAACGAAATATATTCTAGATATTTTCTCCCCTTCAGATTTAGCCTATACTAATAACAGTAGCATGTTATACATGTACACGCACCTTTGAATATAAGAAAGCTTCAATGAAAAGAATAGTATGACATAAAATTTTTTCCCCCATTAAACACCTTGAAAACATTGAAATATCTGAATTATTTTTTGTTTAAATAGCATGTAAGTAAAAGGAGATTTAACCTATACGTTATTTATTTTGTTTGCGTTGTGTTTTTCATGGCTGTTAACTTTTATTATTGGAACAAACAAAAATTTCACACACACACACACAGACACACGTGAGAATATTTTCATGTTAATTATATTGTGCAGATACATAGGAGTGGGAGAAGAAGAGGAAGTGCAATTATTTTACTTATTTGTGGAATCTCAAAGAAATCCCTCAAAAGATCCAATCTTACTTTGATTTGTTGGTGGCCCTGGTTGCTCTGCCCTTTCTGCATTTCTTTTTGAAAATGGTAATACTTTATTTACCCTAAATTATGAGCCCAAATGCAATGCTCTTATAGTTCTTAGTGCATCAATATTCAAATTTATCCCCAAGTCTGATTGAGTTGCCTCCTTATTCCCCATGCGGGTAATAAGTCATATTTTAATCTCAAGAAAATAGGAACATACATTTTGTGGGATTATTGTTAGTCTCTTTTGCACTTTCGAAGTGACGCTAACGGAAACCTAAGTCGTATGGGGAACACTGTCCACTTAAATACTTTATTGAGCCTCACATTCTACTGAATGGGGGGCTTGGTATTCCTTACCACCAAGTCTCCATTGGATGCACTAGAAGACAATTGCTAAATGGAAAGCATAAATAGAATTGATTTACAACTTGTTATAAGGTTAAAATCATCGGTTGTTATTTCTCTCCAAGACTCATTTTGACGTTGGTTAAAGTATATATTTCTAATCTTTAAAGTTTATATGAGGTATACTTTTGGTCTATTAACTTTATAAAGTATATTTTTTATCCCATAATTCTAATATTATTAATATTTCTAATAGAAAACGTTGATGCAACAAACTCAAATAATGATTATGTAAAATCAAGTGATAACTATATAATGAAATGCTATTAATCTTAAATTTAATGTATGTGTAAATTGAAAAATATCTAAAAAAAACTAATGAACCCGTCAATATCAAAACCTGAATTGTACTTTAAAAAAAATGTAGTTTAATAATCTAAATATCAAAACATTGATTTCATTTTTAGCGATTTGTCACTTTATTTTATTTTAATTATATAACTATGTTATATTCAAAAAAATTAAAGTTAAATTTGTTTTCTCAACTACACTATTATCACTTTAGTTTGTTACGTCAACATTTTCCTGTAACAACATTAATAGTGTTAAAAATATATGATCAAAAACATAATTTATATAAAACTTAAAGGATTAAAAGTATAGTTTACACTTTTGATGCCCCTTTGAAAATTCTGAAAATTCTCTTATAATATCCTAATTTTCATAATACATGTAAATATTGTATTTTGGTGAATATATGTCTCAAAGAATTATACTCTATTGATTATATTCTTATTCAAATTTCATTTTGGAATTAATTGACCAAAGGTTAATTATGAGACATTATTTAGGGGCTATAATTTAGCCTAAGGACAAGGGATTAATTGATGAAGATTAAATTGCTAATAATGCTTTAATAACTTGGATTAATTAGCAAATCAATTAACCTAAGACATTAACAATAAAGAAGGAGATTAATCACATGATTAAAGCTTAATATTTGTGCCCCAAAAGTAAAAAATTTTGGCTAGCCAATGGGAACCAAGTGTTTTGAGATTAATTAAGCTTAAGTCTTCAATTAATTGAAGTAACTAATGTTGGTTATATTTAAGAAGCTTTAAGCAGTTGATTAAGAAGTTAATTGAGCCTTGCTAATCACTTTGAAAAGTCAACAATTGCAACTACATCCAAGGGCTAGGATTTGTGCACATGTCAAGTGTCACGCCCTGAAAACCAGTGGAGTGATTGTTATGAAATGAGAGGGAAACTCATACTCCTTAAGCCATAGGACTTAAAAGGCTGTCATGCCTTATAACCTTAATCGGGAATATACAGTTACTATAATTTATATCCATATTCCATGATCATTAAAACATGTTAAGCGCATTGTAAAAATAGCGACAGAAATTCCTTTGTAAATTAGACTTTCAAAAAAAAAAAAAAATTCTATGATGATTTGAAGTGACAAAATGACAACTGGAGCTCTACCTATAGTGTACGTGGAGCATCTAGCTTTTGATAGTATTAAAACAGTGTAAATTTATAATTACATCACATAGCAGCACTACAAAATAAGCCAGCAAGCTTTAAATTTTGAGAAGGCTCTTCACTGCTCGGCCGAAGGTACAGGGTCAGCAACATTTTCTGAACCAAAACAAATTTTTCCGGTGAATAATGTCCCATTTATAGAATTTAATAGAAATACAGAAGAAAATAATTTAAACATTTTTATCCTTTGGTAATAACGATATGACAAAAATTACAATTTCTATTACCATATGATCATAATTAAAAAATGAACTCTATATAGGATCATGAATCACAAAATAAGAAATACAAAATAAATTTTGTTTCACAAAACTAGTTTAAAACAGTAAATTTCATATCTCATCCAGCCGTGGGACTTTTATAGAACGAATAGAAAGCGTGGACACACAGTCCACGAGGGTAACTAACCAAGCGTAGCTGAAGGCCACGAAATCAAGCGTGAACACACAGTTCACGAAGGTAAGTAACCAAACAAGTGCAAGTATAAGACCAATGAATAACAAGTGTGAGGACAAATCCCACGAATAACAAGCATGAGCACTATGCTCACGAATATCGAGCGAGCTCAAGGTTGATCATGGTGCACCAAGGACTAACAGTACTACTGTTAGTAACCAACGTTCTGTATTTAGTCCTCCCAAAAACATTTTCAAGCATGCGTGAGATCAATTTGCTATATAAAAAAAATAAGAAATAACTTCTCATAATGAAATTAGTAAAGAATATTTCATAACAAGGGATCCCTGCATGAAAGTTTTGAAGTAACATATCAAAATCCATTTCTAAGCATGCACAAAACTAACATTATCTAAATATAATTTATTTTTCCATCTCCATGCATGAATCATAATAATCAAATACCTCACTAGATTATAAGTTCAATAAAATGTAAATCAGCTATTGGATAAAATTTATTTTCTTTTAAAACAAAAAGCAAATGATATAATTTGGTCAAACTAACTTTGATGAATTTATGCTTAAGAAATTCAGTAATTAAATTTAGAATTTTAAAAATATCATTTATAAAATTAGAATGAGACGTTATTCCCTCACCTGTTGAGTTGTCCAACATTCCTATAGTTTGCTCCTTTCTCAAATAAATATTCCTAAAGCCAATTTATTACCTAGACAACAAAAACCAATCATCTTAATGACTACTTGACTTCTAACAATCACATAATGCTTTATATAAAACTTCTCTAGGCAATCCTTGTTCTTTACTCCCGACACTTTTAAGCAATTACTTTTATCTTCCAACATCCTTCAAACATTTCATAACAATTTTTCATAGCCCAATAAACTCATTCCCCACTCTAATTTCATGTACATTAAGAAAAATATACAATCAAATCAAGCATAAAAAAATATCCCTTCCCTATTTATACGTTCTTCAAGATTCCATTTAATGGCCCAAATTGTACTATCCACAATATTTATACATTCAAACATATCTACCATTTCTTTTTTTTTTTTTTCCTTTCTTTATAAGTTTCGGTTGAACAATATTAACCAGACCAAATTTTCTCTATGTATTTCCAAAACACCTTGCGAGTATCCCAAAAATAGTCATCAAATAATTACTATTATTTCATATTACAAACCAAACATTTTCAGACAGCCACATGTGATCACAAGTTCTCTAAATTAAATCTCCTAGCACTTAACTTGTGATTTCCAGACATCATAATCTTTCTTTACAGTAATAAAAAAAAAAAAAAAAAAACCAGCAACATACCTATTCAAATAAACTCTCATTTCAGAGGTTACAGACACATAAATCACCCCTATATCTCACCTATCCCAACGTCTAGCAACAAGGAATGAAGAAATACCCCAATCATGTATAAGACGCCACACAATTAAAATGAATGATTGGCTATGCTACACATACACAACACACGATAGATAGAAAGGAGAAGAGTTTTAAGCCTACCCTACACAAGAAAATCAGCAAAGTAGAAGAAGATTGATTTGAAAGTTCGTCCAGACTACCTACTTCCTTTAAGCAACCAACAGCAAAAACGAAATTCTTCTTCAATCTTCAATCTCCAAAAATCACAGCGACAAACAGAACCAAAAACAAAGAAATATTCTGCACATCTAAATCTTCATAAATATCCCAAATAGATGAGGCCTACCTACACAATCATGCCATAGTGCACCAGAAGTATATAAGAAGATGAAGATTCTTTTGATCCCTCACCAATTACCCACGGACAGAGCCAACCGAGGAAGGAAGCGACCGAATAGACCAGAACAGAGAAAATAAAATAGCAGCAAGCTTTTTGACAGGAGGAGATGAACGCCGACGGTGAACGGACAGCGATGGAGGCAGCACACGGACGGAAAGAATGAAGGAACAGAGATGATCGAAGGAGGCTACGGTTCGGTTCAAATTCATGAAGCTTCTAATTCTCTGTTCCGCAAAAGAATAACCCGTGCAGTGAGAAAAAGAACTCTGATACTTTTTTTTTTTTAAAATATAAATCTCATGAGAATTTAGAACAAGAACAAGAGATAGAAGATAGAGAGAAAGAGTAGAGAGAAATTCTTATTCTAGTCTATCCAGAATGTTTACAGAAGACCTCTATTTATAGATGGAAAATGGGCCTTTAGTGTAATTTCCACCGCAGGGTCATAAGAGGTAATTTCCCTATAAACATTCACTTGTGAGACTATAGTAAACATGTGATACAATAGTTGAAGTGAATGTGAATGAATAGTTGATGCATGTGAATGAATAATGGACATACATATATATATTTATAACACTCCCCCTTGGATGTCTATTATGAATGTGCCTCATTAAAAACTTTAACTAGGAAAAACCCAATGGGATAAAAACCTAGTCAAAGAAAAGAGTACATCATCCATTGATACACTATCCAATGCTGCCTCATTAAAAACCTTTCTAGGAAAACCTAGTGGGACAAAATCTAGATAAGGGAAAAAGAGTACAGCGCGTATTGACTCTCCCTGTTGATAACATCAGTATTACTCTCCCTGATAACATCAGTTGAGATCTTTGAATCTTCGAATACCAATACCATAGACAAGCTTCTCAAAGATTGCTTCTGGAAGTGACTTGGTAAATAAATCTGCTAAATTTTCACTTGAACTGATTTGCTGGATATCTATTTCACCATTCTGTTGAAGATCATGAGTAAAGAAAAATTTTGGTGAAATATGCTTCGTTCTATCGCCCTTGATGTATCCTTCTTTAAGTTGGGCAATACATGCAGTATTATCGTCATATAGAACTGTTGGAACCATTTTACCAGAAGATAAATGACAAGTAGTTTGTATATGATGAATTACTGACCTCAACCACACACATTCTCGACTTGTTTCATGCATTGCTAGGATTTCTGCATTATTAGATGAAGTGGCTGATATAGTTTGTTTCATAGATCGCCATGAAATTGTTGTACCTCCACATGTAAATACATAACCTGTTTGTGATTTTCCATCATGTGGATCAGACATAAATCCAGCATTTGAATAACCAATCAGTTCATGTTTAGATACATTTGAATAATATAACCTCATATCCATAGTACCTCTGAGGTAACGAAAAATACGCTTTACACCATTCCAATTCCTTTGTGTTGGTGCAGAACTATATCTTGCTAATAAATTAATAGCAAATGTTATATCAGGTCTTGTGTGATTAGCAAGATACATTAGTGCCCCAATAGCACTAAAATATGGTACTTCTGGACCAAGTAATTGTTCTACACCTTTTTCGTTAATTACTTGGGGTTGGAATGGATCTTTTTCTTTTATCAAAGACCTTACAACCATTGGAGTACAAAATGGACGTGACTTATCCATATAAAATCGTTTTAGGACCTTCTTTGTATAAGTTTCTTGATATACAAAGATCCCATCCTTCAGGTACTCAATTTGTAATCCAAGACAAAATTTTGTCCTACCCAAATTTTTCATTTCAAATTCTTTCTTTAAACAATTAATTGCTTTTGAAATCTCTTCAAGAGTTCCAATAATGTTGATATCATTAACATAAACAGCAATTATAGCAAATTCGTTTCTCGATCTTTTTATAAAAATGCATGGGCATATCGGGTCATTTTTATACCCTTCTTTCAACAAATATTCTTTAAGACAATTATACCACATGCGCCCTGATTGTTTCAAGCCATACAGGGACTTATTTAATTTGATCGAGTATTGTTCTCGTGAATTTGAATTAAATGCTTCTGGCATCTTGAGTCCTTTAGGAACTTTCATATAGATATCACTATCAAGTAAGCCATATAAATAAGCAGTCACAACATCTATTAGATGCAAATCAAGCCCTTCATTTGCTGCTAGGCTAATTAAATAACGAAAAGTAGTTGCATCCACTACTGGTGAATATGTTTCTTCAAAATCAATGCCAGGTCTTTGTGTAAAGCCTTGGGCTACAAGGCGTGCTTTATACCTTGTAATTTCACCCTTTTCATTTCTTTTCTGTACAAAAACCCATTTATATCCAACTGGCTTTACATCTTTAGGTGTAGGGACTATAGGTCCAAATACTTTTTGTTTTGCTAGTGATTTTAATTATGCATTTATGGCATCTTTCCATAGAGGCCAATCCTTTCGCTATTGGCACTCTTTAATGGATTTTGGCTCATGATCCTCTTCTTCATTCATCACATCATATGCTATATGATTAGCAAAAATGTCGTCAACGTTGACTTCATTACGGTTTCATTTGATATTATTTGTGACATAATTTATTGAGATCTCATTATTTTCATACATTTTCAGGTACCTGGATCTCTTATGGGGCCTCAATATTCTCCTCTGGAGATAATTTTTCTTCATGAAGTGGCTTATCCAGAGCTACACTTTTTTCTTGATTATCTTCGACTTGGCCATCTATAATCTTAGCTCCTTTTCTTTTTCGAGGATTTTTATCTTTGGAATCGATAGGCCTACCACGCTTCAGGCGTGTTTTTGATTCATTTATAATCGGCTGTCCTACAGGGACATCAATTCGAATAGGAGCATTAGCAGCTGGAATATGTGACTTTGTCACTTTCTTTGGGTCAGTGAATGCTTCTGGCATTTGATTAGCTGAATTCTGTAAATGAATTATCTTTTGAATTTCTAGTTCACATTGTTTTGTACGAGGATCAAAATGAGCCAATGATAATTCATTCCAGCTAATCTCTTTATTCAACTGCTTATTTTCTCCCCCTAATGTTGGGTAGACTGATTCATCAAAATGACAATCTTCAAATCGTGCAGTAAATAAATCTCCTATAGATGGTTCTAAATATTTTATAATTGAAGGAGATTTATACCCAACATAAATTCTCATTCTTCTTTGAGGACTCATTTTAGTACGTTGTGGAGGTGCTATAGGCACATATACTGCACATCTAAAGGTCCGAATATGGGAAATATTAGGTTCTTCACCAAAAACCATTTGTAAGGGGGAAACTTTTAAATAACTAGTTGGCCTGATGCGAATTAACATTTCTGCATGCAAAATGGCATGGCCCCAAGCAGAAATTGGTAAATTAGATTTCAAAAGTAAAGGTCTTGAAATAAGTTGCAAACGTTTTGCCAATGATTCTGCAAGTCCATTTTGCGTATGAACATGTGCTACAGGATGTTCAACATCAATTCCAAGGGACATACAATATTCATTAAAAGTCTGTGAAGTAAATTCACCAGCATTATCAAGACGTATTTTCTTGATAGGATAATCAGGGTAATGTGCTCTTGATCTTGTCAATTGAGCAAGTAATCTTGCAAATGCCAGGTTTCGAGAAGATAGTAAGCACACATGCGGCCATTTAGTTGATGCATCAATTAAAACCATATAATACATAAATGGTCCGCATGGTGGGTGTATTGGCCCACAAATATCTCCCTGTATCCGTTCTAGAAATGTAAGAGACTCACTTTCTACTTTGCTTGGTGATGGCTGAATAATTAATTTTCCCTTGGAACATGCATCACATGAGAAATTATGGGATTTTGGTATTTGTTTCTATTTCAAATTATGTCCGCATGAATTCTCTATTATACGTCGCATCATAATTGACCCGGGATGGCCTAACCGGTCATGCCAAACATTAAATATGCCTTTATCAGCATGCTTCTGGTTTTCCATAACATTTATTTCAATTGTACTAATATATGAATAGTACAAACCAGAAGATAACATTGGTAATTTCTCCAGAACATATTTTTCACCATATCTAACAATAACAATTTGTAGATATTCTTTATTCTCCTCATTTATAGTCTCAATATGATATCCATTCCGGCGGATATCTTTAAAGCTTAACAAATTTCTATGAGACTTGGAGGAATACAAAGCATCATTAATAACAAATTTCGTACCATTGGGTAATATTATTATTGCTCTTCCAGAGCCTTCAATCAATCTTGTATTACCCACTATGGTATTGATGCTTGTACTACAATTTGTTAGATGTGAAAAATATTTCTTATCTTTAAGAATTGTATGTGTCGTTGCACTATCAATGAGACATATATCTTCATTCTTGTGTGCAATATTTGAAATATCCATGAGCTTCATAAAAGAAAAGAAAATGCATTAATACATACATAATTGATATTTGATAATAAGTTCAGAACGATACAAGAAAATTATTATAATTTCTGCATAACTTATTTAATCATAAAAATCTTCCGCCTCCATGAGTGATATAACATCATCATTTGGCTCATTGACATCATTATCTTTATGAGCCTTATCATCACATTCCACATTATTAACACTCCTTTTTATAGAGGCTTGGTAAAGTTTCACTAAATGTTCTGGCGTACGACAATTATGTACCCAGTGTCCCTTCATACCACACCGATAACATTTATGTTCAACAACTTTTGAAGGACTTTCTTTATCATTCTTCTGTCCTTCATTATTCATCTTTTTTTGGTGGGTATAAGGACTATAATAACCTCTTCCACCATGATAAGGACCATGATAAGTTCTGCCTCCACGATTTCCACGTCCTCGTCCACGACCACGGCCACGGCCACGACCACGACCACGACCGCGACCATGGCCACAACCATGATCATTCTGTACACTCACGTTCGCTTCAGGAAATGGAGAAGATCCAGTGGGATGATTTTCATGATTTTTCAATAATAACTCGTTATTTTGCTCGGCTACTAATAAACATGAGATTAACTCAGAATATTTTTTAAAACCTTTCTCTCGATATTGCTGTTGTAAAAGCAAATTCGAAGCATGAAAGGTAGAAAAAGTTTTCTCTAATAAGTCCTCATCAGTTATTTTTTCACCACATAATTTTAACTGAGAACTTATTTTGAAAACAGCTGAGTTATACTCACTTACAGTTTTAAAATCTTGTAGCCTGAGATGAATCCATTCATAACGAGCTCTAGGTAAAATCACCGTTTTCTGATGATCATACCTATCTTTCAAACTAGTCCACAATTCAAATGGATCTTTCACCGTTAAATATTCAGTTTTCAAACTTTCATGAATGTGGTGTCGGAAAAAAATCATAGCTTTAGCCTTTACTTGAGGGGACGCATCATTTCCCAGCAATATAGCCTTTCCAAGGTCCTTTGGTTGAAGATGGATTTCAGCATCTAAAACCCGTGATAGATAATTCTTCCCAGTGATGTCAAGAGCATTAAATTCAAGATTTAAAAGGCTGGAAGACATGATTCAAACTAAAAATAATGATAATAATTAGAATCATATTATAAAATCTTTTTATAAATTAAAACATAATTTAAAGAACTATAAATAAACATGCTAAGAAAATAAAAAGAAGATGAGATAGGAATGGTAGTAAACTTACAGCGAGACCTATCTCATCCGAAGGTAAGAAAGAGGATGCATATTTAATATATAATATATAAAAAGCAGTAAAGAATTAAATTGAACAAATGGAGCCCACTAATATGTATATCAGTGTCACTACCATGAACAATAATTAAAGCAATAAATAATTAAAATTAAATTTAACAAATGGTGCCCACTAATACTAGTGTCGCCACCATGAAATAAATAAAGCAATAAAGTAAATTAAATAAATGGAGCTTAGTATCGCCACCATGAAATAAATAAAGCAGTAAAGTAAATTAAATAAATGGAGCTTAGTATTGCCACCATGAAATAAAGCAGTAAAGTAAATTAAATAAATGGAGCTTAGTATCGCCACCATGAAATAAATCAGTAAAGTAAATTAAATAAATGGAGCTTAGTATCGCCACCATGAAATAAAGCAGTAAAGTAAATTAAATAAATGGAGCTTAGTGTTGCCACCATGAAATTAATAAATATGGAGTGGGAAGAATATATAAACATAAATAATTTACTGTAAATAGTAAAATATAAATTTACAGTGAATAGTAAAGTTACTATTCACTGTAAATAGTGAATAAAATAAAATTATTGAAATATTAAATCTAGACTTCCATATAGGAGTCAAAATGAATAAAAATGTAAAATTACTGAAAAAGGTAAAATTAACATGAATAGTAAAAATTACTATTTACTATAAATAGTAAATAGTAAATAATCTCAAATTTTAACCATGGAACCCGATGTTCAAAATAATCGGTAAAAGTAGAACTTTAATTCCATATCATGGTTAAGATTATCCCAGATAGATAAAATAAACATATAGTAAAGGAGATGATAATAAAATCTTACCTTGGTAGAGTCTTCATGCTGATAACGTAATATAAAACTGATGAGAATTTAGAACAGGAACAAGAGATAGAAGATAGAGAGAAAAAGTAGAGAGAAATTCTTATTCCAGACTATCCAAAATGTTTACAGAAGACCTCTATTTATAGATGGAAAATGAGTCTTTAGTGTAATTTCCACCTCAAGGTCATAAGAGGTAATTTCCCTCTAAACATTCACATGTGAGACTATGGTAAACATGTGATACAATAGTTGAAGTGAATGTGAATGAATAGTTGATGCATGTGAATGAATAATGGACATACATATATATTTATAACATTGATGCTTTTTTTTTCCGATAAGGGTTTCTTGGTAATTTTCACTAGGTTGAGGCAAAAATAAAATTTCACCTTATCTCAATGAAGATTTGAACCCAAAACTCAAGGGACCTTTGACTAACCCCAAGACCATTAGGCTACAAGCTTCATCTTGACACTCAGCTACAATAAATAGCACATATACATAATTAGCTTATAATCATATAATTTAATTAATTAATTTATTTTATTTTCTTGAACCATTACATAAAGCCATCCAAAAGTCCAAATTAATCACCTAAAATTGGCTAAATCCTCTTGTAAATTAATCAACTAATGAGAGCTATTGACCATGGGATGATTAACACTTGGAAAACGAATCAATGGTCATAAAAGAAATGAAAAACGTCCAGCCTAGGTGGAGGGTGAATATGGAACTCCTTATGGTGCAAGTTGAATCCTATGGTTGTCAAGAGAGAAGCCAAGTTGAAACTCTATTAGAATTACCACTTATGCCATTGAGTTTTTGCTATAAATAGAGGCATTCCCTCTTCATTTCTCTTCACACCAAATCATACTCCAAGTAGATGATTTCTAAGAAGTGAGAGTGAGGGAGAATCTTGGAGCAATGAGGAGGAAGGAGGAAGAACTTCAAGAGGTAAGTTCTTGATCTAAAGCTTTTAGTTTTTTGTAAAATTGTAGTTTAATCTAGGAACTTGTAAAGTAGAGTTATTTACATGTTTTTAAGGTCTTTAATGGGTTTTAAAAAAAATTAGAATGAAAACATGTTAGGAAATAATTGTTGATAATTATGAAACAAGATTGTGAAAATTTCCAGAAAACTGGGCTATTAAGTCAATCACTGTGAGGGTGGTATTTTATGTATCAAATGAACTTTAAAAATCATGAAATTTTCCAGTTATAAAGTAAACATCTAGGGCTTTCCATTGATATATAATTTGTAATGTTTTAAGATCTGGACAAGGAGTTATGAATTTTTAAAGTCAGGCCTTGTTCAAGATGTTAAAATCTGAACAGTAGTTGGAAAAATAAAATTGGGAATGACTCAAGAATTTCAAGGTTAAGGTATTATTTTTCCAGAAAAAGATAATTGTTGAGGGAAATTTTGGCCTTTGTTTAACCTCATTTAGATTTTTATAGAATTAGTTATGATTTTTTAAAGTTGTTGAAAAATCTGCCCAGAAAATCCAGCATTTTGTTTTTATGGAAATGTAAGGCTACAAATGGAAGAACAAATCCTCTAAGGGTAAAAAGGTCAAAGGAGGTAAAAATAACCCTTAGGATATTATTTCAAATTCTATGGTATTGATTGTAATATCATACAAAATATGGAAAAGGAAATAATCCGACGGTAACGTTGTAGGATACTCGAAAAGGCTGGGGTTGGATTCAAAGGATGGACGTATTGGTGACTACATGGTGAAAGGTACATTCGTGTACTAGTAATTCTAACACTTGTGTGTCTTGTATGCCCATATATTATTGTTTGATTCATGTATTATAAGCAAGACTGTGGTTTTAGTCATTTGCTTGCATTCAGGGTATAGCTGTGGTTTTCAGCTTGACGCGGGTTATAGTCTTGATAACACCGTTGTATGTTTTCCTAGCGCTGAGAACACATGGGTTCATGGCACTGGTTAGGTGCAAACATGGTCATTCATGCATGTGCTGTGTGCTATGTGTAATACCTTAAAAATTCTACTTATGATAAGTATCATAATTTAATAAATAATACCTATTGGAAATAGGTGAATATATAGTCTCAAACCTTGAGATATATTTACCTTATTTTATGGGTAATTTCTATTGAAATTAAAAGGCATAAAGGGCCAAAAATCCCTAAAATGCATTTATGGGTTATAAAATACCGTGAGAATATTATGATAAATCCTAAGAGGCAACTAAATATTTATTAAAAATTAGAGAGTATGTTGTCTCTAATTTAGATAACTTATGGGATTATTTCCCTTGGGAAATAATGAGGCAGAATTAAATATCATTTTGGGGAACATAAATTGCCCCATGGTTTTTAATATTTTGCATAATGCATAAATTACCAATTTCAGTAAAATAGTTGTGAGAAAATAATTAATCCTAATTAAGAAAATTGTCAACAATTAGTAAGTGATTAAATAAGTAATTAATTGCTAATTGTTTAAACATGAATAGAAAGGGATTAAATGATGAAATTAAAAGCTAATGATGCTCTAATGACTTGAGTTAATTAGCAAACCAATTAGCCTAAGATAGCAATAAAGAAGGAGATTAAGCACATGATTAGAGCTAATTATTAATGCCCCAAAAGTCAACAAAATCAGCTAGAGCTTGTGGAGTAAGGATAGCCAAGTATTTTAAGATACTATCTTAAGAAATTAAGCTAAATCCTCTTGAAATTAAATAAACTGAATACATAATATTATTAGCATAAATTGAATACATTAAATCACCTCCCAATAGCCACAAATTTCATGCAGCTGCTGAACCAAGGGATAAGAATGGATTTTTATGGATTAAAGCATATGCAACTTAAGCAAGTTAGTCCACAAGTCTTCTAGAAATTAAGGGACACCTAAGCACTCAAGTGTGTCATCAAAATGACCTCATCCACTTGCCAAAGAAGTAAAAAAACGTGCAGCCATGGTGTATGGTAGATATGAACTCCTTATGGTGCAAGTTGGATTCAAAGGATGAGAGGAAAGAAGCTAATTTGAACTACTTAAGTAATTACCACTTATGTCATTGAGGATTTGCCTATAAATAGAGAGCTCTCCTCTTTTCATTCTTCACACCAAACTCATACCAAAGATTGGAGAGTTTAAGAGGAGAGTGAAGCAAGAAGGAGGAAGGAGTTCAAGAGTCTTCAAGAGGTAAGGTCTAGCATTTAAATTTCTAGTCTTTAGTTTTTATAAGTTCTTAGTATAAATGTTAGTTTAATATAGAAAATTAGAGAATAAATTCCTATACTTGTTTTTAGGCCTCATTGTATTGAAAATGCCTGAAGAGGTAAAAACATATTAGGAAATAGTTTTTAGAATTAATAGATCATTGTGATTAAAGTTTAGAAAAACTGAAGGTGCAAAACCTTTGTTGGCAGCGAAAATAGATGTTAATATTTTGTGAAGCAAATGAAGTTATAAAATCATGAAATTTTTCAGGAAGAAAGTAGACATGTAGGGCTTTCCAAATATATAAAATATGTGACGTTTTGATCTCTGGTCAAGGAGATATGAATTTTTGAAGTTAAGCCATTTTTACTGGAATAAAATCTGGGCAACGTTGAGAAACGTTAAAACTGGGAATGACTCACTAAATCTGGGTGAAAATTAATATTTTTCCTCAAAATTAGACATCCTAAGGATTCCAGGGAATTTTATGAATCCTCATTTCGATTTTTCTAGAATTAGTTATGATATTTCAAAGTTACCGAAAAATCTGCTTAGAAAATACTGCACTACGTTTTTAAATAAATGTAAGGGCAAACTTGTAAATAACAAATCCACCAAGGGTAGATGGGTAAATAGAGGCAAAAATATCTCTTAGGGTATTATTCTAAGTGATATGGTGATATGTTAGGCTATCCGGGAAGTCCAGGGCCGGATTCAAAGATCAGGCGTTTGACAATTTCCCGGTGAAATGTACGTTCGCGTACTGTAACACTAACTCTGATGGTTACTGTATGTTAATATATGTGCTATGTGTATGGTATGCTTATATGTATTGTAATTGATTGCTCTGTTGTGTGTTATGTATTGTTGATATGTTCACGTTGCTAAGTACCACACATCTGCCAGGGGGCTTTGTGCTATTGGGATATATAGTGGCTAAGTGCCAAATGCTTGCTAAGTGCCATGTATTAGCTAAGTGCCATATACCTGCTAAGTGCCACACATTCGCCAAGGGGGCTATGTGATAATAGGGTTACGCTTGTTGTATATTTGTTTGTTCATATATTGCATAGGTGAACATGAGGTTAACCGTTACCTGAGGTCCGATGGGTATTGGACCTCAGCTCTTAACATAGCTTCAGGATCAAGAGGTCCGAGGACCGAGGAGAAGCGCAAGCAGGACACATAGTAGACCCGGCTGAAGACTTCCTTTTGATGTTCCGGCGGAAGCCTTCCTATTGTTGTTTCACTTCACTTTTGAACCACGCGGTTCCTATACTGCTATTGTATCCAGCCAGACTTACGGCATTTTGAAATATAAATATCAGTTACTCTTCCACTCAAATGTTCTACTCTGACGATTTGAAATGATTTTAAATAAAAAAAAAGAAGAAAAAAAATTATTATTCCGCTTTTGAAAATTGGGATGTTACACTATGTATGATGGTTTTGACATACATTTGCTTTGTGCTATGTATTGTTCACTGAATATATTGAATATCTGTCATATATTGTTTATACTTTACATATGAGGTTAACTATTACCTGGGATTCAATGGGTATTGAATTTCAGCCCTGACTAAAGGTTCAAGAAAGCAACCTGGATCTGAGAAGGCGACGGAGCCAAGAAGAGGTGAAGTGGACAGAGCCGCAAAGAGGCACCGGTCGAGACAAGAGTCTGAGAAAGTTGTTAGGGCCTAGTTTCTGGCATGAATTTGATACAATTATTTCAAACCATTTGATGCTTAAACTAAGAAAGGGTTTGTTGGTGGGTGTCATTAGTCGCCGTGAAAGATGGGGAGACTCCCATTAGATTAATTAAACACTGATCTGGCCAATATGCTTGAGTAACTATGTTGGGTTCTATGCCATAGTTCTAATTAAAAGCTATATTTGACTTCTTTGTAATGGTATTATATGAATATTCCTTCGGGATATTTAATTTACCAGCTTATGCCTGTGTATTTTGTATCAGTTACTCATTGTCCAAACGTTCATGCATGCTCTCTGTTCCGCTTTATTTTGATATGTACACCGCCAACTCTGTTGATATTCCAGATACTATGTGCCACCAAACACAGTAAGTGGTATGAAATTTGGGGTGTTACATCTTTGGTGTATGCATGGTAATTCTATATCTCGAGCTCATCCAAGTATTTCCATTTCTTCATTAAATTTCCTTAAGTGGTCGAAAAGAGGAAATCCAAACAAATATTTGGAAATTATTACTTTGTCCACTTCCATACCATAATCAGAATTTCACTTTTTTACTTAAAAATTTGCAGGACCAGTCACAATTGACCGCAATTCCAGTAGGATTCTTCCAACACTTGTATTAAACCCTTATGCTTGGACACAGGTCATGATCTTTCTAAATCTAAGCTCCAATATATATTCATATTGCTTTGCCAATCTATTTTACACTCCTTTTCCATCAATGCCATTTTTCCTTGCCTTTTTTATGTTCAAGCTACAATCATGATATTATGCTGCTGTTTTATGATTCTATTATTAGGCACGTACTCCCTCTATCTCTTTTTATAAGATCCAAGACTTTGAATCCCTCGTTCATCCCTTTTTATAAGATTCACTTTAGAGTTGTCTAAGCAATTTTATCCCAATTAATTTTCTCATACATGTTCTTTCATCATTATTCTCATTATTACTCTCTCTCAATTACCCACTTATAAATAATGCCATAAGGGCATATTTAAGAGAGAAAAAGTACACTTCTTATATATCATTATTTTTAACTAATTTTAACAGTTTTCTTCAACGTAACCACACAATTTGGTTATTTGGATCTTAACTTGTTCAGCAATTTTTGTCAGGTTGAAAGAGACTCTCTGTTTTGCCAATGATATATCAAAATTATTAATCTTTGAGACCTGTTATGGCTTTTAATTGGAAGGTACTCAATGTCATGTACATAGATTTACCGGTTGGTACAGGATTTTCTTACTCACAAACACAAAAAGGCTACCATAGCGGTGATACTCTATGGATAGACAATACGTATGATTTTCTACAGAAGGTAAACATTATTTGATATAAAATTACTAACACTAAAAATGGTACCCAAAGTTTTCATTTGGCATAGAATTATAATTCACCAGACATAGACGATCTGGCCATTAATCACTAGTTCCTTGTATCTAATTTTCAAACAAGAAAGTAAATAAATGGTGTGTATGTGTATGGTACACTTAATCTTCTGATGATGATTAAAAATCAATGCAGTGGTTTATTGATCATCCTGAGTTTGTCTCAAATCCATTTTACGTTGGGGGCGGTTCATATTCAGCTTTGCCTACTGTTCCTCTTGTTAAAAAAGCATATGAAGGTGAAAACGTGTTCTATATTTTTTTCTTCTAAATGTTGCTTGGACTACTTTATCCTTCTCTCTCTGTTTTTTTCCTTTTCCTTTGCCTTGCTTTAATTTTTTTCCCTGTTTTGCTTAAGTAGCAGGTAACAAAGCAGGGAGCAGTCCACTCATCAATATCAAGGTAAAATAGAGTACATGTGTAGAGCTTTTACTTTCTGAAAATGACTTCTCTTGTTCCTTTTTAGCCGTCATATTTCGAACAAGTGCCTTGTAAGTTACCACTTTGGTCCTTGTTATAGGTCACTCTTTGAGGGAATTTTTTGTCGTAAATATAAGTCATGATGTGGAGGGTATTTATTATCTAATGACCATTTTTGAATTTTATGTTATTTAATTCTTGTTAGAAAGAGAGAGAGAGGTACGAATGATTTGTAAATTGAGAGAAAGAGGGAGAGAATTTAATAAGGGTAAATTTGAAAAAAATATAATTTAATGCATTGCTTGGTATATGAGAATGAGTTACAAGTGATTTATAATAGGGATTAATGTTTCTCATGTTATAGGAAAAAAATTATCTCATGTCACCTACACATGAAATGGTGGGACCCACATATACATATATTAATTCATATATGTATATGTGGGTCTCGCCATTTTATGTGTGTGTAGGAAGTTTGGTTTTCTCATGTAACATGAGAAAACTAAAACCCTTTATAATAAGGATCAAGGTTGTAATCCCTTTTTTCCTATATATAAGCAACATTCTTTCATATAGGATTAGTACCATACATATATAAGTAGCAATTTGAATTTGACAAAAATTTTAATCTACTTTTTTCATTTTTATCCTCAATTAATTATATGTCTCTTATCACCTCTTTTTCTTTCTCATCATCTTCATAAATGAGGGTATATATTTGGAAAACAAAATTACATCTTCTACGTATTCATTGCTTTTAACTAATCTTAATTAATATTTTGATCTCTGTGATTTAGATAGTTATTGTTTATATATAGGACTGGAGAAAGGAGTTCCGTATATGTTCTCTTCTAATTAAGAAAATCTACATTCTAAAGTCATTAACGAAGATACTAGAGGTGAAGATGATGGCTCATGAGGTTCTAATTAAACTGCCTTTTGTATGGTATTTATGATAACCGATATCACTAACTCTTTGTTAGCTTTTTAGGGTTTTTTACTTGCCAGCCCATTAACCGATGCATTTCTGGATATTAACTCCCGAGTTGCTTAAACACGCCAGATAAGTCTTATATCAGATGAACTCTATGAGGTAATTTTTGTCACTCTAGTCGTTCAAAGATGATCAAGTTGTGTTTTTCTTAATTATAATAGTAATTATATGATAGCTTTCCTTGTTCATTTGTATTCCCTCTAATGCTCTCTAATGCCCTTTAAAATGTCTCAACTTCCTAAATAATGCTTTCTTTTAATCTTTAGATTTTATATAAAATTAGTGATATTTTAATATATTATGGGCACAAAATGGTACAATTTGAAATTTTACTAATTTTCATTAAAAAAAAAATCAAAACTACATAATTTTCTAGGATTTTCTTTCACAAATTGTAAAAATAAAAAAAAATGCATATTTTATACTCGTTAGGTATCAAAATGCCTCGCATTTTATATATAATATAATGATAAAAAGAAAATAAAAGAAAAAAAGTATGGGGCCCGGGGGGGGGTGGGTTAGGGCATTATAAAGAACATTAGAGGCCCTAAATTCGATTGAGAAGGGTATTATTTTTGTATTTACCTCTAAAATGATCTATTTTAGAGAAAGCTCTATGATCCCTTAGAGGTTGAGTTGTGTCTTACCTTCACACACACACACACACACACAAACACACACGTACATATTAATATTCTATCACTCTAGTTTCTTAGCTAGCTTATATTGTCTCCCAGTCCTTAATATGATTTCTAATTTATATATATATGGTTTTGTTGCAGTCAATCAAGGCAAGTTGTAATGGTGATTATGTCAACAGAATTCCAAACAACACCAAGTGTGTCTCAGATTATGAATCCTACTCTCGTGTCCGTATAAATTTTCCTTCCACGGTTGTTTCAGTTTCATTATTCATTATATAGTACTGCATAGAAATAAAAACCTAAGTTTATATAATAAGCTATATTCATGTGCAGCTGATTCGTTACATAAACATAAATCAAATTTTGGAACCAGTTTGCATTAGTACTCCCGATCTCAAAGACAGAATTCTCTTGGAAGATTCATCGTCAGAAGGGATCCTCCAATCTTTGCTGAAAGTTTCAGATTTCTGGTGTCGTGTAAGTAAACTTCAGAATTTTGTATGCAAACACATGCACAAACAAATATAGACACAGAAGCAGCAACAACATAGTGGCGGAGCCAGGAAATTTTTTTAGCCCGGGCTAAAAAATAAACATATTGAACTATTTACTAAATAATATAACATAACATTAAAAATACAAATAAATAATAAACGACAATTATAAATCAAAACAAGATATAAGATGATACTAACATTTTCAGTGGATATTTCAAATAAGAATTTTACTTTCCTCTCACAGTTCAATGAGTAATAAACCAAACATTGTCCTAAAGATACCACAAACACAAACATAATAATTATATGTATGATAAAATTTAATAAAATTATTTAAAATATAATCAAAGAAAAAATGCATACCTAAAATTGTAGACGACGCTCATTTAAATTGACAAAATCTTCAAGGATAGAATCGGTAGTAAATGTTTCAACAATCTCTCTTTCAATATACACAACCAAATTATTTATAAGAAAAACATCTTCCATCTTATTTCGAAGCCTTGTCTTTACAATTTTCATTGTTGAGAATGCACGTTCACTACTTGCTGATGAAATTGGCAGTGTTAAGATAAGACGAATTAGTCTATCAACCAAATGATATGAATTTGCCTTTCCTGTCTCAACCAATCCTTGACACAATTCAGAAATTGAAGACAAATTTTGTAGCTTTGGATGTTTTGGAATGTCTTTATGGAAATGCTTCAATTGACAATTCAAATTAATTCTCTCCTGCTTAGAAAAATCAAGAGAATAATACTTTTCTGCAAGACTACAAATATCAACAACATTAAAAGCTTTATAACCATCCTTCAGATCTAACGAAGAGCTAAGTGACAAAAGTTCCATTGTTTGCTCATTGAACCTTCTATTTAACTCTTGCAATTGAAAGACAATGGTTGAGTTGAAGATATCAAAATGATAATGATGTTCAATAGTTATTTGATCATGTTGTCAACGACCACGACCTTCAATATATTGAGCATCAACATCTGGAACATCTATTTCATGAAGTCTGGAGAAATTAACAACACTTTCAAGCATTTTTTTTCCAATCACCATCTCTTAATTCTTGAATAAGTTCCTTTGTACTAGAAACTAACTGCATAGCATTCAAGATATCTTGAGACATTTGTTGTAATGCCTGACAAAGAACTTCAGTGATACCCATGATCTTCTTTATCAAATGTAAATGAAAGATAAACTCAAAGGAAGTTATCATCTTATAAGCTGCAGCAACATCTCCTCTTTGAGAGTAATTTGAGCCTTCACTACAATTTTTTTCAAGCACTGAACAAGATTCATTATACCCTCGTTGAAGACTGCATATAGAATAGAAATGAGAACCCCATCTAGTATCACTAGCTGCTTTAGTGTGCCTACCTGGTTAGAGCCTCTACCAGATTCAAGCTTACCAATAGCTTGCAGATGTTCAAATTCTGAAATTTCGGTAGCTTGGAATTGATCATGATGTTTAGAAGAAGCAATGATAATATTAATAATGAAATTTAAGTTCTGAAAGAATTGATAAGTGGAAGAAACTTCCTTAGAGGCAACAACCAAGGCTAATTGTAACCAATGAGCAAAACAATGTACATAATAAGCACAAGAACACTCATTAAGAAATAATGCTTGCAATCTATTCCACTCTCCACGCATATTACTAGCACCATCATATCCTTGGCCACAGATATTTTGGATATCAAGACAATGATGTAAGAGTATTTCACAAATAGCATTTTTAAGTGTCATAGATGATGTATCTTGAACATGATAAAGATAAAAGAATCTCTCTTTTATGAAACCATCTTTGTCAACAAATCTCAAGACAAGAGCCATTTGTTCCCGTTTGGACTCATCACGTGCTTCATCAACAATAATACAAAATTTAGAGTCTCCAATATCTTTCTGAATCTGGTTTCGCACTTTATTTGCTATAACATGTAAAATCTCCTTTTGTATCAAAGGTGATGTATACTTAGTTGTTAATGGAGCATTATTTAAAACAACATCTGCAACCTTTTCATTATAAGAAGCCAAAAGCTTAATCATTTCAATGAAATTACCACCATTTTTTAAATCAGTAGTCTCATCAAGCCCTCTAAAAGCACATCCTTGAAAAGTAAGCCAGCGAACAACATCAATTGAAGTCTTTACACGCATCCTATTTTTTTCAATTTGTTGGGAGCTTTGTGCATACATAACTTTATCAATATGGCAAGACTGGTTCATCAAGTTTGCACATGACTTTACAACATTGGTATGTTGTGAACAAGGATCATCTCCCATATGACTTAGAAAAGCACAACTCTTTCCATTATGAACTCTCTTCCAATTATTAAAACCTTTGATTGTGAATGCATCCCAACCATGCCGCCCATTAACCTTTATAGTGAAAAGATAACATGGTAAACAAAATGCAACATCTAGATGAGGTGAATACTCAAGCCATGAAGAAAATTCTTTAAACCAAGAAGCTTGAAAACGTCGAGGATGCTTTTCCTTTGAAAAAGGATAACCATCTTTGGAGCGATGAGGTTGATATGGCCCAACCATTAAATAAGCTCTCCGTATCTCATCAACTTCATTAGTAGAATATTCCCACATTGGCTTACGCTTGCTGGAATCACATTCAAAAATCTTATTTTTGACCATAATAATGTCATCGGCATGTTCAATTCTATGACGTTTGGAAGGAGACTCATTACAAGGTGTATCACTTTCAAATGTTATTTTCTTTGAAATATCACTTTCTGAAGTTACTTTCTTCTTAAAGAACACATCTATGCTTTTCTGTTTATCCTTACTCATGTCTTTCAACCTACAACAAATTTGTCACTAAATATAAATTCTTATAGTACTACTAAATCCACAAAACTAACATTTAAATGTTGCATTCCACCTACCTCAAAACAAAATTCTTTCAAACATTCTATCAAATACTCAATATGCATTAAAAGAAATTGACAAAATTCAAGAATATCCATCTTCTTATTACAGCCCCAAACTCCACATTTCCACTATAAATCCCAATAAAGTTTATCAACAAACTTGTAACAGCCAACAACAAGACTAATTAAATAAAGACCACAACTTTTCAGTCATAGAGCATATACTATGCATATAAAAGAACAAAGAAAAACATGACCATCAATCAGTAATGGTGATAATCATCATGGAGTCCAGATAAAGAAATACCTAGTGTAGATGAATGCCTTGTATTCATTTAATTACAGCCCACTATCCTCCTCTGTTTATGCAATACTATCAACCCCAACAATTGCAGCAGTAAATAGAGAGGCGGTGTCTCTACCTTCAATCGGGAATCTGAGATACGAGTGAAGCAGTGGCGGAATAGGCGAACAACCTTGGAGAGCACTCAGAGCATAGAAAACGAGAGAGAGAGAGAGGAGCCGTGGAAGAAGAGGAAGAGTGACGACGTGACGTGAAGGCTAAACGGTTGAAGCGTATCAAGCACGTCTGCGACTGAGGTGAGGAAAAATGTAAAAAACAAAAAAGAAAAAAAGAAAAGAGAGGGAGGGAGAGAGTCAAATTATAAAGATAATAAGAGATTAATTGGGCCAAATTATTTGCCAAAATAAAATATTATATAATAAATACATATATTTAAAAAAATTTAGAAAGTCAGCTGGGGCCTTGATGAAAGATTAGCTGGGGCCAAATTATTGGTCAAAATAAAGTATCATATAATATATACATATATCTTAACAAATTTTCTAAGATTTTAAAAGGCTAGCTGGGGCCCAGGCCCCAGCTGGCCACAAAGCTGTTCCGCCACTGCAACAACAACAACGACAACAAGCCTTAATGGGCTACATGGATTATATTATGTCATTGTTCTCTGTCAGTAACAGAATCTTTAGATATATTGTAAACCAAAGAAAATATATCCTCTCCTATTCTCTTTTTTCCCTTTTCTTCTCATTATCTTATATCCATCGTTAGATAAAAAGTGGATGGTTTATATTTGATATTTTAGTAAAACGATTAATATCATATTTGATGAATTGTGCAAATCATATTTTTAACATCTTAAATTTATTTATTCATGCTTATAACATTAATTTTATAAAATATGAAATCTGTAACATTCCTCCATTTTTTAATATAAAAATTTGACTTTATATTCCAAGAAAGGAAAAGAGGAAAAAGGAGAGAACACAAACCTGTAAACCAAATAATCATGTTCCATGACTTTATTGAACGTCATCTATGGTCTTCCTTTACCCTTTGTAATACCTAGAATTTCTATGTTGATCAAGAGGAGACTCCTGGCAGCACATAGTAGACAGAAGAGCTATGCTGATAAAAGGAGAAGACCTCTAGAACTCGAAGTCGAAGATCATGTTTTCTTGAAGATATATATCTCCAGTAACCGGTGTTGGTAGAACACTAAAGAGGCGAAAGCTAAGTCCTCATTACATAGGGCCATTCGAAATACTGACAAAGCATGGACTAGTTGCTTACTAGATGACCTTACCCCCAAACCTGAGCAATCTCCATGACATATTCCATGTTTCTCAATTAAAGAAGTACCAACTGGACCTTGAACATGTCATCGAGTATGAAGAAGTCGAAGTACGACATGACAATACTTTCATGGTCGAGCCATAGCAAATCCTTGATTATCAAGAGAAATGGCTCAGACATAGAAGTATTCCGTTTGTGAAAGTGGTCTTCATAAAATAAGCAATGGAAGCACTTAATTAAATTGAGACAATTAGTAAATACTAAAGGGCACCTAAGCTTACATTAATTGGAGATTATTGCAAGATAATTAGGGATAATTAAATCATCATGAATAATGGGCTGTTATTTTCGAAAAAATGAAGGGATTAATTGATGAAATTAAATTGCTAATGATGCTTTAATAACTAGAATTAATTAGCAAATCAATTATCATAGGAAATTTGTAATAAGCGGAAGATTAAGCACATGATTAAGGCTAATTATTTGTGTCTCAAATGTCAACAATTTTAGCTAGCCAATGGGAACCAAGTGTTTTGAGTTTAATTAAGCTTAAGTCTTCAATTAATGAAAAGTCAACAATTGCCACTACATCTAAGGGCTAGAATTTGTGCACATGGAAAGCCATCCAAAGGTTCAAATTAAATCCCATAAAATGGCTTAATCCTCTTGTAAATTAATCAACCAATTAGAGACATTGATCATTGGATTAATGCCTCACAAAAACACATCTCATGGCCAAGAATGATGAAGGAGGACGTCCAAGCTAGGTGGAGGGAGAGGATGGAACTCCTTATGGTGCAAGTTGAATCCAATGGATGGGGAGCAAGATGCTAATTGGAACTCTATAGGAATTACCACTTGTGCCTTTGTTTTTTTTTGTTGCTATAAATAGGGGCCTTGAACCTCTTCAAATCCTCACACTAAACTTACTTCAGCAGCTAATTTGAGTAAAGAAAAATCATAGGAGCAAGAAGGAGGAAGGAGTTCAAGAACAAAAGGTAAGTTCTTGATCCTAAGCTTTTAGTTCTTTGTATAATTGTAGTTTGATCTAGGGAGTCAGAGAATAAATTCCTATACTTGTTTTTAGGCCTCCTTGCATTGAAAAATTCCTAATGAGGTAAAAACATGGTAGGAAATAATTTTTGGAATTCCATGGATCAAGATTGTGAAAATTGTAGAATTTTTAGTCTTAAAATTTGGGTAGTCAGCGAAAAAGATGCTATTATTTCATGTAGCAAATGAATTTGTTAAATCATGAAATTTTCCAGGAAGAAATTAGACATCTAGAGCTTTCCATCCATGTATAACATGTAATTTTTGGGATTTTTTACAAAAAGAAGTGAATTTTCCAAGTTAGCCCATGTCTCTGAACTGGGAACTGGAACACAGCTGGAAGAAACTAAAACTGGGAATAATATAGTTGTTTCAAGTGAAAGCCGTTATTTTTCCATAAAACTAGACTTGTTAAGGGAAATTTTTTCTTTGGTTTCACATCATTTTGATTTTTGTACAATTAGTTATGATTTTTCAAAGTTGCTGAAAAATCTAACATCCCAAATTTCTGGGATTTTAATATTAAAGTATTATATGGAATTGAAATACGAAATTTGGGCCAAAATAATTATGAGGATAATTATTTGAAATTAAGGTCTAATTTTCCTTAATTTATTTGAGAAGAAAATAAAATTCAAAGGATAATTGAAAGTGATAATTGGGCCTAAATAATTATAGGATTAATGTTTATGGCTTAGGAAATTAAGAATTTAATTTCCTTGGGATTATAGAATTATTGCAATTAAAGCTAATTGCAAATATAGTATTTCTTAAAAAAAAAGAAGAGAAGAATTTGATGGCCACTTAAAGCCCAATTCATTATATCTCTTATCATTGAAAACACCCAAGAGATATACTCCCATTTCCTACGAATAAGGAACAAAAGCAACAAAATTGGTTGAATATTACAAGCAACACGTGAGGAAGCAAATGAAAGAAGGAAATAGGTAAGAAACCAGCAGGCCCAATTAGATAGTCAATTAATCATCTCAAGCCCAAACACGATCCAGCACAGATTACATTAACATCAATTAACCATCAAATACACCATCAGCTGCCTAACCTCCACGTAAGTGGACAGATGTCCGAAAATTTACATGCACAAATGATCATCAAATGGCTCTATAAAGCCATTCCACTTCAGCCCTTTTCCCTTCATTTTCATCTGTTCGGTATACACAGAGAGAAACTGTAGATAGAAAGGGAGAGAAGAGAGACCGAGAGTGTGGGAAGAATTCATCACTGGCTCTGTTTCTGCAACGTTAAAATAGAGGAGAGTTTCATCGATCATTCATCCACTACCAGGCTTGGAGACCGAAGGTGATCATCATCCTTGCCTCTTCTTTCATTTTTCCGTCGAAGTCTAGAAGCTGAACTAAAGCAATATAAAACTGAAAATGTAAGTAAACTGAACCAAAAACCATGAAAAACGTGAAACAGGGGCTGTTGATGGTGTATATGAAAAATGAAATGAAAACAGAAACTAAAAGATGAATCAGAGAAAAAGTGCTATCATTGTCTATGTGGTTGTGGTAGGAGTTTATTCATGCATATAGGTTTTTGTCTTTACTGAAGAAAACTAAAAAGAAAAGCATATGAAGTTATGTGTGTTTCTGTGCTGGAGTTTTCTTTCGGTCAAATGGTTTTGCTGCATAAAGTGGCATTTTGCTGTCAACTTGGTGCATGAATATATGTTTACGTATCTGTAAATGTGCTTTCTGAAAGAAAAAGAAACTTTGAGAAATAAATATATGTATATATATATTTCGGTTCATGCAACAAGAAAGAAAGTATTCTGCTGTTTCTATGCATGTCGAGTTTTGCATCTGTTCTTGTGTATATTTTGCTGCTTGCCATTACTAATCATGTGTGGGTGTTTAAGAAAAACAAAGATAGAGGTGTATATGAATATATATGTGCAAAAAAAAAAGGCCCTGTTTACTGTCAAGAAAGAAATAAATATGTGCATATGTATATGATAGTATGTATCGCATGTTTGTTAATGAAATAGTTAAGGAATGAAAGGTTAAGTATATATGTATTTGCAGTGTGTCTGTGCATGTCGGATTCTTGCTTCTGTTTGTGTGTTGTGGGTTTTGCTGATGGTATATTAAAGGAAGGAAAAGTCAAAGTTAAACACATATGTGTGTGTACTGTACGAGTTTTGCTGTTTGTGAAAGAAAGAAAATGGAATGATTATATTTCATGTGTGTGTATTGTGTTGCCCAGTGTTAAAGGGAAAGAAGAAATAGATATGTGTGTGTGTGATCATATGTGTGATTTGAAAGAAAAGAAAACTAAGTAAATATATGTGTGTATTGGTTGTCTAGTAAAGGAAAGAGAGAGAAATAAGTTAATACATATATATAACTATAAGGGAGAATCAGTTAAGTCTATAGGCATATGTATGTTGAAGCTCATTTTGCTAAATGGAATTAAAAGGAATATTGCACATGTCCATGTAGGTACTTGTGTGTGTAAAAGGATGGAAAGCAAAAATAACATATATGTATGTTAAGTCACCATAAATTTCCTGATTGTTTCTAAATAAATAAATAAATATATATATATATATATATATATATATATATATATATATATATATAGGAAGTGTTTAACTAATAGACATATGCATAGCATTTTCTTTTATATTCATGTAGTATTTGTTTTGCCCGAAAAATATTTAAGTACATTGTAATACAAATATGCTCAACCCAAATAGGTGAAACATAAATGAGGATTTAATTTATAGAATTAAGATTTTAAAAAGGAACCATAAGAAATGTTAAATTAATAAAATTAATTATCTTCTTAATTGAAGCTAAACATTTATTAAATTTTATTGGTGTTACTATAAGGACCATAATAATAACAAACAATGTTATTATTTAAGATTTAGTGACCAATAATTGATGGGGAGCTTATTATTATTATTATTCAAAATAATAATAATAATAATAATAATAATAATAATAATAATATTGATAATAATAATAATATTGAAAATAACAATAATAATTAAATTATTATTGTTAGGGAATTTGTAAGGGATTAATAATTATTAATCCTTTAAACTAATTTACGTAATTAGTTTATCCGCGATTCAAATAAGAGACTGATAGCGATGATAAACATTATTTTTAGGCAGACCTGGATATTGTTCTGATCCCAACAACTTCAGTACAAAAGAAAAAGGATGCACGGTCGAGGTAGGTAACTTTAATCTTATAATCATGTATGTTAATGTTATGCAAATATTAGCTGATCATGTATGCTGGTTGAACTACTTGTTTATATTATCCTGATTGGCCATGGATATTGAGGCTGAGGTCTCATGGGGCTGCGGTCCTAGACAAGAGCTGCGGTTCTTGGCCGTTAACTGCGGTTACGGTTATTTCTTCCATGCTTTAAACATGTGCTATTATGTCATATCTATTTTCATACATGTGCATGAGATTAACTGTTACCCTAGGGTCCATTCCTTTGGACTCCAGCACCTGTGAAAGAATACAGGTACTGGTTTGGGATCAGAAGGCAAAGAGCAGCAGTAAGGATTACAGCAGTTGAAGCTCTATGGAAAATTAGGATTAATTAGTCTGTAAATAGTGTTTATCATTCGACTATGTTGGAATTATGTAATAACATCCCTCTATGGGATAGATATCGAATCGTGAAAAACTAGTTCCTATTTTTATACTATTGTAATTTCAAAAACTTCGATTTACAAAATCAAGTCGTCCAAATCTCCTCGATCTATTTCCGCGATAACTCTGGTTAAATAAAGGCCCCAGAGGCCGGGTGCCACAAAAAATCTGCCAAAAAAATCCAGCATTTCGTTTTTAAGGAAATGTAAGGGTAAAATTGGAATAATAAATCCACCAGGGGTAAAAAGGTAAATAGTGGCAAGAATATCTCTTAGGATGTCATTTTAAGACATATGGCATTCATCATAACGATATGATAATGATATCATAGGATATTCGGGAAAGTCGGGAATCGGTATAGGAAGAGGAAACATACCAGGTGAAAAAGGTACGGACGCGTACTGGTAACTTTAACTCTGATGTGTCTTGTATGATTATATATGATTGTTTAATTCATGTTGAGTGCGGGACAAGATGAGGTCTTGGGTCATGCACCGTGGCTAAGACTTGGTCTTAGGTCACATACATTCAGGATATAACTGTGGTTTTCAGCTTGACGCGAATTATAGTCTTGATAACACTGTTTGTATGTGCAAACACTATCAAGATGCATGTGTTGTGTGCTATGTATGGTTGTTTTGACATGCATTTACTTTGTGCTATGTATTGTTCACTGAATGCATTGAATATTTGTCATATATATTGTTATTACTTGAGTATGAGGTTAATGTTACTTAAGATTCAATGGGTATTGAATCTTAGACTTGACCCTAGCTTTAGGACCTGGAGGATCAGAGGAAGCTGGTATAAAGGGTAAGATGCACGCATGAAGACTTGGCTGGAGTTTTTATTTTGGACTGTATTTATTATTTAAATACTAGGATTATTGTGCCGTTATTATATCGACCAGATATTAGTTTAAATTAATATGTAGCCACGAATATGTATCAATATTCACCCGACACATGCGCTTTATTGCTCCACTCTAGTGTTTATATACATGATTAATAGTATGGATTAGGGGTATTACACCCTTCATCACATTACTCCATACGGTCCGATCTACTCTCCTCAATGGCATCTTTAATTTCCTTACATATGTACAAACCACCTCAAATGATTTTTCACCATTCTTTCTTCAATAAGCGTTACTCTTGCTCTTTCTTTGATATGATAATTTCGAATTTTATCTTTTCTTTAATGATCACACACACATTCATCTCAACAATCTCATCTTTATTTTTAATTGTAGGGGTATGGCCACATACTTGTTAACCAAAGGGCAAATAATGAGGATGTTAGGAAGGCTCTTTATATTAGAGAGGTAAATAAGAATCTACCCAGTCTACTGATTATTTAAGTATGGGTATTTAAAATTTGGATAAGTACCAATTTTGCCACGGAAGTTTTTTTCAGGGAGCTCTGGTAAGACGAAAGTGTTTTTGTCTCATTTTATCTATGAAAGTTTGAAAAATGTAGCAAAAATGCCCTGCCGTCACATAATTGCCATGTTGACTGTTAAAATGACACATGGTGTGCCACACAATGCGACACATAGGTTGACACATAAGAACTATAGTTTATGGGACAAGAACTCTAGTTCTTGTCCCAAGAACTGTAGTTCTTGTCCCAAGAACTGTAGTTCTTGACACAAGCTGAAGCTCTCGTCTGTTCTATCCTCCCTTTCTGGTGTGGGTGCTATTGTGGTGGAGGAAGAAGGGTTGC
Organism: Acacia confusa; assembly: GCA_037074495.1. Classification (NCBI taxonomy): domain Eukaryota; kingdom Viridiplantae; phylum Streptophyta; class Magnoliopsida; order Fabales; family Fabaceae; genus Acacia; species Acacia confusa. The sequence continues at coordinate 17,876,610 of CM073511.1, forward strand.
TCGCCGACGGCAGTGGTGGAAGAGGAGGCCGCCGACTAGAGGAATGAAGGGTGAAGGTGAGAGGGATGAAGGTCCTGGTGGTTCATGGCGCTTGCTCGATATATCAGTCCCTTCAACCCAGCCACTTCCAACCATCAAAAACCTCATCTGGTTGAAGTGGAGGAAGGTAGGATTAGTCTAGCCGCCTCCCTCATCTATTCACAGGTCTCTGCTTTTATTATTCCCCACCATCTCCAGCAACCCTCTACAACTTGGTAAAAAAAATTAAGGAATATAAGAACTATAGTTTGTAATTAAGAACTCTAGTTCGAAACTAGAGTTCTTGTCCCACGAACTGCAGTTCTTATTATGAATTGCTGAGGAACACCTGTTCATTGTCCATTTTCATCAATTAATCTTACCATTTTCTATTTTTCTATGGCTAGCTGTTTGGTAAGGTTTTTGATGGTTGGAAGTGGCTGGGTCAAAGGGGCTGATATATCAAGAAAGCGCTATAGAGAAGGTAAGATCTTATGGGAAATCTTGCCTAACATCTTACTCTCACCTCATTGGATCCATGACTAGATGAATCCTTCATCCATCCACATTTGAATCAGAGTTTGCTTATTGAACGAAAAATCTTTTGTAAACAATGAACAAAAAGCCACACAATTTTTCATGGGTTAAGAAAGATGGTTATAGCTCAGTTTAAACACCTCAAAGATTATGTCCTCCACTTGATCCATGTTCCAAAGTTCACCATTCCTCAAATATGACAAATCTGCTCCTTTTGAGGTTTTATCATACATAGGCCTTCCAATAATTCTAATGGCACGTGGAACTCCTGCACATTTTGTTTACAATCTCCCTCCCAATTGCTCCCAACTCCACATTATTTGATTCCTTTTTGTTTCCATAGGCCATTCGACAAAACAATCTCCATGCTCTATCTTCACTCAGACCTTGAAGGGTAATTGTTTGACCATCTGTGCCCATTACCTCTGCCACTTTAACACTTTGCGTAGTAACAATTATCTTGCTTCCATGTGCTCCCTCCATCAATAAGCTTTTCAACTTGAACCACAGCTCTACATCTTCATTCCACACGTTGTCTAACACAATTAAAAACTTCTTACCCTGCATTGATTGTTTAAGATCCTCTTGCACTTGCTCCATGTCTTTTGTGTTTTCTTTCCCTAAAATATTTTGAGCTATTTGTCTGACATCAAATTCATCAGAGACACATACCCACCGTTTAAGCTCAAATTGTTTTTGAACATTTTCATTATTGTACACAAGTTGAGTAAGTGCAATCTTGCCTAACCCTCCAAATCCAACTATGGAAATAACTGAAACTTTACTTCTGACAGCTGGGTACAATACATAATGTAGAACAAGGTTTTTTTCCACAATGCTCCCTATCATCTTCTGGCACAAAAGAGTTGGTTTGTTTTCTGTCCTCATAATCAGATGAAGGCTTAAGAGGCTCATTCAATTTCTTCTAGCTTCCCCCTGATTTCCCTCATTTTACGACCCATTTTAAGATCATACACAAATTGGTTTGATTTGGAGAAAAAGATCTTACCTTCTTTGCCACCTTGTTTTGAGTCATCAATTCCCATGTCAAAGCTTCAGTGGATAAATCATCAAGCAGGTGTTGCTCTTGTATTTCCTCAGCAATTTATAATCAGAACTGTAGTTTGTGGGACAAGAACTCTAGTTTCAAACTAGAGTTCTTCATTACAAATCAAGTGGATTTTAATTCGCATTAAATGAATAGATTGAATTGAATCGATTGGACAGATTTAATTTCCAATTCAATTTCAAAATTAATAAGATTGATTTTAATTATTTAATGCGGCCCATTAGGGTTATAAATACCCTTAGGCTGTGAGTAATTTGATTCACACACAAGAGAATTGAAGAGTCACAAAGAAACCCTATAAGAGAGACGTGAGATGAAAAGCTTAAAGGCGCGCGCTACCACGCTGCTGTTCGTGTTGGAGTGCTATTCGATATGGATATCGATAGAGGGAGTGGATTCATAAAGTCGGCTCCTAGAGATAGATCGACCAAGAAGGCGTTAGCCCACGAGTTCGCATAGGTACGATTCTTAATTACTAACCTGATTTAAATGCTGTTGATAGATCCTCTTCTTGGGATTCGTAATTCATTGGATAAATTTCATTCCACTGGGTGTACGAATCCTAACAATAATATCATATAGCACGTTCATAGGACTATTACACCAAATCTCATTTTTGTCATCCACTGTGTACATACAAGAACTAATTGTTACCAATAAAATCATAATAAATACAATACTAGTATGATTTATAAAATATTATTATGAAATATAAGGTACTTTTGGACAATTAAATTCAATATATCTTTGCAAGAGAATTCACCATAGAAAAAATATGTGATTCTAAAATCATTGATGTATTCGATAACTCGATCTATAAGTCAAGTAACATGTAAAATTACTCATTTTCTAATGTAATTTTCAATCAATTATATATACTTGAATTATTTTCAGACTCGCATAACATTTTATACGGAAAATGATTTTCTTGTATATGCTTAAGGTATTTTAGATCCTTCAAGGATTCTCATATAAATTTCACTATTTAATGAGACATATATATATATATATATATGTGTGTGTGTGTGTGTGTGTGTGTGTGTGTGTGTGTGTATATATATATGACGAGGGCTTTTTTGTCTTTAGCCTTGGGGTCCACAATAAAAAATTGACCAAGGATTGCGTATAGGCAAACCTGTGATCATTCTTTCTTCTCGAGGAGCCTTTATTGGATTCTAAGTAATCCAAATGACATACAAATGCAATAAAACAAGGGAAAAATAGTTTTGGATTTTCAAATTAATAAACTAAAATAGAAATGCAATTTAATTAAATGCTAAATATTATTTTCGGTATTTTCTTTATAAAATGGAATGGAGTTTGAAAATGTGAATGATGGATGCTCTTGGAAATGGAATAGTGGCTATCATAATTCAATTAGATGTAAGAGTAAATTTTCACTAATTCTTGATGAAAACCCCCAGGCAAACACTTGAGTCTAGTGTTCTTAATTAATGATTACTTCTACTACAGTAGCTAGTAATCACCTCTTAAGGAACTATTGAAGTATAGTTAGTGTGCAATTAGGATTATACTAATGCCACTTGTTTCCTCTTAAAATGAATGCGATAATACACCACTCAATTAATCCAATTCAATTTGCTATCTAACAATAACATGAAGAAAGCATAATATCATTGAATCAATAAAGGAAATACATATATATAAATCCAACAAGCCACAAAAATCCTATCCAATCACATATGTTCAATCCACAAAGTTATCCAAACAGGTAAACTAAGTCTTAACAACACAAACTAATATTCCTAAAACTAGGAAATCTAAACATAATTAGAGAAAATAAATTTAACAAAATAAACTTCCTGAATAAGCTTTAGAAATTAAGCCACTGTCCATTTCCAAGGGATGAAATCCTCAGCCACACATAGCCACATGATAATCCAACCCAAGTTGCAAAATCAAAATCCCCATAGAAATTTGGAGTTCAGATGGATCTCAATACAAACAGGATAATGAAGCAACTAAATCAATGAAACCAATGATGGTGAGAAGTTGGCTTGCTAGGTGGAGGTCAAAATAGGGTCATCGGCTATGACAGGTGAACGGAGAAGTCAGATGGCGGCGTTAATGTTGTGATCAGAGGTGGTATGTGGTTCCGCGGTGCTTCCCTTGCAGTTCTGGTCTCCCCTGGCTTCTCGCGGCACTCACTGTCAGGGGATGTTTCACGGTGAGGTTGGGTAAGGGAGGTCGCTCGCTGGCCACCTTGGTGGAGAGGTAAGTCACCGGCGAGAGTGAAGGTTTAGGTCTTGTGTCGGCTCTCAGCTTGCATGATTTTGCCTCTATTCATGTCTCTGTTCTTTTTTAATCTCCAGCAGTTTAGCTCGCCTCTCTCTCTCTCTCTCTGTTTTTTTTAATTTCGCCCAGCTCCTCTCTGCCTTTCTTTTAATTATCCCATTATTCCCTCTTCAATCAATTATCCAGCGCCGTTTTGCTTCTCTATCTTGTCGTCTTCTTTTTTTTCTTAATTGTTTCGGCTGCCCCATTCAATGCATCTCTACCTCCTTTCCATTTCTCCAACACTTCAGCCCTAATCAATTCCCTTGGTCAAAATGTGCGTTTTAGGGTTTAGGGTTTAGGGTTTGCGTTTTGACCAAGGGGCTAAAATGAAATATTGTAAAACTCACAAAGGGACTGAAATGAAAACTTAAAAAATTTTACAATTTGAATTCAAACTTCATTTTCAAATTTGATTTAATCTTTTCAGGCTTCTACAATAATAATAATAATAAATAAATCTAATATCAAATATTCTCTTAAAAATCAATGATTAAAAGTAATTACAATTTCTTTGACAATTTTTCCCTTTTTAATCCTAATCTCATGTATTTAATCTTAATCTTAATTTATCATAAGAAAAACATTTGAAGCTAAATAATTTTGAAAAAAATATATTAAGAATCTCAATTTAACTTTAAAAAATCATATAAAAATATGGTTCAATAAATATAACAATATTTAACATATACATACTTTTATTTTCATATGCTGGTCGAAATAGAAAATTATTGTATCCAACATTCCACCACAAAATAATATGCCTCATCATAGTCTTCATTGGCATATTTGTGAAAATCTTTATTTTCACCTAAATATTTATATATTTCATATTTCAATTAGGACTAATGTGCTTAAATTAGCAGGTATGTTGAAATTAGATATGAGATTTGCTCAGGTTTTAATATTTGCCATTTTTTAATATGCATATTTTGATTTTCATATTTATATTATCCTTTTGTAGTTACTAGAAATCTATACACGGGTAAAAAAAACACCTTTTAAGACCGGACAAAAGAGGCATCGGCAGACCGGACTTGTGACCGGTCTTGTTCCAGCCGGTATTAAAAGTATATTTTTAAGATCGGACTTGAACCGGTCTTAAATAAACTCTTTTAAGGCCGGACAGTTAAAAACATTAGGTCTTAAAAGTGATACTAAATCCAATCGAAATATTTTTTTTGTCAGTCTTAAAACTCAATTTTTAAGACCCGACAAAAATTTAACCGCTCTTAAAAGGTCTAATTTTTAAGACCGGACAAAAATAAATGCGCTCTAAAAAGTAGTGGCTTGTTAGATCGACGAATAATTATACACGGTCTTAAAAGACTCACTTTCAAGACTGGATGATTAACATGTCCGGTCTTAAAGATTAACTTTTTAGACTGGGCATATTAAACCATCGGTCTTGTAAGACCAACTTTTAATACCACCTAATATCAAATATGTCACCTAACCTTTAAGACTGAACATTTAAGTAAATCCGAGTACATCCAGTCTTAAAAGTTGAACTTTTAAGATCGGCATTTTTGTTTTATTGGTCTAAATTTTCCTGAATTTTTTCCCTATTCTATTCTTACTGATCATGTATATACACAAATCCATACCAGCCAATCCAGCACATAAAACAATATACTTTAAGCTACAAGCTATGAACAATTATGGATAAATTGAATGATCTATACATAAATCCATACAAGCCTAATCCAGCACAGAAAAGGCTACACTTTAAGCTACAAGCTATGAACAATTATGAATAAATTGAATTAGGAAAAAGTAGATCGTAGAATACAAATATTATTGACCATAAGTTACAAATACAAATATAATAAGCTGTTACAATAAGATATACCACACTTAAATCAACATACATGCCCAATATTCACCATGCCTTCATCTGATTCCCATCCAACAACGTAACACATCCTCTTTTATAACATGCATGCCCCTTTGGAATAGATCCTGTCACCAAAATAAAACAAGAACAAACGTCACAGAGTTAGTGGCATTATTTAAAAACACGGATGGAATATAATAGTGTTAAAAGCTTAAAGTTCTTAAAGATTTGTGCAGTTACCTTACAAATTGACTCTTTTATAAAGGGATATCCTCCCATATCCCTTCTTGATGATCATTCCTTATGCTGGGTTCATTATCTGCTTCATCTTCTTGGTTCATGTCTGGTAGACCCCTTAAAAAAGGAGTACTATCAGGAAGACCATAATTTGCATGACTTTCCTCATCAATATCGATGACCCTCTTTCCTTGGAGAGCTACATACCACATTTTATTTGCTCGATCGGTGATATAAAAAATTTGTTTCGCCTGGTCTACCATAATAAAAGGTTTATCTCCAAAACTTGTACTATTGAGATCGACTAACATAAATCCGAGCCCATCGATCTAAACACCATTGTTGACATTAACCAACTTGCATTTGAAAATGGGAAATCTAATGAAGACATAGTCTACCTCCCAAATCTCTTCAATAACCCCATAATATGGCATGACTGCCAATTTAAGCCGTTTGTCTTTCGAACTGGAGAAGTACATAGATTCAGCCTTTAACGTTACACCACTGTTCTGGACAGTACTCCTATCATCTAGGGACTTCGTGTAAAATGTGCAACCATTGATCACATACGAATTCCAACTTATGACATCAACCTCAGGACCACATGCTAACCATTTCATTTTCTCAGAAACAGATTCGTCTCCCTCGACCTTTTGTTTGAACCAGTTTGCAAATGTTCTGTTATGCTCCCTAATCAACCTTTGTTCAATCATTTGGGGATTTTCTTTCCTCATAGCTTCTTTATGTGCAGCTATGCTGGCTTGAACTTCATCAACATTATTCAAGATGTATAAGTGGACTTGTGACAATTCATCAGGATCCACTCTCTTTACTGAGGCCCCCCGTCTACCCCCTTTAGCATGCTAACGTTTTGGAAGCCCGATATGTCTTACTTTGGCTAAATAATTTTGACAAAATTCCATGGCCTCTTCAGATACATACTTCTGAACAATTGATGCTTCTGGCCGGTATGCGTTCTTCACGTACCCTTTTAAGAATTTCATAGATCTTTCAATTAGGTACATCCACCGTAAATGGATAGGGCCTGATAACTTGATCTCCCTCACTAGATGAACACTTAGATGAACCATGATGTCAAAAAATGAAGGAACAAAAAGCTTCTCAAGGTGGCACAAGATAAGATATTCTTCATTCTCCAATTCATCCAATTGTTCAATCTCGAACACTTTATTGCAAACAACATTGAAGAACATACAAAGCTTAGTCAAAATGTGTCAAAGATCATACTCGACTATGCCTCGAATAACTACTGGGAGTAGCTGTTGCATCAAGACATGACAATCATGAGACTTTTGGCCTACCAATTTCAAGTCCTTCATTAATATAAGCCTCTTAAAATTTGAAGAATACCCCGACGGAACTTTTGTGCCATGAAAACACTCACAAAAACTATGTTTCTCATCCTTAGACAAAATATGAGAAGCCGGGGGACAATAAGTTCTGTTACCGTATGGCCTTGGATGTAAGTCTTCACGTATTCCCATTTCTTGCAAATCCAATCTTGCCTTCACACCATCCTTTGTGCTACCTTGTATGTTGAGAAGCGTGCCAACAATACTATCATATACGTTCTTCTCCACATACATGACATCAATACAGTGTCTCACATCAAGGTTGCGCCAATATGGAAGATCGAAAAATACCCTTTGCAGTTTTACCGAAGACGACACTTATATTTTTCACGTTTTCATACACTTGCTCCCTAGTCAATGCCACCAAAGCATCTTCATATTCTTGTCCACCAAAAAAGGCTTTCTTTAATCGATGATATGGGTGGCCCCGTCAAAGAAATTTTCTATGTCCAAGATAAACCGTATTTCTTTCATGTTGAAGTTGATGGTAGCGTGTTCTTTCTTCACAAACCGGACATGCCTTATGGCCTTTTATACTATACCCTGACAAGTTCCCATATACTGGGAAGTCATTTATAGTACAAAATATCATGACTCATTTTGAAGACCTCCTTCTTGAAAGAGTCAAAAACATTGACACCTTCTTCCCACAACTCCTTCAAGTCTTCGATCAAGGGTTGAAGGTAAACATCAATGTCATTTCTGAGTTGTTTTGGTCCTGAAATCAACATGGATAGCATGATGTACTTTCATTTCATGCATAACATAGGAGATAAGTTGTAAATAATCAGGAGTATAGGCCACTAACTATGTATGCTTCTAAGGCTTCTATATGGATTCATGCCATCCGTGCTAAGGGAAAGCCTAAGGTTCCTAGGTTCTTCGCCAAAGGTCGAAAATAATTGATCGATTTTCCTCCATTGAGAAGAATCAGCAGGATGTCGAATCTTTCCATCAGAAATCCTCTCATCTGCATGCCACCTCAAATTGTTTGCATAATTTTCGTTAGCAAACAAATGCTTGAACCTTGGTATGATTGGATGATACCACAACACTTTTGCAGGCCCCTTATTTGACTTGTACCTTGGGGTTTCACATATCGGACAATTCAACTTCTCTTTTAATTCGTTCCTATACAACACGCAATCATTTGGGCATGCGTGGATCTTTTTGTACTCCATCCCCAGTAGATAAAGTATTTTCTTAGCATCATAGTATCAGTTAGGCAACACATTATCATCCGGAAGCATGTCCTTAAAAGCCTCAAGCATTTCAGAAAAACTCTTGTCGCTCCACCCATGACGTGCCTTCAAGCTGACCAATTTCAATACAGCGTTCAGCGTTGGCATTTCTTACACCCAGGGTATAGTGGGGTCTCTGCATCACTGCACATATTACCATATGCATGTGATTGATGAAAAGCCTCTTCTCTTACATCACGAATAATGTCCTCTATGCGATCATCTATATCCGTGTCATTATCATCAGAGGCCACTTCTCTATGTTGAGACCCACTTGGCATTTTTTCACCTTGCCATACCCATACTATATAGGTCTTACAAAATCATTGACAAACTAAATGTGTGTGTATAACTTCAGGACTTAGTCGCCTCTCATTAAAACATCATACACAAGGGCAATAAAACTTCCCACTATCATCATAGGCGTTTTGTTTAGCAAATTCTATAAATTCCCTAACCCTATTATGATATTCAATACTCGTCTGTAAAACATTTATCCAATTGTGATCTATAGTAGAATTCCTATAGACGGGAAGATTTAACATACATAATCCGTAAAAACTGAAACTTGCATATAAAATAAACCAACTACAAATAAGTATATAAGCTAAATGTCGGTTCTGTCTTATGGTCATAAATGTATCACATTGAATCAATAAGCAAAATAAAGGCATGACGAGGAAAATAAACATATCGCAAGTAGGTCTTGTGGACTCACCTGTAGCATATAAGGTCAAAATGTGTTTGCTGAGTCTCTCTTATCCTGTCACGAATGTTAATGTTGTAGATAGTAAGAGTAACCTGAAAACACTTGTTGGTCAATTGGGTAGGTCTCAAAAGAAGATTTCATTGATTTTGGTCAACCCATGGAAAACCCAGAACGATAAGTAGGAAAATCATACAGTTATATAGCTGAAAAAACTCGTACAGCTTGGTCTTTAGATGTTGAGCTAAAGAACCAGAAAGTTGTTGTCGAGAGAGCAACACGAAGCAGTGACGAAGCAACACACAAACACTGGAGACAGAACTTGAGTAATCACTTTCGGCTCGACGAGAGAAGTTCATACAGGGAAATTTAATTTTTCAGCGCGAGTGGCGCGAGATAGACATTTATTATTTGGGATATTTTTAAGACCAGTCATTTTAAAGGAATACGGTTCTAAAGATATATTTAAATTATATTGAACTTTTTAAGACCGAAGTTTTATAAAACTGTAGTCCTAACATAAATTTAATTTAAATTTTATATTGAAACTTTTAAGACTAGAGGTTAATAATATTGCGGTCATAAAATATATTTAATTTTGGACCGCGTGTTTTATAAAACTACGGTCTTAAAAGTCAAATACTTTTTAATATTAAAACGAAAAATTGCTGCATCAATTAAATGAAAATAAAGAACACTGGAGATTGGAGAATAAGCTATTTCTTTAATGGATAATATGGAAAAAATAAAATATAAGCTTAGTTCTTATTAATTTTTAGATTACTATGACAATATGCAAGTACAAAAGGAAAATAAGAACAACAAACTGAAAATTAACAAAAACAAGCTTATAATGTGACTAAAAATCCTAATGCTTACTAACGGCTAATGTCTTGGAGATATCAGCTTCAGCAGCAACAATTTCGTGCCGGATATCAGCAATTTCCTGTATTATGCGCATCAGTTTCACTTCATCATCATCATCCATGGGAGCGTTGAGACCAGGAGGTTAGAGAGGGGGAGCGGGAACCTCTTCATGGTCTGAAGGCTGGAGGGGGCCGTCACCTCTTCATCATCTGTAATAACAATGGGTCCAATGACCAGTGACTCCTCTGTCGGAATAGAACACACTGGAAGGGAACCCACGAGAGATCTACCGTGGGCATGAGCTTTAGGAGTACTCCTGCGAGGGGTTATCTTGTATCTAACCATTGTTTGAAGTTGGGGAAGGAGGGGCAGAGAGGTACGTAGTGTGGAGTTACGAGGTAATGAGGACTTAAGAAGGACAACGAGGAAGCGTGAGGAGGATAATAAAGGCAGGACAACAGTAGTTAATACTCAAAAGTGTATTAAGACCGTCATATAACATATCTATGATCCTAAATGTCTATTATTTATTATTTCATTAAATTACCTTTCAGACCGATCATTTATATTATATCCGGTCCTAAAAGTCTATAATTTTTCCATTCAATTACCCTTAAGACCGATCATTTACTTATACCCGGTCCTAAAAGTTTATTAATTTTTTTTAAATAATACATTTAAGAACGGATGTCTTACAATATCCGGTATTAAAAGTTCATTCTTTTCAAGTGAGAGACACCAGAGTCGCATCCTTACACTCTGTTCAAATGAATGATTTAGAGTCTCTTCAGCTTCCAGATAAACTTCTCAATTAGGAGTCTCCTCGTATTCTGATGAACTATGCGTCTCCTCGTTAACGGTTCCCATGTTTCACATTCTTTAGGATGACTTCTCTATTTAAACCCGTTCTTACTTTACATTCTTCACATTCTTCTCAATCACTTCTACAACCTCCATAATGACCGCTCCACCACCACCAGGTGTGCATAACAATGGTCCTCCCCCTCTACCACCACCACCACCACCCAGCTCCCCGTCCACAAGTACCTCCGTACCCTCCTCCGCTGCCTCCGAACCCCTCTGCCCGACAGATGATGTAGCACCTTCTGGCTCACATTGCTCATATAGACCGAAGCATGGGCCAAATGTTTCAGGTCTACCACGCCGTCAACAACAAGCTGAACATGTTACTCGACGCTAATGACGTTGAGTACAATCTTTCTGACGACATTGTTTCCGACCTCTCCTCCGATCCCTCCCTCCCCTCTGACAACGACGAGGGGGATTAATTATTTTTATGTTTTTTTTGTTTGTACTATTCCTTCCCCACAGCGGACAGGAAAAAAATGATAAATTAATTTTTTTTTCATATTTGATTGTCTGTTAGTATATACTTTCATTATCTCGATTTTGTTTCAGACAAAAAGGAAACAAACAAAACCATAACTGAAATGTGATAAACGATAAAAGTTCACAGAATACAGTTAACAACATACAAAACAAAGCCAAAAAAAAGACAACTTTTATCTTTTAAGAATAAAAACAAACATAGTGACAACTCTTCTCAAGCCTGGACCATCGTTGCCATTAGTTTTACCACACCCAGAGTTGAAAATTTCCATTATTTTACTTCTTTTCCGACAATGCTCTTCAACTTTTGGAGAGGCAAAACTGACGACAACGAGGGTCCGAGCTTGAGCTGAACGCTAGAAACTGGAAGTGTTCTTGAACCCTAATTATTTGTTTTAAAAATGAGTCATCATTTCTATTTAAAGGAAGATTATTAAGACCAGACATTTAACAAATAGACAGTCCTAAATATCTAGCCATATTTAATTTAGAATTATTGAAGACTTTTAGGACCGGACATTGTATAAATATGCGGTCTTAAAAGTGTCGCCATATTTGTTGTTTTTTTCCATATTCGATTGTCTGTTAGTATATACTTTCGTTATCTCGATTTTGTTTCAGACAAAAAGGAAACAAACAAAATCATAATTGAAATGTGATAAATGATAAAAGTTCACAGAATATAGTTAACAACATACAAAACAAAGCCAAAAAAAGACAACTTTTATCTTTTAAGAATAAAAACAAACACAGTGACAACTCTTCTCAAGCCTGGACCACCGTTGCCGTTAGTTTTACCACACCCAGAGTTGAAAATTTCCATTATCTTACTTCTTTTCCTACAATGCTCTTCAACTTTTGGAGAGGTAAAACTAACGACAACGAGGGTCCTGAGCTTGAGCTGAATGCCAGAAACTGGAAGTGTTCTTGAACCCTAATTATTTGTCTTAAAAATGAGTCATCATTTCTATTTAAAGGAAGATTATTAAGACCAGACATTTAACAAATAGACAGTCCTAAATATTTAGCCATATTTAATTTAGAATTATCGAAGACTTTTAGGACCAGATATTGTATAAATATGCAGTCTTAAAAGTGTCGCCATATTTTATAAGAATTTTAAGACCGGAGATTTATAAAACATACGGTCTTAAAATCTATGATTATTTTTTAAAAAAAAACAAAGACCTTTAGGACCATCTAATTAATAAATATGTGGTCTTAAAAGTTTCGCCAAATTTTATAAGACTTTTAAGACCAGAGATGTATCAAACATAAGGTCCTAAAATCAATGATTATTTTTTTAAAAAAAACAAAGACGTTTAGGACCGTCTTTTTAATAAATATGTGGTCCTGAAAGTCATGAATACTTTTCAGAATCTCTTACTGGTAGTTAGAACTCTCCAAAACTCAAATCTCAAGCAATATCCACCATCCAATACGTTCAGAAAACCAAAATTACACAGGCTAAGAAAATTGTTCCAAAAAATAAATAAATTTATTATATATTGAATTATAAAAATTGTAAAGTTGTTCATTTACAGAATGAATTTATAGTTTAATGTAGTTTTGTAATTACAATTGTTGCTTTACAAGCATATATTTACAAATGAATTAGTACTGTGATTGTTGTATTTACTTTAAGATGTCAATAACATGTTGACAAAACACATTGCGTATATGGTCCACCTCATCATTAGAAAAAGAAGTGTCAGAGGAAAACCTCTATAGCATCAAAGAAAGAAACTGAATTAATTCGCGTGCATATTTCATATGTAACATTAAGCCAGAAACTGAATTTAGCCATAATATGTAACATCAAATACATTTACCTTTGCAGTGAGTGTATTACTTGGTTGAGTGATAATATCATACATGTGTTTCATTATGTACAGGCCACATAAGTTGGATCCTGTTGGTTGCCGACGGGTCTGAAAAGAACAAGAAATATATATAAGATCGAGCATATATAGCTTACTGACCAACTTCACAAGGCAGTATGCCAGTGTCTAAATATGTACTAACCTTTGGTGTGAGCCATTTAGGATCTTTGAGATCACTCCTGCACTTTTTTTTTACTTGATTTTGGAAGGTCCTCATGGAACTATCATCAAAATCACAAATTTATCAATAATGTTCACTGAAAATTCACATCAGAGATTTCAGACAAGAGAATCCAAATGACATGCTTACTCGTTGATGATCTGCTTCAACAGAACCCCTGGTTGGCCATTAGTGGAACATAAGAATAACACCGTATTCGAGTCCATGATCAAGACGAGCAACTGCCAGTGGGCGCTGAAATTTCACAGTAGTAAAGTACTCATTGATATGTTATGCAGAATTAAGTGAATTGCAACAAGAGATCGATTGTGATATGTACCTATAGTAATATGGAAACAAGTACACCTTCCTTATCACTTCACATAACCTCTTTGATATGTACTATTGTCTTTCTACCTTGGGGGTTGTGCTTGCATATACTGGGCACAAGAATCCAAAATCATTGATTCTACCCTGTTGTTCCAAATCTTGATGCATGAACCTACAATAATGACATCAATCAGGGAATTAGTATATATGTATGTGTGTCTAAATGGTTCATTTAAATTATGTACTCATAAAATAAGATACTTACCTACACCACATTTGAACAACTGCTGATGTAAATTCCTGTTCAGGAAGCAGCAGGGACTTTATATCAATGGTGTCAAAGAAAACCAGTTGAGGGCCATGAGGAACCCCTACCACTTCATTGATATCCCATGATTGTAATTGAAATTCTCCTTTGGATACCATTTGGGATATTTTATCCTTGGCCCCCAACTCAGCAGTAGGGGATGTAGCTTTATTATCAGGGGATGGAGATTAAGGAGGGGATTGAACTGGAGGAGGGAATGAAGCATCAGGATGAGTATAAACATTTACAAGCTTCATTGGCCAAGAGATAAAGGTTCCCTTGACATCACTCACACGCTTCAGCTGATCGGTTGGGAGAGGGAGAGGTGCATCAATGATCACCTCTTCAGCTGGCACTCTGAATTCATCATCAACCATTTGCTTTTAGTGTACAGTTGATCCCAAGTTGTGGACAGTCCCTTTAGCAACTAATTGTCTAGTTGGTTCTGCCACATACAGGTCACAAAGTTGCTCTGACTGTCCAACAATGCAGCTCCCTCTGGTGCTATGCTGCACAAGTGTAGGTGTATGTGTGAAGGGAACATTGGTTTCTGGCCGAGAGCTAATAAGCTTCTTCATCTCCATCATTTCCTCCTTCATTTGCCTCATCCGGGCTTCAAACATTTCTTTCAATGCACATTCTTTGGCCGTTGCCTCCTCATTTAATTGTTTGACCATTTGGTCCATCTCCTCCCAGGTAACCATACTTTGCCTAAGGCGTTTGGTTTTACCAAAGTATTCTTTGAGACCTACTCGTCCTCCGATTCCCCTTACCCGCCTCGAGTGATCCGGTTTTCCGGTCGCAACAGTTAGAACATCATTCCTCCCGCCCAACACAAAAGATCCCTCTGCTTCTTTCTTTTTAAGATCTTCCTGTAATATACAGATAAGAGAAGCTTAGTAATGAAACATGTTTAGTAACTAAAAAGTAACAATAATGATACTTACAATTCTCTCAGCAACTATACGAGTTTGTTCACTCATATAGGTGCCTTTTTTTGGTCGCAGAATATACAACCACAAATCCTCGCGACGTATTGGGGATGCTTGCTGATCAACTATAGCAAAAGGATTGGATTCAACTTCTTCTTCCAATCTCTTCCGCTTAGCCTCTATCATTTCTTCTTCAGCCTTTGCATATCCCCCGCGAGAAGCCCTATGCAGGCAATCATTCTTTCTCCCAATCTCCTGTGCTTGTGACCTTCTTCTCTGTGAATCAGAATTGAAAACAACTATTAATTATGAATTCCAGCCATCTCACTAACAGAAATTAGATAACTTCTGCTTGATATACAAACCTCAAACACTTGTCAAATTCACTTCATCAAGTTTCAACATTTTATTAAGGAAGATGTAGAATTGTATAGAACTAACATAATGACTTACTAATGCAATGTCTAACCACTACCAACTATAACAAAACTAGCTAAGAATATAATAACGGTTAACATATCAGACATGCATACTCACACATTAAACAATCATACTCAAATTCACTTCTGACTTACTTCTTTGTTCCTCTGATGCAGGACAAAGGATGGAAATATATACTTATACTCACACATTAAACCATCTAACTAATAGGATTAGATGAACACAATAACATTCACATATCCGCACAGGTTAATAAGCAAACAAAAAGGGCAAACAAAACTAAATATGAACTCACCAAAGCATCAGAAGTGGACCGAAGCTGAACAAATTGATCCCAAATTTGTTGATCAATGAATGTGTACTTGTCCCAAGGATTATGATCAGGTCGAACCTCGGCAAAAATAAACATGTTGGCTAGAAAGGTCTTAAATTTCCTCCATTGATCAGCACAATAAGACAATGTCTTAGCTTTCAACTTCTCGGAGTCAGGGACAGTGTATGAAAGCCGGATAGTATCCCAAATAGGATCCTTTACTGTGCGTTCGTCAACATGTTTCCACTCATCTATCAAGATGCTAACCTTGCTACGTGCCATGTAGCCAACATAACTATTATATTGGTGTTCATTCGAACCGAAAGGTTCCAACCTATCATTAAACTGAATCTTGATCTTTGACCCAGTGTTCCATTTTACGGACACATTGCCCATTCGTGTGCCACGTCTACCACAGCATTGAAGGCGGTCACGAGGCTCATTTTGAGAAGAAGAGGGTTGGTTCTGGCTCACACCAGTGACATCAGTAACTGGCGTTGACTGAACAGGGAGAGAATGGTTTTCTCCGTTCATTTTTGAGAAAGTAAGAGAGTGGTGGTGCGAAGGAGTAACGCCAAAGAAAGTGAGAGAGTAACAGAGGATGGTGGTGGTTAGCGAGGAATGGACGTAATGCAACAGGAAATGGGGTTTCGCAAAGAGAACAGGGGTTTCAGAGTTCAGACAGTAAGACGTAATTCGTAAGTAAGGTTTCGCTTGAAGAAGTATATGTTTCCATTTTTAAGACCGGAGTAACTAAAACGACAGTCTTAAAGGTTAACATTTAAGACCATCCGTTATGAATGTCCGCTCTTAAAAGTAATAAACTATTATTTTAAAATTTTTCATTATTTAGTACCGGGTACAAGTTACGTCCACTCTTAAAAGTATTACCTTTAAGATCATCATTTATATATATCCGGTCTTAAAATTTTTATATGATTATATTTAAATATGTTCTTATTATTTATGACCGTAGAAAATATAAGTCAGTGATGTACGAGTTTTCTCTTTCATGTAATCCATATTTTAATTTTTTTAACATTTTTAAGAGCGGTTGGTTATTTTAAGCGGTCTGAATATTATATTTAAGAATTTATATGTTAAAAGAAGTTCTTTATATTTACAAAATTGCCACCGATCATATCTTTAAGATCGGTGCCTCAAAACTCCGCTGTAAATGATGTGATCTTAAAAATTGATGCGGGTGAAGAAGTTCTTTATATTTACAAAATTGCCACCGGTCATTTCTTTAAGACCGGGGCATTGATAATCCGCTGTAAATGAGGAGGTCTTAAAACACTTTTTTGCACTAGTGATAGTACTGATATGTGATCGACAATCTACAAAAAAGGCATCGGAGAATATTGTATAATTTTTTATTATTTTATTTCATATATTATTATTAGAACTACATTATATTTGTAATACCCTAATTTTCATAACATATGTAAATAGTATATTTTGATAAATAACACCTATTAAAATAGGTGAATATGTGGTCTCAAAATTTGTGTAAGTTATTAAATTTTGGGCAATTTTCCTTTGGAATTAATTAACCAAAGGGTTAATTATGAGACATTATTTAGGGGTTATGTTTTAGCCTAGAGATATGAGTTAGATGACCACAAAATTAAAGGGATAATTAAGGAAATTAAGTGCATAATGATTAAGGCAATTTATGCTAAAATTGCATAAGCCTATTAAAAATGCCTAATCAAATGTGAACTAACTAGTGTAATTATTTTTAATTTGATTAAAGACATTAATTAAAGATTAATTGCAACATGATTTAGGAGATAATTAAGATCATCAATAGTAAATTGATTCTTGCTAGGCTAATAACCATAGAAATTGGACACATATAAAAGCAAACTCTATGGCCTAAAGATGTCCAGCATTTTTTTTTTTTTTGAAAAAGGGAAAGGGGTAGAATAGTTAGTAAATTGGAAAAAGTAAAAATGAGAGAAGGAGGGAGAGCCACGTTTTTTGAGACTTGGAAAGGAAGAAGAGTTATAATATTTAATATAGATATTATGGGATAATAAGGTACATGGATGGATGCATTAATTGAAAAAGTAAAACAATGGATGAAGGGGGGAGATCCACGTGAGAGGGGGGAGGTTTGTGAGTTAATATATGTGTGTGGCTGTGTGTGTGTGTACGTAGGTGTGTGTGTGTGTGGTTGAAGTTTGTGGAGAAAAAATGCCACTTGAGTCCCAAATTTTTCCCTATAAATAGAGGGCTTAGGACTTCATAAATTCCACACCAAAACAAGCAACTAACAGCTGATATAGAGAGTGGAGGTGAGAGTG
The DNA here is from genome assembly GCA_037074495.1 of Acacia confusa. Lineage (NCBI taxonomy): Eukaryota > Viridiplantae > Streptophyta > Magnoliopsida > Fabales > Fabaceae > Acacia > Acacia confusa. The sequence continues at coordinate 17,894,818 of CM073511.1, forward strand.
AAGAGTCTTGGAGAAGTGGGAGCAAAGTTCTTGGTAAGTTCTCTAGCTCTAGCTTTAAGTTCTTAAGGTCTAGCCTTTAGTTTTTATAAGTTCTTAGTATAAATGTTAGTTTAATTTAGAAAATTAGAGAATAAATTCCTATACTTGTTTTTAGGGCTCATTGCATTGAAAAATGCCTGAAGAGGTAAAAACATAGTAGGGAATAATTTTTGGGAAGCAATGGATTAATGTTGTGAAAGTTGTAGAATTTTCGGTTCTTAAATCTTTGTAAGACAGCGAAAAAGGTGCTATGATTTTATGTAGCAAATGAAGTTATAAAATTATGAAATTTTCCAGAAAGAAAGTAGACATGTAGGGCTTTCCAAACATATAAAATATGTAAGATTCTGATCTCTGATCAAGGAGATATGAATTTTTGAAGTTAAGCTATTTTTACTGGAATAAAATCTGGGCAACGTTAAGAAAATGAAAAACTGGGAATTTTATGGTTGGAACGAGTTAAAGCAGTTATTTTTCCTTAAAAATAGACTTGTTAAGGGAAATTTTGGCTTTGGTTTCACCTCAAAATGATTTTTCTAGAATTAGTTATGATTTTTCAAAGTTACCGAAAAATCTGCCCAGAAAATACTGCACTACGTTTTTTCAAGAAATGTAAGGGCAAAATTGTAATAATAAAGCTACCAAGGGTAGAGGGGGAAATAGTGGTGGAAATATCTCTTAGGATCTTATTTCAAGTGCTATGGTGGTATGTTAGGACATCCGGGAAGTCCAAGGCCAGATTCAAAGGTCGGATGTTTGACGACTACGCGGTAAAAGGTACGGACGCGTATTGTAACATTAACGCTTATGCTTATGGATTTTGTATATATGATAGTTGTATCCACATGCTGAAACTTTGTTTTGAAAGTTGATCATGATATACTAAATTGTATACGGGTCATAGTCTTGATAACACCGTTGAGTTTTCCTAGCATTGAGGACACGATAGGCCATCGTGGCACTGGTTATGTGCAGACTGGGGTAACATACATATTACAGTGGCTGTGTTATGTTACTTGTTGTTATGAGTTTGAAAGTTATCATTGAATATTTATTATTGTAATACCTGTCATATACTGTTTACATAAGCATGAGGTTAACCGTTACCTGAGGTCCAATGGGCATTGGACCTCAGTCTTAATGAATAGTACAGGGAAGAAACCGGGATAGAGAAGGTGCCGGAGGATGGAACCGTGAAGAGGCAGCAGTCGAAGACGAAGGTCGGTAGTAGTTATTAGGACTTAGTTTCAGGCATGAATCTAATAAAATTACTTCAAACCATTTGGTGCTTAAACTAAGGAAAGGTTCATCGGTGGGTTGTCACAAGTCGTCATAGAGTTGGTGAGCCTCCCATTAGATTGAGCACCGACCTAGCCAAATGGTTTGATTAACTGATGTTAGGTTTCAAGCCATAGGTCTAGCTTAAGACTATCTTTATCAGAGAATTGTATTGAATCTCTGTAAATTGTATCACATGAATATTCCTTCAGGATATTTAATATATCAGCTTATGTCGGGGTATCATCATATGTCTGGGCATTCTATATCAGATACTCATTGTCCGAATCTTAGCGCACGCTATCCATTTCCGCAGTACTCTAAGCTGTAGCATCTCAAACTCTGTTGATTTCCTTAAAACTAAGTATTGACTGATATGATTTTCGAACATGGAATTTGGGATATATATATATATATATATATATATATATATATATATATATATATTTCAGTGCTCGCCCACGCAGTCACATTTGCCCTGGTTGTTACAAATAGGAATCCCTCTGTTACACTTATTGACACAATCTACATCGCGTCGACATTCACGCGCTAGAATTCCAATGTCAGCACTTGTGAATAATTTCCCTGCATAAATATATCGCTCATTATTTCTTAAAATTGGAGCTTTAAAGTAGAAGTGAGAGAGTAAACTATACGAATCACTGCGATAACATTACAACCATTATGTATTTTTTTTTGGTATATTGAACTTTGTACAGAGAAATCTAAGTAGATGCCACTCAATATAACTTATAACAAAACAGAACAGGGCACTCGTGTGTCTAAACATATCACGTCAATATACAGTGAATAAATTAAACAAATAAAAATGTTTCAGTTTTATGAAATATTGCCATAATAAATTATATTTTCTTGGTCCTTTTTATAAGATACAAATAATCAAATTACAGGGATTAGAAAGTAGAATAAAATTGGTTAAAGACAATAATTATAAAAAATATATATCTTTATTTATGGAAAGATAGAGAGGGCGAGAGAGTGTGGATTATTTTTTACTTTTTTTTTTTTAATAGAGAGAGCGTAGATAATTAGTGTAGTTAGACTGACCAACAACTAATGGGAGCAAAAATGAAAGCTAAACCTCACGGAAAGCTCTAAGAGAGGTTATCATGTCATTAAACTACAAAATCCCGATAACAATCAATTGAATTTTTAGTTAAAAAAATAAAAATATAGAATATAAAATAGACTCCTTTTTTCTTATAACAATATTTAGTGCATATTATACATATAGTTCCATAATAAAATTTGTAACAAAGTTTTGTTGCAAATAAAGGATGATATAACATAATCTTAATTTAAAAAAGTTATATATCATAAATAAGTAAAAAAATCAATAGAACTTATTTTAAAACCATGAGTTTATATATGAGTAATTAACTAGTGTTGGGGTTTGAGATCCATACCCACACAGTCACATTTGCCCTTGTTGTTGCAAATAGGAATTCCTCTCTTACACTTATTAACACAATCTACATCACGGTTGCATTCACGGGCTTGAGAGAATGAGATCACTGCATATATATATAACTCATTAATATTTCATCAAATCAAAATTTCAATACAGAGGCAACGGAGTGAACTATACAGAATTATCGCTGAAAAAAATATAAACATTTTGTTTTACGTACATTGGACACTGTAAAAATAATTCTTGAACAGCATATGTCTTTAGTAAATCTGGAAAAAAAAAAAATCTTCAATATGTAAAAACGAACTGAGTAATTATATCAACATTTATGCCTTAATATTACACACACACGCACATCAGTATCTTTCAAAATGAAAACAACATTTTAGATGGTAGTTTAATTGTTCATAAAATTTTAGTCAATCGATAGTTTAGTTTCAGAAATATATAGTTTGAACACAAATAAATAGATATTAATTAAAACATAGAGCAAATACAATAGGATTCTTACATGATACTACTATAGTGAACATAAGAACCATTGAAACCAGTCTAAGGGGAGACTTCTCCATTGTGATTTGTGTGAGAGATTGTGAGTTTTGTGTAATTTTGAGATGAGATGTTTGAGCCAACCATAACCTATTTATACTAGTAGATGGGAGCAAGGTTGTTACACTCGCAAGTTTAAGTAAACTCGTGACACTGACGTAAACTAGTATTGTAAATTCATAAGAGTTTACTTTTTATTATTATTAGTGGATAATTAAATATTTAAAATAAAAAATGACAATAATTTGATTTAAATATATGTTAAATCCATATAATTAAAATTAAATCCATCAACATTCATCATTTAACATATTTAACAAAGAAATTTCTATAAAATTTATATACAAAGTCGTTGAGCATAATTTAATAAAAAATGTCAACATGAGTTAAACAGTAAGTTAACACAATTTTAAAAGCTAGAAACGTAAAAACGATAAATTCAATGCATAAACTCGTGAGTTTAACCGAGTTTACAACTAGCACTAGTTTTCCAGTGGCTCGATTCATTTTTTGTAAGCTAGAAACGTAAAAATGGTAAACTTGTAGAGTCAACTCATGAGTTTGATAACAATGGATGCGAGGTCTTCATATTGCACTAAAGTTATTAAAAGAAAGAAGGAAAATTTTACCAATAAAACAAAAAAGGAAAGAAGGAAAAAGCATAATCTAATTCATTTATGGGAAAATAATCCAATATATCTTCTAAAATGAAGATGCATATCCTTTGCATTAATAATATTACCTTCTGTCCTAAATATAAAATATCCTTATATAATTTGAATAAATTAAGAAAGTAAAATAAATTACTTAATTATAGTATATGTGACATGATATTTCTTAAATACTTTCGTGCAACATTAGATTTTTATCCAAATAAATAAATAGATTATATATTCGTTCATAAGTGAGAAAAATTAATTTGAAGAAAAATGAAAAATATGAGAGATAAAATAAAAAATGTCTTATATTTATGAATAAAATTCACTTTCAAACTAGGTATTATATTTAGGAACAGATATAGTTTAATTTAGGGTTTTTATGAATCTAATTATTGTTTTGATCGGTATATTTTAATTTTTCTTACCTGAAGCCAGTACATTTTTTAAGAGAAAAAATGTATAAAAAAAATCAAATTCATTAAAATCAAATAATTTATTTTATCATTTCATTTAATTTTGTCTTTGAACTTTGAATCTACTTTGTCAACTATGCATAATCAATGTTCTTTATCAATTCAAAATAACATATTTTTTATTTATTTAGTATTTATCATTTTAAACTTATCGAAAAAAAGTATTTGTCATTTTAATCTTGATGCAAAAACAAATCATCTATCACTATTCATAGCATTAATATTTTTAAATACATACACTGATTTTTTTTTAAAAAAAAGATACATTGTTACTTCAAAGATACATTTAAACGTCAGGTAAAAAATGAGTTACATTTCAACGTATTACGTGCATTCAAAAGTTTTAACCGACTTCCGGGTCCAAAAAACAAAAAACGTTTTAACTGACTTGTTTTCCATTGAAGCTTGAAAATATCAAAATTATATGTATGCATATGACAAAAATGGATTATTGTTATTCTCAAGAGTTACAAATATGAAACCTTTGACTTTGAAAAGTAAGTTAAAGATATAATATTATATAGAAATCATAATATATTTTGTTAGCATAATATCTAACATTTAGTTGAAGATTTGGGATATTTAAGATTTACTTTGGAAATATCGGATTTTGTTTTAATGATTATCATCTTTTGGTATTACCTTTTGGTTAAGGTGTAAATCTATGTATGAAGTATTTGGTCATGTGCATCTAATACTTTAAAACTTTATTGAGTGCAAAAGTACATATGAAATTTTTAAAATGGTATAAAAATGTTACTCTCCCATTAAGTCAATTATAAACCATAATTTTCTACATACATGATCACATCATTAATAAAAGTTCCCTTTTTACCTTTTTTTTTTTAAATGTAGGTTAACCATAGTAGAAAAGAATAGAATAAACTCATTTAAAAACACTTATCATGATTACAAGGGATAAACGTCACTCACTTGATTTATCGATGATAGGAAAAAGGTAAACTTCAAAACATTTCCAAACAATTTTCGCAAACTAAACCACGTTAGGAAATAGAGAAAGTGCCTAACATGGTTATAAAAACCAAACCCCTCTTTATCATGCTCATCCAGCAACATTTGGACTTTGGGTTTCTCCAAACCCTTAATATAACATTCAACTATAAGCTCAATAATAAAGCCATTTTCGCAAAATATCGAAATCACAATTCGATAATTAAAACTCCCAAAATATGCTTGTAGACCCACATCAATTTCAAAATCATAATGAAAATAAATATAATTATAATAACGATTTCAATATCATATTGATACACACCAACTTAGTTTATTCTCTCATTTTGGAGGAATGCACACAACCAAACCCAAGATGTCAATTCGCATCTTATGGAGACGTTCATACAAGTCACAAGGACCTTCCATACTCTAGGGAACGAAAATATCTACGATCGCTTTTCCTTCTCAAAGCGGACAAATCACCCATCACTATGCAGTCGAATAAACCAATCCAATGTGTCTTTCCATGTGATAGTATCGTCTCTATCGTCTGTTCATCAATCACAATCAAATCCTCTGATACCACAATAGCAAACAATGCATAATCATTATCTCTTAATTATTCATAATTATGGCTTTTGTAAACAATAATCAAGGTGAAACCTCTTTTCAACAGTTCACATTTTCCTTTCTAAATCATAAATCCCAGTAGAAAATTTTCTCAATTAAGGATATAATGCCAATATAGTAAAAGCTCATATCTCATATTACAAAAGTATCTCAGAAGAAATAACATTAACATCTATATTAACATCTATAACAAGTGAAAAATGATTATCTCTTGCCAAGTAAGGAGATATATGTTACCCCAATCAATAAGCCATGAGCTCAAGCTGTAATACCCGAAAAAAATATATTTATCTTAAATATTATATTTCCGTACATAATAACTATTTTAAATAGGTGAATATGTGGTCTCAAATTTTGGTGTAATATGTTTATTTTTATTCCTAAGCAATTTTCCTAGAATTAGAAAGCCTAAAGACTAATTTTTCTAAATCTTATTAAGGATCATAAAATATCTTAAGATTATCATAATTAGGTATAATCTTAATTCTATCATTTTAGCAATTGAATCATCAAAAGAGGATCAAATCAATTAGAGAAAATTAGCAACAATTTTTTTGGCAATTAAATTTGCAATAATTGATAAGAGTATATAGTTTCATCTAATTACCTATAAAACACTATATTAGGATACTAAATAAGATTAATAAGTAATTGATCCCTACTAATTACAATTTGACAAAGTCAATAAAATACACAACCAATCAAAGGGAAACAAATGTTGGAAGAGGATAAATGTTGTGCATGTGTGTGTAAGTTGTGAGTGTGTGTGTGTGCTTAAGTGTTGTGAGTGTGTGTGTGTGTGGTGGAGGAAAGAGATGAAGCAAAAAATCTAGAAGAGGGGGGGAGGTGGCAGTTTGCTTTAGAGGTGTAGAAGCAAGATTTATGCTTCCTCTCCAAGTAAAAATCAATGGCCAAGATCAAGTAGGAGATGCTAGATGTTTACCCATGGCTTGGCTATAAATAGAGGGTTCATTCTTCACAAACTCCTCACCAATTCACCAAGCATAACTGAAATTTAGAGAGTGAGGAGGAGTGTGGAAGAGCTTCAAGAAGTAAGAAGCTAGTGTTCTTCAAGAGGTAAGAGAGTTTTTAGTTCTTAAGTTTAAGTTCTTAGTTTATGAAGTAGAAATGCTAGTAGATGTTATTTTGATCTTCAATCTTCCAACTTCAGTTTTATTTTCATGTTTTTATGGTTTCCAATGGCTTTATTTCGAAAAAATGATGAAGAAAGAGTATGGCAAAAATTACCGGAAGATTATGATCAAAATAGCGAAGCTCTAGCAAAATTTCATCAATTAGTGTTTTCTGAAGTCAGTAGCAAAAACGTTAGTATTTTATGAAGAACATGATGTTCTAAAATTCTGAGAAAATTCATGGTGAAAATAGACATCTAGGGCTTCCCAAATATATAAAGTTTGTATCATTTGAAGCTCTGTGCGAAAAGATAAAAATCTCAGAAGTTAAACTATGTTTTCTGGGCGAAAATCTGGGCAGCGGTTTGAAATCTGGAAACTGGGAATTATCCATGAGTTCTGGATAAATTCCAGTATTTTTACTTGAAAGTATAGATCTTAAGGATTCCGGGAAATTTTACGGATCCTTGTTACAATTTTTGTGGAATTAGTTATGATTTTTCAAAGTTAGACGAAATTCTGTCCAGAAATTCTGCACCAGCGATTTTTCTGAAAATTATGAGGAAATAATTGAAAATAAATCCTTCAGGGGTAAAATAGTCAATTATGGCCAAGGTGTCTCATGAAATATTGTTTGAGAATTAATCGAGACGATATTACCCTTTTAGAATAGACTGTGCACGAGTACTGTGGACGAACGTACCCAAAAACCCGTCAAACTCAGGTACGGACGCATATTGTAACATTAACTCTTATGTTTATGATGTGATTATATATGATAGTTGTACTCACATGTTTTAAAATTGCTCCTTAAATATTGAATTGAATACGGGTTATGGTCATGATAACGCCGTTAAGTTTGCCTAGCGCTAAGGACACGATAGGCCATCGTGACACTGGTTATGTGCAGACTGGGGTAGCATACATATTCCAGTGGCTGTGTTATGTTATTGCCTTACATGTTGTTATGTTTTGAAATGTGAATATGGTTTTTATCTGTGATACCTGTCATATACTATATACATAAGCATAAGGTTAACCGTTACCTGGGTTCAATGGGTATTGAACCTCAGCTCCTGCCATAGCTTCAGGGTCCCAGGGAATCAAGATCAAGGACTCTGGCAAGGAGAAGGTGTGAGGACCCAGTGGAGACATTATCTTTTTGGATATATCTGTTTAGATGTATTAGACATATGGATGATTGTATTATTAGATGTTCAGTTAGATACATTACATACAATGTTATTCAGTTACTCTTGGTTTTTGAAAAATATTTTCAATTCTCAGCTCTGAATGAAAATACTATGGAAACATTTACGGAAATGAGATGTTACGCAAGCCAACAATTAAAAATCAATCTTAAAAATTCACATAATCATGACAATTAGTTTATAATTAATTAAGTGGTTAAGAAAATAGTTTATTACCCACAGAATTATCAAAAGAATTTCAGTTTACCAACGAATTAGTGATTGAATTGCTACATTATACATGGCAAATTAGTTTACTAATGGAATTTTAATTCCGTCAGAAATTATCGATAAAAAAATATAGTTAAAAATTGTAGATGGAAATTTCTATTGGTAATTTACCGGCAGAGTTATCGACTAAAACAGAAAATTGTCCGTGAGAAATTACTAATAGAATTTTCTATCGGTAATTTATTCGTATAAATAAATTTCCGTTGGTAATCTATTCTTCTAGTCGTCCGCTCCCCCGCTATCGATGTACAAATGTAGGATTCCAACCCTCACTATAAAAAAACATGGAATTATTGACGAAATTACAAACTTAAAAAAAAAATCCCATTGATAAATTCCATCTATAATTTGTCACAAAAACTATCGACATAATTTACAACTGGAACAATTCTGTTAGTAATCCGTTGGTAAAATTTGTAATTTATTATTATTATTATTATTATTTGCGAGAGCAAGGATGTATGGACCAGTGCTTGAAGAAACTTACCATTCGCATTCGCTCTTTGAACAAGAAGGTGGACAAGTTATTGATGAGGGAAGAATATGAGGATGCATCAAATTCTTAAAACATTTCTATAACATGTTATTTTTAGTTTTTTTAAATATACGTTGTATAATCAACCACTAATATCTAAAAAAAAGTGAAATATATAATGGTTATTAACAGAAAACTATTATCAATGTAAACAAATAAATAATCTTACCGATGAACTGTAATGTAAAGTCTTAGAAATGATAACCAAAAAAACCCATCCATTTCCTATTACCCTTCCTACATTCTCTTCTAATTGCTTTTGTAAGGTTATATGTTTTTTTGAAAAACCTAGTATTGCAAGGAGATAAAATTTCTTGAAATAGAACTACGTTTTCTGGGAAGAATTCTGGGCAGAGGTTGAAAACGCTAAAACTGAGAATGAATCACTAATTCTGGGTGAAAATAAGTATTTTTCCTCAAAAATAGATATCCTAAGGATTCCGGGGAATTTTACGGTACCTCGTTTATATTTTTTATAGAATTACTTATGATTTTTCAAAGTTAGTGAAAAATCTGCCTAGGAAATCAGCATTAGCGTTTTTCAAGAAATGTAAGGGCAAACTTGTAATAATAAATCTACCAAGGGTAAAAATGTCAAGATATGTGAAAATATCCTTTTTGATATTATTCTAGGAAATATGATATTAATTATAATATCATACAAAATATATTGAAAAAGGAAATAATCCGACGGTAACGTTATAAGATACCTGAAAGGGCCCGGTTCAGATTCAAAGGACGGTCATATTGGTAACTACGTGGTGAAAGGTATGTTCACATACTGATAACTTTAACTTTGATGTGTCTTTATATGATTGTTTAATTCATGTTGAGTGCGGGACAAGATGAGGTCTTGGGTTATGCACCGTGGCTAAGACTCTGTCTTAGGTCACATATTTGTTTACATTTAGGATAGCTATGGATTCAGCTTGACGCAGGTTATAATCTTGATAACACCGTTTGTATGTTTTCCTAGCGTTGAGGAAACCTAGGAATCGTGGCACTAGTTATGTGCAAACATGGTCATACATGCATGTGCTGTGTGCTATGTATGGTGTTTTTACATGCATTTGTTGTGTGCTATGTATGGTGTTTTTGACATGCATTTGCTTTGTGCTATGTATTGTTCACTGAATGTATTGAATATCTGTCATATATATTTTTATTACTTGAGCATGAGGTTAATTGTTACCTGAGATTCAATAGGTATTGAATCTCATCCTTGACTAAAGGTTCGGGGAAGGAAATCTAGACCTGCAAAGGCGAAGTGGACAGAGCCGTGAAGAGGCATCAGTTGAAGACGAAGGTCGGTAGAAATTTATTAAGGCCTAGTTTTTGGCATGAATCTAATAAAGTTATTTCAAACCAATTAGTGCTTAAACTAATAAAGGGTTTATCGGTGGGTTGTCATAAGTCGCCGTGAAAGACGGGGAGACTCCTATTAGACTAAACACCGATCTGGCCAATATGTTTAACTAACTACGTTGTGTTCCAAGCCATAGATATAGTTTAAGACTTGGTTTATCAGAGAGTTGTATGTAAAGTCTCTGTAAATTGTATCACATAAATATTCCTTCGGGGAAATTTTTAATATACCAGCTTATGTTGAGGCCTCAGCATATGTCTGGGCATTTTATATCATATACTCATTGTCCAAATATTAGTGCATGCTCTCCGTTTCCGCATTACTCAAAGTTGTAGCACCTCAAACTCTATTGATTTTCCTAAAATCTAAGTGTCAACTGACACAATTTCAAGCATGGGATTTAGGGTGTTACAATTATCAATGTAAACAAATAAATAATCTTACCGACGAATTGTAATGTAAAGTCTTAGAAATGATAACCAAAAAAACCCTATCATTCCTCCTTTTTAAGACTTTTAAAATATGATATACTTAACACTTAGTCTATTCGAATAAAAGTCATCAACATCTTAACCTTACGACTCATGTTTCTTTCAGCCATCGATAGTTGTTTTCAATCGAATTCCACTATAGAAAACCTCCGTTTGACTTCTTCGTAATAGTCGAATGAGTTGTTTTTATTCATAAACCCTAGCTAGGTATAGTTATGATTTCCCTCATCCATTTCCTATTATCATTCCTACATTCTCTTCTAATTGCTTTTGTAAGGTTATATGTTTTTTGGAAAACCTAGTATTGCTTTCATTGAAGGCTTCTTAAATTGGCTTTTGTGAAGTTATATTTTTTGTTTGAAAAACTATTATTACTATGATTGAAGGTTCTTTTCCTACTACAGGAATTTATTAACCTATTGCTTTAAATTTTGTTGATCTCTGTGACTTCAGGAGATATGGATGCCTAAGCAAATACCTCCTTTATTTGAACTATCCATATCTCCAAAAGTTACTCTGAAAACATTGATGGGGATGTGATAAAGAAACTATTTTAGTTGTGTAACACCCCTAATTCATACTCCTTATCATGTATATAAATATACAGTATATATAAATATAATCAGAATGGAGCAATAGACTGCATGTATCTGGTGACTACTGATACGTATTCGTGGCTAAAAATTTAAACTAATATCCTCTGATAATTGATTTGCTAATTAATTCTAGTTATTAAAGCATCATTAGCAATTTAATCTTCATCAATTAATCCCTTCATTTTTTTCAAAAATAACAGCCCACTATTCCTGATGATTTAATTATCCCTAATTGTTGCAATTAATCTCCAATTAATGCAAGCTTAGGTGTCTTATAGTCTTTGCTAATTGTTTTAATTTAATTAAGTTCTTCCATTGCTCATTTTATGAAGAAAATTGGCCCAAAATTCTAATTAATAGATTACAACATTTTGAGACACATATTCACCTTCGTTTAGTATTAATTATTCATCAAAATAAAATATTTATGATTAATAGAAATTCTAGGCATTACATTTCTCCCCCAGTTAAATAAAATTTGGCCCTCGAAATTTACTACACACTAACAACACTCTAAGCCATAAACTTCAGATATTTCTTCTTCATATCCTCTTCTAATTCCCAAGTTGCCTCCCTAGGAGATATGTAATACCCTAAAATTCCTATTTATCATAAATATTATATTTTGATAAATAACACCTATTAACATAGGTGAATATGTGGTCTCAAAACTAGTGTAATAATTACCTTATTTCTTAAGGTGAATTCTCATGAAATTAGGAGGAATAAAGAGCTAAAAAACCCTAAGTGAATTTGTGGTGATAAATCCTAAGAGGCCACTAAATATTTATTAAAAATTAGAGAGTATGTTGTCTCTAATTTAGATAATTTATGGGATTATTTCCCTTGGGAAATAATGAGGCAAAATTTAATATCATTTTGGGGAACATAAATTGCCCCATGATTTTTAATATTTTGCATGATGCATAAATTATCAATGTCAGTAAAATAGTTGTGAGATAATAATTAATCTTAATTAAGAAAATTTTCAACAATTAGTAAGTGATTAAATAAGTAACTAATTGTTGATTGTTTAAACATGAATAAAAGGGGGGATATCCAAAGTTAATTATATGAAACCCCTAATTTGATATTAATGACCAATGGAGGGTCAAGATTAGCATAAAGAGTGTTGCTAATTAATTTAGCATAATTAAGAGGTATATAAAGTGAATTACAATTAGTCCCTAAAGCTTACAAGATTGCTAATCTTGTGATTAAAGCTCTAATTAAACTTGTTAATCAACTTGGCCAAATTAAACATTAAGTAATGGCCAGGATTGAATTTCATAAAGTAAGATCAAGGGCCTTAATTAACCCTCATAAAGTGTAATCCATGTGAGTTAAAAATTAACCAATAAGAGGCCTTCTTCTAGATGATTGTGAGATAATTGAAACACCAAATTGAAGAGTAAAAAAAGGGTCTTACACGGTTAGCATGACTTGTCCAAGAGGCAAGAGAATTGTTTATTATTTAAACAAAGCATATGGGATAAGCTAGCATTAATTGAAGTTGGAAGATAAGGAAAGAGAGAAGGAATAGGACGGTGAGTGTATTGTGTGTGTGGTTATGTGTGTGTATGCGTGTATGATTGTGTGTGTGGTTATGTGTGTGAGTTGTGAGTGTGTGTGCTTAAGTGTTGTGCATGTGTGTGTGTAGTCAAGATAAAATCAAGAGGAGAGATGAAAAATCTATTATGCATAGTTACAACTCAAGGCAACAAATAAAATGAGAACCTATGCAAATTAAATCATATCTTGAAATATTTGAACTAAGTATTGAATATAAGTATATATTTGGAACCAGTAAATTATGGGCTTGAACTTGGTTATTCCCAAAGTCATTTTCGTATACTTTGGTAAATCATACCTAAGTGATTTAGGAAATTCCAGAGAACCATTAATTAAGTTATAAAATGAAGATTTGTAAAGTGAAGTTAGATCTTGAATAAAAACACCAACTTACACCTAACTAAATTAGCATTTGGGAAAAGGTAAAAAAAATTGCAGAAAATGAAGGGAGGTGGAGTCTTTGTGGAGGTGTAAGGGCAAGATTTAAACTTCCTAGTTAAGCAAAATCCAAGGGTTAGAGTTGGATTAGAGTTGCAAGGAAATTAATGCATTGTTGGCTATAAATAGGAGGCTTCATGCTTCATTTTTCTTCACACCAAATCACACTTCAAGAAGGTGATTTCTAAGTAGGAGAGTGAGGAGGAATCTTGAAGCAAGAAGGAGGGTCTTCAAGAGGTAAGCTCTAGTTCTTAAATTTCTAGTCTTTAGTTTTTACAAGTTCTTAGTATAAATGTTAGTTTAATCTAGAAAATTAAAGAATAAATTCCTATACTTGTTTTTAGGCCTCATTGCATTGAAAAATGCCTGAAGAGGTAAAAACATGTTAGGGAATAGTTTTTAGAATTAATAGATCATTGTGATAAAAGTTTGGAAAAACTAAAAGTGCAAATCCTTTGCTGGCAGCGAAAATAGATGTTATTATTTTATGTAGCAAATGAAGTTATAAAATCATGAAATTTTCCAGGAAGAAAGTAGACATGTAAGGCTTTCCAAATATATAAAATATGTAACATTTGGATCTCTGGTCAAGGAGATATGAATTTATGAAGTTAAGCCATTTTTACTAGAATAAAATCTGGGCAACGTTGAGAAACGTAAAAACTGGGAATGACTCAGTAATTCTGGGTAAAAATGAATATTTTTCCTCAAAAATAGACATCCTAAGAGTTCTGGAGAATTTTACGGATCTTCGTTTTGATTTTTGTAGAATTAGTTATGATTTTTCAAAGTTAGTGAAAAATCTGCCCAGAAAATCTGTAGTAGCGTTTTTCAAGAAATGTAAGGGCAAAATTGTAATAATAAAGCTACCAAGGGTAGAGGGGTAAATAGAAGTGGAAATATCTCTTAGGATATTATTCTAAGTGATATGGTGATATGTTAGGACATCCAGGAAGTCCAAGGCCGGATTCAAAGGTCGAACGTTTGACATTACCCGGTGAAAGGTACGTTCGCGTACTAGTAACTTTAACACTTGTGTGTCTTGTATTTCTATATATATGATTGTATGATTCATGTGCTATGAGCAAGACTGTGGATTCAGTCGTTTGCATACATTTAGGGTAGCTGTGGATTCAGCTTGACGCAGGTTATAGTCTTGATAACACCGTTTGTATGTTTTCCTAGTGCTGAGGACACGATGGGCCATTGTGGCACTGGTTATGTGCAAGCATGGTCGTACATGCATGAGCTGTGTGCTATGTGTGGTGTTTTTGACATGCATTTGCTGTGTGCTATGTATTGTTCACTGAATGTATTGAATATCTATCATATATACTGTTTATACTTTTCACATGAGGTTAACTGTTACCTGAGGTCCAATGGGTAGTGGACCTCAAATCTGTCTAAGGTTTAGGAAAGGAACCGGGATAAAGAAGGTACCGGTAGATGGAGCCGTGAGAGAGGCACCAGTGGATGGAGCTGGGAAAAGTCACCGGTCAAAGCAAATTCCGGAAGAGCCTCCACAGAGTGTTCATTCTGGCATGATTTAACGAGGTTATCTCAAACGGTTTGGTGCCGAAGGCAGGGCTAGTCTATGTGGATCAGTAAACAAGTCGCCATGAACTCAGTGAGACTCCCATGATAGACACCTACCTGGCCAAACTGTTTGTGTAACTGAGTTAGGTTTATTGCCCCAAGTCTAGCTACGGCTTGGTTGAAAATTGTATGATTACCATGTACAAATTGTAATTATACACACTCTGTATATTGTATCACATGAATCTTCCTTCGGGAAATTTTTATTTTATCAGCTTATGTCGGGCATCAGCATATATCTGGGCATTTTATATCAGATACTCATTGTCCGAATATTAGCGCACGCTATCCATTTCCGCTTTACTCTAAGCTGTAGCACCTCAAACTCTGTTGATTTTCTGAAAACTAAGTATCAACCGACACGATTTTCAAGCATGAAATTTGGGGTGTTACAAGATAACCCTTTCTAAACCACTTTCACGAATGGAATACTTCTATGTCTAAGCCGCTTTTCTTGATAATCAAGGATTCACTCCGGCTCGACCACAAAAATATTGTCATGTCGTACTTTGCTTTCTTCATACTCGACGACATGTTCGGGGTCCGCTTGGTACTTCTTTAATTGAGAAACATGGAGTACGTCATGGAGATTGCTCAGGTTTGGGGGTAAGGCCATCTGGTAAGCAACTGGTCCATGCTTTGCCAGTATTTCGAACGGCCCTATGTAACGAGGACTTAGCTTTCGCCTCTTTAGTGTTCTACCAACACCGGTCACTAGAGATATCTTCAAGAAAACATGATCTCCGACTTCGAATTCTAGAGGTCTTCTCCTTTTATCAGCATAGCTCTTTTGTCTACCATGTGCTGCCCAGAGTCTCCTCTTGATCAAAGCAATTCGTTCGAAGGTTTGCTCAACTATATCTGGTTCGAGTAACTGTCTCTCAGACAATTTTGTCCAGCATATAGGTGACTGACACTTTCTCCCATACAACGCTTCAAATGGAGCCATTTGAATGCTCGCATGATAACTGTTGTTGTATGCGAATTCTGACAGTGGAAGACATCGATCCCAATTTCCTTTGAAATCCAATACACACGCTCTCAGCATATCTTCTAGCGTCTGTATGGTTCTTTCAGATTGTCCGTCTGTCTGAGGGTGGTAAATTGTACTAAACTTCAGCTTCATCCCCAGAGCTTCATGTAATGCTTGCCAAAATCAGGATGTAAATCAGGGATCCCGGTTAGAGACTATGCTCTTAGGTATACCATGGAGTCTCACGATCTCTTTGATATAAATCTCCGCTAATCATTCCGGAGAATTGTTGACGCTGATGGAGATAAAGTGCACTACCTTAGTTAATCGGTCAACAATTACCCAGATTGCATTGTGATTCCTGATCTTGGGTAGGCCCATCACCAGATCCATGGTAACAATTTCCCATTTCCATTCTGGAATTTCTAGCCCTTGAAGAGGACCAGTGGGACGTTGATGTTCAATATTCACTTTTTGGCAAGTCAAACACCTAGCCACTACTGGGTACATCTTTCTTCAACTCGGGCCACAAGAATTCAGATTTTACATTATGGTACATCTTGACCATTCTTGAATGTAGAGTGTACTTACTTTTATGAGCCTCATCCAGTATCTTCCGCCTTAATTCATCAACCAGCGGTATGTAAATCTGTTTCTTATACCTGTCCAATCCACTAAATGAGAGGTCATGGTCCTGAGTCTCGCTCCTTGAGATCATCTCCCGTATTACAATAGCCCGTTCATATTGCCTCTAAGCTTTCTCAACTTTATCTCTCAGATTGTATTCTCCTCGACTAACAAGAAGACTTGCAAGATAGGCTTCATTGGGTGCATCATGACTCAAACAAATCTGATTTGACAAGTTCAGATTCATAAAATCTTCAAGTAGCCTTTGCTCTTGAATCATCATATATGCCACCTGCACCACCTTTATGCTTTGAGCATCTGCAACGACATTTGCCTTACCCGGATGATATTTAATCTCCAGGTCATAGTCCTTCAGCAACTCCATCCAGCGATGTTGTCTCATATTGAGTTCTTTCTGATCAAACAGATACTTAAGACTCTTGTGGTCACAATACAATTCTACAGTAGTACCATATAGGTAGTGCCTCCATATCTTCAAAGCAAACACGATAGCCGCAAGCTCTAAATCATGCGTAGGATAGTTCAACTCGTGAGGCTTCAACTGCCGAGAGGTGTAAGCCACCACTCTACCCTGTTGCATAAGGGCACATCCCAATCTATGCTCACTGGCATCACTGTAGACTACATAATTCTCACCCGGATCTGGAATAATCAACATCGGTGTTGTAGTCAACCTCTCCCCCAGTTTCTAGAGGCTCCTTTCACAAAGCTCATTCCATATAAACGCTTGATTTTTCCTCGTGAGCTTTGTCAATGGTAGGGCAAGATGCGAGAAATTCTATATAAATCTGCGATAATATCTCGCCAGACCCAAAAAACTATGTATCTCCATCACTGTCTCTGGCCTCTTCCAATCCAGAATTGCTTCCACTTTGCTGGGATCAACAACAATCCCGTTGTGTGATATAACATGACCCAGAAGTTTTACTTCTGCTAGCCAAAACTCACATGTGCTTAACTTTGCTAAGAGTTTCTTTTCCCTTAGTATACCCAGTACTAGTCACAGATGTTCTTCGTGTTCCTCTCTACTCTTTGAATAGATCAGGATATCGTCAATAAACACCACCACAAAATTATCCAGGTGTTGACGAAAGATTCAGTTCATATAGTCCATGAATACTACAGGTGAATTAGTTAAACTAAAAGGCATCACCATGAATTCGTAATGCCCATATCTGGTCTTGAAGGCCATCTTCAGAACATCCACCGCCTTTACTCGAACCTGATGATATCCCAAGCGTAGATCAATCTTTGAGAATATGCAGGAACTAGATAATTGATCAAGTAGATCATCTATCCTAGGGAGTGTATATTTGTTCTTGACAGTTACCTTGTTCAACTCTTGGTAATTGATGCAGAGCCATAAACTCCCGTCCTTCTTTTTCACGAACAATACTGAAGCTCCCCACGGTGACATACTGGATCGTATAAAACCTTTTGCCAGTAATTCCTCAAGTTGCTTCTTCAGTTTTTGCATCTTGTTAGGAGCCATACGATATGGCACCTTTGATATTAATCCCATTCTTGGTATCAATTCGATGGTGAATTCAACTTCCCTTTATGGAGTTAACTCGGTGAGATCCTTTGGAAACACATCAAGGAATTCATTCACAACTGAGATGTCTTCAAGTAAAGGTTCAACTTCAGCCTTGATTGAGAAGAATACCATATACTCTTGGCATCTATGGTTTAAACATCTTTTAGCTTCCACAACAGTAAGGAGATTTAAACTTACCTCTTCCTTGTCACCTTTCTATGAATGAAGTAATGTATCATCTTATTATCGCATAATCGATCACTGCATTATTGGCCGTCAGCCAATCCAAGCCCAAAATAACATCAATGTCATTAAGTGGTAATTGCATGAGATCTATAATAGATTCTCATCCATCAATACTCACAAGACAATTTAGACATGATCTCAAGCTAAAGATTTCACGCTAAGTGAGGCAGCAACTATCAAATCATACGATAATCTATGGGCATGCATTCCTAATCGCTTTGCATAATCGAAAGCAGTAAATGAGTGACTAGCACGTGAATCATACAATGCCTCAAGTAGATTCGCACTTAGAGAGATAGTACCTTGGACCATTTCTAGAGACTTTCTGGCTTCTTCATTTGTAAGTGCAAAGACCCGGCCTAGGTTTTGTGGCCTTGTCTCCATTGTCTTTTGAGGACATTCACTTCTATAGTGCTCTGGCTTCTAACATTTGAAGCATATCTGTTTCCCATCATAGTTAGCGCCTAGATGGTACTTCCCGCATTTCGTACAGGCTTAGGATTCCGGCACTCTAGTGTAGCTCCATTGCCCAGACTGGAATGGTCTCTTACTTCCACCTCGGGAATTGTTCCCAGGTGCCTGCCTCTTCTATGAGGAATTCCCGCGACTTAACCTGCCACGGTTTGCACTGCTGTTGTATAGTTTTTGGAGGCGCGCAATTATTGCAACTTGCGTTCAATCAATCGGCATGACTCCACCGCTTGATTCAACTCTTGAAACTCTTGAGACACGAGCCTTGCCCTTATCTCGTACTTCAGCCCTTCTATCATCATATTTGCCTTTCATGTCTCGTCGTCGTGACATTTTAAGTATGATGAATACCGAGATAAACTGGTAAAACGGGCAAAGCAGTCATTGAATGACTCATCATGGCCTTGTTGAATGTGCATGAATTCCTTCTCCTTAGCCACATACGTTGCGTGAGGGAAGTATTGCTCGTTAAATTTCTTCAGAAAATTTTCCCAAGTAACAGGAACGTAGCGTGCTCACAACATTGCTGCAATGCTCCTCCACTACCTATCTGCATCTCCTTCCATCTTGTAGATCGCTAATTGAGCTTTTCAATCCTCTGGACATTCCAAGACCTCAAAGATCATGTCTAGCCTCATTAGCCAATCCTCTGCTGCCTCGGACTTACCATGGAAAGCTAGTGGCTTCAGTTTACAAAATTGGGTGACCCAATATTGTGTTGTTTTAGCCACTATGTTGGGTTGAGGCAACACTTCCAGTGCTCTATCATTTTGAGGAGGTGTCATAGATCTCTCTGACTCCTCAGCTTGTTCTCTTTGTTCATCTTCGTGTTCATTTTCTTTCCCAACTTTATTCTGTTCAGCATCTGCTTGTTGACCTTCTATTTGTTGTGCTTCAGCACGTAGCCTTACAACTCTTCTTTCATGCATGTTGACACGGAGTTCATCAATGAAGTTCCTATGCTCTTGCAATATGCCCAAGACTTGTTGTAAAGGATCATGGATAGGTTTATCCGAACCTTGTACTGGCACCTGTGCCGTTCGGGGCTGTCTGCCTCTTCCTCTCCCTTTACCTCTACCCCTTCCTTTGGGGGCTCTTGGTCCTATAAGATTTTCCATTCTCAATTTTCTAAAATACAATAAGAATATAATTATAGATATTACGGAGATGTAGTGGTAAGAGATACCATATTCATATTCATATCATTGATAAACTGATACATTCCTTAGTACTTGCTAACCTAGTTAGATGCATATGTTATAGACCCTTTTCTTTAACAGATATCTTACAACTTATCAAGGTTTTTAGAGAAGTACCCTTAAGTCTACTACAATCAACTATACTATACTGCTATGCTATAAGTCGTTTTAAACTAAGTCTGCCTCGTCTTTGCTAATACTGCTTCTACTCCTTCTTTAGGTCCTGTGAGCTACAAACCATCTGAGCCGGCGTAGTTACAAGACACATCAGAGTTAAAGTTACCAGTACGCAAACATACCTTTCACCGTGTAGTTACAAATACACCTGTCCTTTAAATCCGACCCCGGCCTTTTCGAGTATCCTATAATGTTAGCGTCAGATTATTTCCTTTTCCATATTTTGTATGATATTACAATTAATACCATATCACTTGAAATAATATCCTAAGGGTTATTTTTACCTCCTTTTACCTTTTTAGCCTTAAAGGATTTGTTCTTCCATTTTTACCCTTACATTTCCTTACAAACGCATTGTTGGATCTTCCGGGCAGATTTTTCAGCAACTTTGGAAACTCATAATTAATTCTAAAAAATCGAAATGAGGTTCCGTAAAATTCCTCATGACCCTTGACATGTCTATTTTCAAGTAAAAATATTCCCATAAGCTAGAACATCAATAATCATTTCCATTTTAATCTTTCTCCATCGCTGTCCAGATTTAATTCCAAAAACGTGTTCCAACATCAACAATTTGTTTCTCCTGGTACCAAACTCAAAATGCTTTATATTCTATATATTTGGAAAGCCCTACATGTCTAATTTATAACTGGAAAATTTCATGATTTTTAAAACTTATTTGATACATAAAATACTAGTCTCTTTGTCACTGACTTAACAGCCTAGTTTTCTGGAAATTTTTCACAATCTTGTTCCATAATTATCAAGAATTATTTCCTAACATGTTTTCATTCTAGATTTCGTTTTAACCCATTAAAGACCTTAAAAACATGTAAATAACTACTTTACAATTTCCTAGATTAAACACTAATTTTACCAAAAACTAAAAGCTTTAGATCAAGAACTTACCTCTTGAAATTCTTGCTTCTTCCTCCTCCTTGCTCCAAGATTCTCCCTCACTCTCACTTCTTAGAAATCATCTACTTGGAGTATGATTTGGTGTGAAGAAAAATGAAGAGGGAAGCTCTCTATTTATAGCCAAACATCAATTGCATAAATGGTAATTATCAAGGAGTTCCAAATTTGCTTCTTTCTTTCTATCCCTTAAATCCAACTTGCACTCTGAGGAGCTTCATATCCACCCTACACCAAGGCTGGACGTTTTTCTCCTCTTTCATGGCGATTGATTGGTTTTCCAAGTGTTAATAATCCCATGGTCAATAGCTCTCATTGGTTGACTTAATTATAAGAGGATTAAGCCAATTTAGGTGGTTAATTTGGACACTTGGATTTAATTACAAGTGCAACATTCTCAACATTGATCCTAGTTGCCATTGTTGACTTTTGGGGTTTCCTTGATTAAGCTTAATTATCCTCTTAATCAAATGCTTAAGTGTCCATTTATTGCAAATGTCATTGCCTACTGTAACGCCTCTATTTCCTAAGTGTATTATGAGGTCCAATTATGGCCCTAGGATTCTTATTAAACTACTTCGTGTGTATTTATTAGAGTGAAGGCATTAACAGATCAGAGTGGAACACAACAGAGAGCGTACTTAGGTATTTGGACGACTGAGTAACTGATTTCATATGCGTAGACATATGCTGGTTAATTAAAATTCCTGAAGGAAAAAGGCGTGATACAACTTACATTCATTGCGGAGATCTCTGTTGATGTGTTAGGTTGCAATAATCCGAAAGGTTCAACAATTCACACTTCATATAGTCCCGAAATCCAACTCCTTCCGAGCCTTTACGCATTTTGCTTACCCCTTTCTCCTGCTCCCGATCCTCTAGATCCTGAATCTAGGGTAAAATTCTGAGATTCAATGCCCATTGAATCTCAGGTAATAGTTAATCTTATGCTCAGGTATAACAGTATGCATGATAGATATTCATTTACATTTTAGCATAAAACCATACATAGCACACATCACATGTAATAGTTTATATCTCAACAATTACAAAGCACACATCAATTGTAATGTTCACCTCTACATAGCACACAGCCCATGTAAGGCCCACATAGTTTGCACATAAACCAGTGCCACGCCCCTGGCGTGTCCTCAGCGCTAGGAAAACATCCATACGGCATTACCAAGACTGTAACCCGTTTTCAAATAAAAGCTGAATATATTTCAAATGGTGACCTAAGACCCTGTCTTAGCCATAGTCCATGACCCAAGACTCAATCTTGTCCATGACTATATAAATCATCACATCATATATAAAGTATACAAGTAGCATAAGAGTTAAAGTTACAGTACGCGTCCGTACCTTAGTCCTTGGCGCTATTAGTACGTTCACCTTTTGGTACTGGTTCCAAGCCTTTCTGGGTATCCTATAATATCATCACCGCAATATTAACATCTTAAGAGATGGCCTTGCCACTTATGATTCTCATATCCCTAGTAAATTTCATTCCGTTTATACCCTTTTTAATTTATTATTATTAATACTAACTCTTTCAGGTAGTTAATAATTTTCCTTAACAATAATAATTTTATTATTGTTGTTGTTGTTATTATTATCCCCAATAATAATAATAAATCCTCATTTATTATTATTATTACTCCTTAATTAATTTAAACTCATATTATTTACTCATCAATCCTCCTCATATACTTCCTTTACTATTTATTAATAATAATCCTTATTGATTATCAATTAATCATTCCCTTTTCTAATGATAATGATTTAGTAGTTTCATCATTATTATTCAATCACTTATCCTCCTATTAATTAATTATCACCATTTATTTATTTATTTATTTATCTACTTCCCTTAATATACCAATTAAAGTCAATAAATACCCATAATCATACAAGAAGATTTTTATTTGAACCCCCAAAACCATCTAATAACCAATACACATTAATACTTTAAATCATGCTTAAATAAATACTAATTTTTAAGAAAATTATATTTTGAAGCATTATACAAATTAAGGGTTTATTATGCAAAAATGAAAGTATGCAAACCACATCAACTAACACCTTGGCATATATTTGAAATATGATGTGTGTGTGTGTGTATAAATAAATATATTGAAATCAATATATAATCATACATTAGAAAAGGAATTAATAATATAGATAAAAATACAACATACATACAGTAGCATATTCTGAGCAACAATTATATGAATATAGTTAACCCCTCACCCTCCACCAGCAACGTTTTTTTTTATCTATATTATTTCAACCACACTTTTTTTTTTTGTCTTGTAGCACATAATAATCACTTCTCCATGTTTTCGATTTACTCCCACACATAAACACTTACAGCAGCAACCTATCCATATGTATATATATGAAACTTAGACTCACATATCCAGGGAGCACACACTCATCGATTTTCTTCCCTTTTCTCACTGTATGCCCACAGCAAAAATACATACATATAGAGCTAAGCATGGAGCAATGCATAACAGAAAAGAACATGACAGCAAAAAATATATTCTTGTTATTGCAAATCATCACCCTCATCTTTCTCTGAAACTTAGTTAGATAGACTACACACACACACACACACACACACACACACACACACACACCCATACAGAGCATCTCATGCAGTAAGACAAAAACAACACATACATACAGGAAATGAGGCCCTAACGTTTTTCTTTTCTTTTCTGCATCCATTATATATACATGCAACCACATTTCTTCTTTCATTATGAAACCCAGTCCTTGTTTTCTACTTCAGTTTTCAGTTTTAACTCTGTTTTCGGTATTTTGAAGTTTTAATCTCTTTAGGTTCAGTTTTAGTTTAGTTTTTCCTGGAAAAACCGATGACCATGAATGACCAAAGCTTCAATGTTTTGTTTTCAGTTTTCAGTTTTAACTTTTAGCTATCTTAAGCTTGGTTTCCTTTGTATTCACCTTCCTAAGTTATCGACAAGAGTATTGAATCTTGGAGAAAGATAAGTCTCTATACTTACCTTCAGTTTTCTGTCGAATAAAGAGAATAATGGGACTGTTCTTGCTCTGTTTTCTGTCACACCAGCAGGGGAAGATGATTCGAACTCCTCTCCTTCCTTTGCTTAAGTCTCTCAGCCTCACTCTCGGTCTCTCCCTCTCTTCTTTTCCTCAATCTCGCTCTCTCTCTCTTCTACGGTTTCTCCTTGTGAACACCGAATGGATGGAAAATGAGAATGGCTGAATTGGAATGGCTTTTATAGCCAGCTGGAGGTCCGGTCAAGACGCGTTAAACCGCTGGTCCGAAGGTCTTTTTGAGTCTCAAGAAGCTTAGCCGTCTAATCAACGCTTCAAATAAGCTTATCTTCTGTTTGCTTAATTAATGAGCTCTGTGTTTTCGGTAATGATTCCTCTGGCTTCTTTCTCTTTCTTTCGGTTTTTGGCGGTGGCTGAAGATGGAGTGGGTTCAGGTTTTTAGGCTCGGGTGTTGGGCCAGAGGAGGAGGATCATCCGAACAGACTGAAGTAGGATCAACTGAAATGAATGACACTCTGCTCTCATTCTCGTTGTCGGTGCTGGAACATGGAAGGAATGAAGGGAGTTCACTTGAATACATTGCTTCTCACGTGGCTATGTTTTGGGCAAGTAAATGGATCTGTTTTTGGGCTTTATTTTCATCCAATTATGCAGCCCTTTTTGTTATAGTTGGGCCTTCACGTGTTGGGCTGATCCATTGTGGATAATATAGGCTTTGGGCTTTTGAGGCTAAATGGTCTGTTAATCATGAAACTCATGCCTTGTTCCATCTATTATTTTGACACAATAATTTATTTACAATTAAATTTAATTGCAATATCTTCAAAAAAATTAAACTCTTAATTTCTTAGGCCATAAAATATTAATATTAAAATATCTAGGCCACAATTATCCCTTTCAATTATTCTTTGAATTTTATTCTTTCCCCGAAATAAATTATGGAAAATACACTTTTATTTCCCAAGATTCCAAAATTTCATTCCCCTAAAATATTAAATTTAAACTCCCAAATTTGAGATGTTACACCTACTTGGTCTTCTACTTAATCAATGTCATTAGAGCATTATTAGCAAGCTTTATCTACTCTTATTCCTTGGCAATTAAATTAGCCCCTAAATAATGTCTCATAATCTACCGTTGGTTAATTAATTCCAAAGTGAAATTTGCAAGAAAATATAATCAATAGATTATAATTCTTTGAGACACATATTCACTTTTGTATTTTGCTAATTTATTTACCAAAATACAATGTTTACATGTATTATGAAAATTAAGGCATTACACTTTAGTACTTGCTAACCTAGTTAGATGCATATGTTACAGACCCTTTTCTTTAACATATATTTTACAACTTCTCAAGGTTTTTAGAGAAGTACCCTTAAGTCTACTACAACCAACTATACTATAGTGCTATGCTATAAGTCGTTCTAAACTAAGTCTGCCTCGTCTTTGCTAATACTGCTTCTACTCCTTCTTTAGGTCCTGTGAGCTACAAACCATCTGAGTTGGCGTAGGAAAGCACTAAAACTTGTGATGGTTCCTTGCCCTAGCAGCTTAGTAAGGATCATTGTCCTAGTACACCTGATCAAAGAGATCACATGAGTAAGATTTCATATGCCTTTGCCATTGGATCTATCATGTATGTCATGTTATGTACTCGACCGGATGTCTCATTTGCCTTAAGTATGACTAGCAGATATCAACAAGATCCCGGTGAGGATCATTGGACTGATGTCAAGAATATTTGAAAGTACTTAAGAAGGACAAATGACTTATTCTTAGTATATGGTGGATTTGGTGATGAGCTCTATGTGACCGGTTACATAGATGTAAGTTTCCAAACTGACCAAGATAATCTAAGATTCCAATTTGGATATGTGTTCCTTTTGAATGGTGGTGTGGCAAGCTAGAAGAGCTCTAAGCAGAGCACTGTAGCAGATTCCACAATAAAAGCTAAGTATATAGCGGTATCAGATGCAGCTAAGGACGTTTGGATCAGAAAGTTCATTTTTGAACTAGGAGTGGTGCCTCCCATCTTGAATCCAATAGATTTGTTTTGTGATAATAGCGGTGCTATTATGCAGGCCAAGGAGCTTAGGTCACATCAAAGGACCAAGCATATAATCAGACGATTTCATTTTATCAGAGATATCAATGATAGAGGTTATATAAAAATATGCAAAGTATTAGGAGAAGACAATGTTGGTGATCTACTTACTAAACTGCTTGCGCAAATAATATATAAACGTCATGTTAGAACAATAGGAATTAGGAAAATTATGCCCTAGGGGTTAATCATTGTACTTTAAACATTATTGTTATTTAAAGTATTTTTCCAATTTTGTTATCATATTATTTGCATGTTTATTATAATGACTGTATCCTTGGATATATCATAAAGATTGTTCTAAATGTCCCTGGTCGGTCATCTATGCGGGAACAAAGATGAAATAAAACCAGTATGACTTTGATAAGGTATAGAGATACGAATCAAAGTCTTAGGCACTTGTAAGAGTACAAGGTGTGAAACCGACCCACTATAAGAAAGCTGCATGGATTGAATCAGAAGCATTTCTCAAGTATAACCACGTCACAACGTCCATTGACTTGAGATCTTCATGGATTCCTATTTATATTATCCTTTTGTAGTTACTAGAAATCTAGAGTACTGATATGTGATCGACAATCTACAAAAAAGGTATTGGAGAATATTGTAAAAATTTTTAATATATTTTATTTCATATATTATTATCAGAATCAACTACATTATATTCTGAAACCCCACACACACACACACATATTTCAGTGCTCGCCCACGCAGTCACATTTGCCCTGGTTGTTACAAATAGGAATCCCTCTCTTACACTTATTGACACAATCTACATCGCGTCGACATTCACGTGCTAGAATTCCAATGTCAGCACTTGTGAATAATTTCCCTGCATTAATATATCGCTCATTATGTCTTAAAATTGGAACTTTAATGTAGAAGTGAGAGAGTAAACTATACGAATCACTGCGATAACATTACAACCATTATGTATTTTTTTTGGTATATTGAACTTTGTACAGAGAAATCTAAGTAGATGCCACTCAATATAACTTATAACAAAACAGAACAGGGCACTCGTGTGTCTAAACATATCACGTCAATATACAGTGAATAAATTAAACAAATAAAAATGTTTCAGTTTTATGAAATATTGCCATAATAAATTATATTTTCTTCGTCCTTTTTATAAGATACAAATAATCAAATTACAGGGATTAGAAAGTAGAATAAAATTGGTTAAAGACAATAATTATAAAAAATATATATCTTTATTTATGGAAAGATAGAGAGGGCGAGAGAGTGTGGATTATTTTTTACTTTTTTTTTTTAATAGAGAGAGCGTAGATAATTAGTGTAGTTAGACTGACCAACAACTAATGGGAGCAAAAATGAAAGCTAAACCTCACGGAAAGCTCTAAGAGAGGTTATCATGTCATTAAACTACAAAATCCCGATAACAATCAATTGAATTTTTAGTTAGAAAAAAATAAAAATATAGAATATAAAATAGACTCCTTTTTTCTTATAACAATATTTAGTGCATATTATACATATAGTTCCATAATAAAATTTGTAACAAAGTTTTGTTGCAAATAAAGGATGATATAACATATTTTACCAAAAAAAAAAGGATGATATAACATATAATCTTAATTTAAAAAATTTATATATCATAAATAAGTAAAAAAATCAATAGAATTTATTTTAAAACCATGAGTTTATATATGAGTAATTAACTAACACAGTGTTGGGGTTTGAGATCCATACCCACACAGTCACATTTGCCCTTGTTGTTGCAAATAGGAATTCCTCTCTTACACTTATTAACACAATCTACATCACGGTTGCATTCACGGGCTTGAGAGAATGAGATCACTGCATATATATATAACTCATTAATATTTCATCAAATCAAAATTTCAATACAGAGGCAACGGAGTGAACTATACAGAATTATCGCTGAAAAAAATATAAACATTTTGTTTTTCGTACATTGGACACTGTAAAAATAATTCTTGAACAGCATATGTCTTTAGTAAATCTGGAAAAAAAAATCTTCAATATGTAAAAACGAACTGAGTAATTATATAAACATTTATGCCTTAATATTACACACACGCACGCACGCACATCAGTATCTTTCAAAATGAAAACAACATTTTAGATGGTAGTTTAATTGTTCATAAAATTTTAGTCAATCCATAGTTTAGTTTCAGAAATATAAAGTTTGAACATAAATAAATAGATATTAATTAAAACATAGAGCAAATATAATAGGATTCTTACATGATACTACTATAGTGAACATAAGAACCATTGAAACCAGTCGAAGGGTAGACTTCTCCATTGTGATTTGTGTGAGAGATTGTGAGTTTTGTCTAATTTTGAGATGAGATGTTTGAGCCAACCATAACCTATTTATAATAATATATGGGAGCAAGGAGTCTACACGTTTAAAAAAACTTGTGACAGTGACATAAACTCGTATCGTAAATTCATAAGAGTTTATTTTTTATTATTAAATGGATATTACTAGTGGATAATTAAATAATTAAAATTAAAAAATGACAATAA
The DNA here is from genome assembly GCA_037074495.1 of Acacia confusa. NCBI lineage: Eukaryota > Viridiplantae > Streptophyta > Magnoliopsida > Fabales > Fabaceae > Acacia > Acacia confusa. The sequence goes on from CM073511.1 coordinate 17,923,878, forward strand.
TTTGATTTAAATCCATATAATTAAAATTAAATCCATCAACATTCATCATTTAACATATTTAACAAAGAAATTTTTATAAAATCTATATATAAAGTCATTGAACATAATTTAATAAAAAAATGTTAACACAAATTAAAGAGTAAGTTAACACAATTTTAAAAGCTAGTAGCGTAAAAATGGTAAATTCGGTGCATAAACTCGTGAGTTTAGCCGAGTTTACAACTAGCACGAGTTTACCAGTGGCTTGACTCGTTTTTGTAAACTAGAAACTTAAAAATAGTAAACTCAGAGAGTCAACTCATGAGTTTGACAACAATGGATGGGTGGTCTTCATATTGCACTAAAGTTATTAAAAGAAATAAGGAAAATCTTACCAAGGAAAGAAGGAAAAAACATAATCTAATTCATTTATGGGAAAATAATCCAATATATCTCCTAAAATGAAGATGCATATCCTTTGCATTAATAATATTACCTTTTGTCCTAAATATAAGATATCTTTATCTAATTTGAATAAATTAAGAAAGTAAAATAAATTACTTAATTATAGTATATGTGACATGATATTTCTTAAATACTTTCATGAAACATTAGATTTTTATCCAAATAAATAAATAGATTATATATTAGTTCATAAGTGAGAAAATTTAATTTGAAGAAAAATGAAAAATATGAGAGATAAAATAAAAAAAATGTCTTATATTTATGAACAAAATTCACTTTCAAACTAGGTATTATATTTAGGACCAGACATAGTTTAATTTATGGTTCTTATGAATCTAGTTATTGTTTTGACCAGTATATTTTCATTTTTCTTACATGAAGCCAGTACATTTTTTAAGAGAATAAAATGTATAAAAAATCAAATTCATTAAAATTAAATAATTTATTTTATCATTTCATTTAATTTTGTCTTTGAACTTTGAATCTACTTTGTCAACTATGCATAATCAATCTTCTTTATCAATTCAAAATAACATATTTTTATTTATTTAGTATTTATCATTTTAAACTTATCTAAAAAAGGTATTTGTCATTTTAATCTTGATGCAAAAACAAATCATCTATCACTATTCATAGCATTAATATTTTTAAATACATACACTGAATTTTTTTAAAAAGATACATTGTTACTTCAAAGATACATTTAAACGTCAGGTCAAAAATGAGTTACATTTAAACGTTTATGTATTCATGTATCTTTCTAAAGATTACATGCATTCAAAAGTTTTAACCGACTTCCGGGTCCAAAAAACGTTTTAATTGACTTTCCATTGAAGCCTGAAGATATCCAAATTATATGTATGCATATGACAAAAATGGATTATTGTTATTCTCAGGAGTTACAAATATGAAACCTTTCGCTATGAAAAGTAAGTTAAAGATATAATATTATATAGAAATCACAATATATTTTTTTATCATAATATCTAACATTTATTTGAAGATTTGGGATATTTAAGATTTACTTTGGAGATATCGGATTTTGTTTTAATGATTATCATCTTTTGGTATTACCTTTTGGTTAAGGTGTAAATCTATGTATCAAGTATTTGGTCATGTGCATCTAATACTGTAATACCCCAATTTTCATAATATATGTAAATATTAAGTTTTGATAAATGACACCTATTACAATAGGTAAATTTGTGGTCTCAAAACTAGTAAAATAATTACCTTATCTTCTAAGGTGATTTCTCATGAAATTAAAGTAAATAAAGAGCTAAAAATCCCTAAGTGAATTTATGGGTCATAAAATACCTTGAAAATGTTATGATAAATCCTAAGAGGCAACAAAATATTTATTAAAATTGGAGAATATGTTGTCTCCAACTTTTTAGTTGATTTATTATCATTTTTAGGAATTATACCATTTTCTAAGCAATTAAAAAGTTCGAAGGATGATAAAATCAATTTGAGAAAATTAGTAACAATTATTGGGCAATTGAAATTGCAATAATTGAGATTCTCTAGTAATTTTTGAGATTAGCTAGTAATTAATTTATAAAGGTCATAATTAAGGAAAAATCAATTAAATTAAGGATCGAATGATATTTAGAAGCTAAAATTAGCATACAAAAAGTTATTAATCATCAAAATGAAATTAGAAACCTTGTCAATTTTGATAGTTAAGCCTAGTAACCCCTAAAACATGATGATAGAAATTAAAATTAGGATTTAAAATAATTATTCCTAATTTATTTCTATGGGACGAAAATTCCTATTTGGTGGTAAATAAATGATACAATAAAAACCAAATTATGTTAAACCTTAATCCTAGAATCTAAGTGGACCAATGAGAGGTTCTCCTTCTTAGAATATGTAAAAACATTAGAAACATAAATTAAATAATTAAATTAGGAGGAGAAGGCGGTTTCTTGGGCACCAATTAAAGGAATATATTATTTCAAATATACAAAACTTATAGAATAAGGGGCTTTATGTGTAGAGAGGGCTAAAGCAAGTGTGTGTGTGGGCCAAAATATGTGTGTGTATTGTGAGTGTTGTAAAAGAAAAATCAATTAAGTAGTGTGAGGGAGAATAATTTTAAAACACATAAGTCAAGAAGTGTATGGGAGAAGCTCCAAAGACTTGGTAAGCAAGTTGTCTAGCTTAATGAGCAAGTTGTTGTTAATTAAATAAAATTAGATGAGAACCTATAGAAATTAAATCATAACTTACAATATTGAAACTAAGTGTTGAGGATGAATACATATTTGAGATCAGTGAATTATGAGCTTCTACTTGGCTGTGCCCAGAGTCATTTTCGGTTACATATAAGATTCATACCTAAGTGTTTTGGGAATTAAAAATCACCATAAATCTAATCACAAAATTAGGATTTCAAAAGTGAAATTGGATTTTGAAGAAGAACATTGGTTGATACTTAACTAAATTAGCATTTGGGATTTAATAGGGGATAAATATCATTTCTTAGGGACAAAGCAAAATAATTTCTAGAAGTAGAGAGGGGGGAGGACGGTCAAGAGGAGGTGTAGGGCAAGGATTTATGCCTCTTCTCCAAGCAAACCTCAAGGGCCAAGATCAAATTGAATTACTTGGTACCTACTCATTTGATTTCCTATAAATAGAGCTCTTTCCTTCACAAGTTTCTCACCAATTTCTCAACCCTCAACCGAAAAGCATAGAGAGGAGGGAGAGAGTAAGGAGCTGCTGGAAGTAGGTAGCAAGTGTTTTTCAAGAGGTAAGAGAGTTTTTAGCTTTTGAGTTTAAGTTCTTAGGTTATGAGATAGAAATGCTAGAAATGTTGTTTTGATCATCAATCTTCCAAATCCAGTTTTATTTTCATGTTTTTTATGGTTTCCAATAGCCTTATTTCGAAAAAATGATGAAGAAAGTGTATGGCAAAAATTTCCGGAAGATTATGATCAAAATAGCGAAGCTCTGGCGGAATTTCATCAATTAGTGTTTTCTGGAGTCAGGGGTAAAAACGTCAGTATTTTATAAAAGAGATAATGTTCTAAAATTCTGAGAAAATTCATGGTGAAAGTAGACATCTAGGGCTTTTCAAATATATAAAGAATGTGTCATTTGAAGTTCTGTGCAACAAGTTAAAAATCTCAGAAGATAAGGCTACGTTTTCAGGGAAATTTCTGGGCAGCATTAATAAAAATAGAATCTGGGAATTATCCATGAATTCTGAGTAAGTTCCAGTATTTTTCCTCAAAAATATACTTCTCAAGGATTCCGGAACATTTTACGGATCCTTATTTTGATTTTTCTAGAATTAGTTATGATTTTTCAAAGTTATCGAAAAATCTGTCCAGAAAATGCTGCACCACGTTTTTGAAGAAATGTAAAGGCAAAATTATAATAATAAAGCCATAAAGGGTAGAATGGTAAATAGAGGTGGAAATATCTCTTAGGATGTTATTCTAAGTGATATGGTGATATGTTAAGATATCCGGGAAGTCCAAAGCCGGAATCAAAGGTCGGATGTTTGACGACTATGCTGTAAAAGGTACGTTCGCGTACTGTAACACTAACTCTTATATTTACAGTATGTGTATATGTGGTATGTGTGTTGTATGCATGTTGTGATGTGTTATTTGAATACATACTGTTAAAGGATAACTGTACATATGCATGCACTGGGAGTGATATATCTGTTTTCACTAGGAGTAGTATATTTCACTGGGAGCGGTACAGTTGCATTCACTGGGAGTGACATAGTTGGTGACATGTTTGGAAGTGAATCAATTGCTGTGTTTATATGCCATATATGTAAATATGAGGTTAACTGTTACCTGAGGTCCAATGGACATTGGACCTCAGTCTTAATGAATAATACAGGAAAGAAATCAGGATAGAGAAGGTGTCGATGGATAGAGCTACATAGAGGCAACAGTCAAAGACGAAGGTCGGTAGAGGCATGACGAACAGGGTAGTCTGGCACGACTTTAACAAAGTTAAATCGGTTTATTTGGTGCTTAAACTAAGGAAGGGTTCATCGGTGGGTTGACACAAGTCGCCGTAGAGTCGGTGAAACTCCCATTAGATTGAACACCGACCTGGCCAAATGGACTGATTAGCTGATGTTAGGTTCCAAGCCATAAGTCTAGTGTAAGACTCGTTCTTTATCAGAGGATTGTATTTAACCTCTGTAAATTGTATCACATTAATATTCCTTCGGGATATTTAATATATCAGCTTATGTCGGGAATCATCATATGTCTGGGCATTTTTATATCAGATACTTGTTGTCCGGATCTTAGCGTTATCAATTTCCGCAGTACTCTAAGCTATAGCATCTCAAACTCTGTTGTTTTTCTTAAAACTAAGTGTCGACCGACACGATTTTCGAACCTGGAAATTTGGGATGTTACAAATACTTTAAAACTTTATTGAGTGCAAAAGTACACATGAAATTTTTAAAATGGTATAAAAATGTTACTCTCCCATTAAGTCAACTATAAACCATAATTTTCTACATACATGATCACATCATTAATAAAAGTTCCCTTTTTAAATTTAGGTTAACCATAGTAGAAAAGAATATAATAAACTCATTTAAATACACTTATTATGATTACAAGGGATAGACGTCACTCACTTGATTTATCGATGATAGGAAAAAGGTAAACTTCAAAACATTTCCAAACAATTTTCGCAAACTAAACCACATTAGGAAATAGAGAAAGCGCCTAACATTGTTATAAAAACCAAACCCCTCTTTATCATGCTCATTTAGCAACATTTGGATTTTGGGGTTCTCCAAACCCTTAGTGTAACATTCAACTATAAGCTCGATAATAAAGCCATCTTCGCACAATATCAAAATCACAATTCAATAATTAAAACTCCCAAAATATGCTTGTAGACCCACATCAATTTCAAAATCATAATGAAAATAAATATAATTATAATAACGATTTCAATATCATATTGATACACACTAACTTAGTTTAATCTCTCATTTTGGAGGAATGCACACAACCAAACCCAAGATGTCAATTCGCATCTATGGAGACGTTCATACAAGTCACAAGGACCTTCCATATTCTAGGGAACGAAAATATCTACGATAGCTTGTCCTTCTCAAAGCGGACAAATCACCCATCACCATGTGGTCGAATAAACCAATCCAATGTGTCTTTCCAAGTGATAGTATCGTCTTTATCCTCTGTTCATCAATCACAATCAAATCCTCCGATACCACAATAACAAAGAATGCATAATCATTATCTCGTAATTATTCATAATCACGGCTTTTGTAAACAATAGTCAAGATAAAACCTCTTTTCAACACTTCACATTTTCCTTTCTGAATCATAAATCTCAGTAGACAATATTCTCAATTCACAAAGCATTTTATAAAAAATACCTCATTTGAGATTTTATAATTTTAAAGTTTTTTTTTTTTTGGAATTCTCCGAAATGAAAATTACTAAATGGTATTTTTGTGGGATTTTCGTAAAGATATTTATTTGTCAAAAGAACCAACAAAATACAACAAAACTAAAAGAGTAATTTGAAAGATTCAATGTTTTAATTATTTTATTTTTGCACGGTTTTGGAACCTTTATGTGCATTTTTTTCACCTAATGAAGCATTATTGTGCTAGGTGTATATTCATAAATACTTCATGGGTAGGTTTTCAAT